>OX359289.1:11975621-13175621 GCA_947179395.2 Pulicaria dysenterica | reverse complement strand
TAAAATGAGGTAAATTGCATGAAAATATAATTAACTTTGTCTTAATTATTATTGTATACATTCAACTTTAAATTCTTAAATATAATACAACCAACTTTCATAATTCTCTCATTGTATGCAATTTTTTTTCTGTGTCTAATATTTAACTACCTTGTATACAATGAACTTTTCATAATATTCATAGTATACAACAACTTGCATACAATGTGAGAATTATAAAAGTTGATTGTATTGTTTGTAAAAAAATAAAGTTGATTATATACAATAATATATTATATTTTCATGCAACTTACCCTATTTTAAAATTAAGAGATTATGATGTAGTAAATGTTAATTGATGTAGTTTTATTTTTTATCTTTTCAGTCATTCCATTTTTATCATTCAACTTTTGCCCAAAATGTTACTTGTGATTTCTCTTTAAGGATATGTTATTTACCTTCATTTTGTGAAGTTTGTTTTGAATTCCTAGCCATAGATTGCGGATTAACAGTAAGCGTAACAAAGTAGTTTTTATAAATTTTTTGATTGATTTAAATTAATTTGCTACTTAGAATGTAATTAGAAGAGATAAGGAGTGTCTATATGTAATTGCTAGCTAGTTTCTATGTTTATATTTATGTACCTACTATATATTTTTCATTCAATTGAGGATTCAAACACTTGCCATATTCATATCATTGAGTTTTTTTTTTTTGTTTTCTTTTATATGTAGAGGATAGGATAGTAAATTCATCTTACTTAATTTTTAAGAGATTAAACATTTTGGTCTAAATGCATTATAATGTTGTAAAGATATATATGTGTATATATATATATATATATATATATATATATATATATATATATATAGACAAAAGTTCATGCGAGAACCGTTGTTAGCGCGAGAACCGCGAGAACCAATCTAAGCCGTCCAATCCCCCCTCCTTCAATGTCATTGTCCACCCATGAATTCCTCACATGCACCCTGCCACACCCTATCCCTCCACGCTCTCCATCCATGATACTTCCCATATCCAAGGAACGGCTGAGATTGGTTCTCGCGGTTCTCGCATGAACCCTCCCCTATATATATATATATTATATGTAAATCATATTATTTTGTATTTAATAATATAACTAATTTTCAATTTATTTCTTCTGAAATTTGAGTTTTTTTTTAATTAGCATACTCATATGTGTTAGACTCTTGGTGTGAGAGCGTGGACTCAAGATTATTGTTAACGTGTGACATCATATAATAGTAAAAATATAATTAATTAAATTTGAGGGTGTTTGTTAGTTTTTATTCCGGGTTTCTACTCAATCGGATCGGGTTAACTACATCTTATCTTTTTTTCAAAATCATTTTTCATTAGCTACGGTGGCCTCAAAATATGAATAGTGACCCAAAGTTGGTTGGTGGCACCACCTAAAAATGGTTAAACTTTTCTACTCTACATATAAAATTGGCTCACTACCACCAATAGACACTTAGGTCCGACTATGCTTGGTGTTCTTTAATATTCATCATAGTGTTCTTCATCTTTAAACTAAAACCATCAACATGGTTCAAATAAATAACTAATTATATTATTCATGGAGATCTAGAAATCAAATCCATACAAAACCAAAACAAAATTTGTAACATAAACATCCAGTCGATGGAAATCTATAACAATATATGGAAACCTACAATTTATGATTCAAACTAACAATAAAATTGTAAATCGTTTAAAAAACCCAAAGTTGGTTTTCGGACCAGGAAAAAAATTGTTGAAGAAAAATTACATAAGAATCACGAACAAAAAAAACCCTAATCATGTAAGAATTCAAGAACAAAAATCACACCTTAACATAAGATCGCTGACAAGAAACCCTAAATCGTTGAAGAAGAAGACACGAACAATGAATGTTTGAATCGCAAATCTGGAACATGAAATCCTAAATCATCAACTGCTATGATAAATACAGTAATCAACTTTAGAAACCTTAATCGACTTTACACTAGTCTCAATTCGTGATCACCGTCTAAAACGCAAACGCAGATGAATAACCGATTATTGTGTTCAACGAGACCTAAGAAACATGATTCATGGTTCATCTTCTAAAACTTGACTATACTAATTCAAATGAAGCCTGCACACAGACATTTATTAAGGATTTAAAATGGAACGTTCATGTATGTATAATTGTTAGGAGTGTTTACTATTCTGATAAAACCAAAAAATTCACATTTGACTATTTTGGGTCGGATATTTCAATTTTTGGAATGGGCTGGACCAAAACCGAATAATTATTTTGGATTTCGATTGGTTTTGGTTGCTATAATATAAAGTTATAAACCGAACAATTTTGTTGAATTTCGAATTGGTTTTGGTTACTATAATAAAAAGACAGAAAAATTTAAAACCTCTTGCCCCTCATTATCCCTCTCTCCTAGACTCTCACCCATCTCTCTCTCTTCATGAACTCTTTTTCTATGTGTAACATTAAATCTTTATGTTATATTTCATAATAATTTGCCTTTGTTTTACTTATATAAATACAAATGAGAAACAAGTTTGTTAAATACAAAATAACTTAATTTTATAAAATACTCATTTAAAGGTGATGCATAATAAATCACCAAAAGTTTTATAATAATTGTGTCCCATTCTTGTCCCCTTGGATAATATAATATAATTATCGATCCCTTAATTTGGATTTCTTGTACCCACTTTTGTATTCCTTCCTTTAACAAAAGGTAAAAGTATAACAACAATATGTCTAATAATAATCATAAGATTTATTATTATTTTAAGAAAGATTATATATTTTCTTATAAACTTATTTTACTTACTAAATTAAGATACGTGTCAAAATCAAAGAATAAAGTTATAAAATAGAGATTGTTTCATAGAATAGTAATCAAGTTTTAGTTTTATTCTGATTAGATTACTCGTATTGTCAAGTGACCTCAAAGTAGTAACCAAGTTTCAAAAGTGTTTCACTCTTACTATAGTCAGATGTCTTGAAAAATATGGGTGATATAAATGGAACATAATTGAAACTTGGTTACTATTTTATGAAATAAACACGATTAAGGAATTACATATGTCACAATACAGTGAATTAAGAGGATAAAGTAGGATTATTTAGTAGGATTGAATATAATTTTTCTTAATTGAGAAATTTTATGCGAGATATTGATTTGTCTGATTTTTTATACTATGATTAGAAGAGTGTACTTTGAGATTGCTATGACAAAATTGAATGACAAGTCGGTTTCTCCATTTACACACAAGAATATAGCATCACCATATGTTTGCAAGGCAGTGTTATTGTGTCAAGATAAAACATCACTTTCTTGTTAACGTGTATGGATTTAAGGTAAAAGATGTAAGAGTAATCTGTATGAGAAGCGGGTGGGGTGGGGTTGAGGTGTGGCGAGGGGGTTTTCATATCATGTGTGTGTGGTATGAGGATGTAGGGAGTAATTATCATATATTCATATGGAAGGGTGAGTTTTGGTGAACTCGTCAAATTACTTCTATCTAACTCTCTCTTATTATTTATTTATTTATTTATTTATAGGTAGTGAGATATTATGCGAGTCCCAAAATTTGATGTAGTGTAGATAACTGAGCGATGAAAGAAAAAACTGATGTTGTAGTATGGTGATATGTTAGGGTTACATATACTCTACAAGAATCATGTTCAATCAGAATCATCATTATGTGTCATTTTTTATGGTAATCCACCATAGTAAGTCTATAAAGACATGTACTTTATGACTACAAACTCTAAGGACAATAAATCACGTAATGTATGACTATAAGACGTACTAGATTTGGTTATTGATCCTCTAGCCATCTACTATAAATTTTATATTCTAAACCGCTAGTTTATCATCTTGAAGACAAGTTCGTCTTATTTGGCTTGTCAAAAGCGGGTTTATGTTGTAGACAAATCATGCGAACTCTCTAAGACTCATCCTAATGACCTCATGTAGTCATGCATTTTGATCATATCCCTTGTTACATCAATTTTTTATTATCCCTCAATATGTAGTCGTACTCAAATACTCACCTTAACACTCGCATAACTATTTTACTACTTTCATTACATCGAACTACTCTCATAACAACACCTTATCACATGTACTCATCAAGTTAGGCCATCCGTATGGCATCGGAGTAGGATTTGGGTGAGGCCATCGGGTTGGTTGGGTAGACATAGCACACTCATACGCCACCCAAGTTTACCCAATCGGGTAAGCAATTCAGGTTTGGAAACTTGATCTTTCCTCCCTTCTCTATACTTTCTCCCCCTCTTTTCTCTCTCTCTCTCTCTCTCTCTCTCTCTCTCTCTCTATATATATATATATATATATATATATATGTGTGTGTGTGTGTGTGTGTGTGTGTGTGTGCGCGCGCACGCATTTTATGTATCAGTTTTAAATTTATAAAATTCGAATTATTTTGTACGACTACAACACAAATATACAAAAGAACCTAATAGTATTATAGTATAGAAAATAAGTACATGTGTCAAACACGTGGGGAACAAATGTGATTTTGAATATAATTATACTAACCTACTATTAAACTAAATTAACTACTAAAAACAATTTAAAAGCAATAAAAGAGGGAATTTGTGATTTTCGCACTTTCAATCAAATTTTACCACTAATACACCTAAATAACACCTTAAACAATGCAATGAATCAATAAATCAATGAACTTGGTTGGATTTAAGTTATGAATAAAGACTTCCATTCCTAGATTCGATTTCACCCATTTAAGTTAAATAATTTCAATTAAACATGTGTAATGGATACTTATTATCATGTACCGATTTCTAATGATTAGACTCTTGATGAGATTATCTAACCCAATACTTATGACAATTAACAACCTTTATGGTCAAAAGATTAATTAAAAAACCTAATTAGTCAATTTTTGGTTCGAATTAAGAAAAGACTTGATATTAATGTTTGTTTTTATTAACAAGGGGAAGGTCAAAATGAGAATGAGAAATTAATTGAGAATGGGAGACTAAATCTCAGCCGTTCATTTTGTAAGTGGAATTCATGGATGGAAAGCGTGGGGGAATCGAGTGTGACAGGGTGCATGTGAGGAATTCATGGGTGGGCAATGACATTGAAGGAAGGGGAATTGGACGGCTGAGATTGAGTCTCCCATTCTAAAAAATATTTAAATTCTCATTTGAACCTCCCACCTATTAACAAATCATAAATTAACACATAAAGGTCATTATATGTTAATCATATACATTGAAGTTCCTATCTTTAGTTGTTTAAGCCTAAGTTTGGTCAATCACCGGTCAAAATTGCCTATTAATCCTAAATAATTAAGATTCAAGCCTCACAAATAGATTGATCCTCTAATTTATGAAAACTCAGTTGATAAACAATTAAAAATAGATTTTAAAACATATATGAATAATGGTTAATATATGGAATCTTACTCATATTCTATAGAAATGAATACGACCATGGTTATCACATATAGTTTAGCATCTGAAATACTGAATCTATAGTGTTTTCTTAACCAACAGAACCATGCTAAGGTTAAAACACGTCAAAAGTCGGAGAGCTTAAGAAGTCCTGAATACAAACAAGATAATAAACAAATTGAGTTTATTAAGGAGATTAAAACTGTAACATTTGTAGTTTCCTTGGGTATATTGATCATAGAAAAGAAAGATGAGAACTTATTAAAAACAAAACACACATCAACATGTATTAACCATATAACTCGCGTCCACAACGGTCACACGGATTTCGAACTTTTGGCGCAGTAGGCTTAGGCTTCTCCTTCACCAGTTTCGGGAGGTCGTGTTCCAAAACATCCTGAAATGCTTTAGCTCCTTCATGAATCTCATCCAAACTGGAAAAAAAAATACAGAAGAAAAAACAGTAACTCCTTTGTTGTACATATATGGGATAATTACCACCAAATAGCAACATATTTTCTCACTTTTACCAACAGTAGCATACTTTGAAAATTGTTTAGAAAAATGGAATTATGTTGCTGTGATTGGGGCAAGTAATTTGCTATAACTGGCAAAAATATGAGTATATGATGTTATTATGGTAATTTTTATAATTCATATCTATTATTGGTGAAAGTAAATGAAGTTTTAATCCAGGTTCACTTAATCTCACATAAAGTTGCAATATTTCTTTATTATCTCATCCCATAAGATTAAAAAATATCCTGTTCAGGACGTGTGATTACGATTTCACAAACACGAAAGTCGATAGTGACAATATGCAGATGCAAGATTCCTCCAATCTATAGATAATATTAATAAGTATTGTAGATATTTCATAAGCATAGAAATGTCTAATGAGAGGGGATTTTCACACCTCTTTTACTCCAAAAAAATTGGTTTTGATGTATACTTTGCCATTACACCAATTTAACACTTTATATTCTCTCTTGGTGCGAGGGCGAGACGGTAAAATCCAATTTTTTGGTGGTGTATAGAACACCCCTCATTTGTAAATACCATATGTCAAATAGGAAGTCACTTTCTTCATGGGAGAAATGTACACTTTACTCATTAACTAATCATTACAAGATATTGACACTTTTGATTTATTTACAGGAACTACTTATTTACAGTTAAAAAGAATTTCTGTTCGATACTCGGATATATCTATGAAACTAGTAAATAATGCATTTTTTGGTGGAAAATTAAGATAACAAAATAATCTTGTAGGTCAAGACCAACAACATTAATACCTCGCATCAGATTCAATAGGCAGGTCGGCTTACTATAGCATGGCTTGAATTTGGTAAGAACATAACATAGAAATTAAAACGTAGAGGTGACTAAAGTGGGTGGGTTGGTTAACGGATCAAAGCGGGCAATCTTCTAGAAACAGTCAAAGCAGGTCAAGTCAAGTTGTACCAACCTGCAAACACTCTACTGTCCCTTTTCTTGAACTTAATTAATAATTAACTAATGTTCTAATTACAATTGAAAAACTATAATAATAACGCTGACAACTTAAGTTTTTTGGGATTAAAGGAATTAGGAGACTCTTTGTACTTTGAAATGCTTTTAAGTTTTAGGCGACTTTCCACTCATTTAATCCGCTCAACTCATTTCAGTTACAACCCATTTACCTATAAACAGAACGAAATTTACCGCCTCTACTAAAACAAACCTTTTTTTGTGATTTGATTGGAGAAGTGAATCTCATCATTATTATTGTTATTATCACGCAGTTTACAACTAAATAGAAATGTACCTTATGGAAAGGGGAGGAGTTAATCGTATAGTTGCGTTATGTGTTGGTTTTGCAAGTATTCCTCTTTCCTTCAACTTGATACAAAGGTCATATGCAGTTGCAGGGAATAAAGACTTGCTAACAAGCTCCACTGCATTAAATAATCCTTTTCCTCTGATTTCCATCACAATTTCAGGAAATTGCTGCTGAGTTTTTGTTAACAGTCGCCTCAGCTCCTCTCCCATTTCAGCGGATCTAAACAATGTCATCATGAATGTAGTCATGTAGATGCAATCACAAACGCACAAATGATTTAGAAAGAAACAGAATTAAAAAAAAAAAAAAAAACAGAAGCAAATGCTGTTAATACAAAAAAATTAACTTCTAACCGCAAAATCAGTTTCAAGCTACTCATACAAACACTACCTAGAAAAACTTGATTCTATTCACCCATACCACCTTCTGTCATATTTGTTCTCCATTTTGCGAGTCTGTCTTCATGTCTACTTATATAAATTGAATGAAACAAAATCACATCTTTGTTTGTTACACAACATATGATTTGGATCCTCAAAATGATAATATTCGATTGGCAAAATATTTGCTAGATTGAATTTTTCAATTTGCTGAAGGATAATGTCACCATTACATCAAACCAAGTTTAATTTAGTTTCAAAGTGTTGCATGATAAACAAAAGATGCTATGTATATCAATGATGTGAAGACAGCAGTTTTCTTACCTCTCAGCAAGTTTCTCATCTTGTATCACCTGCAATGATGCAATGGAAACAGCACTAGCCAATGGATTTCCTCCGAATGTACTAAAGATCAAGTAAAAAATTTTAGCTATCATGATAAAATGAAAACCAGAAATCATAAATTCACATCAAGAGAAAAATGAAACTATGAAAACCAGAAATGGTAAAAAAAATGATGTTTCGCATACATACCTCCCGTGCTCCCCTGGTTGTATGCAAAGCATAACATCTTTGTCTGCAAGAACTGCACTTACTGGTACGACTCCACCACCCAACGCTTTCCCTAATATCTAAATTAACATAAACACAACATGAGATTAATCCCAACATAACTAAATTCAAAATTCACATTCATAATTAGAATTTTAAAAGTATAAAAGCATTCATGTTATGCATTATGAAATGAACTTAATATGATGAAAACGACAGAAAAAAGAAAAACAATCTTACAACAACATCAGGTCGTACACCTTCCCAATCACATGCCAACATTCTTCCTGATCGTGCTAAGCCACTTTGTATTTCATCTGCAATCATTAAGACATTATATTTTGAGCAAAGTTCTCTGACAGCCTTAAGATAACCATCTGGAGGAATTATAACCTGAAAAAAAAAGAATAAGATCTATTTCCATCAATTTAAATCAGTGAAAAAAATACAAATCAGGGGAACTTGAAAGCCAAGAAAATAAATACTGAGATAACGTACACCGGCTTCCCCTTGTATAGGCTCAAATAGAAAACCAGCTATATGTTTTCCTTTTTCTGCATGTGTAGGAAAGGAAATTAAAGGGTTATATAATAACTGCTTTTACAAAAAGTTATAATATATATTTTGCATCTGTGATCATAAGCGGCATAAAGAATTGAAAATTTATATTTCCTCCTACTAAATCTTCCTACTTCATCCTTCTACTCATTAGATGATGACATATGTAATCCACTAATTCTCTTTCTTAATCTCCTCTCTTGATTTTGAGAGTTGTCTTGATCTTTGAGTAGGAGGATGAGTAGAAATACAAAGTAGGAGGATATAAAAAACCTCTCAAAAGAATTATAAAAGTTAGCTTCATATGGACAAGGTATAAAACCAAAAGATGTTATTTATTTTGACCACTTTTTATGACCGTGCTGGTTTGGAATACATTTTTTTTATCTCAAACGGGTCACGACAACATATTTAGCTGAATGGGAACGGGTCAGGCGGGTGGAAATTTTCCCAAAGCTCCAAAGTCTATTTATAGTGCACATGATCTTCTACATCATTTTAATCAAAGATTCAGATTATTATCTTAGTAATTTTGTTTCTGTAATCATAATAAAGCATTCATTAACTTTTTAGAAAGTGTAAGTGGTCGCCATGTAAACTGAATTTTCCCAGCCCGTGTTCACCGGTTTCAACCCGAGCCTGTTTTGACCCATTCCCAAACCTGCCCATCTTGCCACCTTTATTATTTGTAGAAGAAAAAGCATTGCTAAACCTTCAAAAAGTTTTTTAAGAGCAGCTTCATCTCCAAAGTCAACTTTAAGTTGACCAGATAACAAAGGCCAAAATCCACGAGTGGCATCGTTATCACAGCTCATAGAAATAGCACCCATTGTACGACCATGGAAGCATCCACAACAAGACACAATGATAGCCTGAACACAAAGTGAAGTAACTAAATCTAACCAAATTGGCAAGCATCTAAAGTCTATATACATTGAAAAAAATGTCAACAGAAGTAATAATGGAGATGCTCAAGTTGGAATAACAAGCAGCTTCATATTCCCTCTTCCTTAAATAATGACTACTAATTCTATTCAACCAAGCACCCACTAAGTTATTACCTGATCTTTTGGAATTCCTTTTTTCTCATAACCCCACTTTCTTGCCAGCTTTATAGCAGTTTCTACTCCTTCGGCCCCAGTGTTCATTGGAAGAACCATATCGTATCCAAATAATTTGGTTAGATACTCTGCAAAGACTGGAAATTTATCGTTGTAGAAGGCTCTAGAACTGAGTGTTAGGGTTTCTGCCTGCTCAATTAAAGCCTTCACGATCTTTGGATGACAATGTCCCTGCACCAAAAACCAGCTTAAACCCCTTTTGATCCATTAAAGAAAGAAAAAGAAGGGAAAAAAAATCATTTTCAATATATTACTTCCACCAACATATATTGTTATTAGCAAATATTAATAGATGATTTCTGACTGTTTGTTTACACGTATTATCCGAACAATATGTGATATCATGCATAAATTACGGGTGCATCTCACCTGATTAACGGCAGAGTAAGCTGCAAGGAAGTCAAGATATTTTTTACCTTCTGGATCCCAAATAGCTGACCCCTTTCCATGAGAAAATACAACAGGGACCGGATGATAACTGCAAAAGACCAAACAAGTAAATATATTAAACCACTTCATTTGTTCTTAGTTCCAAAACTGATAAGCAATTGACCATGTAACCTTAATAAAAGTTATGATGGGCTGACCCTAATATATTCAGAAAGACTATGCAGAAGCGTATAACAAAGAAAATTTAGTTACATATACTTATGTTCAACTTAAAAGTAGACTACAAAACCAGCATCATAGATTACAATCATAAGTTCGCAACTATGTATATCATACACACTTGCAGAGCCGATTATTCAATATAATACACAAATAAAAGTGTCAATGTAAATCAATGACCTATGATCCATACAAGGCAATTAGACAAGTATTCAACCATAATTCCAGGTTTCTCAATACTTTCCTAATTTGCATTTACGGTAAAATGAATGCAAAACTAGTACGTTTTTGTCTGATAGTATCGTTAATCTCTGCAAATGAAAGATAACTCATAAGTATGGAACAAATCACTGAATCACAGCAACACAAGAGAATCAACAAGACCTACACACCAATTAAAAAGGACATCAATCCAATCCCACGTACGCAAAAACAAACCAACAGCTATAAGGAGAGAATTTGATAGAGAGGGAAAGAGGGTATACTTGTGTGCGCTGTAATCATGTTCTAAATCGATAAGGTGGCGAGAAGATGCGGTTGGAGAAGCGATGCCTTCGGTAACAGTCCCAAAACATCGAAGGTTTCCCCTGTTCTTAATTCCATTCAATAAAAGCGGCAACGATCTCCTGCTCGCCATATGCCAAGATTTGTGGATTTTACAAACTCAGGGTGTATTTGATCGTATTACTTGGATCAAAAACATAAATTGGCACTCAAAATCGCCCAAATACCGGAACAAATTTCAGAATTGGGTGAGGAATAGTTTAGAATTTGATCCCAGTTTAGCAGATGAAGATGGAAGGAAGGAGTGTGATAAATTAAGAAGAAGAGGAAGAATAGAAAAAAATTGAAACGAGCAAAAAGCCGCACATTTCTCCAGGACTTTTGTTTTTGCCCGCAACTTCTATCTTGTGACTTCTTTTACTTTTTTAATTTTTTAAATTTTTTTAATATATCTTAAAAGATAAAATTATAATATCATCAGATTATTAGAATATTTTCTATTAATCAATTATTCATAAACCTCTATTTCACAAATGCTTTTAAAACACTTATGTTAATTTCCTTAATTTTTTCATTTAACAAGACACGCGGGTTTCTAATAACCCATCACACATTCGGATCCATCTGCTTGAGTTTCATAGGATTTTTAAAAGTCAAAACTCTCCTCCTTGAGGATCCCTTTAAGGAGGCTTTCCAGACTCGTAAAAGCGCTTCGACTTTACTTTTTACCCTTTTTTATTCCCGGCCCTGTTGCTTGGCTTGGGCACGAACGATAACAAGAGAATTTAAGCTTGATTGAATGAACACCAACTTGGTTGGTGGTATACTATATGTATATGCATGTTAGAACTTCTTCTAACAACCGGCCATAAGCCACCCTACCCTTTTTCTCTTCTTCATCAACATCTTCCATGATAAGCTCATTGATCTTCTTCGAGTAAGTATTTCAAACCTATAATCATAACTTTTGTTTCTTCGTTTTGCAATTTTTTTACTTTTGTTTCTTGATTTTCTCATTCTCGTGGCATCGATGCAAAAGGAAAGAAGATCGCGGGAAGAAATATGTAAGTATTCCTTTTTGTTTGACGGTCTACCTCTTATGATACTGATTCTTAATTGATAAGGCGATTTTGTTGTTAACCGATTTGAAGCTCTACTTTTATCTGCTTGTAATAGCCTTTATACTCATGAGTTTGTTGTTAATCAATTACATGATTTTGATGGTCACTAAATGATTTAATCTCATAATTGTTTGTTTCCAGAATTTTGCTTATTTTTTTTATTAAGGTTTATAAGGTTTTGGTAAAAACCCAAATTTTCTTACATGGGTGTGTAGCTTCCATTCAAATTTGTTCTTGGTTTTCATTTTGAACTATTGGGTTCTAAAATATTAAGGTTTGATGCACCTATAATTCCAACATAGAGTTTAGGGTGTTTATTTCACAAAAACACCTTGTTTTAACATGAATGATGTGTACTATATAAGTTTTGTTACTGTGTGTTATAGAAATATGGATTATATAAGTTTAGAAACTGTCATGGATTAATAACATAATTATGATGGACACTGAATGATTGAATCGCACAACTGTTTGTGTGCGATATCTTGCAGTCAGAACCTGTGTATCATTTTATATTAAGGTTTTTAAGGTTTTGTTAAACCCAATTTTCTTACATGGGTGAATAGCTTCTATTCATTTTCTGTTCCTGGTTTTTATTTTTAACCTATTGGGTTTTAAAAAGATTAATGTTTGATGCACCTATTGTTCCGAAATAGAGTTTTGGGTGTTTATTTTACGTAAGCACTATGTTTTTACATGAATGATGTGTACTTTATAAGTTTGAAATACTTTATATGATAAAAAAAATGGATTACATAAGCTTTTTAATGTCATGGATTAATAACATTAAATAATGTATGGTAATGATTATATAATTTTATCAATTTGTTGTTGACAGAATGACAGTCAATTACCAACTCAATGATTTAAATTAAAAAATTACTATAATAGTCTTTATAGTTTCACTTTTATAACTGATTTGTTTTTCACTTACCTCCAATCTTTTCCACTTATTTGATAACACTACCCTATTTTACTCCAAGGCATAGGGATTAGATTGGTAATTTACTGTGTTTTAATATTACAATAATTATTTTGAAAAAAAGAATCTGCCAACACTAATCAAAGCTCCCAACTAATATAAATGATAACTAACTTGTAATTACAAAAACCAAACTACTTATTTTTAATATACAATAACTTCGTTGGCAAAACCCAACCAAAGTTATACAACAGCATTACATAAGCGGTTCAATATACAATTTAGTCATCACATTTACTTTGTAGATGCAATCGTTTTCATATGTGATTAGTTTGTAGACGACATATCGATCTTATTAACAGTGATCCTTGCACTATTATATTCACTACATGTGGACCCCTTCTATATCTAACTCCATGTGACGCGACATGTGTATACAAACTATATTAGAAACTGTGAAGTCTGGTGTCTTTAATACATATAAGTCAGCTTGAAGAAAAACAGTCAGCTTGATAAGTTAGCTTGAGCCAGTCAGCTTGAGGCGATAAGTAGGAAGTCAGCTTCAAGTTGTCAGCTGATATTTAAGGCATCAGCTGATGTGTCAGCTGATGGATTCTGTTAGTTTGTTAGTTTATGTTTCCGTTAGTTTGTTCTTCTGTTTTGCTGCCATGTATTATAAATAGCAGCAGTAGTCTTCAGTTTGTATTACCTTTTCAATTTCATTCAAGATCAATAAAATTCTTTTCTTCATTTTCATAACAAATTGGTATCAGAGCGTGGTTACGAAGAACACGCTTCTGAGGGTTTGAATTTTCTTTCCAGTTCTTGCATTCAATCGTTCAAGATTACTTCATTTTCTGATTCTTGAGATTATCGATCAATTACTGTTCCAAAACTCAATTGAGTTTGTGCGATTGCCATCTGGGCAATCAATTTTCGTACGTCGTTCTTGAAATTCGTTTCAATTGGAAGTCGACAGGAAGAAATCGAAGGGAATTCGATTTAAGGTGGAGCGATTTGATCAATTGAGTCTGGAGGAACGTGAAATAAGGATCGATTAGGGTTTTGCGACCTGCAATTGGTGATCGATAAGTGTTTTGGGGTAACAAGAATCATCGATTGATTGAAATTGATTTGATCGATTGAAGTCTGGGGCAAGAGAATTGAAGTTGAAGGTTCTGTTTTCAAGAATTAGTTGCAAGATTCAGTGATAGTGTTGTGATTGTGGAATTCGACAACAGCAAGTTAATAACCAGCAGCTGTACAGTTCTTGAAATTTCTAAAGAATGCCTTCACTTATCAAGATTGATAAGTTTACTGGGAAAAACAATTTCAGTTTGTGGATAATCAAGATGAAGGCTCTCCTAAAACAACAGGGAATATGGACTCCCTTGACGGGTAAAAGGCCACATGAAATGTCAGAGTCTGATTATGCTCAACAGGATGAAAAGGCTTATTCAACCATCTTGTTGTCACTCTCCGATGAAGTGATATACGAAGTAGCAGATGAAGAGACTGCAGAGTCTTTGTGGTTGAAATTAGAGAGTCTTTACATGACAAAGTCATTAACGAATAAGTTGTTGTTGAAGCAACGACTGTTTTCGCTGCGTATGAAGGAAGGAATGACTTTGAAAGAGCATCTTGATGAGCTGAACTCTATTCTCATGGATTTGAAGAATGTTGAAGTCAAGATCGATGATAAAGATGCAGCTCTTGTGCTGTTGGTTTCTTTGCCACCGTCTTATGAGAATTTTGTTAATTCTTTTGTGGTTGGCAGAGATACACTTACGTTGGAAGAGGTCTGATCGAATTTGCATTCAAGAGAGCTTCGTCATAAGGCTTCTGGGAATGGGAATAGATCTGAAGGTCAGTCATCTGGTTTATCTGTTGTTGATGGTGATAGAGGCAGAGAAAGAAGTCGATCAAATAAGGGGAAAGGAAAATGGAGAGGAAAAGGTCGATCAAGATCCAAGAGTAGAGGATCTAAGGTGAATCCCAGATATGTGTGTCATATATACAAAGAACCTGGTCATTGGAAAAATGAGTGTCCTAAACGAAAGGACAAAGCAACGGCTGCTGTTGCGAAGGATGACTCAGATTCAGAGACTGATTTGTTACTTTCAGTTGCTGATTGTCAAAGTGTTGCTGATTTGCAAAGTCAGTCTTCTTGACTCGGGATGTTCTTATCATATGACACCAAATAGGGGCAGGTTTGATTCGTATGAAAGTGTTTCAGCAGGGCATGTGTTAATGGGGGACAACACTTCATGTGAAGTGGTTGGAATTGGGTCAATAAACGTCAAGATGTATGATGGAATAGTGAGAACCTTAACTGATGTTCGTCATGTACCCAACTTGAAGAAGAACTTGATTTCGTTAGGAGTTTTGGACTCTAAAGGGTTTAAGTACAACGGTGAAGGTGGAGTGCTCAAAGTCACCAAGGGTGCGTTGGTGGTCATGAAAGGTATCAAGAGGAGTACCTTGTACATTTTAGGACACACAGCTGTTGGATCAGCTGCTACAGTCTCAAAATCTGACAAAACATAGTCAGATTTAACTTATCTATGGCATATGAGGCTGGGTCATGTAAGCGAAAAGGGCATGGTGACTCTCAGCAGAAGGGGGCTTCTTGGAGGTCATAAAGTGGCTGAGTTAGGCCTTTGTGAACATTGCATATTTGGAAAACAAAGGAGGGTGAGTTTTTCAAAAGGTGTTCATAGAACAAAGTCAACGTTGGATTATTTACATGCTGATTGTTGGGGTCCTTCTCAAGTACCTTCGCTTGGTGGTGCTCGATACTTCTTGTCGTTTATAGATGATTACTCAAGGATGATGTGGGTGTTTGTTATGAAACACAAGAGTGAATCATTTGAGAAGTTCAAGCAATGGAAAGTTCTTATAGAAAATCAAGTTGGAAAGAAGATTAAGCGGTTAAGAACAGATAATGGTTTGGAGTTCTGTTCAAAAGAGTTTGACCAATTTTGCAAGGATGAAGGAATTGCGAGACACAATACGGTTCGACATACGCCACAACAAAATGGGGTGGCTGAACGTATGAATAGAACACTGCTGGAACGGGTTAGGTGTTTGCTGTCAAATGCGGGTCTAAATAGGAGTTTTTGGGCAGAAGCATTGAACATCGTTTGTTACTTGGTTAATAGAAGTCCCTCAACGACAATTGAGTGTAAAACTCCGATTGAAATCTGGTCGGGACAGCCGGTAGATTATACAGGTCTAAGGGTGTTTGGATGTCCTTCTTATTATCATGTTAGTGAAGGAAAATTGGAACCAAGATCGAAGAAAGGGCTGTTCATGGGCTACGGTAATGGTGTGAAAGGGTATAGGATTTGGTCACCGGCTGAAAGAAAAGTTATTCTCAGCAGAGATGTGATTTTTGATGAAGATTCTATGCTTCATGGAGTGAAAAGTCAATCTGTTTCAGCTGCTAATAATGGCCAAAAGGAGGATGTTTCTGAACAGGTGGAGTATGAGGTTGATAGTTCAGATGAAAGTGTTGAAAATGGGGCTGAACCTGTTGGTGATGCAGCTGGGCAGCCGAGTAATTCATCACAAAGTGAACTTTTCGAGACACAAAATATGCAACAGCCATCAGAGTTTCGATCAGTAGCATTAGACAAGCCTATGAGGCAAGTTAATAGGCATGTGGTTATGGTTTTGATGAGGCAGTGGCTTATGCTTTACAAGTTGCTGAAGAAATGGAATTTTCTGAACCTTCAAGTTACAAAGAGGCTTTAAAAACCAAAGAGGCTGACGTGTGGATAGCAGCCATGGGTGAAGAGATGGAGTCACTTCACAGAAATAGAACTTGGGAGTTGGTAAAGTTGCCTCAAGGTAGGAAGGTGGTGACTTGTAAATGGATTTTCAAGAGGAAAACAGGGCTGCCAGGGGCTGAAAATGTGAGATTTAAAGCTCGATTGGTAGCTAGGGCTTATAGTCAAGAGCAAGGGATCGATTATAATGAGATATTTTCACCGGTGGTGCATCATACGTCTATTCGTGTGCTGTTAGCTTTGGTTGCACAGCAGAATCTGGAGTTGGAACAATTAGACGTTAAAACTGCTTTCTTACACGGGGATCTCGAAGAGGAGATTTATATGAGTCAACCGGAAGGGTTTGTTGCTCAACGGAAAGAAGAGTATGTGTGTAAGTTGAAGAAATCACTTTATGGGCTGAAACAATCGCCAAGGCAGTGGTACAAGCGATTTGACAGTTTTATGGTGAAAAATGGTTTTAATCGAAGTCCTTATGATTGTTGCATTTATCACAAGAAAGTAGCTGATGGGTCATCCATTTATTTGCTCTTGTATGTGGATGATATGTTAGTAGCAGCTCGTGATATGGAGGAAGTTAAGAAGCTGAAAGTTCTTCTTAATTCAGAGTTTGATATGAAAGATTTAGGTGATGCTCAAAAGATTCTCGGTATGGAGATTGTTCGAGATAGAGTTAATGGTAAACTTTTCTTGTCACATAAAAGTTATATTCAGAAAGTGCTTTCTCGATTTGGTATGAGTTCAGCAAAGGCTTTAAATACTCCTTCATCAGCGAATTTCAGATTGTCATCTGATTTGGCACCTCAAACGGAGGCTGAGGTAGAATATATGAGCAAAGTTCCTTATTCTAGTGCGGTTGGGAGCCTGATGTATGTGATGGTTTGCACTAGACCCAACATAGCGCATGCTGTGAGTGTTGTTTCGCGCTACATGGTTAGTCCGGGAAAGGAGCATTGGGTTGCTGTTAAGCGTATCTTTCGTTATCTTAAAGGTACAGCTGATGTGGGTCTGATTTATGGTGGAAAAAGAGAGTGTTTCGTGGCTGGATATTCAGATTCAGACTATGCAGCTGATCTGGACTATCGAAGGTCTTTAACAGGTTATGTTTTCACTGTTGGAGAGGCGGTAGTGAGCTGGAAAGCGACCTTACAGCCATCGGTTGCGTTGTCTACAACTGAGGCCGAGTATATGGCATTAACTGAAGCTGCCAAAGAGGGGATTTGGCTGAAAGGTTTACTTGGAGACCTTGGTTTCAATCAAAATCAAGCTGTTGTGTTTTGTGATAGCATGAGTGCTATTTGTCTTGCCAAAGATCAAGTGCATCATGAAAGAACAAAGCACATAGATGTGCGGTATCATTTTATTCGTTCAGAAAGGAGAATAAAAGTGCTAAAAGTGAAGACGGAAGACAATCCAGCTTATGTACTTACTAAACCAGTGTCGGTGAACAAGTTTAGACATTGTTTAGATCTTCTAAACATTGATAGCTGGAAGTAGTAATTCTTTTACTAGTATTAAAGACAAGGTGGAGAATTTGTGAAGTCTGGTGTCTTTAATACATATAAGTCGGCTTGAAGAAAAACAGTCAGCTTGATAAGTCAGCTTGAGCCGATAAGTAGGAAGTCAGCTTCAAGTTGTTAGCTGATATTAAAGGCATCAGCTGATGTGTCAGCTGATGGATTCTGTTAGTTTGTTAGTTTCTGTTTCCGTTAGTTTGTTCTTTTGTTTTGCTGCCATGTATTATAAATAGCAGCAGTAGTCTTCAGTTTGTATTACCTTTTCAATTTCATTCAAGATCAATAAAATTCTTTTCTTCATTTTCATAACAGAAACAGTAATTGATTGGATATAAAATGTTATACAATGTCTAAATTGTAAGAAATATGGGATCTAAATAGCAGCACTCGTACACAATTGTAGTGCACAAGGCAAACGAAACAAGCAACCGAATAAATTTGACACAATTTTAGCTATATAACATAAACAAACAAAAAAACAGTCCCATCCCTTATACAAACATAACAAGAATGATATTTTTTTTTTACCAAAAAAGAACACACTATTTCACCACCAAAAGACGAGAAAAGAGAATACACCATAACCTGGAAATATACTATGATAGTGGTCACCTGCAGCAGAGAACTTGACCCACTGAAGAATGATGAAACCACTAAATCTTGCCATAGAATTAAGGGAAACACCCATTGACAAAGATATGAAGATATTAAGGATGTCTTCACTAGAAAACAAGATATATGTGTGACAAAAGTCAAATTGGTTCATTGTAATATTGTGGCTGCTATTTTACAAATGAAAGATCTGTACCAGAATCAATGAGAAGATATGCGATATCCTAGCAGGGATCACAGATAAATTGTTTGAATGAATGCGGAATTCATGACTTCAGATGTTTTCTTATTTCATCAAGAATACTATATAAGCATGGTTTGTTTACCAGAGGATTAATGATCTTAAATGAGAAAACAAGATAAAAGTCTCGGGATTGATCGAGTTGGCTACAGGTAAGATATAAACAGAACATGATACCTCAAGAACCAAAAGATTGGTAGCTATATACTTCCTATGCAATCACAAGTCAGTGTTGCTTATATAAGGTTATACATATTGTGAGCAACTTCCTTACTTGCTGGATACTTGTCTTTTGTTGCATATGTGATATGCAGCAGCTCATATGCTAAAGAACAAGTGAAAAGATTACTTAGAGCTTAGATCACCCAAGCTGTGAATAGTCGTCTAATCAAAGTTATAGCACCTGATTGTACATACAAACACTGTTCCAGTTATTTTGAGCCTTAATGGTCACAATCATGATGATTAGCATGTTTAATGTAAAAAACGAGCTTCAATAAAATTACATCACTGATGGATGTACGGCTCTTGTGACTTGTCCATCCTACACTGATGGACTTACCCCCCCCCCCCCCCCCCCCCCCCCCCCCCCCCTCTTCTTTCTCTTTCAACAAAAGAAAAATCTTTTTTTTCCTTGTCACAGTACAAGAAGCAAACATCCCTGGTGCTGCAGGTAGAGAGCAGTTGCTATACATATATTCTCAACTGAGAAATGGTCAACTAGGATCACATGTACTTTATATGGGCTTTGATATCTAATATTAGAGATCAAAATTTCAAGATAGTAAAGCAACACCTGCTCAGGAAGGGTTAAATCGTCATCCAAGCAGACACATGCTAGAGTCCAATAGGCAGTGATCAAGGGCCACAGCCTGTATGGTAATTTTTGGGATGTTCTAAAGATAAATCTTCTACCTAAATTTATAGACCAAGAAAAAAAGGTCGAAGCCAATAATCACTCACTACTGTCAACACGGAATAGGTCATGCCTAGACCAAACCACATAAACTCTCATGTTCTCATTGGGGTGTGTGTTAAGTTGACATACCCATAATTTGCTCTCAAGTGTTTGAAGTAGTATCCCTACAGGCTGTGATTTCCCTAACTACAGGACAGTAGATATTTCACATTGAGATGTTAGAAGGTGAATCAAAAGGGATGTAAGATGAGTACATGTTCACAAGAAAGAAGGAACTTCAGGAGTTATCAGCACAGCAGATGAGGCATAAAATTTGTTAAATTCATTAGAATCACATGGGATTAGCTCACAAAATGGTGAAGGAATTGTCAATGTAGCTTAGAGGTGATCTTAGAGTTATAGAGAGAATTCTGAATGTAGAAACTACATGTCACAGAGTGCTGTATTTTCTCTGATTTTTACCACAGCTGCAGAGCACAGTATTCTGCTTCAAGCTCATGTATACCAAATCAAGAGGATATGAAGAAGATCAAGCAGCTAAAAATTATCAGAATGCATCAGTTAAAGAAAGGATTATACCAAAACCCAAAGAGCAAGAGGAATAAGAGAAAATATTCAGAAACATCAATTTACCATGGTTAAATCATATGACAGAGTAGTAACCAACCGCACGAGAATAATAATGTTTCAGAAAGACACTACCAAGGAACACAGAGTTAATAAAAAAGATTATGAGATGAAAGAAAAGATGCTAATAAAAGCCTTATCAGAAGAGTGCCGCTGGATAGAGCCTAAGATGAATCTTAGCCAGTGATGAATCTCCCGGGTGATCTTTTTTAGGAAAGAAAGATCCAGTAGAAAGTTCCGCAGAGAAAGAGATCCATTTCACGATAAGAAAAAACCTAAAAGAGACCATCTGGAGGACCATGGAGTTAGAACCAAATTCACCTTCTTAGGGACTATCCTCATAAATTAGGTGGACATTATGAAAGCCTGAATCAAGTTTTCAGCTGCACGCTTTTGCTCAGGTGTCCCAGATATTACAGCAACACGATCACCTCTGGATGATTTTGTATCAGATATCTCAACAGCAGCTCCAGATATCTTGAAGAGAAGAAAACAATAAATGACAACTTTGGTTAATACTCAATCTCTCTAATACCAAAAGGCTAAACAAAAACATTCGAAATAATAGAAGATAAAAAAATAGACCACCTTACGAATATTGTCTACATTGGCTCCACCTTTACCCATCACTTTACCAACCGCATGACCAGGTACCAACATCTCTGAGGCCGCAGCAGGAGGTAAAGATCCATAGAGCTGCTTTGAAGAGTATGAAGACAGAGATCCATAGCCATTGTCACCCACCTGTAACCAAAAAAAGGAAAATAATTTCACCTATTATGAAATGATACAAGACAAAAAAATTATGAATGTTTCATGTTAATTTGGCATACAGGTAGGGAACCATATCCATAGCTTGACGAAAGCAAGCCCAAACTGCTCCCACTTTCAGCTCTGTGCTCATAACCCAAAGGAGCAACTGATGAAACATTAGGCAAGACTGAAGGTACATGAAGTGCACTGCCACCGGCATACAGGGGATCATTTCCTGAAGATGAGTTGTGACCACCATCCCTATCTCTCAGGACATCGTCTCGAAGGCGGAGAACTATCTGGACAAGTGCATCCCTCACACTCCCAACTTCGCCAAGGACCTACATTTATGTTTAACCCAAAAAAGAATAGAAAAAAAAGTTAGGAACAACTTAAGGTATATGAAAAGAGGAAAAACTAAAAAGCATTAATTGATGTTATAAGGTAGAATGAGATATACCTCAACAAGTTCATCATTAGCATCTGCACATTTGGGTTTATCACCTTTCGATATTCGAACGTCTGCTTTAGTTCTCTTGCGGATTTCATTTATGATGGAACCACTTTTACCTATAATGCACCCGATAACTTTAGAAGGAACAAGTAGCCTTATGGAAACATCTTCCTCGTCTTCTTCATTTAACTTCCCTTGGAGTAATAGAACTGCTTCCACAGCCATGGATTTTATATCATCCAAAGACTGCAATATACATCCACAATATGGTTAGACGAAGACACGGGATAACCTATACAGAAGTGGCATAATGTAAAAAAAACACCCATCCCCCAAAAAAAGAATTCAGACAAGCTGATTACAAACCATTAGACAAATAGTTATTACAAACCACAGTCATTGTTGTACCTCACAACAGAGTACAACCATGCTGGGTAGAGCACTATTTCTCACACAAGGGACCATGGATCACACTTTCATGGATTGACATTGACACAGTGCAAAAAAAGGGGCCTTATAAGAAAATAATACCAGACTTATAGGACTGAAAACAGAAATTAAGATAATGACTCCTCATCCTAACTCTTTTTCTCGTCTTATACTATCCTATGCAACAGACCTCTCTTTTTAGGGGTAGAGGGAGTAAAAATAAATGATAGAGTGCGGAAAACCATACTTCTGTTGCAGCAATTGTAATAATGCATTCATCACGTCTGGTGTCATCAACATCAACACGAGCACCACTAGCTTCTCTGACACTTCTAATAGAAGCCCCGCCCCTTCCAATAACACGTCCAATCTTGGTAAATGGACACAGAACCCGTATAACCAACTCCCCGGATAGAGATGCACCAGTATATCCAGAAACCACAGGGAGCGCAGAAGAGTAAATTGGCCATGTGCTCCCTGAATCAGCATACCCTTGAAGTTCTGGTACATGTGAAGCACCTAGAACAGAAGGAAGAGATCTTGAGGGCACATATGGATCTACACTTGAGTATAGCCCAGCACCAGGATAGATGGGTAGATCAGAAGGTATAATGATGCTTGGGGGAGCCTCTGGAACAGATGTTTCAAGAGGAACTGCTTCCTTTGGAGCAAACTTGTACATAATTGTAGAGACTGCAAACAGTGCTTTTTTCACGGCATCTGGTTCACCAGTTATCTATATTCAATAGGATTAATAAATTTATCAGCAAGATAAAGAATGTGTATGTGCACATGTACCAGTGATAAAGACAGAGAGATGTACTTTTTTAAAGGACTTATATACGTATGCAATCAACCTCTAACAAGTGCACAGTAATTAACAAGACAAATCTGCTTCCACCACCCTAATGACCCAAAAAGTTCTGAGACCCTTCCCTTTGACAGAAGTAAAATTCCCTCAGACAACAATTTGAGAATGAAATTTTATTGTAGTTGCTCCCTTGAGCAAACTAACCCACTCAAATGACACTTCTAGCTCAAGGTCTCCTAAATACAACAGGAAAAATGAATCACAAGAGGCTCTAATAACTACGTGATACAAAACGCATCAAGTTGAAAATTTTGCATAAATGGAAAGCAAAAATGTAATTAAGTAGTCATGTAACCAATTTGTTGAGTGTTAAAAACATAGTAAAGGAAGATTAGATAAATAACGTTGTGCAGGTGGTAATGAGCCTAAACGAGCCGATCTACTCGTGAGCTACTCGTTAAAAGCTCGAAACGAGCCGAGCCTAAACGAGCTCGAGCTCAAGTCCGAGCCTAGATTAAGGCTCATTTATTAAACGAGCTCGAGTCCAAGCCTTGTATACTGGGCTCGTTTAAGCTCACGAGCTTAAACAAGCTTTGATATAATATATATTTTTTACTTTTTATTATTACTTATATAGTTGTATTATATATTCTTATATCATTAAATATGAAAAAGTTCAAAAATCAAAATTTTAAATTTGTTTTTAAATCATTAAATATGAAAAAAATATAAAAAATAAAAAATTTAAATTCAAATTGTTTTTGATTTATTATTTATATAATTTGAACTATTTTACATAACAAAAAAAATAAACAAGTCTATCACGAGCTTCGTAAAACACTTCACGAGCCGAGCTCGAGCCTCAAATTACGAGCTCGAACGATCTCGAGCTCGAGCTTCTGCATTTTATAAAGAGCTTGGCTCGATTAGTGTCAAGCTCGGCTCGTTTACAACCCTAGTAATCAGTAATATTTTGGTACATTTTTCTTTTATTTCATCTCTATCTATGTACTCTGTTCTTCTCACCCATCCTCTAAGTAAATTTTCTATAAAGGATCAGTTCAGAATGGCCAGTTTCGTCTCATACGACACATTTAAAACTGATTTAATTCAAATTTTACAACTTGAAACAACAGACCCTACAGTATCATGTGTTTCTGCATGTGCAACCTTATAAAAACACAATTCTAGAAAGTGAAGGCTAACCTGAACAAAGTTGTCAAACTCCATGCCACAAGAATGATTAGGATCACTAATATCTTTTGGAGAAACTTTAATGTTTGCTCTTGTCCGGCTTCTTAACTTCTTTATAGTTGTCCCCGCCTTCCCAATAATATTAGCGGACTGACTAGACGGAACCAGAATTTGACACTCGTCCTTATCTTTCCACTTCTTATCAGAATCACCAGCTGATCCAACCACATTTGCTATTGCATCATGAACCCTTAAAAGTGCATCCTGGGCAGAACATACAGGCTCCACATCACCAAGTTCATCATCAGGCTCAATATCCTTTTTCTGATGAACATAACAATATATTGTTATGACCCTGTTCTTGGAACCCGGGAATGGATCAACTATCTTAACCTTCGCCCTGGTATCTTGTCGTATAGAATTAATGACTTTCCCACTCTTCCCAATCACACTCCCAATAAACCGATCTGGGCATAGTATCCTGTAAACAACCAGCTCATCATCGTCCCTATTGTTATTATTTCTATCATCTCTTTCATTTCCTCTTCTTCTCTGGTTTTTATTTTCCCCACTGTCCCTCTCCCTGTCCCTGTCTCTCTCCCTCTCCCTCTTATAGCGCTGGCGCCTTCCACTCTCACCCATACTTCAAGCTACAACTCCTGCAAATATAAACGCAATTTATGCCGAATCAAGTTACAGAAGCGTCAATTGCCTACAATTAATGAAGCACGAAACGCAATTCACTCAAGTAATCAAATTCAACTGCCGACAAGTTGTAGTCATTCAAACAATTTAATTTACATATTTAATGATATAAAGAAATATAATTTTCCAAGAAAGATCTAGAAATAAAATTATTCAATCCTTTTAAGGACAACGAACATAAGAAATTGACGAAAAACACAGCAAGAAAGAAGAATCAAAAGATCAAGATATGTTGCGAATCAATAGCATTCAATTTCTAAGAGATTACACACAAAACAAGAATCAGCATTATTGCAATAACTAAATTATAGTTATAGAATAATATAAGAACAAACCTGATTGAGATGAACGGCACGAAGGACCAAAAAAAACCTAGATGTTTCCCTGCGAAGATATGCGTTACGTGCGAATCGAAGCAAATTAAATGAGCATTATAAACGCATTTCACATATTGCAAATATTCCCCCTCGACTTTTATACTAACATGATTAGTCCATAAAGTTATGTAAAAACAACTAGTATGGTTTGTATTTATTAAAGGAAAATATTTATCAAAATATAATTAACTTTATATGTTTTATTATTGTATGTATTGGATTTAAAAGAAAATTTTTTTTTTTTTGAAAGGCAGAAGTTATTATATATCTTAAGCAGGAAGTTTGTGTACATCTTACACCATTCACATACTACAAGATGTAGATGAGAATGTGGAGGAGGTTGTTAAATCCCTAAATGCACCAACACATGGTCCAATTACCAGATTAACAACCTCCTAGTTACATTTCCAAATCATACCATATTAGCACTCTCCTAGTTACAGTAACGAATCATATTATATCGAATGATTACCAGAGTTTTGGGATGCTTGTTGGATCCGTTAACCAAACGTCCCATATAAGTAAATAACCATACTTTGTACGACCCTTGAGCCATTGAAACAAGGATAGTTGGATCTCAAAGAAAACTTCCCGCAAGTGTTTTTTTGTATTAGAAAACACTCTTTCGTTTCTATTCCTCCAAATAAAGTAAGCCGTTGATCTCAAAACTAGCTCCCAGATTTGAATGCACCGCCTTGGAAGTAAACCTGTTGTCTTGTCTGTTAAATCTTCGAAGGATAATCCTCCCGAGTTTGTTAACCTCCACCATTTGTGAATATCCTCCCAAAGATCTTTAATCTTGTTGCAAGAAAAAATAGCATGTTCGACCGTTTCAATGGAGAATTTGCACCGGTTACATAGTAACGTGTCTAGGTCGATCCCTTTTTCATCTAGTTTTGATAAAACCGGGAGCCTCTTTCTATCGACCCTCCACGCAAAGATTAGAGCCTTTTTTGGAACATTCTTTGACCATAAGGATTGAGTAGTTGGTTGGTTTGAGAGGTCTTGAATCGTAAGCTTTCCATCTAAGAATTCACGAACCCATTTGACCGAATAAGTTCCATCATTGTTACCGGAGCATGACCACTGATCTTTCTTTTGTTTTTGCAGGGATATCACGTTGAGGTGTTGCATCAGTTGGTGATATTCTTCTGCCACTCTTTCAATCAATCGTTGACCTAATAGAATGTTCCATCTCCAAATGTTCCCTTCCCACACTCCAGCGTTTTCGATCAGCATGTTGTCCCTGCCCAATTGTTTGAACAATCTAGGATAGGTAATAGCCAGTGTTGTATTCCCCATCCAATTATCAATCCAAAATTTTGTATTTGCGCCATTTCCGATTAAAACCTTCAAAATGGAGTTTACTAAAATACCTTTGTTATTTAATTCCCAACCCACTCTTATGATCCCATCCCATATACCCGATCCTTTTTGTCGTGATGGTGAATTTAGACCCCCTAAAGGACCGTGTATACTTTTTATTATTTTAACCCAAAGAGAGTTGTTTTCAACCCAAAACCTCCACCACCATTTTAAGAGCAAATCAATGTTTAAGGTATTGTGGTTTCCAATGTCAAGTCCCCCCGAATCCCTTTTACTAACCACCCTCTCTCATTTTACCCAACAAATGTTTTTGGTTTGAGAACCCTCACCCCAAAAGAAATTTTTCTAATTCTATCAAAGGATACGAGAGTTGCAGATGGAGCCCGAAACACTGAAAGGAAGTAAATAGGCATACTTGATAACACGGATTTGATGAGGGTGAGTCGACCACCAAAAGATAGCATTCGGCCTTTCCAGTTTGACAATTTACTCTCCATTTTGCTTAGTACCTTTTCCCAATTCACGTTTCGCTTCATGTTTGCGTTAACCGGTACCTCTAAGTAGATAAATACACCCGTCCCCACCTTGCATCCAATAATGTTTGCAAACGTATTTTGCTCATCTTGACCCACTCCAAAACCTCTTATATTACTTTTGCTCCAGTTGACTTTTAGCCCCGACGCCTCATACCATAATTTAAGAATGAACCCCACATTCCTTAAATTAATTTTGTTCCATTCACCGAATATGATCATGTCGTCTGCATATTGTAGATGTGAGATCGAGATCCCGTATTTCCCCACCTTTAAACCCTGAAATATTTTCTTTTCTACAGCCTCTTGAAATACGATATTCAACCCTTCGGCTACTATTAGGAACAGATACGGCGCTAACGGGTCTCCTTGCCTAACGCCTCTCTCCGGTTTGAACTCATTAGATGGAGACCCGTTGATGAGAACAGATGTATGCGCTGATGTGAGGCAACTCATGATCCATTTTATCCACGTTTCTCCGAATCCCATTTGTAGCATTGATTCATTCAGAAAATCCCAATCCAAGCTATCGTAAGCTTTTTCAAAGTCAATTTTTAACACAAATCCTTTCTTTTTTGTCGACTTCAAATGATGTATTACTTCGTTGGCAATTAAAATTCCATCGGTAATCGATCTCCCTTTTAAGAACGCAGTCTGAACGTCGCCTATCAAGTTGCCCAAAACCGATCTCAATCTGTTTGCAAGGATTTTTGAGATTATTTTGTAGTAACAACCTATCAAAGATATTGGTCTATAGTCGTTGAAGGTGAGTGGATCTTTCACTTTTGAAATAGAGCATTCTTTCCCGAACCACACAATGGCTGCAATTAATTCACCTTTTATCAGGTCCCAATATTGTTTAAAGAAAGCGAAGGAAAAACCATCCGGTCCCCGTGATTTGTTGCTACCACAGTCCTTAATTGCCTCCCAAATTTCTTTCTCGTCAAACTCCTTTTCTAGTAAGATCTTTTCTTGCTCTGTGATGGTTTTGTATTTGTTGCTAATAAACCGACCACCTCTTGATCCTTGTTTCTTAAAAAGAGCCCCAAAGTGTGTTTCCGCCTCTTTCTTGATTTTCCCAAAATCTTCTTCCCACGAGCCATTAATAAGAATCCCAGCAAGGTTGTTAGAACAATTTCTTCTCTGGATGGTCTTGTGAAAGAAAGTGGTGTTTTCATCCCCGTCTACCTGCCACGCAAGTCTCGCTTTTTGTTTAAGCATATTTTTTCTTAAATCTTCCTTTTCATGGAACAATTTCATTTTTTACATCCATATATCTCTATCTCCAATTTGTAACAGGTCTTGCTCAACTTTTAGTTCCCAGAGAGAGACTTCCAAAGATAATTCCTTTAAAACTTCAGCTAGCTTTCCAAACTTTGTTTTTGACCAAACTCTTAGTGCTTTTTTTACATTGATTAGTTTTGACATGAACATACTATCTGGATTCTTTGTTTTTGGAAGAATCTCCCATGCTTGTCTAACCACCGTATGACACCCCTCATCTTTTAACCAAATATTAAAAAATTTAAACGGTTTTGGCCCGGAGTCTTGAAGGTTATCGTAACATATAATGGGACAGTGGTCCGATTCCTTTCTGTCTAAGGCTTTACAGGCCAATGATCCCCACCTGTTTTGAAACTGTTCCGATATCAAAAATAGATCAAGTTTGCTGAACTTTATCCCATTAGAGCAATCTCTTGTATACTTCCGATTACCAAGTTGTATATCGATCAAATAATTGGTAACAATGAAATTGTCAAATTCATTCATATCAGTCGTGATTGAATTAACGTTGTGCCTCTCCGAAGAGTCCCTTACTTCGTTAAAGTCGCCAAAAACCATTACTTCCTTTGGGTTATTTTTCAGTATATAGTCAAGTTTTGACCAGCGTTGTTTCTTTTTTTCAGTTGAGTGAGCCCCATAAACATTTATAAACATGATCTCCTCGGTGGAACCTACCCAATTTCCTATGATTGCCAACAAGTTTTCATCCCCCCAAGCCCTTACATTCGAAAATAATCTTGTATCCCAAACAGTTAAAAGGCCACCCGATTTTCACACCGAGTTAATAGCAGCAAACATGAAATCCGGATTACCCCATAAGTCTTCGACTACCCAATCATCAATACGTGTCAATTAAGTTTCTTGTAATCCGATAATTGAAGGTTTTTCCGAGATACATAATTTACGCACCTTACTTTGTTTGTTTTTTGTTCCCAACCCCCTAATATTTAAAGAGATCACTTTCATTGTAACAATTAAATTAACGAGCTTACGTACCTTGTGTTCATGGCTGGTCCACCACTTGATCCAAAACAAAACCTAACTGATCCCCTATCAATCTTCTCTGCTCGTCTGACTCCGACCAACTTCTGCTCAAACTTGATAAAGTTGCTTTCTTTTTCTTCAACTGGAAACATGAATTTTGACTGGAACTATTCTTCCCTCTTGACCTGGCTAATTTTTTCATCAGGTGGAAACTAAGTCTACCACATCCGTTCCATTTCGCTTTTGATTTTGTTATATTTTTCAACCCATGCCCTGATAAAGGATCATCTAAGCTCCGAATGGGGTTACCGTATTCAAATGATTGTGTTTGAGGAACGGAAGGGTCACTGTCGAAAAGGGAATGGCTCGTAATTTCCTTTCTCTGCTTTAGATCAACCTGATGGCATACTTGGGCTGGAGATGATAAAACGAAACCTAGGCTTTCTTCTTCCAAAGTTGGGCTTTCTTTACTTTGGTTTTTGTTTTTATCACTTGAGGTTGTAATGGGCCCAGTACTTATCCCGTGAAACGATTGTAGATCATTAACTTTTTTAACCCATGTGGTAATTCTTCTATTTCTGATCTTGTGTTTTGAAATGGGATAATGTGGGGACGTTTGACTATCAGAATTAAAGAATCCTCCCTCGAGATCTGATCTTTGGCCAAATCCAGCATTCGGCGATTATCTGTAACCCTCGTACTCCTCGTACGCCTACAGTCAGGTTCATTTCCCCATGCTTGCTGCCGGCAGACTCTTCCTGCCTAGGGTTTGTCTCTTTGAACTTTCCGATCTGCTCATCTACCTGCAACTCCTCCGACGAGTTATCAAACGGTAGATTGTCTTCTGAATCCTCTTCAACTGAACTCGAATCATTGTTATCCACCGCATCTACCCATCCGTCTTCTCGCATTAGAATTTCTCTTGAATAACCTTGACAGCGTATTATATATTTCTCGCATAGTGGGAACTCGTATGAAGTATTGATGAGGATCTTGCCTGCCACCATGGACTTTGCCTGCCACCATGGACTGTGAGTCCGACCAAGAGCAGTTCTCTATTGCTAATGGGTCGCCCCATTTTGAAGCTATTTTCTTAAAATTCGTTTCACTCCAAAGATCCAATGGAACTCCATACACTTTAATCCAAGCCATTCTGTAAACGCCGTTGGAGTAGTAGTTTGACCAGATTTCGATCTTCTCACACCATTTCCAGAGCTCGCCGTCTTTGTTCTCGATTAAATTCCTTGCTGTTTCCTTCGTGTTGCAAACGATAAGCACATCTTTTCCTCCCAAATCAGTCAATAATGTTTTTGCAAATGAGATTGGTGATGGAAGAAAAATCCTCTAACATGTCAGTTCTTAAAACTCTTGCTACTATACTGTTTTTTAATTTTTCGCCATTGGTTTTAATTTTTTCCAGGTCCTTTATTAGACCCCAGTCTTTTGTAAATCCTTTAGTTTCTTCTTTTTGATTGTTGTTAGAGTTTCCATTAAGTGCCTCTTTGTAAGATATGTGATATGTTTTGGTCCATTTTGTTCCATCTCTGACATGACCAGTTTGTTCCTTGGTGTTGTTCTTGTCCATTGTTTTGTGAGATTCTTCATTGTTGGTGTGAGCTTTGAAGCATCTTAATTTGAATGTGCCTATCCAGACACCATTTAATGCTTTTAGGAGCTCTTCAATGTCTTCATTAAGTCCGAATCTGACAAATCTGAATCTTTGGCCAGTTCTTAAATGCCTTCTAGAGATGTAAATATCAACCACCTTCCCAAAGTGCTTGAAAAGCTCCCAAAGCTTTCTTGTTCCACAATCCTCTGGAAAGTTAAAGAAGAATATAGACTTGACCCTTATCAGCCCACCTCCTCTTCTCCATGAATCTGTATGCCTATTAGCTTCCCATGCAGATGATCCTTGCTTCCATGTTGACTCTCTCGCACCTGTCACTCTCCTCACTCCTCTCATCTCACTCCTCTCGAGAAGTGTTGATGAGTGTGTTGGTATGATTAATCAGTTTGATCTCAATGGTGATGGAGTGCTTAACTTTGATGAATTTAAAGTTATGACGATTTGAATTTTCAAGATTTTACCGTCGTCGTCTCGTTTGTATCAAAATATTAATTTGATGTTATTTTATGTCCTTTGTTTACATACAAAAGGAAACAAGAGCTTAAGTTTAAGTAATACAATATAAAATTTAATACACGTAATAACAAGAAGTTATAAATTTGACATACATAATAGAAAATTTTAATATTTGACACACACAATAGTAAAAAATGTAAAGTTACATTTTATTTTAAAGAGCTTTACCCTTTATAAAATTAATAAATTTGATGATTTTAGCTCTGATTTTATGGTTCATATTATTAGATTGGAAGAAATATGTGAGATAACTTAATAAAATATAAAGTTAAATAATTCTAATGAAACTAACAATAAATAAATGACTAAAGTAGTAACAAATAAATAACAAATTATATATTCATATATTTAATTATAATATAAATATTTCAAAGCAAAATATGAGAACAAAGGAAGCTTTAACAAAGTAGTTAGAGTCTTTTACTTAAAATAAGACCATCCGCATCGGCATAGGAAGCAGAAGGGTTGGAGGTCTCAAGCCGGCGGGTACACCATCGGCCCTCTTGAGTTTCGGCGGGTCCAAGAGCCAACGAGTCCAGCGACTCTAGCGGTTCCCCCCCCCCCCCCCCCCCGTTTTTTTCTCCCTTTCTCTCTCATATAATTTATATTTTTTATTATTATTTGATATGGGTTGAGGATGGTTGAATGTGAGGTTGTAGGGTAAGAGAAGATTAGAGGCGGGTGATGGTGTGGATGCTAATGTGGCAGTGAATTTGATAAGATAACATCGAGCTGGATGCTGATGGTATAAGGATATTGGGTTCAACTTAAAGAAGCAAGGGTTAATGTGTTTTATATTCTTTTAGATAATTTTTTTCTTTTTTTATTTTCTTTTCTTCCATTTCTCTTTTAATTACAAAAGTTCCTTTCAAATTTTTATTTTAAAATTTCATTTCAGCCTTTTTTATATTTTTCTTATCCTTTCTTCTTATTAGATTATGATTATAATAATCAAGTTATTCATTTTAATGATATTGTCCTTACAATTCTTGTTTAACAATTTTAGACTTTATATTTCTTTCTTAATCTTTATATTTTTTTTACCTTTTAGTTTAAGATCTACTCTTTTATTTTTTACCATTCTATTTAGATAGCAGTTATTCTTTTTGTTTAAACTATTAGTTATATAACCAAAAATATATTTCAAATAAGAGTTACACATCAATTAATTTCTAATGAATTTAATTTACATATATAACTTTAACTAATAGATAATAATTCATAAACCGCTTGATAATACAAATCGATAAATCCTAATTAACATATATAAAGTTTCCATATGTTCTTAAAAGAGTATGCTTTATAACACAGTAGTAATAAATAAAAGTTTTATCTTGTCCTAAAGCAGGGCTATAAAATTGTTATTTGATATGTACTTTAGTAAACAAGGATAAATAATAACAAAGCTTGTCGTTACCTGATCGATGTAAGGTAAGACCTAGAAAGAAACTACTAATGCTGTAATGCACGTGATATGGCCCCTAATGCATGATGTATGTTTAGGTAGGAATATTTTGCATATAAAAATCAACATATTTCTAATACGAAAAAGTGTGTTTAGTCATACATCCTAGTCTATTAGTTTAGACATTAGTTTTGGTAATTTAATGATGTTAAAGTCACATTGGAAACATAAAAAGTGGACCTTATAACCAATCAAAAATGATAAACATATAGACTACGGTATCCATGATCTATAGACTAGGGTGTATGAGTTTTAGATTGATTCTTGAAGCTTTTGGATCAAAGAAGTGGTTCTTGGTTGAATCATTGAATTCATGGTGTTAAGTGTTGTTAGTTGTGTCACTTAATGTTATTTGGTTGTCTTTTGATGTTGTGTGTGTCAAACCAGTGCAGGAAAGCACTTGGGTAGTGTTATTTGTGATTTGTTTAGGAAAAACAAGCAGTCATGAGGTACTGCTGTTGTAGTTCATAAGGCACGGGCGTGCCTCTGAAGGGTACGGTCATGCCTAGCGGGCGTGGCGAACACTAGGTCAAGAGGTCCGGGCGTAACTGGGCACGGGTGTACCTAAGGAGGTACGGGCGTGTCTCAGGGTACGCCTTGGTCTGCAGAGGCCACGACCGGACCAGGTTGGAAAGCACGGGCGTGCCCCCTGTTCTGTGCAATTTTCAGATTTTCAGCAGTGTATAGAAGTTAATGCAGTACTTGTTTATTGTTTGTAGGCAATAAGAGATTAACATTTTCAGTGATAGGAGTATAATTACATTAACTGTTGTTTAGGTGAGTGTACTTACCTTTAACCAGATTAGCATATGTATGTGCACTAAGTGAATAGTATATCATTTGTATGCATGATATGTGATTTGATTGTGTGAAATTAGAGACTATTATTTCGAGGCACAATAGCACCATGTTATAGTATTACAGACAGTGATGGGGTATATTGAGATCCTTATACCCAAATAAGCGTCAAGGGTTGCTTACACGATGTGTAGAATACCCTGTGACCAGTTAATAGTTTGAACAGCTTTGCAGGTTTCAAATTGGGATATGAAACATGTTGGGTTTTATTGCACCTCCTATGTGTCATACTGATTCAAACTCAATCTGGTTTGAACCGACTCAAGGATGAAAACTGATTAATCATTCATAAAAGCGGAACTTGAATGATCAACCACCCAAAAGCCCTAAAGGGTTAGAATCTTTTTTTTATCACAAAGTACATATATATAAATCGACATTATGTATGTATGAAACAAAAATAATATGAACAACATCATTAAGAATGAGAAGATGAAGATAAAGTTCATACATTTACTTACCTAGGGTTGCTCAAGTATTAATCCACCCGTCATGATGAAAAACAAGATCCCGCTAGAAAGGTGAGCAAACCACGAACCACGATCACCATAGCTTGTGATCGAACCAAAAACCGAAACTCAGTTTTTCTTTTTTGTGTTCTCGGCCGCAACCCATAGAGAGAGAGAGAGAGAGGAGAGAGAGTTTTTTCTTGTTCATAAACTTGAACAATATATTTTTCCATTAGTCCAATTCTTTACCTCTAATCCCTATTTATACTAAATAGGATTAGACCTTAATTAGGAAACAACTTATCTTTTCCTAATTTGAATTAAACTAAAACTTAATCACCAAGTTATTATATATATTAATAATAATAAAGAAAAAAAATAATATATATATATATATATATATATATATCACATATGGCCGCCGGCCAATGTGAATATATAATATATATTTATTTATTTATTTCTTTTTCCTTTATTATATATATATTCATAATCCTTATCCAAAATTAATAATTTAAACTTAAATCATTAATCTCAAATATTATTAATTAACAATATATTTATTAACTAATAAATACATATTCTTGTTAATTAATTAACTTGGTAATTAATACTCTCAGTAAGTTAAAACCATAACTTACTATTACTGGTTTATAACTAATTGTTATTAAACCGTTCTCTCACTTGTGGTTGCATTACTTCTCGGATTATATTCCCTCACAGGTGTGACCTTTGAGTGTCTCATGGCATTGGACGTGGCATCAGGGTTCGACGGTTATGCACACAAATCCTATCAGACTCCCACTTGTGCTCACCGTCAACCATGGTACCTTGATGACACTGGCCTAAGGAAACCTCTAGACAAGTCTTTAGGTTAACCAAGCAATAAGAACTCTTATACCCAGGTGTGATAATAAAACCTTATAAAACAAATTGTTTTATAATTTATAAAACTAACTGTTTTATAATAAAATTTCATAAGAACCCCTTGTCTTATGATCGGGTATACTTTAGGCTTTTCCCTCTACATCACGATGTTTCGATTGTGAGTGTGAGCATGGTGTGAGTCAACTCTTAACACTCAGAAATTTTTCTCGACTATCCGATTTCGACTGATGTGATAAACGACAAAGAACAAATCAGTTTGTTTGGGCATGGCCATGCACTTCTACAGTCTAGATCAGTCAAGGGGCCAGAAACATCTCTCCTAAAAAGGAGGTGCAGAATGCCTCTCGCATACTTGCATTTGGCAACACGCTTTCCGCTGACACCAGATACGCCCGTTATAACTACCCTGTTACGGCGTAGCGTTAGGTGCGATCCAAATGCCAGAAGTCCACGCATCCCAAACCAAATATCTTAGGCTTGAGGACAACCTATGTGACGAATACCTTTGACTCGAAGACCACGCGATATTCTTCACGATGTCACTATCCAGTATTCACACCCCCGGTGAATACCCGTACATCCTTAGCCTACACTTCTGGTAGCTATCTTCAAACACTATGAATCTCCATCAAGGACTACGATGACGTTATTACCTCCCTAATCGAGGTTCCCACCAAGATAGGTAGTCACGGACAAGATTTTGAATAAAAACTTTTATTCACGGATATTACCAAAACATACAAAAATGTGTGAAGAGTAATGAGATTAATAATGTACTCTCCATATTCACCCTAGGGGAATATATACAAAATTAATACCGGTTCATCGTCTCAATTCACCGCGTCTACTTGCGTTACTATGTTGGTTCAAGTGTACTTATCACGGATCACTTCTTGAATCATCAACATTACTATGAACTAAATACAAGTATGCACTAACTAGTGCTCCCACTCATTTTTTCTAGATGATTTGTTTTCCGCAAACCTTGAAAACAAGTCTAGTCTTTTTAATTTTATCATATTCCCTGAACTTGGAGGACTGGATTAACTCCTTGTTCCTGAATATATAAAATTATCCCGTAACTATACCTAGTTACATTGTAGATGTATAAAACTTTTCTATTCCAAGAAATAGACTAAAATAATAAACATTTTGTTTACACTAACCCGCAAACAAAATTAGATACTTAGTGTAGAAACACTTATCTAATATGTTGTTTATTATTTTCAACACTTAATTCTTTTATATATATTAATATTGGACATCAAATTTTAATATATAATTATGACATCCTGGGACTAGTCCTAACACCCGGACCACTTTGAATCATCAAAATCCCGTCATTAAAATTATATACGTTCTTGAAATTCAACAAGCTAATAATCATCGTGTTTATCAAAAACACTTATTAGCTTCTACGCAAATATATATACATATATATTTCTATTTATCAAAACTTGATAAATACATTTGCGTAGGTCAATTGCTCCCACTGACTATTATGAAAACATAGCATTACTTAAAATACCTTATTGACTTGGTCAAACTTGACACAATAGTCAAAATACTGATTTTAAGTATAAATCTAAAATTTAGATTTTGAATAAGAATCTTAAAATCGACGAAACCTTAGACTTGGGTTTTCCACATACCCACTATTTCCTATTACGGAAATTGGTTTCTCGAAACTTTACATGACTACAAGTATAACACATTTGTACGGATTCTTATTTTAAACATATGAGTACCCTTGATTATAATAGCCATTATAATCATGCTCACCAATGTTTTATCCTTAAACACATTCCCAGAAATAATAACTATTATTTCAAGTGTTTAATACTAGTTTAAACCTTGAACTTGTTTTCATAAATATTTACAATTACTCGATTAGATAAACCTTCTAATCAACAACACCAACCGTGTTTATTCAAGTAATTCTATAAGTTTAGTCGAACAATTAATATTAATAAACCTCAATGGCAATAATTAATGCATAGGATCAACCACTAATAAGTCAAAAACTTTGACTTGTTAGTTAACCTCTAGTCAAACTTTACTAGATATAATCACGAACCACGTGCAAGGATATGTCACTAAATAATTCATTAATATTTTAAAAACTGCTTTGAAATAGAAAAATATTTTCAACTATGAATTATTAATATCCTTGTTTCTTCACGTGTGATCCTTGCATTCTTGGCACCTTTCGCTTTCATGGACCTATTGCAATAAACGATTGCAAATGTCAAACACTATTTGAAAGCAAATACTGAAGTAGTCACCGAGGTTACTTGTGGTGTTAGACTAAATACCACATTCGTGACGCTTCGGGCAGTTGACCTTGTACTGGCTAATCTCACCGTACTTAAAGCACCAATTCTCGGACTTTGCTTTGTTCGGTTTAAATCTCTTGCACTAGCCATTGCCATTTACCTTGGCCCTGGGTGCAGATGGTCCTGGCTTGGTTTTACCCTTGCCCCTGCCGTTGCGCCCCTTCCTCTTATTACTATTACCCTTATCTACCATAAGAATATCTTTGGACATAGTACCCATATTAGACTTAACTATCTTGAGCATCGAATGAGGCTCAACTATAGATTTCTCCACGTTGTTCATGTTGTAGTTGACTATGAAAGACTTATAGTCATCAGACAACGAGTTAAGCATCATATCCGTTGCCAGCTGCAACGGTATTGGGTGTCCAAGCCTTTCTAGGTGGTCCATGTACCCTTTCATTTTCATGACATGGGTACTAACCGAAGTACCCTTAGCCATCTTGGAAGTGTTAAGAGCCCTCGTAATATCGTACCGTCTTGTACGAACCTGCTCCTAAAACATATCCCTCAACTAGCGGATCATGTCTTAAGCCGATGTTTCCATCATGCTCATACACTATTGGCTGGGGCATTTCCCATCGGCTCCTCGAGGACATACCACTTTCTCCCATGCCTGAACACGATCCGAAGATTGCGCTCCTAGTTGAGAAAGTTAGGTCCGACGAGCTTATCCTTCTCAAGGATAGAATGGACTAAGAGGTTATTAGTGTTGGATGTGTTTGCCATCTACAATCTCAATCATGTAGTTCAATTAGTAACACACAATAGACTTTGCTAATACAAATCGATAAAAACCCTTAAATGATAAGTATTAGCCCTAGGATCCATATTTCATACACTTGATGCAAGGTTTGGGCACTTCCCGCCAAGTCATGCTAATTCTGGTAGGTAACACCCTGTACCAATCGTACCTATCTGATACGACTCCTAGAACCTCGTAGAGCACTTAGACAAAATCTAGTATGTTTAACTCTACTCTAGTGCAATTTGGGCCGGGACTCCCGATTATCACCAAAATAGATCGCACCACCTAAGACAGTATGAATTCTGGCTGGGACTCCCGATTATCGCATAACCTTTCATACCCTTTCCCGCAATGGTTTGAACCCGGATGCCCAAGGTTTGGGCACTTCCGACACCCGAGTACCGTTTAACAGCAAAGGTGTACCATTAGGTGGGTAGCACGCTGATCTAAGATTTTCTTGGGTTTTATCCAAGTTTGAAAAACTTGATTTCCAGTTTTGTAAAACCATTTTAAAACTATCTGTTTTAAAATTTGTATATCTTAGTATACCTTGAACTAAGTACACAATACATCTTATGATAAAACCATCTTAAAAACCAACTGTTTTAAAATGCTAATACGACAATCATAAAATATTTAATTTTATAAAACTGTTGTCGTATTCCAATTTTATCATATACCGTGGTTTTACCTCTGACTATAAAAACTATTATTAACCTCCTGCTTTAATTTTATAGTCGCATAAAAATCATAAAAGTAAAGCACAACCACGCAGATAATAAACTTGTTATAGTTTTGCCAACTATGTCCTAAGGGGTCAACTAAGGACAAACAAGACAAAGCTTGAAGCCCGCGACTTGATCTTGTGTTTAGTCTCCTTGCTCCCACTGGCCCTCACACCTCCGGTCTTGACTCGAGCAATTCCATCTTGTTCCTCCATCTTTGAAAAACTCCATCTTGATAGATCTACGTCCTTGGTTTTGGTTACAACAAACTAAACTAGAATACATGAAATCCTATTCTATTACTTTTACATTATAAAAGGGGTTGTAAGTGGCACGCAGGCCTCCCCAAAACCAAAAAGAAATGCAGAAAGGAAAAACACAACCACAGGTCTAAGTTGGCAAAACCTATAACCTACATGTCCAACCAAAGCAAGAATATACTGTTGACTCGTTTAAGTCAAGCATTTGTAGTTGACATGTAGAAACTACAAATGCGACTTAAAGATACTAATGCGACTTTAGTATACAAGTCAAACCCATTCAACATTTATATATAAATAATATATAAATAATCAACCAAGCACTACATATAAACAATAAATAATGCAAACAACATACATACATCCTTGATCTATTAACATTTCTCGTTACCTCTCAAATAATTAAACTATTAATCGAGACGAGAAATATGACAAAAACTTTGTCATCCTTTTTAATCAATTATTTACTATTGGTATAAAAAAAACTATTACACTAAATGTGCTTTAATCCAAAAACACATAATTGATTAAAATTATCCTTGTTTTACTTTGTTCAACAATAATACACTATTACGGTTAAATATTATATTTTAAACCAGAAATATAATAATCCTTTATTTTAACTTAACTAGTTAAAATAATCCTTTTAACCATAATTTATATATATATGTATATACTAATTTTAAGTCCGTAAAACTAATACATATATACAATCTTGTATTATTTAATTATTTCGAATTATGCGTCCTAAAAATACAAACGATATTTATAACGCATAGCCTTTGGTCCAAGAGCCCGTTCTCGGTTATCCCTAACTGGGCCGAGAAGCCCATTAAGTTCACAATGATTTTTTTTATAAGCCCAAAAAACACTTAAGTTCTAATAACTATAATTTGTAATAAAAGGAACCAACATGGGCTTTAAAAGGGAAAATCAAAGAATTAGCCGGGCCGACCCTAACTGGGCAGAGCCTTCCTTGGGCTACTGGACTGCCGTAAAGGGGTCCCGACTTGGGCCGAAGCCGCTGTTGGGCCTGGACCCTATTGGGCCGCGACTGGCCTAATAGTACGCGTCGCTATCTGCTTGGGCCACCGAGGTCCTGGGCCTGTTTCTGGGCTACCACAACTGGGCCACCACCGCCGATCCGTCACCACCTCCTGGGCCACCGCTGCTGGGCCGCCGCCATGCTGGGGCTGCCGCCGGTGGTCCGGTGGTTTTTCCGGTGACTTTTCCGACCAAAAAAACAGGGAGCAATTATATGAACAATAAATATGTATATATCCAAATTAATATCTAGTAATCCTTATCTTATTTAAAGTTCAAACCTTTATTTTTTAAAACAAAAACTTGTTTTAAATATTTAAACTTTAAACATCCTTATCAACAAACTTGTTGATAATAACTAGGATTTCAAAAACTTTTAAAGTTTATCGTTTAATCTAAAACTAAACTAGTTTAGATTAAAAACTTTAAAACAATATTAACCAAACTGATTAATATTCGTATCATATAAAATCGATATATACAATATATATATATACATGAACGAAAAATATACATTTATAGTTTTAATTCTTTAACCGGTTAAACCTAACTGATTTAACCTTTCTGATTAAAAAATTAAAAAAAACTATAAAATCTTTCAATATTCAAATCTAACTGTTCGAATATTAAAACTTGTAAACTGAGATTAACAAAACTTGTTAATCCCTACTTTTCGATTATATATACATATATATATAAGAACAAGAACAAATAAACAGATCAAACAATATACAATACAATGTGATAAACTGAGCCGTGTCTCTGATACAACTGTTGGGTTTCATTGCACCTCCTATGTGTCTACTGATTCAAACTCAAACTGGTTTGAACCGACTCAAGGATGAAAACTGATTAATCATTCATAAAAGCGGAACTTGAATGATCAACCACCCAAAAGCCCTAAAGGGTTAGAATCTTTGTTTATCACCAAGTACATATATATAAATCGACATAATGTATGTATGAAACAAAAATAATATGAACAACATCATTAAGAATGAGAAGATGAAGATAAAGTTCATACCTTTACCTAGCTAGGGTTGCTCAAGTATTAATCCATCCGTGATGAGGAAAAACAAGATCCCGCTAGAAAGGTGAGCAAACCACGAACCACGATCACCATAGCTTGTGATCGAACCAAAAACCGAAACTCGGTTTTTCTCCTTTGTGTTCTTGGCCGGAACCCATAGAGAGAGAGTTTTTTCTTGTTCATAAACTTGAACAATATATTTTTCCATTAGTCCAATTCTTTACCTCTAATCCCTATTTATACTAAATAGGATTAGACCTTAATTAGGAAACAACTTATCTTTTCCTAATTTGAATTAAACTAAAACTTAATCACCAAGTTATTATATATACTAATAATAATAAAGAAAATAAAATATATATATGTATATATATATATATATATATATATATATATATATATATATATATATAGAGAGAGAGAGAGAGAGAGAGAGAGAAAAGTTCATGCGAGAACCGTTGTTAGCGCGAGAACCGCGAGAACCAATCTAAGCCGTCCAATTCCCCCTCCTTCAATGTCATTGCCCACCCATGAATTCCTCACATACACCCTGCCACACTCAATCCCTCCACGCTCTCCATCCATGATAATTCCCATATCCAAGGAACGACCGAGATTGGTTCTCGCGGTTCTCGCACTAACAACGGTTCTCGCACTAAAACTTGATTATTGTTCACGATTTCATGTCTTGGTTCGAACGCAGATCGACGGCCCCCAAAACCCACTTGAAACTCAATCAATTGAAATAAAATCATTACCTAAATGATGATTAGAGGGGAAAGGATTCGTACCTGATTGATTCCAAGTGTTTTCAATCGTTTTTGGTGAATAACTTTAAATATCTCCTTTTCGGCCTCGACAAGCACACAAAACACCAATCACACAAATGCACCAGGACGGCTACAAGCATTGTTTAGGGTTTGTGCCATGATCTCAGTATTTAACTATTTGTACCTTCTTAATACAACATGTCCAAACATCCTTAGTTGCTTTAAAGGCACTATTAACTCTAGTTCAAAGAAATCTCTTTTTATTAATTCAATGAACCAAAATAATAATTAATTACAATCAATAAATGGGTATTACATCAGTAAACTAAACTGATTAAGGTATAAGCCAAAATATAATCATATAAGCAAAAAATAAGGTCGTCCGTCAAACTTAAGTTTTTTAATTAATTCTATATTTGTATAAATTCTACATATTATCGATAATCACACTCTTGCCGCTCTAAGTTAGTTTGAAAGGGAAATACTAATTTGACATCTTAAATAAAAAACAAACATATTGTTTTACGATGAATTGTGCGGGTAAAAAAAACTAGTGTGTGTGTGTATAGAAGAATGTTCATTTGAAAACCGTTCTTATTGTAAGGACCATAAAAACCAATCTTAGCCCTTAGTTAAATCAAATTAATGGCTAATAATGTTAATGCCTCGCTATTGAACCCTGATTAATGACTCATCAACATGGTTATTTGGGAAAATCAAGCCTCATCAAATTATGATTCATTCAGCCTGACACAATTCATAGTTGGGTAAATATATAAATGATCAAGATACCAATATTAATAAGTTATTAGATGAGTATTAATGGTGGTATAAACGCTTCTCGTAGTTCTTGCATTAAGAGTGGTTATTAATGACTCATTCATGAGGTATTTTTGTCTTTTATATATTTTTCCAACCGTGAATTACGTCTGGGTGGACTGTCATTAAAAACAAGGCTTGATTATCCAAAATACTCCTTATTAATACGTCATCAATAACCATAAGTTAGTTATTAATGAGCCGGCATTTTTATTACCCATCGATTAATTTTAATCAAGGGTCAAAATTAGTACTCGTAATAAGAATGATTATTAAATGAACCCTCACTTCTATGTATGTATGTGTGTGTGTGTGTATATATATATATATATATATATATATATATATATATATATATATATATATATATATACATACATACATACATAGGGAAAGGTTCAAATAAGAATGATAATTTAATTGAGAATAAGAGACTCAATCTCAGCCGTTCATTTTGTAAGTGGAATTCATGTATGGAGAGCGTGAAGGGATAGAGTGTGGCAGGGTGCATGTGAGGAATTCATGGGTGGGCAATGACATTGAAAGAGGAGGAATTGGACGGCTGAGATTAAGTCTCCCATTCTCATTTAATTTAAGGTTCTCATTTGAACCCTCTACTATATACTAGCATTGCACCCGCGTAATGCGGCGGCGATGACAATAGTTTATGCTCGATAACATGTTTGATTTAAAAAGTAGGGTATGGTATGTGAAATGCAATTAGTTAACCTATCCATGTATTTTCTACCTTTTCTGATTTCTTTACTTTTTTTACAATCACCCATTTTATTAGTTGTTAAAATAGTTTTTGAAAAACAACTAAAAAGTATTATTATTGAATAATTAGAGAAAAATATATTATAACCTTAAATTGTATTGATGTAAGTAATTTAGCCATAATGAGATAAATTAAATAATTTTTGTGATGTTTAATGATTTATTAAAATTATAATTGCTTTAAATTAGTTAAGATAATTAAGGGAATGATTGGTTAAGCTATTGCTTTAAGTGTTTGTATCTTAAGCAAAAAAAATTGTACTACTTAAAATTAAGTAGTCTTAAAATTTTTAAGAGAGAAAGTTAAATGCTTTATAATGTTGTATATATATATATATATATATATATATATAGAGAGAGAGAGAGAGAGAGAGAGAGTGTGTGTGTGTGTGTGTGTGTGTGTTAAGATATATAAATAACCATTTATATATGTATATAGGGGAAGGTTAAAACACGAGAACTATTTTTCGTGTGATAAAACAATGTGAATCAATCTTGACTCTTGATTATAATAAATTAGTGGCTATTAATGGTAAAAGCTCATTAATACGTCATTAAATGATTCACTAAACGCATTAACATGGGGTATTTTGGAAAAAAAACCATTAATGACGGTTCACCCAGATACAATTCACGGTTGAGTAAACGAGAACTATATTTCTTTTGAATTTATTAATGAACCATTAATGATGTTATAAACAGTTTTTGCACGAAAAAGATTTTTTTTAACTTACTAATATATATTTGGGAGGGTTCAAACGAGAACGGTTTTTCTTGCGACAACTGTGAAAACCAATCTTTACTTTTTATTAAAACAAGCCAATGGCTAAGAATTCTAATGGCTCGTTAATGAGTAGTATTTTAGAAAAATTAAGTTCATCTAATAATGACTCATCCACCTAGACGCAATTCACGGTTAGGTAAATATATAAGTGACCAAAATACCCTTATTAATGAGTTATTAATAGCGTTACAAACAGTTCTCGTAGTACCCACGAAAAAACAGTTATCGCTTGAGCTTTTCCATATATACAAACAGTTCACGTGGCATCATGATTAGGGGCAAAACTGAAAAATAAAAAAATAAAAAACCACACGCACCTCCTCTCTTCCATCTCCAAAAAACCTTTTTTTAAAAAGAAAAAACCCTCACTCGACTTTAAACGATCATTACTCATTTGTTTTTAAGAATTTTAGCAAAAAAACTATATCATTAGATTAAGTTTTTCGTCATGTTTCAAACAAGACTAGGCTTGATATATTGCTGAAACTTTTTTTTTTTAACATGCAAATTTTTTGAGAATGCAAACTCGTCTGGGTTTCATTTCAAAATTTGCATTTTCATCTGGTTTTCATTTCAAAATTTGCATATATATTGTTTTTTAGTTTTTTAATCTTTTGAATTGATCTATAACATTAAGAAAAGAATAAATAAAAGAGATAAAAGGTATTGTTTTTCTTTCCTAATGCATCAGAAATTAACATTGAAATAAAATGTTTACCACATGAATCATCGATTCATGGACCAACATAGGTAATGAGGTGAACCACACAGACCGTTTATATAATTTACTCTACCCAGGATGTTGCCAACAGGTTCGGAATGTCAAACTCACATGATTTCTTTCTTGAATATTTACTTACAGTGTTGATAACCCTTTACAACGTCATAATGTGTTATTTCAGGTTTTTTCTTCTTCACAGTAACCACCACACAATCACCATACTCGCTCATACACAACAACAACAACAATACCCAATCCCGCAAAAACCATACTCAAAACAACTAATATATATTGTGAATATGCATTCATAACCTTACTTAACAAGTATCAATTGGGCTATACATTTTGTATTCTTTATATAAAAACTATATGTTATACTCCACATCTCCAATAAACAAACAATTAGGTTTTAGATTCTCTGTTGAACATCTTCTAATCTATAACAACATATTGTGCACCATTTAAGATTCTCTCCCCAGAAGTTGGAACCATGTTGTTCCTAGAAACATGTTTACGAACCTGAGCATGAGTCTCAGCTTCGTGCTGGAACAAGTTGACTAACTCTTGCAGCTCCAGTTTCCGCACTTCCACCTGCCCTTCGGTGATTGGTTTTGTTAGCCCAAAGTATAGCAAACCTACTGCGATTAATACAATACCAATAACAAAGAGGATGCCTGCAAATAGACCGAAGGCATATGGTGTTCCGGTGGCTCCTGGGATACCATCAACATTGATCCCGAATAACCCGGTGATGATGGACAGAATAAGGCCACACCCACCAAACACGGCCAAATTATGTGTTACCCTCGTGCTTTTATCCTGAACATCATGAAAAAAGTTTTCAAGATTACTAAATCGGATGTATATAGGAGATGAAAGAAAATGGATGTCCATTAGGGGGTGTTTGGATGTCAACTAATTATCGTTTAGTTATCTAGGGTTCGAATAATTCTCATAAAAGCGGAAGCAACACTAGTTACAAATGTGTAAAATAAAATTAGCTAAATTACCCTTCATTTTAGCATAATATGAAAGAGTGTTACTCTCATCTAACAAATGCAACTCCTTTTTCCACAAGAATGTTCTTTTTGGTCATTAGTTACTCCTTTAAAGCACCAAAATGCGGATTATTACAACTACAAACAACAACAAAAGATCCAAGCATTATGTCATTATCATCTACAGCCCGTTTTACTAGTTAATCTTGGATAGGATGAGACATACTCAGTGTTTGGACTACAACTATTAAAACCGATGGTTATAAAATGTGACATAGGTAAGCCATAAGTATGTTCTAATAACAAACCTGCAACCATGCTCGTTTTGTGCTCTGCATGACATCTTGAACAGTAAATATGCGACCACGAACAGCTTCTTGCTCCTCAAGCATTTGTCTTGTACTTTTTATTATTCCCTCGAGCAACATTTTAGCCGCATTCCCCCTCAAATGTTGGAGAAGTTCAAACACTATCTCTTCCCTTGCATGCAGTGACCACTTGACTCGAATAACCTACAAAAGAAAACACCATCAACTTAACTTTCTGTATCTAAAACAAAGAATACATATACCAATACTCAACCACTCTTGAGCCTTTTTCAAATATGTTCAAGGGACTATACATAAAACTAAAAATGTGCAGACAGTACTTGCAGAACTCTTATAAAACTACTTGTAAGCATCAAGTCAACTATTAATATCAAGCAAACCTGTTGCGATAACCTTCTGATTTCTTGGTTGAGGATTACAATGAAAAGATTCAAATCTTCATTGTTTCTCCTATTCAAACATAGAGTATTGTTAAGATCAGAAGAATCAACATTTGAGACAATTATATACACACACGACACACCTGTTAATGAACTTCAGTTCCACTTCATCAGCTTCCCCAAATATAGACTTCCGAAATAATCTGCGTTCAAAGATATAATTTTAATACTCTGTAAATAAATAAATACATAATAACAACTATACTAACCCTACCACAAACTCCAACTCTCACAACAGTCAAATTCAAAATGAAGCATTAGTCCACCTGTCATCCCATCTTGCAAGCCGGCAGGCTAAAAGTGCTATGACTTCATGTATTGTCCGCGGAATATTATTACCACCAGCAAAAAGAAGTTCCTACATAAAGGATATTCTGGTAAAGAATATATATGTATGGGTGTATACATACATTAAAAACTCAGAAAATATATAAATTAAGGACAAGATTGTAAAGAAACCTGAACTTCTATGATACCCAAGACATTTAAGTTTGATGTAACCCCTTTCTGGTGCAATGTGGTTATTAGAAAATTTTGTGCTTGCCATGAACGAAGGACAACTGGAACATCATCCTCGCTATTATATGGGTCACCAACTGACTGACCCAACAGTTCAAACACCAGACCTCCAGCAACTCTGACAGGAACCTGAAGAAGATTCAAACCATAAATCGACATTTCACAACTATAATAATTTAAGGATCTCATTTAGTCAATGTACCTCATATAAAAGGTGTTTCATCCTCTCGCTTATCAGGCGGCTTTCGTCTCTCAATGCAATGCTAATTGCAGGATGTAACCATGAAGCATCATTAAGCCATGAGCTAACGCGTGGATGGCCTGCAGCCACATGGCACCACCATACAGGTCCAGCTGGCCTCTGCCAGTAAGGAGCGGCCAGATCTGCAGTTGTACGGTCATCTTCATCATCCATGAAATCAAACTGCTGTGAGGCCCATTCACTATTAATTTGCACTGTCCCAACAAGTTCAGATATTCTATCCCAACCAATTGGGACCCAATGACTTCCATCAACTTTTCCTACCTTATGAGCATTGCCAATATGGTCAATCCTGGTTTCTGCAAGACAAGTGGGTTCTGATAGATAACCATCATCCTGCTCTTGAATAGATGCTTTGGTCGCTAAAGACATCCGATTCTTCATTCTATGGCTATTTGCTTGATGAGTTGAGTGAGCTTTTGTGTTTGACTTTGACCTAAATGATCTCTTTTGATTTTTAACATATTCAAAAGCACACAAGAGTCCATCTGTCCAGAGCTCACTACCTGGCATCATGGCTTCCTTGCTGTTATGATTGTTGTGTTCTTTTGTCATAAACTGGTTTGATTCAATATGATCCATGCTGTGTTTCAAATCAAACAAAATATAAAAATAATTATGAAGCACAATAATCAAGTGTGATTCTAAATTACTTTTTTGCACAAAAATACCATTTTCTTTTTGATCCACACTACTCTTACACTTTGCAATTCTTTCAGTTTTTGTATCTTGTTCTTTGTCGAACGGGTGTTTGGATTAGCTTTTTTTTTTTACTGCTTATGAGCTTATGTTTTATTCATGTTAGTAGTCTTAGATTGATAAGCATGTAAGCCAGACAAAGTTTGCTTATGAGTCTATTCAAAATTCTAACCAGAAATAAGGTAATCCAAACGCCCTCTTAGCATATCATTGCTATATTTTGCGTTTGATTCTTATTGTTTTGCTATTTGCACTGCACCTGCGAAAAGTGTGTGTTTAATTGTTAATCTTCCAACTTGTTAGTTCTGCTATAACCAATATACAATATACATCAGCAAGTATTCTTCATACATTTCAACTTACGCAACCTCGGTTTCCAAAGCTTTCATCAACAAAATTGAATGATGCAAATCAAGAAATGAGAAAATCAAAGAGTTTACACACGTTTCTACCAATGGATTTCAGATATTTAAATGGCATAAACCCTTAAACAAGGGGAAGTAGCTTTCTAGCGATTAATTGCTAACTTACCCTCATATAGGCAAGGAAAGAAAGAATGTCGACAACGGTGGGTGATCGGAGAATGCGGTCCGGTTGCTTCCCGGAAGTAATTCCGTCCGTCGGTGTAAAGACGAGCGTCCAATATACGCATTAAAGTTTACTACTAGTCTACTACCACCACAGTTCTCAAAGTGTGTGTAGAAAGTAGATTTAGTGGCCAGAAAGCAAACCCCTGGCTGGGTAGCTCCTGGTAAAAGTAAAACCTTTTCTTGAATGTGTTGCTGATTTCTACTTTTCAGGTTTAACTGTACTACTGTAGTGTCCTAGAAAATGTTTCTTTAACAACCTGAAAATGTTGGTAGGTTAGCGATACAAGATGTTGAAAAGTATTTTTTAGATCATGGGTTCAAGTCCTGAAAAAAAATATAGATTCTAGAGTAAATTATTGTTTATATGTGTCCTGTTGTTTAAAAAAAACATAAAATTTTATTAGAATGATAGCAAGTTGCTAAAGTTAAAAAAAGTACATAATATCTCAAGATTAACAAACATTTTACAATTATACCCATTCATCCAACCTAAAGGCTTTTTTGTCTACTTTAAAATTAGAGCAAATTATACCAATCGTTCCTATGGTTTATTACTTATTACATCTTTTATCCTTGGATTTCATTTATTACACTAGACGTCCCTGACATTTACATTTTGTCACGTCTATGGTCCATAATCCATATAACAAGACTAAAATGCCATTGTCTTTTCTCTTGACATTTTACAAAGAATAATCTAGTTTATCTACAAACATTTATATTATTTGTATGTAATTGTGTTGCTTACCTCTATGATATATGTGGTTGAAGTTGTAATGGCTGGAGCATCAAGGTATGTAACATCGGATTGTAGTTGTAGTGACATAAATCAACTATAAGGTTAGCAGTTAAAGTTGAGCTTTTTACTATATTGCAACTATAGTGACATAAATCAACTATAATGACGTGGTATGTATCAATTACAAGTAACATTGAACTATTAACAATCTTTGAAACACTTATTGTGTTGGTATCAATGATATCAATGTTTGTAGAATTCTCGTTTCTAGTACAAATGAATAAAAACATTGTATATAGTATAGAAATCAGGTTTTAGAAGTCTGGTCTTTCTTTTAGAAGTTGTTGAAATTAAGGGTAGAGTGTAATCTAATGAAATCATGGTATATATTTTCTTTGATTTGACTATGACAAAACCGTTGTCAATTATTTCCTTTTATTTCGATTTATAGAATTTGCATCAATTAGCAATTCCGATTATATTGTTATTTGAAAGAAGTTAAAATATTTCATTTTCCTATAACAGTTATTTGGCAACACCTCAACTATAATGACATGGTATTTATCTATTACATGTAACATCGGATGTTGTAGTTTCAATAACCCAAGATCGCACCTTTTGAAACAAACATATGAACTTGTAGAAATCCAAAATCGAAGCTTTTGAAGTGGTTGCGGTGATGGTCCGAAACTACGACAATACTTACAACCAAGGTTCTAAATAACGTAAGGCGTGGCGTGGCGGCGAGGTCAAGCCTCAAGTTTTAGGAGCCATGGCGAGTTATGGCATTTTGTAAGGCGGCACTTAAGGCGACAATTTTGTATACATTTTATAAATATTTATATCTAATTTATCAATATTAATTTACAAATTACACAAAGTTGCACAAATTAGGAGCAACGTAACATATACAAATTACAAAATACAAATTTATAGAAGTTCAATACACGTGATCGCAAAATGTATCTAAAAAAGTAAAAAAAATTAAAAAAAAATATTTTTTGCACGCCACGCTATAAAAAACTCGCCATTTGGCGTGTAAAGGCGCGCCTTATGCCACCTTGTCTTACGCCACGCCTAACCCCACCGCCAAGGACTGTTTCTTAACGTCGGAGTCGCGCCTCGCGCCATGACGCGTTTTTTAGAACCCTGCTTACAACTATAGATCAGATTAGCTTTTGGACTATTCGTTTTTGGACTCCATCGGGTGGTGGTTAGACTTTAAAGTCATCGTTTCAGAAGAAAGAAATCAGGGAGACAATTAAGTTAGGGAGAAAGAAACCATCAATAAATGGATTCGGATAGAGAAAGAAGGCAAGGAGAAAGAAACCCAAGTCTTCATATAAAAAATAAAAATAAAATATCAAGGTAACTAGTTGACTTGTTATATCATCATTGTCACTACCCTTTTTTGTTGTTTAAAATTTATTTTATGCTCATTTCACATAGATGTATTTGAAATTTTTATAAATTAATGTCACCATTTTTAATCTTATATAGTAGTATATATTAAAAGAAAACAGGCTATGATTTTATCATGCTATTTTTATAAGTTTTTCCACTAATCATTCCTTTTGTTTCCTTATATGACTTATGAATAAGTTGTTACTTCATATGATATTTTTTTAGTTAATTTAGTTTGTTAACTCTTAAATATTTTAACCAAAACATCTATTTCAATCATTTAGTAGATACATCTACCTAGCTATTTATATAAACACTATAGCAATTTGATTAAATTAAAAAAATTAAAACTGATGATAAAGAGGTTTTATAAAAAATTTGATAATGACATTATGTACGAATTTCTGACTGCTAATATCTATACCCCTCTTTTTTCAGTGATTTTATTTTCTTATGTAAGTTTTACAATTGTTTTACTAGATATATTAATAATCTTTAACATCGTAAACATTTAAAATTTACTTTAATATCCTTACATAGGGTGTTAACCTAGTTTTTAGTTGTGTTCTCCTCCAAATTAAGTCAATGTTTGAGAAGGGAAAAAAGAGAAGATAATATTTTTTTTTTCAAATCATCTTAATTATGGAATGAAGGATTTAAAGGTAAAATAAGCTTAAACTTTCCGTTTATACACCTTAGTCTTTTTTTCTCTCTTATAATAAAGGGTTTAGTTCATAAAAGTGTATCCAAGTTTACACATTTTGCTATTATATGTACTGAACTTTCAAACTTACCATTTGATGTATCAAACTTTTTAAAAGTTATCAAATAATGTATTTAACCTGCTATAGAAGGTTTTCTGATGATGTGGCATAGGTTTTGCTGACTTGGATAATAACATGGCATATTTAGTTAAAAAATAATTCAAAATAAAATTTAAACTTTTTTTTATAATATTAAAAAAAACAAAAACTCGTGCTTGAGGTACACCAGCAGAGCCAAGAACTAAAACCAAGAATAAGTATTGAAGATCTGCGATTTGAAGTACCCAGAAACAAAAACTTATGTACTGAAGATCTGCGATTTCAGTTCGACAAGCATCTCAGTTCGATTTCAGTTCGACAAGCATCTCAGTTCGATTTGAAGATCTGCGATTTGAAGTACCCAGTTCGACAAGCATCTCAGTTCGATTTGAAGATCTGCGATTTGAAGGACCCAGTTCGACAAGCATCTCAGTTCGATTTGAAGATCTGCGATTTGAAGTACCCAGTTCGACTAGCATCTCAGTTCGATTTAAAGATCTGCGATTTGAAGTACCCAATTCGACTTGCATCTCAGTGCGATTTCAGTTCGACAAGGTCTGTAAGATCTATAAGGTCTGTAAGATCTGCGACTAGCATCTCAGTTCGATTGTAGCATCTCAGGTCTGTAAGGTCTGTTTCTATTTTTGGTTACCAAACGATTTAGGGTTTTCATCTTCCAGATCTTATGGTTTGCAGCTGTTTAGGGCAGATCTGGGTTTTACGCAGATCTGAGTTTCTTCATCTTGTTCTTCGATTTTCGATTTATGAACATCGATTTTGTTAGTTTTGATTTAGGGTTCATTTGTTTTATATTCATCTTCATGTTTATCTGTTGTTACGGTTCAACTTGGGGTTGATTTTAGGGTTCTTATGTTTCTGCTCATATTCATACTTGATCTGGACTTGTTCTTGTTCTTGTTGCAGATGCAAACTTTTTTAGGGTTCATCTGCTTCAAACTTTTTAATTTTTCCAGAATTAGTGTGGTTGATTTTAGGCATTCTTGTTCTTGATTTTTGCTGGACTTTTAGGGTTTTGATTGCAGATGCAAACGATGAATGATGTTCTTGTTCTTGTTGAAGATACAGAAGATGAACATTATGTTCTTCATATTTTATTTATTTATTTTTTTATTTCTTGAAGATAATGCATACATGGCGATTAATAAGTGAGGTGGAATAATAGAAAAATTAAAAAATTGAAGAAATTACCTGCTACCTAAAGAATAGGTACATAAAATTGTAACTTTTCAAAAGTTTGATACATCAAATGGTAAGTTTGAAAGTTCAGTACATACAATAGCAAAAGTTGTAAAGTTGAATACAATTTTATGAACTAAACCCTATAATAAAACCTAAAAACATCTCTTTTATGGATTTTTTTTTCAAATCATGTCTTTTTCTTGATTAAAAAATTCAGATAAACGGTGTCAAGGTTGAAGAACTTTTTTCGTATTTTTGAAGAAAACTTTCAGAAATTGGTGCATATTTCTTGATTTTCAAAAGTGTAGTATCCGATATCTTAAAAGCTGGTTACCCACACTAGAAACCGGCTTCTCAAAAGCCGGTTACTCGGTTTGGCCCCCACAACCTATTCGTTCATTTTGAGACGTGATAAGTTTTCAGTGTTTGGTAACTTTTCAGTGTAATGTCTTATCTGTGGTAGGGAGTGGTTTGGAATTTATTGGCCCGTCACGTGAATATGCATATTTTTAGTGAATTTATGTGAACATGCATACTTTCATGTGAACTTATGTTAGTGAGTGAATTAATGTGCTGCGAAAAAAGATTAATTCACTCACTAACATAAGTTCACATGAAAGTATGCATGTTCACATTAATTCACTGAAAATATGCATGTTCACGTAATGAGCCAATAAATTCCAAACCACTCTCTGTCACAAATTAAAGTTAGATAAGACATTACACTAAAAAGTTACTAGACACTGAAAACTTATCACGTCTTGAAATAGAGGCCAAACCAAGTAACCTTATTTTAAGAAGTTGGCTTTTAAGATATCGAATACTACATTTTTGAAAACCAAAAAAAAAAGCACCTAATTCAGAAAGTTTTCTTCAAAAATGGGCTAATCCTCGTGTATAAGACCCGTTTGACTCATTATGGCCCCAAAAAAGGATCATTGCCTCTAATCATCTACCAAACTTTTAAAAACTTATAATGCTAGATTGTTTGATCCTCAAATACTATGAACCTAACTACCTAAGGGATGAGATTAATGAAGAAGTAGGTCCCACACTGACACGCTGCGAGTATTTTAGTTAGCTTATGTCACTAATCAAATTGCAATTAAGTGATGGTGCGTGATTGAAATAGGGAAAAAAAGACCGAGATTTCGTTGTCATTCCATTGATTAGAAAAAAAAGGGGGGGTTAGCCAGTCGCGCCGAACATCATGAAGCTATAAAACTAAAACTCTAAGCATGAGCAAGAAAAAACACACCCATGAAATTGAAAGAAACAAATAAAAAGAGTCGACTAACCACAATCACCACGGGTATTCCTACGTTACATTAGCTGAACTCACACGATGAAACACGTTTGCAGGATACAACCTCTCGAGGCACAGACAAGATCCTTAAAAACCTTGATTGGGTATCGACCATCAGTATCCGTTTTGCCATAGTTGTTGTGACTGGAGTTTGGGTTGGCCCTGGGACCCAACATCCCTAGGGTTCTGCTGCAGCTGGTGTTCCTGTGATATTCCCGCCTGCAAGTTGAAGAAATCCTGGTAGTTAAGGGCTGCTCCACCGTAATTCTGGGAACCCTGCTGAGCTTGCCTGAACCCACTCCCCTGCTGCTGCTGCTGCTGCTGGTTCTGACCCTGCAAGCTGTAATATGCACTGGCTGGAACCGCTGGCATTGTCCGTGAACCACCTCCATGAACCCACATTGGTGAGTTGTCATTCTAAGAAAATCACACAACCACTGTTAACTAGTATAATGTGATACCCAGGGTCACTACTTTTAAAGAAACATACTTGCTTTGTAGCATGTATCAAGAGAGTCATAACAATTTCAGCATATATAACTTCTATGAAATTTAAATATAATAACAAACAATAAAATTAGACTCCAAAAAAATCATATTACACATAACCGAATCCTCATGTCGAGTAACCATTATCATTTTATTTGTAAATTATCCAAAAATCTGACACCAGTATTTTATATTTTTGTTAATTCGAATTGGTAGTGTACACGTGTAAAAATCATTATATATCCAACAGATTTTGAATATATAAATTAGAAAAAAAGAAGGAAGGAGTTAAGAAAAAACCCAAAAACCAACAAATTGAACCAATCTACTTAATCGAAAACTGAAAACACTGAAACTAGAAGAACCATATGTGTGAACACTGAACAATGAGTTTTAACTAAACACCTACACACGTGTACATGCATTCAATCTTTTTTCATATCTTTCAAAAATTTCTTCTAGATCCCATGTAAACATTTATTAATTAGATGGGTGTCATAATTTTGATTGTGAACTATAAATGTAAAATGGATCTTTTTAGTTTAACTGTTGTGTCAAGATGCTTTTAGTATAATTGTTTTGACAAGCCAACTTTTTTACAACTTAATCTTCCCATGTAATCTAATCTTAGTATAGTTACATTTTATCTTATAATATTTACAAGGATATAAATGACCTCTTTTAATTCGGCTCATATTACCCAAGATTTGAACCGCAAATAATAATATTTTAATTACCTAAGTTGAAGTGTCCGTGAAGTCGTCAACACCCCTAAATGGCTAAAATACTTCTTGTATGTCCTATATTGTCAAGTCAACAATGTTTTGGAATGCATTAAATTAGAAATAACAATGTTTTATATAGCATTCGATGGATTTTAGTAATTACATTTTTATTGTTTATCTCATTTAATGTAATTCAGTACCTATACTTGGTTGTTCTTCCGTATGTTTTTCGTTGCTTTGTAAATTATGTTTTGTTCATTAAGTAGAATTTAATGAATTCATTTGGGAGCCAAATGGGATGCATCATTCATGTTTTATATATGCATCTAGCATGGTTATTTCTTCCTCTAATTATTTTAAAAAATATACTTTTAAGCTTTGACCAAGGAGTTTAACTAAACATTTTAAAATTATATTTACTAAAGTACTAAACATATCAATACAGCGATTAATAGATACTTTTCATCATTATCTCTATTACTATGTAAAGCATTTAGCTCCTTTTTTTAAGACCATTTTAACTACTAAAGCATCTTCTACAATACTTTAAAACAAATTAAACAAAATTTGGGTTGACTTTAACATGCAATAAATTACACAAGTCGGTTACATCATATTAAAACCGAGAATTAGTAACGGTCAAGATTTTAATTACTAATAGAAGAAAATAAAAAAAAAATATGCAATGATGATGCTTTAGTAACCATAAATGGAGAAGTTCATTTGAGAACCGTTCTTATTGTGAGTACCGCGAGGTACATTTGTAACCATCATTAATGAGTACCATTTGTAACCATCATTAATGCTCATTAATAGGGTATTTTGGTCATTTACATATTTACCCAACCATGAATTGGGTGCGGGTGGATGAGTCGTTATTATTAGATTGACTTAATTTTCCCAGAATACCTTTATTTAAAAGCCATTAATAAGCCACTAATGAGTCTTTAATGAACAATCATTAGTCATTAATGAGCAGCGAAAATTATCAGCCATTGATTCATTTTGATCAAGGGCCAAGATTGGTTCTCGACTTCTCGCAATAAGAATGATTCTCAAATGAATTCTCCCCTATATATTTACACATATATATAGTAGAATATATTTCGTTAAATTGTAACAATTTTTTACTTGTGTTTAATACTCTTATAGAAGTATCTTTTTAACTAAAACTAATGAATTCGCTAAATCGTAAATGATATATATATATATCTTTAAAGTAATAATATACTAGATTCAACTATAAAAATATATAATAGATAAGATCAAATATGGTTTTGATCAAATGGTTATAAATTGTTTTCAGCTATATTCACTGACGGCAATAATATGTATAATAATAACATGATATAGCCTATCTAGCAATGAGGCAATTGTTTGTTGGTATACCTGCTGCTGGAGAGAGAGCAAGTGAGCGTTGTCTTTGTAACGGGCACTCAGTACATCATCATAACTTATTGTGGATCCTGCAGGAGCAGCAGCTTGCGTAACTTGGTAATTTCCAGGAACCGCAGCCGAATTGCCAAAGGAACCGTAACCAGAAGCAACAGCTGCAGATTGAGGCAAGCTGCTGACAGAAACACTATTTTTATATTGAGGGAGCATGGCTGCCAATTGCTGATGATATGTGCTATTTCCAGCAAACGTGGGTTGAAAACCAGATGGCATATATGTATAACTTTGAGGTAAAAAAGGGTAGCCGATCATGTTGGCAAAAGGTCCCATAGGAAGAGTAGGTTGAGAGTAAGGGTTCGGGTGCATAGTAAGGTGATGTGGGAGAGCAGGTGCTGTAGGAAGTGAAGCCTGTTGTGCTGGTTGAGATGATGAAAGCCCCGCATTCTTCAGAGCCTGCTTACACAAAACATACATATACTTTAAAGAATTGATTTAAAACAAAATGTGTTGTAAATATAGATAATTTGATTCGGTGCAGTTGTACCTCAGCCATAGATATGGTCGGATCACTAATGGAAGATGCTGAGTTGGCATACCTACTAGGCATCGATTGACTAACTGAAAATTGTGAGTATGACAGATCAGATTCTCTGCTAGGATCACCATTTGCTGCATCCTGCTGCAGAAATGTCAAAGAAGGTGGGGACTAATGTTAGTAGCACAAGCAAATAACTAATATTAAAACCTTGTATAAGAGCTAAACGTAATAAAAATTATTACCATGGCATTCAAAAAGGGAGTAGAAATTTGAGTCTGTTGAGGTGTTTGAGATTGAAGGAAAGAATGGTTCGTTAATTCAGGACTATCAAATGTATCCCCAAGTGTCACGGGAGGAAAACCATATTGATTTTGACTATGAGCGCCATGTGTCACCTCGGGATCCTCTTGTTTCAAAACCGAAGTTTGTGAAGAAGAAGGTAACTCATAATTTTCTGCTCCGGTTAAAGTTCTTGTAGACCCGTCATCATAGCATTCAAGATTTCTGGAAAAGGAAGTGAGATGAGAACAAAATATATAAAACTAATTAATAATAAAACAATGAGACAAGATATTTTGTAAAGAGGTTATACGTGGTTTCAGAGTGGTCAACGGATGAAGGTCTAGAAAAACCGCTATTTATGTTTGCACCAAAGCTTCCAAAACTTAAGTGTGAGCAATCAGCACTGTGGACTTGAAGGTGATTTGGAAATATTAAAGAAGGGACGTCCTCTTCAGGTTGTTCCATTTGCTCTTCTTCTTGTAAACTAAGCTTTTGTATATCTGCACTCACGGAAGATACAAAGGCATCTACTCCTTCAGCTTAAACAAGAGAAAAACAGATAGTGATTAATTAGCGCAAGATAATGTGAGACAAAATGCATGAAACATCTGCATACTAGTGTAGCGTAAAATAAAATAAATATATAATTACCTTCCTTGTGCTCACAAGCATCATCATGAGGATGGTAGGAGTCAACATTCCTAAAAGAGTCATTATCATGAGCAGGTTCAGGTTCAGGTTCAACATGGTTCTCAATGTGATCTTCAGAAGAACTTTCATCTTGTGCCTCAACCTCATTGGTCTCATAACCCAGATGGTACTCTTCACAGCTTCTATCAAACGATAAGTCTGATTCAGGACCCAATTTCAACCCAGAATCTGCTTGTGGCTGCTCAATAGAGGGCCATTCATTATCAGGAGAAGTGTTATCATATTCCAGATGTTTCTCTGGAACAATGTTGTGACTGATACTCTGTTGAGAAGTGGTATAACCACCTTTGTTTTGTGGTATCCCCATTTTGACTATGTCAGCCATTGACTTTTGACCAGGAGCACCCGACCAAGCAGATTGAGATCCTGAACCAGAAGATGGCTGTGCTGACACAACGTCAGCTGCACTCCAAGTTGATGATACATTATTTAGGCCAAGAGAATCACTGTGATAGCATAGCAGATACCATTTATTATTACTAAAATAGTACAAAGCAATCAAATCAACACAGTTACAATAACAATGAAGTAGCTACACAAGAAAACAAATGACTATGTACACTTCCAAGTAAAACTTCCACAAATTCATTAATATTAATAAGTTGTGGATTTCATTTATCAACCCAAAGTCCTGTAAATTCATACGAAGTAAAGTTCATCCAATTTTGCAGAAGGAATAGACACTAAAAATCAGACAGACATGTCCACAGTGGCTAGGTTACTCGAACGATGAAAAATATATGGCCAAAACATTGACGTTTACAAGTAGAACTAACCCGAAAAATATAATAGTTCTTCATACGTCCAAATGACATGAAAACAGAAAAAATATCATGAATCTTTTGAACATGTAAGGCAAGTATTCAATTGTTCTAAATTCATTGCCTTAAAAATGCATCATGCAAAGTTAAAATCAAATTATATCGTGAATCTCCTTAAAAAACTGACTGATTAGATTACCCCACCAAAAAAAAATCCAAAGAAATTTGTTTTAGCATGACTAACCTGTAAGTTGGAGAATGCCAATTTACATTACGACCAACGCTAGAAGCTGTGGTAGTTGAAATTGTTGAAGAACTTGTCCCATTTTCCCTCTTGTATGTAGACTTTCCTTGAAATCCACCAGAATCTACAAAAATTCGATATGTAAGAATTCATCTAGGCACCAATATGTGATTTTTTTTTTTAGAATCAAGAATGAAAATCGTATTTTAATATTAAAAAAAACTGAAATGGGTAGAGGCATTACGTGCAGCATATCTGTCTGTACCACTTCTAGCTCCACGATTTGAAGTGCTACCACCACCACGAGGTCTCAATTCTGTTGTATCCTTGAACTGAATGCAAACAAAACCAAGTTAAACTACTCATAGTGACCAGTTTGTGTAAACATCTATTAAAGTATTGTGTACAAAAGGTAAATAAAAAATACAAAGCAATATAGCGAGCCAAGAGAGACATAAGATATGAAACTGATTACACACAGAGTCAATTAAAAAGTGTAAATACTACATTTATATATCAAAACCCTAAGCAGTATACTGACATATGTTTATCCTTTCTATTTTCAGAAATTATGTAAGAGCCAGATTAAGATTAAACTTGGAGTGTCGATTATAGAAAATATGAAATCACAAGTTCATGTGTTGTTGATGTCCACGCACCTCTTTTTTCTTTTCTCGTTTGCTCTTCACCTCTTGAAAAGTATCTACACAATAAATAAACTTCATATTAGAACTTGTCTAAATTTGCAGATCTGAAACTATCATTCAACTTTAAACATTGTAAACAGGATCTAGAAGATCAAATAACTTCAGGCTATGGCTGATTTTTAAACTGGCAGAAGCTTGACCGGCAGTTGAATCATAAATCTAGCATAGGCACCCCGCCCGCTGGAGAGGGGGAGGTCAAGCAGATAAAGTTACTATAAGCTTGAATAATTAATCAGAGAGTAATCAAACCCCAATTCCCAAAACATGCATATGAAGATGGACAATCACAACACATGATTACGCTCTCTGTGCACATACTGTATAATAGCTATGGCTAAATCAGTCTAAATATTCCATTTTTCAAATCCAATACCAAAACAGATTACTGATTCTCCTACAAGAGGTCAAAAATTCAGGAGCAAATAATGAGACACCGACAACATCTTGACTATTACCATATTACCCTAGTTGCAACTATTAACACAGCAGAATTAGAGTATTAGAATTTGTTGTAATCATTCATTTAGAAGCATGTTTGGTAATTCATATACCGTATTGAAAATTCTTACAGACTCTACACTAGTACAATTTATAGTGGCAAATAATTGAAACCTTGTAATGCCTTTACTAAATATATAACACAAGGGTTGTAGATCCGTGCTTCGCGACGGATATATGTTAAGAACACTTGTAAGTATAACTCTTTTAGGCATTTATAACGTAACAATAAACATAAGAAATTTTCTTTTTTCTATTTTCTAGATTTTATCGGTAATATTGGCAAGCCTTATAAGTTTGGGTCTGCTGCTCCAACTATACAGCATACCTTGTACTTTGTTACGTGTTCGTTAAAACTATTATTTGTTTACTTGATCACAATTTTTCATGTTTCAGTTTGCTTAAGCATGATGGTCTTCTTATAGAATATATTTTTCTAAATAATATATATATTCTGCAAAATTATATTTGTTTTACTTTTTGTTAAACAATGGACTCAGTGAAATAATATAAAAGGTCACAAAAAAAGAAACATACACACTCTTGTATATAATAAATTATACTTACCTAAAAGAAATTATCAGAAGGAGGTGATGATCATGTCGAAACTTCTTTTCTATTATCTTTTTTTTCGTTAAAAAAAATTATCAGCCATGAAAATAAGAAAAGAAGAGGGAAAAGACAACAAATATAGAAAATAACAAAAAAAGGAAAGAAGAAATACCTCATTTATATTTAACTAAAAAAGAAAAATAAATTATAAATTATCAAATAATAAAGGAAAAAATTATGGGAAGGGTGACGTGGATTATTGGGAATAACAAAGAGCTATATTGCCACTGTGCTGCTTTCTTTATCTCTATGAAAGCACATATTCATTTAATTATATAAAATAGGTTTGCTAAAGTTTCTAGACGTGAACAGTGTTAAACGGCAATTTTACCTATCAAAACGACATTTCATGCTCCGCAATTGTATATATGTATAACTAGTACTGAAACCGATGATTATAAATCAGGAGCACTTTAGCATGTGCAGATTCTTAGATCACATAGGGCCTCCATCTTAAAAGGTCCCAAATACTATGATAACTTAAACTTGGCTAATTTGGTTCGGGTTTAGCTTTAAAAGATATAAGACTGCTTTCAGAACTTCATATGCTTCGATTCCTTCAAAAAGTATTTAGAAACACGTCAAAGATATGGGTCATGGGTATGAAAAGGGTGACGAAGAAGAACTCATTTGGCATTTTCACTTTGTAACCTACTGTTCAAGAGATTTACGTTGCTCACTAATATTTTAGTCTTCTTTTCAAATAAGTCCAAGAAAATTTTCAAAATTGACCATTTAACCCATGTTTGAGATAAAGGATTACGAGGGAACCAATATGTATTTGGAATAATAAAAATATTTTATATATACATATATATAGGGGAGGGTTCATTTGAGAACCATTGTTAGTGCGAGAACCAATCTCAGCCATTCCTTGGATATGGGAAGTTCATGGATGGAGAGCGTGGAAGGATAGGGTGTGGCAGGGTGCATGTAAAGAATTCATGGGTGGACAATGACATTGAAGGAGGGGAAATTGGACGGCTCAGATTGGTTCTCGCACTAAGAATGGTTCTCAAATGAACTTCTTCATATAAATATATATATATATATATATATATATATATATATATATATATTCTAAAAGGGTCTACTTTATAGTTATAGGACTGCTAAACTCTAATGAACGGGCAATAACAATATGAAATATTTAACAATTCATGTAAAGCAATCGTCTTGGTTCTATTAAGCAGCACCTTTAACTTCTTTTACACAAACAACTACAAAATCGAAACCACTGAAAACCCACAAACAAATTTCCCAGTTTCATTCCTAACTTGAAACAAAAGAAAACCGTCTGCATAGATACTTCTACTGGTTATTGAACATGTAACTTGAACTGCATTCTTGAAAATTTTACTACAACAAACACACTAAGTAAGAAAATTATTAAAGAAAATTTAAGAATTAACGCAATAAACAGGCTAAATGATTTTCATAATCTCCCTTTCTACCGAGTGCCTAAAGTAATTGTACCACTGTTCTACGTGCAATTTAAACCCTAACAACCAAAAAAAAAAAAAAAAATAAGTTTCATATATTAGCCCCCAAAACCAATACAGATATGACTTTCAAGCAAATAAGCAATCCCAAACAGGAACGCGCTTCAAAAATTATCAATTTTTACGGTCGATAATCGTTCGTTAACCTTCTCAGCTCGTGCAATTAGGTTAAACAATTTACAGGTTGAAAAGGGTATTCGGAAAGAAGAAGAAAAACAATCGATTTCACCTTGAGATAGCAAACGATTAATGGCTTCGTTAGGGTCCATATTGCAATCTTTAAGGGTTGAGTAGATCTCAGCTTCCGGAACTTCATTTACTATCTCCTTCAAACTTTGTACAATTTTCCTAGACGCCGGTGGTATTCCTACCCCGTTACTCCCTCCGCCGCCTCTGCTACCCATAATACTTTTATTATCAGATCTTCCACCGTCGTTATCGGCCGCTGGCAACACCACCGTTTTGCAGTCGATCTCGGGGAACAGTTTGTGTCAGTTGAAAGTGGAACGAAAGAGGATTGATGACTGCTGCTAATGGATTCCGCCACGAACAGAAGCTTTCTCTCTCTTGTTTGAAAACCTTCTCTTTGTCTCTCCTCTCTCTCTATATATATATCTAATCTATACTTGATTGCTGTTATTTTCCTTTTTTTCCTTTAAAATTATTATTCGAGAAGACATTGAATATGTATTTAATTGTGGTAAAAGGTCGTGGGGTAAAGGATTTACAGTGTCTTATAATTAATCTATATCTATATGACTTTTAATATATATAAAAGACTAGTTTAAAAAAAATTATTAGATAATCTGAATCCTTTTTTAATAAAAGATTTAATTTTAAACGTTAATTTATTTAATTCTAAAATTTTGATTTTGACTTTTTAAAGTCAAACTAATTTGAATTAATTTAAAACAACTTTTAATCAAATCAATAATAAATATTAAAATATTATAAACAATCAATCACGAAGAACCATAGTCTTGAATTCATGGGAATTAAAAAAATTTACAACCTTTATTATTTTAATTTATATTTTTTAAATTTAGTTAATTATTTTATATTTATTTGTATTATTATATTATACCAAATTTTTAGTTCTATCATTTTAATATATTTTATAATTATCTTAATTTTTTTATTATAACAACAAGTATTTGACATTATTGCTTATAATTGTAGATATAAAGATCGATAACATGTATAAAAAATTTAATCACGTTATTTGGTATTTCTTCAATCACGTCTGCTCTCTCCTTTTGCGGTGCTTCCATCGCTGGTCTTGAAATTGAACCCGTTTGTCGTCATTTTTTTAACTCTCAATTTTCTGCGTTTTATAATTATTTAATGTCGTTTATTAATGTTTAATATTATTTACTTTTCTAAACCATCACGTGTGTTACACGGGCATTTAACTAGTATATATATAAAAGACATTCAAATTTTCCAAAAATAACCATAAATTGAGTATTAATTAACCAATCATAACCTTCAATTTCAAAAACAATTTTAGAAAGATTAATGGCCAAATTCAAAATCGAAATCAATTGGGAGGGCTTGAATGGAAATTATGAGGGGTTTTATAAAACATGTGAGGGGTTTTTAAGAAAATGTGAGGGGTTTTATAAAAATTGTATACGGAGTTTATACATTATGTTTAGTAACTTGTGATACATTTTGTTTAGAGAAAAATTAATTATATATTTATGATCGTCTAATTTTTATCTACGTTTTGGTATAAATTTTATTGTAATATGACACGTTTTAAAAATTAGTATATTCTTAATTTTTTGTTATCCATTAATAGTAGTACTTCAACAAAAATTAGTTATTGTTTTTTGTTAAAATTCTGACATATGTAAATGTTTGATGATATTTTATTATTTTTATCTGAAAATTTTAATATCTCAAAACATTTCTGAAACACTTTTACACTTATTTTGCTATACCTTTTATAATTTATACCATCAAATTTTATACTTTTTTTAAACATCACTGTGTTTTTACACGGGGTGATAAACTAGTATCTATATAAAAGCCATGCAAATTTTTAAAAATAACCATAAATTAAGTCTTAATTAACCAATCATAACATTCAATTTCAAAATTATTTCATTCTCAAAACAATTTTGGAAAGATTAAAATTGTGGATAAGAAATTTTAATTTCAAATTATTCAAATTCAATTTCGAAATATTAATTTTAAATCTATTGGGAGTGGGTTAGATGAATATTTTGAGGGGGTTTTATAAAACATATAAGGAGGTTTTAAGAAAATGTGAGGGCGTTTTATAAAAATTGTATACTAATGTAATTAATTATAAGTTGTTTATAAATTATTTTTAGTAACTTGTGATATATTTTGTTTAGAGAAAAAATAATTATATATTTATGATCATCTCATTTTTATCTACGTTTTAGTATAAATTTTATTGTAATATGACACTTTTTTGAAATTAGTATATTCTCATCACAAAGGTGATATTTCATTTACTGCATTATTTTTTATTTAAAAGTTTTAATATCTCAAATACACTTCCGAAATACCCGTGCGTACACGGGTCAATAAACTAGTTCATTAGAATTTGTTATGTCATTAGTTTTTAGGTAGAGAGTTATTTTCGTATTTCATATTTGATGTTTTTATAAATCATATGTAATTATATATTGAATCACTTATGATTGTATATTAAAATTTTATGACTATGTTTTCAACATAGACTTTATTGAACATAACTCTGAAATAGTAATTTTATAAGTTTTTAGGAGAAAAGATACGTATGGAGTGTTATTCGTGCAGCCTGGTCGGGTTATTTAGCTATTTATGTCTTTGATAATTATCCTACACATGAATGGAATAAGATTTCGGGTTGATCAAATTCGAATTATTTGGAAGAGGTGGATTTTTGGGTTAAAGGGATACGTAAATGTTCAATATAGTCCAAAGTTTTTGTGTAGTCCTGAGGGACAAATCTCAGCCACAGGATAATAAAAAAGGCAAATGCCCACCAACACCTCGGGACACCACCACTGCCGCCGACCACTACCTCCGGCCACCCCAATCACATGTGATTGAAGCACAATCACATGTGATTACCGCCAACCACCACCACCGACCACCACCTCCGTCCACCACCACAGCCGCCGACCACCACCTCCGGCCGCCGCAATCACATGTGATTGCACACCGCCAACCACCAACACTGACCATCAACTCTGGCGACCCAATCACATGTGATTGCACACCGCCAACCACCACCATCGACCATCACCTCCGGACACCACCACAGCAGCCGACCACTACCTCCGGCCGCCGCAATCACATGTGATTGAAGCCACAATCACATGTGATTGCACACCGCCAACTACCACCACCGACCATCACCTCCGACTACACAATCACATGTGATTGAAGCCACAATCACATGTGATTGCACACCGCCAACCACCACCACCGACCATCACCTCCGGCCACCTCCTCTGGCGACGCAATCATATGTGATTGCACACTTGTAACACCTCGCTTTTGAAAACCAGATTTTTCATTTTAATAATAGAAATTCAAGAATCCAACTGCATGGATCCGTTTATAAACAGAACTTAAGCCAAATCTGTTTTTCAAAACTCATTAACAGCAGCGGAATTATAAAAGTGGCTATAATTACAACCAAAAAAATCAGCCACAGTTTACAAAAGATCAGTTGGTGTTACTAAACTGTTCACCGACCACACAAACAAGTTTATACAAACATAAACAGTAATTAAAAATAACTAAGACAAGTGTTCCTCCAAAAGATAATTAACATCCAGCAGGTACCCAAAGCTCACACGCCTAAGTGTCACCTGCAGTCATGGGGAGAGTATCTGTTAGCTAATTAAAGCTAGTGAGCATAAGATAGCATAATCAGTAATACAAACATATCACATATCATCAATATATCAAACAGTGCTATCCTAGCATCTCGCGATGAGCTGGCACAGCCAGAAGGAAGCATAATCTTGCAGGGTAGCGAGCCCGGCTCAACACTCCTAACTGGGGAAACCAGACACATCAACCGCGCGGGTGGGTGAGCGGGTAGCGGTCCACCGTTGCGTTATGAAGCCAAAGACTCCATGGGGTACAGAAATCAGCTGATCCCCCTCATCGCACGAGGAACATTGGGCTAGCCAAACCCTAAATACCTTTCTAGGTACCGTTGACGCTATCATCGACCCGCAGGCCTCAAGGCATCCCAGACCGCAGTCTGGCCTCGTTCAAGGACTACAAATAGCCCCCATATCTCGGATCCGATCACAAACACATAATTGACCCATTCAGGGCCTCATAGCGCGCATACATATCATATTATACACATGATTCAATGGTTACGTATGTCATGCATAAATATAGCATACAGTACGCATTTCAAGCATACAACAGTGTTAAGTACATTTCATGGAATTACTTGCACATACAAATAACATGTAATACGATTATATTAATTAGTATGTTATCCTATACTCACCTGTGAGGCTAGAGACTAAAGCAAACAAAAATCGTGATCGTCGCGATCTTCTTCCGGGTCGTACAACTTACCTATAAGATAATACTCGTGTTTAGTCACTTCACACAAGTACATTAACTAATAAACTAATATGATACCCCTAATGTTGCCATTAGACTAATCAGAACCCTAAACGAGCATCCCGTACGACAAAACGTCGAAAAACAGCACAACAGTGCACTGTTCATAACAGACAGTCCCTACGGCCGTAGTAAAAATGTCCTACGGCCATAGGACCATTTTTATAGAACACCCTCCTACAGCCGTAGGGAAAACTTACTACGGCCGTAGTAACCAATTTACAGTCAGTGTGCGAGAAACAGCCCCCTGTTCAGTCCATTTGCAATCCAAACCCAATTCCATCAATCCCAAATCCATTTCCAGTGTTTCCATATGATTTTAGACATCCAAATGAATCCAAAAACATACATATAACAATATCAAACCAAAGATTGAAGGTATAGGATCAAATTCTTCCATTTTGACCCATTTCAAGCTTTTTATGAAATTTAATTCAAATCACCATTTTAATTCATGAACTTGGATTCTAATCACTTAGAATTGATTTAGAAACAGATTGGAATATTTAGAATCATTTCTTGATTCCAAATTCGGGTTTGACTAAGTTTGACCTAACTCAAGAACTCAAGAACAAAGAAGCATGAGGGAGATGATAGACTTACAAGGTAGAAGGAGATGATGAAGATGATGATAAAGAACTGATATTAGCTTGGATTTGCAACTGAAATTGATCTTGGTGACTTCTCTTTTGATTTCTTCTTCACGGCTCAAGAATAAGGAAAAATGAGAAGTGTGTGTGTAGTGTGTGTGTGCGTATCTGTGAAAAGGAAAGAAAAGAGACCGACTTAAGGTCTCAATAATATCCACACGGGGTATTTTGTTCCCCTTCTCAACTTACAACTTAATACCCGTTTACCCGTTTCAACTAACGGGGATATTTCCGGAATCCTTATTCAAAACCGTTTAATATTTTATTTAATTTATCTATTTTCTTTATTATAGTTATTATCATGATTTCTTAATCATTTTAATAATAACTCTAATATTTAATATAATTCTAATATTTATTAATAAACTCAAGATTCGGAACGTACCGAGAATATAGACGACTAGGCCCATTTGATGATGTTACAACACTGTCGGCCACCGCCACCACCACCGCCGACCAGATCTTTTTTTGAAGCATTAAACGACGAATCCTGAGACCATATCTGAACTCCTCTCATCAAACCGAGTTGAACCACCACCATCCCCACCCTAAACATCTCCGGCAGCCGACGAATTTGGCCTCGTTGGCGTCGATCTAAGACATTAACTCCAGATCTTTTTTTTAAGCATCGAACGACGAATCCGAGACCAGATCTGGACTCCTCTCATCAAACCGAGTTGAACCATGTGCGCCACCACCATTAACTCCGGCCGTGGTGGTCGGATTTTGCAGCGGCGGCCATGGTGGCCGGAGTTTGCTCAATTTCTCGTTAATGGAGGATCGTGAGGACGATCAGGCTCCATAGTCTTGTAGGGGAGTCAAAACCGATCACCCTCACCAAAAATCACGATGATCCGACGGTGGGATCGCCGGAAAACGGTTTGTTGATCGTGTGGTTGAGATTCGTCCCTCAGGACTATACAAAAAAGATGGACTATATTGAATACAACTCTAAAGGGATAAACCTGATAATGTTGCTTTAATCAATTAGTTTGTGAAATAGATACAAAGAACACTTTTTTATCACATAAAGTTGACTATTTCATTTTTTAGTCTATCTATTATTTATTATTTATTTTGTTTTTTTTCTGTTTTGCTATCAGATAACTCTTGAAAGCAATCGTTCTACTTATGAATAAATTATGGATTATTTACATACTAGCATTGCAACCGCGCAATGCGGCGGCGACGACAATAGTTTGTACTCGACAACATGTTTGATTTAAAAAGTAGGGGATTGTATGTGTGAAATACGGTATTAGTCAATATATCTATGTTTTTTCTCCTTTTTTCTGATTTCTTCTTTTTTTTTACTCGAGATGTTAGAAGGTGCAAAACTAATAGGGGCCGGAGCTGCTACAATTGAGGTCCTTGCGCGGGCGTCTCATCCCTAAGACCGGCAGCTTCCTGGCTGTAAGCGTATACCTTTACGGTACATGTTCAGTTTTTCTACTGTTGCCTGGGATACTAGGGACATCTGTCGGCGGCGGGTTAATTCCGAGCGAGAGGTCAAATCATTTTACAATCAACCATTTTATTAGTTGTTAAAATAGTTTTTAAAAATTATTTAAAAATATTATTATTAAATAATTAGAGAAAAAGATATTATAGTCTTAAAATTGTATTGATGTAAGTAATTTAGTCAAAATTAGATAAATAAAATAGTTGTTATAATATTTAATGATTTATTAAAGTAACTAGCTTATGTCCCGTGTATAAACACGGAAGATTGTTAGTGTAAATTTTGAATATTTATGGTGCGAAACCTTAATCATATAATAAATCTATATATCGGTAACAAATCAATAACATTAATGAAAATCGTAAGATGAAGATAGAAAACTCATATACTCATATATTTGCGCTAATAGTTGTTAGTATAATTAAGAATTATCATGGGATCCAATAGTTGTTGGTACAAGTTTCCCAACAGATTTGCATAAATAGTTGAATTAGGAATTATGGTTTCGTTTAAGAATGCTTTTGAATGACACAATATCCGATTAAGAAGACGGGTAACCCGTTTCTACTTAAGATACATGCTCCACTCAAAATTCATAGTTTAAGGTTAATAACGTTCATAGATCAGTTTTGTTCGCATGTTTTTTAATTTTAATATACGCGATTTACCTATTTTATGTTGACATAAGAACCGGTTAGTGGAGAACCACCAAGATTAACGTAAAAATGAGAATTTCATAATATTATGAATATGTAATATGTATATTTGAATGTCCATTACGTAATATGTAAATTTGATTACATTGGACATTTTAAATAGAAATTCAGTAAAACTATATTTCTATCTTGACATATGAAGTTATTCTAAAACATTTAAGTCAAATCTAACAAAACAAATTAATATTTTAAAAACATTGACTATATAGAATGAAAATTTATCAATACTCATAACATTATTTTGATGAATTTACACTTATTTATGACTTGCCAAATTTGGTTAGATGAATTTTTTTTAAAGCAGATGAAAACATTAATCTTAAAATAAAATAATATTAAAACTGAATATAAATAGTAAAATCTAAAATGATATCTTTCAAACATAAATTAATAGAAGATAAATACATATTTTACAAGTTTAACTACCCCATTATGTATTAAGAAAACATAAGAAAGAATATAATAGGATAAAACGTAGTTTAAATTATAGATAATCAATATATTAAATAAATTTGTATTATGGAAGGCCTGATATGATTAACCTCTTTTAAAGATGGATCCGCTATTATTTACCTTGGAAAAAGTTAAAATTAATTTTATTAATTTTGGAGGAATAGACACTTAAGATTGTATAGTTTGACTCTAAAAAGTCAAAACTGATAATTTTATTTTAAGTGAATGAATGGTCAAGATTAAATATTATATTAAATGAATGATCTATATCATTTAATAGATTTTATCTAATTAGTCTTTTATATATATTAGAAGATTAGAAGATAGTTGCCTTAAATTAGTTAAGATAATTAAGGGAATAATTAGTTAACCTATTGCTTTAAGTGTTTGTATATTAAGCATAAAAACTTGTATTACTTAAAATTAAGTAGTCTTAAATTTTTTTAAAAAGAAAAAGTTAAAATGTTTTATAATGTAGTATAGATATGTTGGGGTTTTGTACGGTTTTTACAAAATATATATTTGATAGCAACGATTTTAAACTCTTTAAATGTTTTATAATGTATATAGATATGTTGGGGTTTTGTACAACAATTTTAAACTCTTTAAAACTCCCTACCAAGATCCATATGCATGTACTAAGAAAACTAAAACAACCATAGGGGGTTTAAGAAATACAACCTTTGTAGCGTGAACCGGTATCGGTGGAGACTATAAACGACAAGGAACCAACTGTAGCTTCCCTCCAAGGTATCCACACGCGAGCAACGTACCAACACCAACCGGGTGCTAGTTCTTTCAACCCTATATGTAGACAACACCAAGTAGCAGGGGCGGACCCAGAAATTTTTTTGACCGGTGACATCATATAATGTGGAAATAAAATTAAATAAAATTGAGGGTGTGGTTCGGGTTTCTTTCTCGGGTTTTCGGTTAATCGGGTCGAATTAACGCGATTTCGGCGGCTATTCTGGTATTTTAGGGCCAAAATTGAAAACAAAACACAATTTATATGAACTCATGTTAACTAAAATCCTATTTTAAAGGTATAAATTGAAAGATTAACCTATTTTTTATCATTTTCTTTAAAAAAGTATCATTTTCCCTTTGATTTTGGTGGCATCACCGAGTGCAACACGAAAATTTACCGGTAGCAACGTCTAAAAAATTCGATAATCGACACTGCGAACCGCCAAAAGACCGGTAGCGCTTGACCCCCTCCCACAATAGGCAGGTCCGCCACTGCCAAGTAGAAGCAAGAAACCATTTTACTTCTTTCCAACTTGTGTTCAAGTCAACTAATTGTTGTGGTTACCTCAACTCTTTAAAAAACCACCTACAATAATATCTTACAGTTGTATTGCATAAGAGAAGAAAACAAGTTGGTTATATGGTGTTCTAAGTCACCACTTGACAATCAACCATAACCAACCATATAAAGAGAGATGATTTAATTTAAAACAAAAACAACTGTCTTTTTTTTTTTCTTTTTTCAGCCGTGGCCTCACACACACACATACCAACATTTGTTTCTTTTTGTATGGTATAAGGCACACATGACCACCTTTTTAAAACATACAATGAGATTCAAGTTAGCATGCATATATTCTATGTGTCTTTTAATCCAAAATGATGGAAGAAAACAAAAAAGGGGGCCTCCCCTTTTAAGGGTTCCTACGGCACCCATCAACAACAAGAACAAAAAGGGGGTCTCCTTCAAGTAGTGACACCATCTTGGGTATCTTCATAACTTCAAGCAATGTATATGATAAGAGGAGGGGACATATTCCTTTTCTTGTGTAGAATACATAAAAATATATGTTTTATCTTATAAAATAAAATATAATTACTTACAACACATTAAGAAGATACATCTATATGTACTTCCTTTACTCATATATTATATATATATATATATATATATATATATATATATATATATATATATATATAGTTATCATAAGATTATTATTTCACTTAAAATAATAATGTGTCCAATATATATATATATATATATATATATATATATATATATATATATATATATATATATATATATATTTGTCGTAAGATTATTATTTCACTTAAATAATAACGCGTCCAATAAATATATATTAGGGTTGATTATATTTTGAATCGTATTCAAAATATATAATTAGCGTCTATCTGCTCTTTATGTGTGACCCTATAGGTTTATTTATTATCAGCAATATCGTCGTAAGTTGCGACTTGGGCATATAGAACCAACAATCTCCCACTTGCACAAGATACAACTTAAGTCGGTATAGACAGTGATAAGAACGTCTAGCAGCATCCCACTGCCCCTAATAATAAACAAAGAGTGTCGTTTATAACATCCACCAATCTCTTAGCTCACAATCTACAAATTAGTATTTTAAGGCGATGTATCAGTTATCCCTTTGTTGCTGACATCCTATTAAACACGAGACATGGATCATCATCAATCTCATAAAGTTCAACTGTAGTAGAGCGCTCTAGATGTGATGCTCTCAATTTAATGAAAGGAACAAATCCCTTGTTGACTACATATGTCTCTCATATGATTCATATCACACCTAATGATGGTATTTATAACCACCCGATTAAAGGTAGCGTTCAACCATATTAAAGCATGATACTCCTCATACTTGAGTTCCAATATGTATCTCAGGTCTAAGGATACAAAGATATAACCATTTTCACAAGAATCACTTATGACACCGATCCATGAAGTGATCTTGAAATGGGTCATGTCCAATGTTTGTTCTCTAACAAACACTCGTGAATTTGGTTGCAAACCTTTTGCCTATTTTCATTACCTATGAAGATCAACCAACCAATTCACAATAGTCTTCATTCATAATTTCTCCCATAGTTATGACCGACCATGGACTATTTAGAATAACAAAGTTATTCAAGGATTAAACATGCTAATATAGAACACAATATTATTAATGAATATGGTCATAACCACTACCTGCTCATCCTATGAGACATCACCATATTAGATAAGACAATAATGCTTGTTGTTCTAAATATCCAAATACTTACAAGTCAATCATATATAGATAGAATTCATATTAGACGTAACAACAATGTTTAGTCCCCAATGATTGACAACCAAATGATCTACATGAACTTAATCCTTTTTAGACTTTATTCTAATGTTATCTTTCACCGATAAAGTTTATGGTTTAATAACATCCAATTGTTTTAATATGAAACCGTTAATTCTGTGTTCTAACGAAGAACTCAAGTCTTCAAGGTAATCCCGTGTGAAGGATTTGCCTTTATATCAAACATGATATACTTGATGAAACACTTCATCATAAAAACGGTTTTATAGTAGCATATAATGGTACTATATACTTGGTTTGGAACTCTTTCCAATACATTTCGTAAGATTATTAACTCTATTGCGATTATGGATACAATATCCATTTGTTTGAAATTGTCTCGTGTGTAACCCATTTACGGACAGATCTCTATTCAAACAAGAACACGCTTATTGTGACTCAAGCACACATAAGTATGTTTCAATGGTAATTCATTTAAAAAGAATACAACTAAGATATATCTTGTTGTCCACAAAGTATACAAGATAAGAGCCCTAGTGTGTAGCATGCATAATGAAACCATTTGTCAAAACAAAATTCATTATGCGATCTTCCTCAAACTCAGTGAGCAATAACACTGAGTAATACTCAGGTTTATGCTTAGTGACATAAAAAGAAACCTATCGTTTAGTTTTATATTTTGAATTATTTCAAGATCCAGTCACGTGTGTACACTATGCTTAATCTGGTACACTGATTTGATCTTTCCCTAAAGATCGTGTTTTAAGATTATAGGCTCATTTCTTCTATTTCTATCATTTGAAAATAATTTCCAAGATAAGATATTCAATCTTACAACGTTGGAAATAATTTCTAATGATCATTATGTCTCCCACATAATTATAGAAGAAATATTACTACGCTTTGCTATTACTATATTGAACACTTGTCAAATCTATAACTATTGACAAAATCAAGCAAGTTGATTTTTCACTCAATCTTAGATTATATTTTGAGATAATTGCTATAATCCACAAATAGATTACTTGCCGTTTACACATTTAGAATACCTTGTGTGATGCTCAGATAATATCAATTAATCGTCCTCGCTTTGATTTCTTAAAAGAAAATAGCATCCACACACACTCGCCAATAGAATATAGTAAACTATACTTGTATTGCAAAGTTTATTCTAACTAGTTCATCCATAACCAACCATGACAAGTTCTACTCATAGTAAACACAATGAACTGCAAAAAAAAAACTTTCATGTTGGTAGTGTATAAACTTGTGTCCACTTCTTGTCCATGATAATCTTTCTTAAAAGATTAATCGCATCTAACAGTCATGCTATTCACAGGTGCAATTACCAAGTTCCAAAACTTGGGTCTTGGACGTGAAATACATCTCAGTACTCATGATCTAATCAAATACTAATATTGCATAGGGTAGATGGAGTCATCACAATGACTCATTAAATTATTACTTGATACGTGAAATAACATTTCTCGAATATTTTATAATTTTTACCAATATCATGAATATGACAAGTACCCGAGCAACCAATTTGGTCAGGTCTAACAACTCATAGTCGAATAAGCACCAACCATAGGTTCTACTTAGTGTGCCATTCAAACTCCTTTCGAATTTCATAATGCTCCCACTTATTCTTATAAAATAAAAAAGTTTTTCATAAAAGAATCATATAAGTAACAACCAAGTTGTTCTTAATCAAGCTTGCAAGAATAAATTCTCACAATATGGGCAAGCAATATCCTTATAATTGTCAAATGTCATAAAGACATCACAATCTTAGATTACATAATATAAACTTGGAACTCATTTCCAATCTATATCAAATATAGAGTCTTATTGATCATTTGGTTGGAATCTAACATAACCATTATGTTCGTAGTCTAAAGTATATCCCACAATTTACAAGGAAAATATAATATGACCCATCATACTAGCGGCTCAAATATTTACCAACTCAAAAGGATCGAATAGCATATATTATCTCGCCTAACTGAAAAAGTACTTTATTATGTAACCTTTTAAACTAGTCAAAAGTTCCATATGTATGTCTCAAGAAGTAGACATAAAACAATCTTCTGGGCACAGAGAGATTAGTTAAAGTGCGATGAACTACTAGTGCTACATACATAGAAAACTCACATACATGAAATGTATCGACCTTTCAATTATTTATCCTAACTACCCAAACATGGTAAAAGGATTGTAGCACTTATCTTACCAATTTATAAGACTTGCATACATCATCTAACTCAAGGTTAATGATCTCAAAGTCTTATCCGCTTGGGCTTTGATAATGCAATTCTTATCAATATGGGAGATAATAATAGTAAGTCGAGTAAGTCATGCTAATCCATTTGTATCATATACTAAGGATTCACTTGAACTTATAAGATCTATCATATAGATACATAAAGAATTTACATAAGTAAATCTTTATTTTTCAGCTCTTTCAAGTAAATAATGTAGTTTTTTTTATTCAAACGTTCAATCATATTGAAAACAAAACAAAACTACAACACTTTGGGAATGTATCTTTAAGTTTGCCTTAGCGTAAGGTTTGCGGTAGAACATTTCAACCCAATGCTTACCCTTATCTTGAATCCATTAAAATTAACCATTTGATCTAAGTCAACCCTTTGACTTCGCTTGAAATTCTTTTCACATAAAAGAATTCTCCATAATTAGTTTATACTAAAATCATAAACTAAAAGTTACATGATTTTGTAATGAACCTAAGTTATGGAGGATCAAGCTGGTTACGGTAATCTATATAACATCGTATCAACAAGATGCGAATGTTTAAAAGATTAACCTCTAGCCATTCGATAAAACTCAAGAGTTTTATACTTTGAAACGCTTTGACTATTCTCATGCAAGAACCCTTTCTCTAATGATATCAAAATTGTAACACCCGGCCGGCGCCTACCGGTCTCATACCGGCGCTACCAACTCCGGCGTGTCAGGTCTGCAGCCCAATACACCCCAACTCCGGCGCCTACCGGTCTCATTATCCAGAGTAGGTTGTTGGTGAGACTTGAACCCAAGACCTCACCCTTTAATACCACTCCTTCCAGAGTGATATCACCAATTGAGCTAAAATCACTCTGGAAGGAGTGGTATTAAAGGGTGAGGTCTTGGGTTCAAGTCTCACCAACAACCTACTCTGGATAATGATCAGAGGAAAGGGTTGGGGTGTATTGGGCTGCAGACCTAACACGCCGGAGTTGGTAGCGCCGGTATGAGACAGGTAGGCGCCGGCCGGTTGTTACAAAAAAGTGCACTTTTTTGTAACACCCGGCCGACGCCTACCGGTCTCATACCGGCGCTATCAACTCCGGCGTGTCAGGTCTGTATCCCAATACACTCCAACCCTTCCCTCTGATATCATACCAGAGTAGGTTGTTGTTGAGACTTGAACCCAAGACCTCACCCTTTAATACCACTCCTACCAGAGTGATATCACCAATTGAGCTGCAATTTGTAACACCGTACTTTTAATTAACATAAAATTACGTGCGGAAGCTAATTACATTTAATTATATTTAAAACCAAAATATAAATACAAACTTTATCTGGTTTATAATTACAAAATACCACTACGGCGTTATTTACAAAACAGGCTCTATTCAAAAATACTTTGACATCAGGTAGTGGTCCGTCCATATTCCCAGTCTATTATCTTCATAAACTCACCATGGAGCATTTGCAAAACAAACTAGTGGGGAATTAGCACAAAGCTAAGTGAGGGAACTAATATCTAAGCACATACAAGGCAAACAGCCCAAACACATAGCTCAAAACCAAGGAGAACCGGCGGTGTTGCAATCACCTACAACCAAATGCCGGCCAAAGCATAGGTTTACCGATAGCCCTGCTAACATGGACAACAGTACTAGCACCCTTGAGTACAACAAATGCACCTCAAGATCAAATACTTTAAATCCCCAAGCAACAGGCTCAGCCGCCCAGCTAAAGCTGATCTCCAACCAAACATGTATACATATTATTCAAGAGCATAGTTACAATCAGGATATCATATCCCGCTTATCCGAAGATATAGATCCACTCACCAAAGTCAGCACGGTTTCGGTTCACTCAGATGACTAATTCACCACCCGGCCGACGCCTACCGGTCTCATACCGGCGCTATCAACTCCGACATGTCAGGTCTGCAGCCCAATACACTCCAACCCTTCCCTCTGATATCATACCAGAGTAGGTTGTTGTTGAGACTTGAACCCAAGACCTCACCCTTTAATACCACTCCTACCAGAGTGATATCACCAATTGAGCTGCAATTTGTAACACCGTACTTTTAATTAACATAAAATTACGCGCAGAAGCTAATTACATTAATTATATTTAAAACCAAAATATAAATACAAACTTTATCTGGTTTATAATTACAAAATACCACTACGGCGTTATTTACAAAACAGGCTCTATTCAAAAATACTTTGACATCAGGTAGTGGTCCATCCATATTCCCAGTCTATTATCTTCAGAAACTCACCATGGAGCATCTGCAAAACAAACTAGTGGGGAATTAGCACAAAGCTAAGTGAGGGAACTAATATCTAAGCACATACAAGGCAAACAGCCCAAACACATAGCTCAAAACCAAGGAGAACCGGCGGTGTTGCAACCACCTACAACCAAATGCCGGCCAAAACATAGGTTTACCGATAGCCCTGCTAACATGGACAACAGTACTAGCACCCTTGAGTACAACAAATGCACCTCAAGATCAAATACTTTAAATCCCCAAGCAACAGGCTCAGCCGCCCAGCTAAAGCTGATCTCCAACCAAACATGTATACATATTATTCAAGAGCATAGTTACAATCAGGATATCATATCCCGCTTATCCGAAGATATAGATCCACTCACCAAAGTCAGCACGGTTGCGGTTCACTCAGATGACTAATTCACTGAGTCTTCTCAGTTCCTGAGAATATAAATACAAGTCAGTATTGTATCATAATACTGCTTCTGAATGAAGTAAACACACTTATTAACACATCACATGTATATTTTCATAATACATATATCACATATGTACAGTCATCATATACGGTCTTATTACAAATCCCGTATTCTCATTATACTTGATAAATCCTCTAACTCCATAGCATAGGTTACACATATGTTTCTTCCATAAATCATAATCATAAGTGATTAGACATTCCAAGTAAATTTCCAAATCTGAATAAGGCTTCATGCGGTTTCCTGATCATGCGATTTTATCATCATGAACCCAATTCCGATTAAAGTCCAAATCCGATTAAAATGTTAAGGAAATAGTCCAAGTCCTACATTCCGGATATGTCATGCGGAATTATCATAATTCCGGATACAATTCTCAATTCCGAATAAATAAAGGATATTTCATGTGGTATTGCACCAATTCCGGATAAATCATAATTCCGTATAAGTCCAATACCGAATGAAGTCCAATTCCGATTAATTCAATTCCGATTGATACTTAGTTTAATTCCGAGCAAAGGCCAATTCCGAATATAAACCAAATCCAATCAATGTAATTCCGATCAAATGATATTCCGAGTATATACTAAATCCGAGTAAGGTAATTCCGAATATTATAAATTCCGAGTAAGGGCAATTTATCAATTCCGATCAATCTTAAATTCCGAATAAAGTGTTAGGGCAAATAATCTTTTCGTTCGGATTCTCACATTCCGAATGTAGTTCATTCGGAATTCATCATAAGTCTAACTATTCATTCGGAAATCAACACCAATTCCGGTCAAACCTGTTCGGAATTACTCAATTCCGCACGATTCATCCTCTAATTCCGAATAATTCATAACTTTGAACAATTTTAATTCTAACTTCAGTTCTGATCTGATTTTAAGCATGCAAGATGAAATATGTTTCCAGAATACGTTATAAACATATAATAGACATCAAACAACATCAAATTCTATCATGCAACAATCTAAGTTCATGAATTTATAATACATACATTGTTCGGAATTTATATTAATTCTATAAAACCAAATACAATTAACAATTATCAATCAATGATCTAACCTTCTGAATCAGATATATCAGAAATCCAAACCACAATTCAAGATTTAAAAGATGAATTCCTTTGCTTGTTTTTCTTCTTCTCTTCTTTCTTCGGCCGAAGCTCATCAAGCACATACACACACACATTTCTATTTTGATCTAATGCATGTAAGTGAGATGGTGTAGGTGATATGGTGACTATGTGTCACCAAATTGGACACATCATAGTCCACTAATTCCATTTTAAATTAATTAATCAATTTCTAATAAAATAAATTCACATTTAAATATCAAATAATAACAATCACATAATAACAATTTATTTCACATCATCAATCTTAAATATTAAAATTAGTATATTAATTACCTTTATTAATCTAGGCCGGTTGAGAGGGTGTTACAAATCTACCCCCTTAAGAAGATTCCGTCATCGGAATCTTATCATGCTCCAATAATGTAGATTTCATCTAAGTCTATTTGTACTCCAGTCACTAAATTTATAGCAAGCACTAATCTACCATATGTTATTTCTACTTCTATTGAAGGAAACAATCACAATGGCAGACATTTTCATCTTTTCACATAATGTCACAGTTATATAAATTCTATTTACACTAGACTCATATAACAAATAAACAAACACAAAGTTTATCAGAAACACACCTGTAGCCGCATTCTCATCCTCGGTGACTTCATTTACTGTCATTTTAAATGTTCTTCCTTCAGCAGAAGGCGGATTCTTTCTCTTATGACCTGCAGAAGACGATCCCCTGACATCGACTACCCCTTGCCCTGTCCTTGCTGTTTGTTGGCTTGTGCATGCTCCAGCTCTATGACCTTCCTTGTGACAGTTCCAGCATACATTTGTTTTGAATCTACAGTCATAAAGTTCATGACCCAATTCACCACAACGCAAACACCGACGAGTCTGCGGTGTGCACGGACCAGTATGACGTGATCTACAAGTTATACACCACTGATTTCTTTGTACATATCCTGAACTCTCAAATTTCTGATCTTCATGAGTCGGATTACTCTGCCCCTTTTTCTTACCTTGATTTCCACCAGACTTATGAGATAAACCTTTCTCACGATTCATCCGCTCCCTAGCTTTCACATCTCCCTCTGCAGCTCTAGCTATGGTGAATGCCTGAACTAGTGATGTTGCCATACGGGTGTTACCCCGATATTCAGGCAACAAGGCTTGAACAAAGTGATCAATTCCCACTGTTTTGCAAATCTCAATTTCTCATTGAATTTGGTAATCAGTTCGTCAACAGACATCTTATCAGTCTGAGTTAAATCCATAAACTCTTGTTTCATCTTTGCCAAGTCGTAAGCATTGCAGAAATGTTCACAGAATTTACCCTGAAACTGTTCCCAAGTTACAGAGTTCAAAATTTCCCTTGACAGATGTGCAGTCAACGAATCCCACCAAGTTGTAGCTTGACCTTTCAACCTTCGAGTCGTGAATTTCACTCTATTCACCTCTTTACAGTTGCAGGCATCCAATGCCTTGACAGTCTCCCTCAACCAGTTTAAAGTAATAGTAGGGTCTGAGCTTCCAGAATACTCAGGTGGTTGGCAATCCATAAAATCTTTATACTGGCACTTAGGTCTGAAATCTCCCTGAGTTGGATACCACAGTATAAAGAAGTTCTGCTGTTGTGGTTGCTGGGGTTGATAGGGTTGTGTCACTTGTGGAATGGACACATATGGTAAAGTCCCAAATGGTGTTGACAAGGTACTAAACGGTGTGGCATTATAAACAGGAGGTGGTATTGATTGAGTAAACACAGCTGTTTCTCTGGGCATGTGAATTGTCTGGGTCTGTTGGGAAGATTGAGTCTATTGTTGCTGGTGTTCTAACTGCTAAACTCTCTCTCTTAGAGTCTGTAGTGTATCCTCCAATTGTAACACATAATCCTGCTGATCAGATTCACCATTATGTGAAGTACCAGCTCGGTTATGTTGTTCATTTGCTGTAGTAGAGGACTGGTTGTTGTTTCTTCTGGGGGACGCAGGGGTAGTTGTCTGGTTCACGTTATCAGCCATATTCTGTCTAATACACAACATCTCACCAGTTGTTAGATTTAATTCCGTTAGTACAACCACACTAACTACCCTCAAAGCTACAATACTAATTACCCACCCTGGGAATACTGGACTGACCAGAGCCTTGGTTCGAGTATTGCTTGACAACACCAACGCAAATCTTCAAACCGGGGCTCTGATATCAATTTGTAACACCGTACTTTTAATTAACATAAAATTATGCGCGGAAGCTAATTACATATAATTATATTTAAAACCAAAAGATAAATACAAACTTTATCTAGTTTATAATTACAAAATGTCACTACGGTGTTATTTACAAAACAGGCTCTATTCAAAAATACTTTGACATCAGAGTAGTGGTTCGTCCATATTCCCAGTCTATTATCTTCAGAAACTCACCATGGAGCATCTGCAAAACAAACTAGTGGGGAATTAGCACAAAACTAAGTGAGGGAACTAATATCTAAGCACATACAAGGCAAACAGCCTAAACACATAGCTCATAACCAAGGAGAACCGGCGGTGTTGCAACCACCTACAACCAAATGTCGGCCAAAACATAGGTTTACCGATAGCCCTGCTAACATGGACAACAGTACTAGCACCCTTGAGTACAACAAATGCACCTCAAGATCAAATATACTGTAAATCCCCAAGCAACAGGCCCAGCCGCCCAGCTAAAGCTGATCTCCAACCAAACATGTATACATATTATTCAAGAGCATAGTTACAATCAGGATATCATATCCCGCTTATCCGAAGATATAGATCCACTCACCAAAGTCAGCACGGTTGCGGTTCACTCAGATGACTAATTCACTGAGTCTTCTCAGTTCCTGAGAATATAAATACAAGTCAGTATTGTATCATAATACTGCTTCTGAATGAAGTAAACACACTTATTAACACATCACATGTATATTTTCATAATACATATATCACATATGTACAGTCATCATATACGGTCTTATTACAAATCCCGTATTCTCATTATACTTGATAAATCCTCTAACTCCATAGCATAGGTTACACATATGTTTCTTCCATAAATCATAATCATAAGTGATTAGACATTCCAAGTAAATTTCCAAATCTGAATAAGGCTTCATGCGGTTTCCTGATCATGCGATTTTATCATCATGAACCCAATTCCGATTAAAGTCCAAATCCGATTAAAATGTTAAGGAAATAGTCCAAGTCCTACATTCCGGATATGTCATGCGGAATTATCATAATTCCGGATACAATTCTCAATTCCGAATAAATAAAGGATATTTCATGTGGTATTGCACCAATTCCGGATAAATCATAATTCCGTATAAGTCCAATACCGAATGAAGTCCAATTCCGATTGATACTTAGTTTAATTCCGAGCAAAGGCCAATAAAGGATATTTCATGTGGTATTGCACACATTTCTATTTTGATCTAATGCATGTAAGTGAGATGGTGTAGGTGATATGGTGACTATGTGTCACCAAATTGGACACATCATAGTCCACTAATTCCATTTTAAATTAATTAATCAATTTCTAATAAAATAAATTCACATTTAAATATCAAATAATAACAATCACATAATAACAATTTATTTCACATCATCATTCTAAAATATTAAAATTAGTAAATTAATTACCTTTATTAATCTAGGCCGGTTGAGAGAGTGTTACAAAAATATCATAGATCTCCAATAAGCCAAAGTCCCTCGAAAGGTCTAAGTCTTATGGAATCCACCAAGAGAAAAATAAAATAAAATTATTTAAATACTTCTTGTTGGGGAGATAACAATATCAAACCTAAATCAAACATATCTATTAAGTAAAATAGGATTTGATGTTAACAAAACCATTTATTCAGTTTTGGACTTAGATCAATGAAAAACATGTGTTGTTTTTCATATTAGACTTAAAGAATTTCTAAGTAAGAAATGTCAGCTGACGAATCAAAGTGTCAGCTGAACACTGAGTATCAGCCAAAGGACCAGCTTCAGAAAGATCAGCTAAGAAGAAATGACAAGTTAAGAAGCATCAGCTATGCATCTACAAAGCATCAGCTGATGGTGCTAACCATCAGCTGAGGGCTCTTCAAAATATCAGCCGAGAAGACAAATGATCAGCTGACAGTATTTCATCTATCAGCTGAGCAGACAAAAGATTAGCTAACAGTATCTCTTTGATCAGCTGATGTCTTCCATATGTCAGATAAGGTATTCTATACTTATCCTTTCTTCTCTCCATAAGCTAATCACACTCAAATGATTAGCTGAGCCCTTGGGATCAGCTGACAGTTTAGTTTGATCAGTTTATTAGCTATACTTTGATTTGTATTATTAGCTGAGCATTTCGATCAGCTGAGGAAATCAAGTCAGCTGAGTCTTTCACAATTATCCTTAGCTGATCAAAATTACATTTGCAGTTCAGTGTTTATTAGCTAAGTCTTTAAATCAGCTAATAGCTTTTATGTGTAAGATTTTCTTAAGTCAAAGGCAGAACATGTGTTGTTCTATAATGCCTTAGATCTTTCTTTGTAAAAGTACTTAGCACTTTTTGTATCTGCAAAGAAACAAAAAGGATAGATCTTTATCCTCTGGAAAGGGAGAAAGATACTTTATAAGAGAAGATCTCGAAGATATGCTTTGACAAATAAGTATGGCTGGCAACTCTATACTTGGTTAAGTCAAATCATCTGAAAGCATGGTGTTGATTAAAGCACAAGCGTGAAAGGAGAAGTTTACTTTTCCAAGATATAAAGGTAGTACTTTAATAATATAATAATAGATAGTGGGTATACTCATTACTAAAAAGTATGTTCACTTTACACACTTTGTGTATAAAGTTAACTTACTTTTCACCCACTAACTTTATCTATTATAATATTATTAAACCAATTACCTTTGTCTCCTTCTCTCTTCATCAACCCGGACACACCTTGCTTATATATACTCATGCATGGAGACATGTTTAGTATGCGTTGAAAAGCACTGAAATCTCATAAGTTGAGAATTAGAAGAGTTAGCATTTTACTTTCAGTGTAACAAACTTGTTCATGTGTTGAACATCTTAGACATTAGTTGATTAAGATTAGCATTGTCTATGTGTTAGACAAATCTAGTTGTCACCTTTTATTGAACTTAGATTTTCCGCATCTAGTTCATGTAATTCTTGATTAACGTCAATAAGAATTATATAAAAGTAAACCGTGTGTCTCTTAAATTTTAATTTGCTAAAGTTTGTATTCAACCCCCCTTCTACAAACATTTGTTGTTGTAGTATTCATTCGGGACCAACAACTGGTATCAGAGAAGGCTAGATAACTCATATCTAAGATCTGTTTTGCTTACTCTTCAACTGCTTCTACCCCACTCTAAAAATGGCCGCTCCTGTTGCTGCTTCTAACGGTTCTTCCAACAATGGCTCACTCACAAGGTGCCCAATGTTTGATGGAGAGAACTTCTCTCTCTGGAAGAGTAGAGTTCTTCTCTATATGTCAAGCCTTGATGATGTGATGCTTAAGACTGTTACTGAAGGTCCTTATGTTCCTTCCTCAACTATCCAAGTAACTGAAGCCACTGATGAAGTTCCTGCTGTTGAAAGACTAATTATAAAGCCTATAAATCAATGGTCTGATGAAGACAAAAGGATTGTTAATCTTGATGTTAAAGCAAGAACAGCCTTAGTCTCTGCACTACCAAATGATGTCTATCATCAAGTTCTCAATTGCAAATCTGCAAAGGAGATGATAGACACTTTGACTGTTGCTTATGAAGGCACTGAAGAAGTGCAGGAAAACAAGAAACTCCTTCTGGTAAGAGAATATGAGTTCTTTTTTGCTCATAAAGGTGAAAGTCTTACTCAGACCTACACCAGGTTCAACTGCCTTATTAATGACTTAAGAAGGGCAGATGTTCCCAAAAGCAATAAGGAACTTGTAAACAAGTTTTTAGACTCTCTCCCAGAATCTTGGGATCATTTTATCACTGTGCTTAAACATGGTGAGAAAATCAAGGGTCTTACGCTGGTTGGTTTATATGGAAACCTTATAAATCATGAACAATCAATGAAACAAAGGAAACTCTCTACCAAGGATATGAAGGAGGCTGCAAAAGCTCCAACTACTGCCCTTGTATCTAAGGATACAAGATCTAGGAGTTTTGCAGCAGTGGTGGATGAATCAAGTGATGAGGAAGAAGAAGAGGAAACTTCTGATGAAGAGCAGGTGGCTGATGGTAATGAAGATCTGGAGAACATGGACAACATTGAAGCTGTTGTTGAGCAGGCTGCCATGTTGATAAAAAGGTTCAAACCTTTCTTGAAAAGAAAGGGTGTCAAGAGGTTTGAGAAGAAACCCTTTCAGGGAGAAAAAGCCAAGTTTAAAACAAAGGCTTCTGAAGGTTGCTTCTCCTGTGGCAAGACTGGTCACTATGCCAGTGAATGTAAGTCCAGAGGAAGCACAGGCTTCAAGGGTTCCTCAAGCTCAGACAACAAGATTGATTATTGATACGCGAATATCAGTCTTAAATTTTAACACTAATCTAACCTAATTGACTGACACACTAACGGGCAAGCGCACCCGATCGTATAGCAGTAAACAGGGCAAGACCAGGATCGTATCCTCAGGGAACAGGAATTGAAAGTACTATTAAGAAATAAACTAATTAAACTAAATTACTGAAAATTAAATATGGGGCTTTTGAAAGGTAACAGCTAACCGCTGTCAAGGTATTGAGAGATTTGATTAAAGCAGTAAATATGAAAACAATTTTTAAGAAGTAGAAATCAGATGACAAAGCTGTATTTACCAATGAATCACTCCCCCTAGGTTCAATTTGTTTTAAGCACAGTTAATATGATAAGTTTCTAAGGGCGTTCGAACCAACAACCATCAGTCCTACTAATCCGATTATGACTTAATCTTTCCAAAACACACTTAACTCTCGTTGTATAGTGAATCAGACTCAAACTTTTATCTACGGTATTATTAAGTAATCTTAACCCTCATATCTCAGAAAAGTTATCTATCCTATTGCATGCAAACGTCATATCTCAGATCAAGCAAACAATAATCAAGAAGAAAATACACATGCAAGTCATTATCTCAGAGCATGCACAAACTGTATCTAACAGATTACTCAATAAAGATTAAGATCAAAAACTCAAGGATTGTGATTAACCATAAACAAAACAAACCATAAAATATAAAATCTAAAGATTACATCTCAAACCTAGGGATTGTTCATCATGGTAAATACATTAAAAGGTTTACCCCATAATCAAACTAAATATCAAACATGAATTAAAGAACAAATAATAATACGTAAACATTGCTCACGAATTATGAATGCTCAATAGTGGATGAAGAAATCGAAGCCTGATGTGATGCTCTCCTCCGCTCTGCCTTACGACTGATGCTTCTGAATTGTTTTATGCGGAAATTAAATTTTGTGATGAGATGATTTTTTCTAGCCGCCGCATGGAATATATATATACCTCACGGCTCTTTTTTTCTTTCCGAATCATGATCCCTGGCCTTTTTTTGTGTGTGTATGATATGTGTATTGGGCTTGTGAGCCCATTCCAAATAAAATGGCAGCCATCGAGGAAACAAACATTCATCCACAATTTCTTGGCCATTATTTCTACTGTCCAGCTTCTTCGAGCCATTTGTTCCAGAATCAAGACCCAATCAAATTAAACAAATATGATATTAGTGTGGCCCCTTCTGTCTAGTTTATGTAGCTTTTTAAATCACCTCGTTTCGAGCTTGTACGAGTGAGATACGCCCAAAATATTGGAGATGTGTCAAAGTTGTCAATTTTTCTCTCTTTCTCTCTTCTTCATCTTTTCTCATCAAATCCTTTATTTCTTCTCTCAAGAGCCCTAAAACAAATAATACACCAAATTAAGCCACAATTAACAAAATTAAATATAATAATGCAATCAAAGTATGAGATTTCGTATATAAATAAGATGTATATTTTAGACGATATCAAACACCCCACACTTAAACCTTGCTTGTCCTCAAGCAAACTATCTTTGAAAAACCATTGCACCGGGTAGACAAATGAAAAGCTCAATAAACAACTTCCGTGCACACGTCAAACAGTCAAAAGAATCATCAGAAAAGTCATTTAACTCGGCAACTACAAATTACATTTAGAACAATGCACATGTTTGTGTAAAAATCCTCTTTAACTTTTCATTATTCTAAATAATTTCTCACAACACTAAACAATCCTTCTAATTCAAAGCGTACTCATTCTTACATATTATTTTAGCATATTCCTCCAGAAAACTTTCGACCTCAAGGTTTATTGGTGATTCCAAAGTTTACTCGACAAATGTGCTGCTATTTTTTCCTTTTCATTTCCCTTTTTTTTTCATGCCTTTTTTTTTTTTTCTTTTTCGAATTAATAGATCAAACGTGACTTTCTAATGGATCCATGTAGCGGACTTTCGGCCAACATATCCAGACCAGTTGGCCTTAGTACGCTAGATTTGAAAATCCCTCGGGTCTACTTGTCCGAATCCAAAAGGCCACATAGTGTTTTTCACTATTAATTTAGGCATTTAACTCTATTAAGCAACACATAAGTCTTATAAAACTAAGGAATCAATCTCAACCTATTTTTGTCAAGATTCAGCTATCTCATTATGTATTGTGGTATCTCAGGATACCGACACGCTGATTATAATTTTCTGAAGCTTATATCATTTCATTATGCTAGACTTTTTGTACTCTCTAAATTATTCAAGATTGAAAGTGAGCTCAAAATTTTTACAATGATGAAAAGCCACAAACACTGACACAGAGAATCTAAACATAATCCCGCCACCAAGTTAAATTCTTTTTCTTAACAACTCAATCAACAAGTAACGACGTGTCTAAAATTTAAAAAAAATTCTGGCGCAAATGGCATAAGTTAAACTATCGCAGCTTGAAGATAGTGCTCACAGGACAACAAGCAACTGGTTAAGCATTTAACCCCCACCCCACACTTAGAAATTTGCATTGTCCTCAATGCACTGAATAAAGCATAACACATGTGGAAACAAATAGGAGTTTAAAGAAACAATACTCCCTGGGGGTTGTCGGCGGCAGATCAACAGCTGGAACTCTTGCATCTTCACATCATCACAATCACCACCTGCAAGCAACACAAAAACAAAACAAGCACACAAAAAAAACAAAGAAAACAAACCAAAAGGAAAAGAACAAACCGGGTTGCCTCCCGAAAAGCGCCTCGTTTATTTCTGAGTCCTGAGCTTGACTCGCCCCCGAGTTAGATTACTTGGGGTAGATTAGCATGACCTCCTCGAGGTCGGGTTCTTGGATCTGATTGTAGAGTTTTAGGCGATGTCCATTAACTCGGAATGGACCCCTTTCTGATTCAAGATCAACGAACCCCATTGGAGATGATTTGATGACTGTGTAAGGACCAGTCCATCGCGATCGAAGCTTTCCAGGCGTGAACTTCAGACGAGAATTGAAAAGCAAAACTTTGTCACCTGGTTTAAACTCTTTGACGATTTTCAAACGCTTATCATGCAACATCCTAGATCTCTCCTTGTACATCTTTGAGTTATCATAGGCTTGATACCTCAACTCATCAAGTTCATTCACCTGGAGAAATCTATGCTTTCCTCCCTCTTCAGGGTCGAGATTGGCATTTTTCAATGCCCAGAATGCACGGTGTTCAATCTCGATTGGGAGGTGACAAGCTTTACCGTAAACCATACGGTATGGAGTGGAACCAGTGGGTGTTTTGTAAGCTGTTCGAAATGCCCACAAGGCATCATCAAGCTTCTCGGACCATAACTTTGGGTTAAACCCTATGGTCCGCTCAAGAATGCGCTTCAACCCACGATTCGTATTTTCGACTTGTCCGCTCGTCTGCGGATGATATGGGGTCGAGAAACGGTGCGTGACACCGTATCGTCTCAAGACTTTCTCCAACTGCTGATTACAGAAGTGAGAGCCTCGATCACTGATAAGCGCTTTCGGACACCCAAATCGCGAAAATAAGGATTTCAGAAAAGTGACAACTACTCGGGCGTCATTTGTAGGCAGGGCTTTCGCCTCAGCCCATTTCGATAGATAATCGACAGCCACGAGTATGTACTTGTTTTTGTGAGATGTAGGGAATGGACCCATGAAGTCTATCCCCCAAACATCGAATATCTCACAAACCTGGATGCCAAGTTGGGGCATTTCATCTCTTTTGGAGATGTTCCCAGCTCGCTGGCATGCATCACAGGTTTTGACCATGGCGAATGTATCTTTGAAAAGAGTTGGCCAATAGAAACCACAATCTAACACCTTTTTCGAGGTGTAGTTCGGGCCGAAGTGTCCTCCGGTTGGACCTTCGTGACATTCACGTAAAATTTGTTTGGCCTCAGTACCAAACACGCAACGGCGCAAGACATAGTCTGCACCTAACCTGAACAGATGGGGTGAGTACCAGTAGAAATGTTTGACATCAGTCAGAAATTTCCGCTTCTGCTGATGTGTCAACCCCTTTGGAATGAACCTTGCAGCTAAATAATTGGCTATGTCAGCATACCAAGGTTCTTCCTCTTGTTGAGACTCGATCATCTGTAAGAACTCACCAGGAAATGTGTCATCGATGGTAGACTCGTTGAGTTCTTCGAGATTGGGATTCTCGAGTCGGGAAAGATGATCGGCGGCTAAATTTTCTGCGCCTTTCTTGTCCCGGATCTCAATATCGAACTCTTGCAGGAGCAGAATCCAACGAATGAGTCTGGGTTTCGCATCTTGTTTGGCGAACAGATATTTTAGCGCAGAATGGTCGGTGTATACTATGGTCTTCGATAGGACTAAGTATGGGCGGAATTTGTCGAATGCAAATACCACCGCCAGGAGCTCTTTCTCAGTCGTGGTGTAGTGCTCCTGCGCATCAGTGAGAGTCCTACTCGCATAGTATATGGGCTGAAAATGATTTTTCTTTCTTTGGCCCAAAACCGCCCCGAGTGCATAATCACTCGCATCACACATGAGCTCAAATGGAAGTGACCAATCAGGTGGCACCATGATAGGGGCGTGTGTGAGCTCATGTTTCAGAAGATTGAAGGATTTCACACATTCTGGTGAGAAAACAAATGGTGTATCCTTCTCGAGTAGCTGGGTCATCGGCCGGGCGATCTTAGAAAAATCTTTAATGAAACGCCTATAGAAACCGGCGTGACCCAAGAAGCTACGAACAGCTTTAACATTCGTGGGTGGAGGGAGTCGTGAGATAACGTCGATTTTTGATTTGTCGACCTCCATCCCCACACTTGAGATTTTGTGTCCGAGAACAATGCCTTCTCGGACCATGAAGTGACATTTTTCCCAATTCAACACGAGGTGGGACTCCTCGCATCGAGCTAGGATACGATCAAGACTAGCAAGACAGGAATCAAAAGAACTGCCAAAGACAGAAAAATCATCCATAAAGACCTCCATGCAGTCCTCGATCATGTCATGAAAGATTGCCGTCATGCACCGCTGAAAGGTAGCGGGTGCGTTACACAGGCCGAACGGCATCCTCCTGTAAGCGAAAGTCCCAAAAGGGCAGGTGAAGGTGGTCTTCTCCTGATCCTTCGGGTCTATGGGTATCTGGAAATAACCAGAGAAACCATCAAGGAAACAATAGAACTCGTTCCCTGCCAGTCTCTCTAGCATTTGATCGATGAAAGGGAGCGGGAAATGATCTTTACGGGTAGCATCATTGAGTTTTCTATAATCAATGCATACCCGCCATCCCGTGACCATACGAGTTGGAACGAGTTCGTTCCTTTCATTGAGTACCACGGTCGTACCTCCCTTCTTAGGGACTACTTGAACGGGGCTCACCCAAGGGCTGTCAGAAATGGGATAGATAAGCCCGGCGTCCAGTAGTTTTATCACCTCTTTCTTAACTACCTCCTTCATATTAGGGTTTAACCTCCTCTGTCTTTGCACACATGGCTTATAAGTGTCCTCCATGAGAATTTTATGCGTACAATAGGAGGGGTTAATCCCCGGTATGTCAGCAGTTTTCCAGGCGATTGCCCCTTTGTGGGCTTTGAGAACACGGATCAGACTCTCCTTCTCACTCTCAGAAAGGGTCGAAGAAATGATGACAGGGAGAGAAGACTCTCCTTGCAGATAAGCATACTCGAGATGAGAAGGTAAAGGTTTGAGTTCAAGAGTAGGAGGTTCCTCAAGAGAGGTTTTGATCCGGATCTTCTCAGTTGGAGAGATTTTCTCGAATGCTCCATCAGTCGCTTGGGCATCTACGGCGTCAGCATGTAGGATTTCTTCGAGCTCTCGCATCATGGCATCAGGGTTAATGGCATCAGTACCATTACCCATCAAGGTTTCCTCAGAGATGTCAGCCATCAGAAAGTTTTCCATTTCAGCATTGAGGCAGTGATCGATAGTATCCACAAAGTAGCAGGAGTCATCAGCAGTGTGTGCATGTGACATGGCTTTGTCTATGGAAAAAGTGACCCTATCATCAGCTATGCCTAGATTGAGTTGTTTCTTGGAGACATGGACTATGGCATCTGCAGTATTCAGGAAGGGTCTCCCTAGAATCAAAGGCACATGACTATCCTCTTTCATCTCTAAGATGACAAAGTCAACAGGGAAGACAAATTTGTCCACCTTAACAGGGACATTTTCAGCTATACCTATAGGATATTTAAAGCTACGGTCAGCAAGCTGCAAGCACATCCTGGTCTGCTTAAGTTCTCCTAGGTCTAGTTTAGCATACAAAGAAGATGGCATTAGATTGATGCTAGCTCCTAAGTCTGCTAAAGCATTACAAACAGTATCAGAACCTAAAAAGCAAGGGATAGTGAAACTCCCTGGATCTCCTAGTTTAGGAGGCATGGCTGCGGTCTGCAAGATAGCTGAGCACTGCTCCCCCAGTGGTAATGTAGTCGCCTCTTCCAGCTTCTTCCGGTTAGACACCAAGTCCTTCAGAAATTTCCCATAATTGGGCATACCTGCAATCACATCAACAAGAGGCACGTTAATCCTAATCTGTTTAAGCAAATCAACAAACTTACCATACTGCTCCTTCATGCGCTCCTTTCGAAGACGGCCAGGAAAGGGTAGTGGCGGCTGGTACTCCCTCAAAGGAGGTTGTGTGGGCTTCTTCTTGATGTTGGACTCTGCTGCAACGGTCTCCGGTTCCTTTTGCTTTTCCACCGGCGGAGGCTCGATCTCGTCATCCGATGAATCATCCTGCACAGTAGGAGGAGAAAAATCATCAGTAGCATCGATGTTATTACCAACGGATTTACCTGAGCGAGTTGTGATCGCTTGAACGTGCTCGTTCCGCGGTTTATCAGCATTCGGGTTCTGTTGGGTATTGCTCGGCAGGGACCCACTTTGTCGACTCGCTACGATCTCCGCCAACCTCCCCAAGTTGCGCTCTACAGTCTGAATAGAAGCTTGTTGATTTCTCTGAATCTGCTCGTTCATGCTCTGGTTCTGCTGAACAGTATTTTTCAAAGCTTCCACCGACTGAGTGGTTGTGATCATGAAGCTCTTTAGGAGGTCCTCCATGCTGGGACTCGACCCTCCTTGCGACTGAGCTGGTTGAAGATGAGGTTGAGGGTGAGGTTGGGGTCTAGGGGAAAGTACATTATACCCCGGTGGAGGGTTTTGTCTATGGAAGTTACCTCGGTTCCCCTGCCAGTTTGATCCACCTCCCTCGTAGTTACCTCCGGATCTCTGATTAAGGTAGTTGACATCCTCAGGTTGATTCATTGGGCGATCCTCACAGTCTTTCGTGAGATGAGGACCCCCGCAAGTTGCACATCCTACCTGCATAGCGTGAATGGATTCGATCAATTTGTCAACCTTACGCTCCAGAGATTTCTGATTGTTTGCTAAGGATGCGACGGTGTCTCGGCTACCGCCGTCTTCTACTGCAGTGATCGTCCTTCGCGACGATTTCCTCTCAACATTCCATCCCTGCCTATGGATAGCGATATCCTCAAGCAGTGTGTATGCTTCTCTCGGGCTCTTGTACTGGAAGATTCCACCGCAAGCCGAATCAATTTTCTCTCTAATGTCGTCATCCATTCCTCGGTAGAATGTCTGCACTTGATCACTTTTATTAAGCCCGTGATTTGGACACTCTCGTAGCATTTTCTTGAAACGGGCCCAAGCATCATTAAAAGATTCTCCAGACTTCTGAGAGAAGTTGAGAATATCGGCTTTCATCCTTTCCTCTTTAGCTGGAGGAAAGAAGTGATTGATGAAGAGATTTTTCATGCCATCCCAGGTTGTAACGGAACCTGGTGCTAAAGATTCAAGCCACTCTTGAGCTTCCCCAATCAGGGTGAACGGAAAGACTCTCAGGCGAACAGCATCAGAGGTAGCTCCTCTGATTTTGAATAACTCACAGATGGCGAGGAAAGACTGGATATGGCGGTTCGGGTCATGCTTAATCCTCCCATCAAAGTTCAGTTCTCGAGCCATACTAACAAATTGTCCTTTGATCTCAAATCCGGGATCAGTGATCTCAGGCACACGAATGGCAGGCTCTGGTGCGGGCGGTGCAGTCTCTCGGGCGGACCACATCGGTGTATCATCAATCTTAAATATTAAAATTAGTATATTAATTACCTTTATTAATCTAGGCCGGTTGAGAGGGTGTTACAAATCTACCCCCTTAAGAAGATTCCGTCATCGGAATCTTATCATGCTCCAATAATGTAGATTTCATCTAAGTCTATTTGTACTCCAGTCACTAAATTTATAGCAAGCACTAATCTACCATATGTTATTTCTACTTCTATTGAAGGAAACAATCACAATGGCAGACATTTTCATCTTTTCACATAATGTCACAGTTATATAAATTCTATTTACACTAGACTCATATAACAAATAAACAAACACAAAGTTTATCAGAAACACACCTGTAGCCGCATTCTCATCCTCGGTGACTTCATTTACTGTCATTTTAAATGTTCTTCCTTCAGCAGAAGGCGGATTCTTTCTCTTATGACCTGCAGAAGACGATCCCCTGACATCGACTACCCCTTGCCCTGTCCTTGCTGTTTGTTGGCTTGTGCATGCTCCAGCTCTATGACCTTCCTTGTGACAGTTCCAGCATACATTTGTTTTGAATCTACAGTCATAAAGTTCATGACCCAATTCACCACAACGCAAACACCGACGAGTCTGCGGTGTGCACGGACCAGTATGACGTGATCTACAAGTTATACACCACTGATTTCTTTGTACATATCCTGAACTCTCAAATTTCTGATCTTCATGAGTCGGATTACTCTGCCCCTTTTTCTTACCTTGATTTCCACCAGACTTATGAGATAAACCTTTCTCACGATTCATCCGCTCCCTAGCTTTCACATCTCCCTCTGCAGCTCTAGCTATGGTGAATGCCTGAACTAGTGATGTTGCCATACGGGTGTTACCCCGATATTCAGGCAACAAGGCTTGAACAAAGTGATCAATTCCCACTGTTTTGCAAATCTCAATTTCTCATTGAATTTGGTAATCAGTTCGTCAACAGACATCTTATCAGTCTGAGTTAAATCCATAAACTCTTGTTTCATCTTTGCCAAGTCGTAAGCATTGCAGAAATGTTCACAGAATTTACCCTGAAACTGTTCCCAAGTTACAGAGTTCAAAATTTCCCTTGACAGATGTGCAGTCAACGAATCCCACCAAGTTGTAGCTTGACCTTTCAACCTTCGAGTCGCGAATTTCACTCTATTCACCTCTTTACAGTTGCAGGCATCCAATGCCTTGACAGTCTCCCTCAACCAGTTTAAAGTAATAGTAGGGTCTGAGCTTCCAGAATACTCAGGTGGTTGGCAATCCATAAAATCTTTATACTGGCACTTAGGTCTGAAATCTCCCTGAGTTGGATACCACAGTATAAAGAAGTTCTGCTGTTGTGGTTGCTGGGGTTGATAGGGTTGTGTCACTTGTGGAATGGACACATATGGTAAAGTCCCAAATGGTGTTGACAAGGTACTAAACGGTGTGGCATTATAAACAGGAGGTGGTATTGATTGAGTAAACACAGCTGTTTCTCTGGGCATGTGAATTGTCTGGGTCTGTTGGGAAGATTGAGTCTATTGTTGCTGGTGTTCTAACTGCTAAACTCTCTCTCTTAGAGTCTGTAGTGTATCCTCCAATTGTAACACATAATCCTGCTGATCAGATTCACCATTATGTGAAGTACCAGCTCGGTTATGTTGTTCATTTGCTGTAGTAGAGGACTGGTTGTTGTTTCTTCTGGGGGACGCAGGGGTAGTTGTCTGGTTCACGTTATCAGCCATATTCTGTCTAATACACAACATCTCACCAGTTGTTAGATTTAATTCCGTTAGTACAACCACACTAACTACCCTCAAAGCTACAATACTAATTACCCACCCTGGGAATACTGGACTGACCAGAGCCTTGGTTCGAGTATTGCTTGACAACACCAACGCAAATCTTCAAACCGGGGCTCTGATATCAATTTGTAACACCGTACTTTTAATTAACATAAAATTATGCGCGGAAGCTAATTACATATAATTATATTTAAAACCAAAAGATAAATACAAACTTTATCTAGTTTATAATTACAAAATGTCACTACGGTGTTATTTACAAAACAGGCTCTATTCAAAAATACTTTGACATCAGAGTAGTGGTTCGTCCATATTCCCAGTCTATTATCTTCAGAAACTCACCATGGAGCATCTGCAAAACAAACTAGTGGGGAATTAGCACAAAACTAAGTGAGGGAACTAATATCTAAGCACATACAAGGCAAACAGCCTAAACACATAGCTCATAACCAAGGAGAACCGGCGGTGTTGCAACCACCTACAACCAAATGTCGGCCAAAACATAGGTTTACCGATAGCCCTGCTAACATGGACAACAGTACTAGCACCCTTGAGTACAACAAATGCACCTCAAGATCAAATATACTGTAAATCCCCAAGCAACAGGCCCAGCCGCCCAGCTAAAGCTGATCTCCAACCAAACATGTATACATATTATTCAAGAGCATAGTTACAATCAGGATATCATATCCCGCTTATCCGAAGATATAGATCCACTCACCAAAGTCAGCACGGTTGCGGTTCACTCAGATGACTAATTCACTGAGTCTTCTCAGTTCCTGAGAATATAAATACAAGTCAGTATTGTATCATAATACTGCTTCTGAATGAAGTAAACACACTTATTAACACATCACATGTATATTTTCATAATACATATATCACATATGTACAGTCATCATATACGGTCTTATTACAAATCCCGTATTCTCATTATACTTGATAAATCCTCTAACTCCATAGCATAGGTTACACATATGTTTCTTCCATAAATCATAATCATAAGTGATTAGACATTCCAAGTAAATTTCCAAATCTGAATAAGGCTTCATGCGGTTTCCTGATCATGCGATTTTATCATCATGAACCCAATTCCGATTAAAGTCCAAATCCGATTAAAATGTTAAGGAAATAGTCCAAGTCCTACATTCCGGATATGTCATGCGGAATTATCATAATTCCGGATACAATTCTCAATTCCGAATAAATAAAGGATATTTCATGTGGTATTGCACCAATTCCGGATAAATCATAATTCCGTATAAGTCCAATACCGAATGAAGTCCAATTCCGATTGATACTTAGTTTAATTCCGAGCAAAGGCCAATAAAGGATATTTCATGTGGTATTGCACACATTTCTATTTTGATCTAATGCATGTAAGTGAGATGGTGTAGGTGATATGGTGACTATGTGTCACCAAATTGGACACATCATAGTCCACTAATTCCATTTTAAATTAATTAATCAATTTCTAATAAAATAAATTCACATTTAAATATCAAATAATAACAATCACATAATAACAATTTATTTCACATCATCAATCTAAAATATTAAAATTAGTAAATTAATTACCTTTATTAATCTAGGCCGGTTGAGAGAGTGTTACAAAAATATCATAGATCTCCAATAAGCCAAAGTCCCTCGAAAGGTCTAAGTCTTATGGAATCCACCAAGAGAAAAATAAAATAAAATTATTTAAATACTTCTTGTTGGGGAGATAACAATATCAAACCTAAATCAAACATATCTATTAAGTAAAATAGGATTTGATGTTAACAAAACCATTTATTCAGTTTTGGACTTAGATCAATGAAAAACATGTGTTGTTTTTCATATTAGACTTAAAGAATTTCTAAGTAAGAAATGTCAGCTGACGAATCAAAGTGTCAGCTGAACACTGAGTATCAGCCAAAGGACCAGCTTCAGAAAGATCAGCTAAGAAGAAATGACAAGTTAAGAAGCATCAGCTATGCATCTACAAAGCATCAGCTGATGGTGCTAACCATCAGCTGAGGGCTCTTCAAAATATCAGCCGAGAAGACAAATGATCAGCTGACAGTATTTCATCTATCAGCTGAGCAGACAAAAGATTAGCTAACAGTATCTCTTTGATCAGCTGATGTCTTCCATATGTCAGATAAGGTATTCTATACTTATCCTTTCTTCTCTCCATAAGCTAATCACACTCAAATGATTAGCTGAGCCCTTGGGATCAGCTGACAGTTTAGTTTGATCAGTTTATTAGCTATACTTTGATTTGTATTATTAGCTGAGCATTTCGATCAGCTGAGGAAATCAAGTCAGCTGAGTCTTTCACAATTATCCTTAGCTGATCAAAATTACATTTGCAGTTCAGTGTTTATTAGCTAAGTCTTTAAATCAGCTAATAGCTTTTATGTGTAAGATTTTCTTAAGTCAAAGGCAGAACATGTGTTGTTCTATAATGCCTTAGATCTTTCTTTGTAAAAGTACTTAGCACTTTTTGTATCTGCAAAGAAACAAAAAGGATAGATCTTTATCCTCTGGAAAGGGAGAAAGATACTTTATAAGAGAAGATCTCGAAGATATGCTTTGACAAATAAGTATGGCTGGCAACTCTATACTTGGTTAAGTCAAATCATCTGAAAGCATGGTGTTGATTAAAGCACAAGCGTGAAAGGAGAAGTTTACTTTTCCAAGATATAAAGGTAGTACTTTAATAATATAATAATAGATAGTGGGTATACTCATTACTAAAAAGTATGTTCACTTTACACACTTTGTGTATAAAGTTAACTTACTTTTCACCCACTAACTTTATCTATTATAATATTATTAAACCAATTACCTTTGTCTCCTTCTCTCTTCATCAACCCGGACACACCTTGCTTATATATACTCATGCATGGAGACATGTTTAGTATGCGTTGAAAAGCACTGAAATCTCATAAGTTGAGAATTAGAAGAGTTAGCATTTTACTTTCAGTGTAACAAACTTGTTCATGTGTTGAACATCTTAGACATTAGTTGATTAAGATTAGCATTGTCTATGTGTTAGACAAATCTAGTTGTCACCTTTTATTGAACTTAGATTTTCCGCATCTAGTTCATGTAATTCTTGATTAACGTCAATAAGAATTATATAAAAGTAAACCGTGTGTCTCTTAAATTTTAATTTGCTAAAGTTTGTATTCAACCCCCCTTCTACAAACATTTGTTGTTGTAGTATTCATTCGGGACCAACAACTGGTATCAGAGAAGGCTAGATAACTCATATCTAAGATCTGTTTTGCTTACTCTTCAACTGCTTCTACCCCACTCTAAAAATGGCCGCTCCTGTTGCTGCTTCTAACGGTTCTTCCAACAATGGCTCACTCACAAGGTGCCCAATGTTTGATGGAGAGAACTTCTCTCTCTGGAAGAGTAGAGTTCTTCTCTATATGTCAAGCCTTGATGATGTGATGCTTAAGACTGTTACTGAAGGTCCTTATGTTCCTTCCTCAACTATCCAAGTAACTGAAGCCACTGATGAAGTTCCTGCTGTTGAAAGACTAATTATAAAGCCTATAAATCAATGGTCTGATGAAGACAAAAGGATTGTTAATCTTGATGTTAAAGCAAGAACAGCCTTAGTCTCTGCACTACCAAATGATGTCTATCATCAAGTTCTCAATTGCAAATCTGCAAAGGAGATGATAGACACTTTGACTGTTGCTTATGAAGGCACTGAAGAAGTGCAGGAAAACAAGAAACTCCTTCTGGTAAGAGAATATGAGTTCTTTTTTGCTCATAAAGGTGAAAGTCTTACTCAGACCTACACCAGGTTCAACTGCCTTATTAATGACTTAAGAAGGGCAGATGTTCCCAAAAGCAATAAGGAACTTGTAAACAAGTTTTTAGACTCTCTCCCAGAATCTTGGGATCATTTTATCACTGTGCTTAAACATGGTGAGAAAATCAAGGGTCTTACACTGGTTGGTTTATATGGAAACCTTATAAATCATGAACAATCAATGAAACAAAGGAAACTCTCTACCAAGGATATGAAGGAGGCTGCAAAAGCTCCAACTACTGCCCTTGTATCTAAGGATACAAGATCTAGGAGTTTTGCAGCAGTGGTGGATGAATCAAGTGATGAGGAAGAAGAAGAGGAAACTTCTGATGAAGAGCAGGTGGCTGATGGTAATGAAGATCTGGAGAACATGGACAACATTGAAGCTGTTGTTGAGCAGGCTGCCATGTTGATAAAAAGGTTCAAACCTTTCTTGAAAAGAAAGGGTGTCAAGAGGTTTGAGAAGAAACCCTTTCAGGGAGAAAAAGCCAAGTTTAAAACAAAGGCTTCTGAAGGTTGCTTCTCCTGTGGCAAGACTGGTCACTATGCCAGTGAATGTAAGTCCAGAGGAAGCACAGGCTTCAAGGGTTCCTCAAGCTCAGACAACAAGATTGATTATTGATACGCGAATATCAGTCTTAAATTTTAACACTAATCTAACCTAATTGACTGACACACTAACGGGCAAGCGCACCCGATCGTATAGCAGTAAACAGGGCAAGACCAGGATCGTATCCTCAGGGAACAGGAATTGAAAGTACTATTAAGAAATAAACTAATTAAACTAAATTACTGAAAATTAAATATGGGGCTTTTGAAAGGTAACAGCTAACCGCTGTCAAGGTATTGAGAGATTTGATTAAAGCAGTAAATATGAAAACAATTTTTAAGAAGTAGAAATCAGATGACAAAGCTGTATTTACCAATGAATCACTCCCCCTAGGTTCAATTTGTTTTAAGCACAGTTAATATGATAAGTTTCTAAGGGCGTTCGAACCAACAACCATCAGTCCTACTAATCCGATTATGACTTAATCTTTCCAAAACACACTTAACTCTCGTTGTATAGTGAATCAGACTCAAACTTTTATCTACGGTATTATTAAGTAATCTTAACCCTCATATCTCAGAAAAGTTATCTATCCTATTGCATGCAAACGTCATATCTCAGATCAAGCAAACAATAATCAAGAAGAAAATACACATGCAAGTCATTATCTCAGAGCATGCACAAACTGTATCTAACAGATTACTCAATAAAGATTAAGATCAAAAACTCAAGGATTGTGATTAACCATAAACAAAACAAACCATAAAATATAAAATCTAAAGATTACATCTCAAACCTAGGGATTGTTCATCATGGTAAATACATTAAAAGGTTTACCCCATAATCAAACTAAATATCAAACATGAATTAAAGAACAAATAATAATACGTAAACATTGCTCACGAATTATGAATGCTCAATAGTGGATGAAGAAATCGAAGCCTGATGTGATGCTCTCCTCCGCTCTGCCTTACGACTGATGCTTCTGAATTGTTTTATGCGGAAATTAAATTTTGTGATGAGATGATTTTTTCTAGCCGCCGCATGGAATATATATATACCTCACGGCTCTTTTTTTCTTTCCGAATCATGATCCCTGGCCTTTTTTTGTGTGTGTATGATATGTGTATTGGGCTTGTGAGCCCATTCCAAATAAAATGGCAGCCATCGAGGAAACAAACATTCATCCACAATTTCTTGGCCATTATTTCTACTGTCCAGCTTCTTCGAGCCATTTGTTCCAGAATCAAGACCCAATCAAATTAAACAAATATGATATTAGTGTGGCCCCTTCTGTCTAGTTTATGTAGCTTTTTAAATCACCTCGTTTCGAGCTTGTACGAGTGAGATACGCCCAAAATATTGGAGATGTGTCAAAGTTGTCAATTTTTCTCTCTTTCTCTCTTCTTCATCTTTTCTCATCAAATCCTTTATTTCTTCTCTCAAGAGCCCTAAAACAAATAATACACCAAATTAAGCCACAATTAACAAAATTAAATATAATAATGCAATCAAAGTATGAGATTTCGTATATAAATAAGATGTATATTTTAGACGATATCAATTATGAAGCTAAGTACAAAAAGCTTCTTGCTGCTGTCCTTGACAAAAAGAAGAAGAAGGCCCAGAATAGTGTGTTGGTGGCTGAAGAAGAAGATTGGGCTGAGGAAGATCTCTCAAGTGATGAAGATGAGGTCCTCTCTGCTCAGCTCAGTTTGATGGCCAACACTGGGAGTACAAGTTCCTTTGATGAGGACATGAAGAAAGCTGCCAAAGCTTGTACTTCTCCTGACTGGGATCCCTCTTCTATGTATCAGGTTGGAAAATTTATTAACTATGAAGATAATGAAAAGAACACTATGTTTGATTATTTGTGTGTTGAGTTTCAGTCAAATATTCAAAGAGAAAAGAAGCTAAAAATAGAAATTAAATCATTAAAAGAGATGTTAAGTCTTAAAGATGAGAAACTGAAACTAATGACAAAACTAGAAGATAATTTAGCTAATCAAAAGATACTTAATCAGATCTTGGTAAAAGAAACCAATGAAGCAACAATAAAGTTTAATGACCTACAAAAAGTAGTTAAATCTTGGTGTGTTTCTGCTGAAAAGACCACTCAGTGTGTCAATGAGCAGATTCCTAAACAAGTTCAAGCTATTATTAGTGGAAATTATTCCCAAGCTGCTAATTGTGTTGATTTTAGTAAGAACATTAATATCTTAGAAAAGGCTGACATTTTACCTCTTACTTTTCAAAAGATAGTAAAAGGAAAAAGTATTATCACTAACAGATTTGTCAAAAGTAAATGTCCTCAGCTAAAGGACTCAACAACTTCAAAAGTTATTGAAGATTCTATTGTTCTGTTAGATAGTAAAAGTACCAATAATTTAATGTTAGAGGAAGCAAGTAAAGGAATGGAATCATTTGTTGAAACCAAAGAGACATCATGTTGTCAAACCTTGAAAGCTGATATATTAAATATAAGTACTCAGCTGACTGATATTTCATTAGTTGATGATCCTTCATCAGCTGATCAGAGAACAGATGATAGTTGCTCAGCTGATAGCCTGTCAGCTGATCAAAGATCCTCTGTAATCTGCTTAGCTGATCCAGCATCATTTCAAACTCTTTCGATAAAAGAAACCAAGAGAAAAGGACTTAATGGTCACATAAAGTCCAAGTCTGCCACATCTAAGGTTGATCAAAAATTCATTTTTCCTAAAGATCAATCTAAGGTGTCTGTAAACAAAGACCTAATTAGTTTACATAATCAGCTGCAACAGTTGAATAGTTAAATCTGTCAGCTGATGACCCATAATCATCAAAAGATAGTTAAGACATCTCCTAGGCAATCTCTAAAACATGTCAAAGGCTCCAAAAGTCAAAAATGTTATAAATGTGGGAGCAAAGGACATAAGGCAAGTGATTGTTCTCTTGAAGGTAACTCAAGACAGCGGACTGATATTGATAACACAGTTGTTCCTATCATCTTTAAACAACCTAATATGAAGTGGATAGCTAGGTGCAATCCACAGGGGTCCACTTAGTTGTGGATACCCTAAGTGTCACTAACCTTCTTTAAATCTAATCTTTGCAGGGCATTAACACATGGTATCTTGACAGTGGATGTTCAAGGACCATGACAGGTTGCAAAGCTCTGTTAAGTAACTACAGGAAGGAAAAAGGTCCAAGAGTGACCTTTGGTGATAACAATTGTGGGCAAACAAAAGGCTACGGAGAACTTCATAATGGGAACCTAACCTTGTCTAAGGTATCATATGTTAAAGGACTTAAGTACAATCTCATCAGCATAAGTCAGCTATGTGATGGTGATCATAAAGTCCTCTTTACAAAGACAGGTGGTTCCATTTTAGATCAAGAAGGTAAAACAATAATTTGTGCAAAAAGAACCAAGGATGTATATACTCTTGATATGTCCTCTGGTGATCCATCAAAGTTAACCTGTTTGTATACAAAATCTGTAACTGACACAAACTGGTTATGGCACAAAAGGCTTTCCCATTTAAACTTCAAAAATATAAACAAGTTGAGCAAGGGTGAACTAGTGTCAGGACTACCTTCACTGACATATATTAAGCCTACACCTTGCTCTTCCTATGAGAAGGGAAAGCAGCACAAGACATCTTTTCCATCTAAGCAAGCCTTCTCCATTACTGAACCTTTCTACATGTTACCACATGGATCTATTTGGTCCTGTGGCTACTGCTAGCATTGGTGGAAGTAAGTATGCATTGGTAATGGTTGAGGAATTCTCAAGATACACTTGGGTCATCTTCCTAAAAGCAAAGAGTGAGGCTGCTGAAGAGATAATGAGCTTTATTAGAAAGATGGAAGTGCTAAATGGTAATCTGGTAAGGATGCTTAGAAGTGATCATGGAACTGAGTTTAGAAATCAAACTCTTGAAAGTTTCTGTGATGAAAAAGGCATATCTCAAAACTTCTCTGCTCCAAGGACTCCACAACAGAATGGTGTAGCTGAAAGAAGAAACAGAACATTAATTGAAGCTGTAAGAACCATGCTGTGTGAGAGTGGGTTAGGATTCAACTTCTGGGCTGAAGCTGTCAGCTGTGCATGTTTTACACAGAACAGATCTCTTGTGATCAAAAGGCACAACAAAACTCCATATGAAGTGCTTAAGGGAAGGAAGCCATACATCAGTTTCTTTCACATCTTTGGGTGTCAGTGCTTCATACTGAACCAGAGAGATCAACTGCAAAAGTTTGCACCCAAGGCCGATGAAGGTGTTTTTGTTGGATATTCTGTGATCTCCAAAGCTTACAGAATTTACAACATCAGAACAAAGGTCATAGAAGAATCAATCAATGTAAGTTTTAATGAAAATGACTTTGTTGCTTCCTGTTCTAATAATCCATCTACAGGTGAGGAATTTAATGATTTGCTGCATACTGAAGATAACACTCCAGTATCAGCTGATCCACTCCCATCAGCTGATTCACTCTCGTCAGCTGACACAGATGACTTAGATGAACCTGTTCCAAACTTACAAAACATTTCCACACAACTTATCCTAAATCAACCCACACTTTTACTGGATGATGGGAATCATGCTTCAACATCAATGGACTCTAATTCCATATCAAACATTCCTTCATCATTAGAAGTTTCATCAGCTGACATTCCTGAAATTCTGTCAGCTGACCATCCAGAAGTCTCATCAGCTGACCTAAACCAAAGAATTTCAACTCCTTTAATCCAAAATGTTTCAAACTCTCCGAGAATCCAAAATGCCTATAAGGATCACAAGGATCATCCTAAAAATCAGGTCATAGGTAACATAGAAGCACCTGTACTAATGAAATCAAAAGCTTGTAACATTTGTTTATACACAGGTTTTGTTTCTATGATTGAACCAAAGAAGGTAGATGAAGCTCTAAATGATCCTCACTGGATAAATGTCATGCAAGAGGAATTGGCTGAATTCACTAGGAACAATGTATGGACTTTGGTGCCAAGACCAAAGGACAAATCCATCATTGGTAGTAAGTGGATGTTCAGAAACAAAATGGATGAACAAGGGTTGATCATCAGAAACAAAGCAAGGCTAGTTGCACAGGGGTATTGCCAAGAAGAAGGTATTGATTATGATGAAACCTTTGCCCCTGTTGCAAGACTTGAAGCCATAAGACTGTTTCTAGCTTATGCTGCCTTCAAAGACTTCAAAGTTTTCCAAATGGATGTTAAGAGTGCTTTCCTCAATGGAGAATTGAAGGAAGAGGTGTATGTCAAACAACCTCTAGGTTTTGAGGATGCAAGCAAACCAGATCTTGTATACTTCTTGAACAAAGCTTTGTATGGTCTGAAGCAAGCTCCAAGAGCCTGGTATGATACCCTCTCTTCTTTTCTGACCAATAAAGGATTTATAAGAGGAAGCATAGATAGCACTTTATTTATAAGAAAATTCAAGGGTGATGTGATTCTTGTACAGATTTATGTAGATGATATAATATTTGGGTCTACAAATGTTGATCTTTGCAAAAAGTTTTCCAAACTCATGTCTGATAATTATCAAATGAGTATGATGGGTGAATTAAACTATTTTCTAGGTCTTCAAATTAAACAAGATGTTGATGGAATTTTCATTCATCAAACAAAGTATGTAAATGACTTACTTAAGAAATTTGAGTTTGAAAATTGTTCTTCAATGAAAACACCCATGTTCACTGCCTTAAAGCTTGGAAAGGATACTGATGGTAAATCAGTGAACATTACAGCTTATAGAGGTATGATAGGGTCTCTTTTATACCTCACTGCAAGTAGACCAGATATTATGTTTTCTACATGTCTTTGTGCTAGATACCAAGCAGATCCCAAAGAATCTCACTTAGCTGCAGTTAAAAGGATTTTCAGGTATCTCAAAGGAACTCCTAATCTAGGTCTTTGGTACCCCAAAGACTCTGATTTTGAGTTAGTTGGATACACTGATTCTGACTTTGCAGGTTGCACACTAGACAGAATAAGTACATCTGGGGGTTGTCAATTATTAGGTGGAAGATTAGTCAGCTGGTCAAGTAAGAAACAGAACTATGTTTCAACTTCTACAGCTGAAGCAGAATACATTGCTGCTGGAAGCTGCTGTGCTCAATTGCTATGGCTGCAAAATCAACTACTGGATTATGACATACAGTTTGAAAATTCCCCAATTCTATGTGACAACACAAGTGCCATATCTATCTCTAACAATCCTGTTTTGCATTCAAAAACTAAGCATATTGAAATCAGACATCTTTTTCTTAGAGATAATGTGCAAAAAAAGAAAGTTTCAATGCACTATATAAACACTGATGTTCAATTAGCTGACATTTTTACAAAACCTTTGGATGAGTCTCGGTTCAACTTCCTAATATCCAAACTTGGCATGTTAAACTTGTAATATATTATGTTCTTAGATAGTTAGTTTTGTGTGAGAAAATAATTTTATTTGTGTGTGAAATGAAGTACTTATCTAAACTTCTACATGTTTCACTTATGGTAGATCAGCTAATGGAATTATGTCAGCTGACGACCATCAGCTGACACTATACCTTAGCTGATAAACCATCAGCTAAGGCTTAGAAGCTCAGTGCACTCATTAGCTGACACTTAATTTATCTCAACATGGATCAGTTGACACCCTCTTTCGTCAGCTGATTATTTTCAAAAGTCATAAATTCTGTGTCCCCACACTTATTTTATTAATTTCTTATCTGTATTTATTATATTACTATGTAGTATTTAATTTAGTTTAATTGTACGTTACTTGTATGTGTATTTATTAACAATTCCGTGTATCACCTTTTTGCAGATGTGACAGTTACTTTTTCAAAAAGATATTTTTGTGACAGATTAGATTTCCAAGAAAGATATAAAGACGTTTTGAGCGGTTCTTTCATTTCTTACACTTTCCTAAATTCTCAAAACTCTATTTCTCCGAAAGCCTTCTCTTTCACTACTTTCAAGTAACTGTATCGTCGTGTTCTCAAGCTCTGCAACAATGGTGATGTTCAACCCTACTGAGGTTCCCAATGCTATTTTAGGTGAGAATGTTACTCCTAACTCTCTCTTCACCATTACCCCAAATAATATCATAATCAACACCGACATACCTCAATCCAAGGCAAATCAGGGATTTGAACCCTTTGTTAACTTCATAAAAGCACATCCCCTATTTCCATGCCTTTCAGCTCATCCTCTGTTTATCTTCCCTAATATTATTGGGGAGATGTGGTACACTGCCAGATACCATCCAAACAATCAAACCATTACTTGCACTATCTTAAACAACCAAACACCCATTGTCATCTCTGTTGAAACCCTCAGACAAGCTTTATCCATACCCAACTTTGCACCATTCCAACCCTTTGCTACTGCTGAACAAACCTTGGAGGTTCTGCCACTGATTGGCTATAATGAAACTATCTCTCATGGTAGATACAAGCTGTCAGTTTTAGGTCACCCCTGGAAGTACTTGGCTGGTGTCATCATTAGATGTTTTGGTCATAAATCGGGGAGCCATGATCTACTGAATCAGACTGAGCTTATGGTTCTTCATGCTCTAGTGACTGGAAGGAATGTAGATTTTGCTCAGGTTATCTTTACTGAGTTGGTGGACAAGATAACTTTGGGAACTGTCAAAAAGACAACAAGGACCCATGTGCCTTATATCAGATTTCTTAGTTTGATTGCTCTACAAACTTTGCAGTGGGAGGCATATACACATCTGAATGTTACACATAACACAATGCCAATCCCACAGATGGGTCAAAAAGTGTTTCACTTGATAAGAGATGATGCTGGTCCTACAATCACTCCTGAGATACAGGAGTTAATTGATGATGCAGAGGATGTTGTTTTGGAAGATGTGGCTGATGATTCTGAGTCCCCTGATGTTATAACTGAGGAAGTGGCTCAATCTGTTACTCATGATGAAGCCATATTTGAAGGAGGAAATTTCGATGAACTGAATGTTGATGAACCTGTACAAGGTAATGATTCAAGTGCTGGTACTGATGCTGATGATGATGATGATGAAAGTGATGACGAATCTGATGATGATTCTCCAAGTAGGACTCTTGGAGGTACCATTGCCTATCCCAACCCTGATCAACAACAAGGATCAAGTGACTCTGTTCATAGAGCACCAAGTGGTGGAGATGAAGATGTCTCTGATGATGAAGTGGTCTCTGATAAGCTGGAGGAGCTCATTGAGATCATCAAGACAAGACACATCACAGGTATACTCTCAATCTCTGAGGACACTCATTTGGTAATCCCAACCTGTGAGAACCCATCCTCAACTCCAGTTGTAACACCCCCACAACAGCCAAGCTCTAGTGTACTCCCAACAGTCACTAGTTCTACTCCCTTTGTCACCCAAACAGAAACAAGGTCATTAGAGATGGTGCATTCTGCACTTATCTCAGAGGAAATGCACACTGCACCTCTGACCTCAACTCCTATAGTTACCTCTTATTTTGAGGGGGAGCTCATGGATATTGATTACACCCTTCAGCCAGTGGGTGTGTTCTCACAACAGGGCACATCTGTAAATATGAGATTGCTGCAATCTGGGTCACCCTCCCAACAGGGTGATACCATTGAAAGACAGACCTTCTCCCAATGTCACACTGTGTCTTTAGCCCCTATGAGCCAAGCCTTTCCCTTAGTAAGTTCACAACAACTTGCTACTGAAATAAGGGATACCCCATTGAGTGCAACCCTCACTCACACTCACATACTTGCATCTACTTTTGATTCAATACTTACACATACTAGTGCACTGCTTGTCAATACTAGTGGCATAAACCAGTCATTGGTACAGGGCACACTCTCTGTTCCCAGTGATCTTAGGCCTATATACCAAGGTCTAAGTGAGGGACCACACTTCATTCCAGTTCTTGGCACATCTTCTCAACCCATTCCCTCTACTTCTTCTGAACCCTCACCCCAAATACTTCAAAGCCTTCTGTCCATCTCTCAAAAGATGGATAGTCTTCAAGCCTCTTTTACCTCTTTCCAAACCCAAACAGAAACTCAACTCTCTCATCTAACCCAAGAGGTTGAGTTACTAAAGGCTACACAATACCAACCCCAACCCAACCCTGCCCCAGTTGATCTGTCACCCATTCTTCATAAATTGGATCAACTGTTAACCCAAAATTCTATTCCTATTCATGTTCCTTCACCTATCATCTCAAACCAAACCATTACCACCCTAAACCAAACCATTTCTAACCTTCTAACCCAACTCCATACCTTAAGACCTTCCCCTCCTAACATCTCCGTAACCATACCTGACTCTCTTCTTAGAGTCCCTTCTCTTCTCCAAACCATAACCACCGACCTCCAACACCTAAACACCTACTCCATCCAAAAGCACAGTGAAACCCTCAAAGAATTCACCAATCTAACTGATGCTATCCTAAGCCTGAGGAGACAGACACTCTTCACCCAACCTCCTATTCCCACTCCCTTTACTACAACTCCACCTATCCCTCCCTCTACCTCCACTCCTTCTGCTGCCAAGCCCGCTGACTACTTTCCTTCCTCATTTGCTGATGACAAAAAGGGGGAGAAGTCAGTTAGAAGAGAACCTTCACCAGATACAATCAGAGCAGCTGTTGATGCATATACAACTGAGGTTCAGGCTATGCAAGCAGAGGATGCATCTGCCCCCAATGAAACAGAAACTCAAAGAAATTCAGATGTTGAGGGGGAGAATCAATCTGAGGGGGAGCAACCTGCTCAAGATGAGCAAAGGCCAAAAAGAAGATTCAAACAAATGGCTAGAAGGAAGAGTGCTAAAAATCCAAGACAAGATGAATCTTGTGCACCAGTAAATGTGCCATTAGAAGATTCTGATGATGATGCTGATGAAGATAAGATGCCTATGTCCTCTCTGCTCAACTTGAAAAAGCAGAGCCTCTCAACTCAAGCTCCACCAGTCCAAACTTCCTCTCCAGTACAATCAAGTCAACCAACTCCCAGCAGCACATCAAGGAGAAAAGGAAAGAAAATAATGTCTGCTGAGGAGATTGAAGAAGAAGAAAGAAGAGAGGAAGAGTTAAATCAAGAAGATGAGAATCTCAGAGAGTTAAGTGAACTGGCTGCTGCTCTTGGTTCAACCATTGAAGAAGTCCTTAAAGCCAAAGAGAGACACCAGGATTTCACTACCACTGAGGATCTTGCTGCTGTAGTTGGCGTCACTGATGATGAATTGAGAGAATTACAAGAAGAAGAAATCATCAAGCTATCCTCTCAATCACATCCAACACAGGTTGCATTACAGCAAGATGATCCTTCTGTCAAGAAAGTTCCTAAAAGAGGAAGAACTCACAGAGAAGCCATTCAAGCATTGCATGAATTCAACTTTGGAGTTACAACTCAGCAATCTGAAAGGGAGATCAAAGAGGTCTTGGATAACAAGAAGAACTTGATAGAAAGAAATGATCCAAATCTCATTTCCAGAGTCACTCCATATAAGGGAACAGATGAAGGGCCATATCTCAGATTAGTAAGAAGAGATGAAAGAAAAACACAAGAGAATGCCTATATTCATCACTGCAAACTGTTTTCCTTCACTGAGATGATTGAGACTCTGTACCACCTCCTTAAATCCAAAAGTGAAATTGCCACAAGGTTCATAAACAAATTCGAATACTGGATCAGAATGGCTGTTTACCACAGGATATGCACTCATGATCAATTTGTGGAACACATTGATATGATTGAGGATGCCTTCAAGAAATCCTCCAAAGCTTTTGTACCTGCTGAACGGATTATACTTAATCCTGATCATCCTTACCTGTTTGCATATGAAAATCTCAATACTGCTCTGCCCTCCAACATTGAGCCAGAAATGTTTAAGTACATAACTGAACCTGAAAGAGGGATATTCTTCAAGAACAGAGCTGGTGTTTGGAGATTCCTAAGAGAAACCGACTTAGGAAGAGCCCCTGGAGAATTAATCTTTCAAGCTGCACATTTAACAAGGGGACAGACAGGAAGTGAACATTTTAAAAATCTGATTCAAGCAAGAGCTGAAGAGTTGTTGGCTGCTAATCCTCTGAACAAACTTCTGGATGTTAAAGAAGAACCTTGGTAGGAATAAAGACCACACTTCATAACTAGATTAGATGTAATTTCAAATTCCTAGAATAGTTCAACTTCTGTACTTAGTTTAATTCATAGTTAGATTGCTATGTACAAACTCTCTGTAAATATTTGTTTTGTAATCAAGCTTGAAACTTTGATCATGGACTACTTAGCTAAAAAGCTAGTATAGATGACTCTTAGTAGATAGCTCACATAGTGTAAATATAGAAAATATCAAAAATCTTAAAAACAGAAAAAGGATAGAAAAGATACCACAAAAACAGAACATGGTACTTCATAAATGAAAAGATTCCCAAAAACAGAATATCAGGGAACATAATTTAAAGAGTTACCAAAAACAGATAGCTAGGTAACCAAATTGCACTTAAAAGTTTCATCTTTACAAATCCGAGTCAAACTGATTCTTCTTAAACAGATAAGGTTTTGTCATCATCAAATAGGGGGAGATTGTTGGGGAGATAGCAATATCAAACCTAAATCAAACCTATCTATTAAGTAAAATAGGATTTGATGTTAACAAAACCATTTATTCAGTTTTGGACTTAGATCAATGAAAAACATGTGTTGTTTTTCATATTAGACTTAAAGAATTTCTAAGTAAGAAATGTCAGCTGACGAATCAAAGTGTCAGCTGAACACTGAGTATCAGCCAAAGGACCAGCTTCATAAAGATCAGCTAAGAAGAAATGACAAGTTAAGAAGCATCAGCTATGCATCTACAAAGCATCAGCTGATGGTGCTTCAGCTGAGGGCTCTTCAGAAGATCAGCTGAGAAGACAAATGATCAGCTGACAGTATCTCATCTATCAGCTGAGCAGACAAAAGATCAGCTAACAGTATCTCTTTGATCAGCTGATGTCTTCCACATGTCAGATAAGGTATTCTATACTTATCCTTTCTTCTCTCCATAAGCTGATCACACTCAAATGATTAGTTGAGCCCTTGGGATCAGCTGACAGTTTAGTTTGATCAGTTTATTAGCTATACTTTGATTTGTATTATTAGCTGAGCATTTCGATCAGCTGAGCAAATCAAGTCAGCTGAGTCTTTCACAATTATCCTTAGCTGATCAAAATTACATTTGCAGTTCAGTGTTTATTAGCTAAGTCTTTAAATCAGCTAATAGCTTTTCTGTGTAAGATTTTCTTAAGTCAAAGGCAGAACATGTGTTGTTCTATAATGCCTTAGATCTTTCTTTGTAAAAGTACTTAGCACTTTTTGTATCTGCAAAGAAACAAAAAGGATAGATCTTTATCCTCTGGAAAGAGATAAATATACTTTAGAAGAGAAGATCTCGAAGATATGCTTTGACAAATAAGTATGGCTGGCAACTCTATACTTGGTTAAGTCAAATCATCTGAAAGCATGGTGTTGATTAAAGCACAAGGGTGAAAGGAGAAGTTTACTTTTCTAAGATATAAAGGTAGTACTTTAATAATATAATAATAGATAGTGGGTATACTCATTACTGAAAAGTATGTTCACTTTACACACTTTGTGTATAAAGTTAACTTACTTTTCACCCACTAACTTTATCTATTATAATATTATTAAACCAAGATATGAAGGTTATTTCGAAAAGGGATTTATACGTTTTGCGTCGTTATATGTAGATATATAATTCAAAACGAGTCGTGTAACATATATTGCATGCATACAATCATAAGTTTCACATTTTATAGTAAAATCATATTTTACATCTTGGTCTTTGAGTTGTCTTAAAATCTCTATTTTACAAACTCTCGACGCGGTCAATTTTAGATTAATATTAATATCATATATTAATGTATGTTGATTGAGCGCTCGAATTACGACCAATTTTAGCTTGTAATAAAACACCTTTTATTATTAAGCTAGTGACGGAGTTTGGTTGAGTTTTAAAATCTCTATTCTATAAAACTCATTTCATATATATATATATATATATATATATATATATATATATATATATATATATATATATATATATATATTATAGTTGATGTCATGATATTTTATCTAAAACGTTTTTTATATATAAAACTCAATTTAACCATTACAATAATGTTGTCAAATATATATATTTTACCAAACTCCCATCTGCGATTTATTTTATGTTCAAAATGTTATGTAGCGTGCAAAAATCCTATTTCAACCACGCATGATAAATATAAACATAAAACGCAAAATATGTAAATGTGCATATCCAAGCCTTTTCCAAGCCGGTATTTTTCGTGAGCCAAACGAAAAATACCAAGTCAACCTAAGGACATATTAAACATCCAAGTATGATGATCATGAAGCTCCCACTTGCATTGACAACCCTACCATCTACATATAGCAAGTTTTCATGCATCACTAGCTATTTACTGTAATCACCACAATTACTTTTAACGAAATTAAAGACCATTTAGATCTAATAAATAAAAGTTTCCTTATTAGGGTCCCGGAATAAAAACATGTAGACCTTAACCCTGAAACCTAATAGTGACATCTTTGTTTAGTTACCCGGATTATGAACCCGAAGCTTGATATACCTGACATGGATAGCCTGAAAGTGGGTTGGATCGGTTGAGTTATTCGGGTTTGTGTATTTTCGAGGATTATATATAGATAGTAGCACCTAATTCATAAACCACCTAAATCACTACACTGCAAAATGATGTATAAATCTTTCACCCTATGTTTAATAGTATATTACAAAAAATGTCCCCGCTAAAATTTAGATTCACATGAATACTTTGTTTATTTGAAAATCTTAGTTTAAATATTATAACAACACTTCACATCTAGTTCCAAGTTAAAATAACTTAAGTAGCTTTTTTTTCTCACCATAAATTTTTTTTGTATGTCTGAGAGTGGGAAAACATAACAGTTAAAGATTATGGTTTTAATTAACTAAATATGGTATGCATATGTTTTTTTCTATTCTTGAAAGACTTTAGTTTAGAACATTTTTTGAATGGAAATTAGGTTATAAAGCATCAATGTTATCCGCCCTTGGCCTTTCACGTCGATTATCTCATCTTCTTTGTCGGACGATAAACTCGTTATCGTCCTAATTACAATCAACGACCTCATAGTCGTCCTTGCAATTATCAATTAACTTATATGGAAATTAAGCATATTTAAACCACCAACTAGGTTATAACCCAGGTTTAGGGTTTTTGATAACCCCATTGTGAAATCACTAAAAGTTCTTAGCTTGTATATATATAGAGAGAGTTCTTAAAGCTTGGTCTCAAAGGTGAAATTTTGGAAGAGTTTTGTGCTACTTTAGAGGAGAGATTGATTGTGGGAACGCATCTTCATCGCCTTCACACTGTTGATAAGGTAAACATTTTTTCTTGATCCCTAGGTCTGTGGTTAGGTCTATTGAGTGTTTGACGTTTATAAGGTTCATATCATTGATTACGGTTCGGTGGTTAACTTGACGATTAAACTTCATTTTAAGACCCTATCTCACCATTCTATGATCATAGGACGAGGTTGAAGCTATTAGTGAGTGAATTAATGGTCTCTAAATTGATGTGTTGAGGTTAACTATGTTTTTGTTGTTCGCGTTAAACGCGATGTGTTCCATATATCATTTGCGATCAGGGTTGGTTGCTTCAGTTGCAATCCGACGTAGCACACCCCTCATAATGCAATGTGCCATTGTTGAATGTTGAGTGATTCTATTTTGGTTTACTTAGGCCCCGGCGGTCCTCTCTTTTGAACACGACACTTTAGTTTATTTTCCTATATGATTATCTTGGTTTTTGTTCATATATCTACCAATTATTCCTTATTTTGCTTTAAAAGTTTGGATGATTGTTTATGTGCATTCTTGGTGGTTGAAGTTGCTATTGTTGTAACGTCTTAATTTATATAACTAACATTTATATTATAAAACCACACCTGATAATACACATCTGAAAGTTTATATAAAAAGTGGAAGCACACATTGTTTTGAAAACATGGATGCAAAAATACACACACATATGTACAACCATAGTTCGATACAAAAGACTAAACTATCACTACAAGGCGTTAATTATTTTCCAAAAGATTGTTCAATAGAAACCGAGGTCAAACAGGAGCTTTTTGCCCTTGTCCTTACTGCGCCCTGCAAAACATTATAAAATAGTATGTGATAAGCTACAAGAGCTTAGTGAGTTTACCAGACTGTCAATTATATAAACACATAAATATAGGTATCACACGTATAACAGGAACATGCTAGCCTCTAGTTCTAGACCTAGGGCAACAAATTGAGTCACAATATTGTACTAATACGAGTCTCTACTGGACAAAGCAGTATGATAATCAACACATATGAATGATACATGATTGTATTCCAATGTAATAACACACATGTTACAAATATGAATAGCAGTCTATAAGACTCACCTTATAATCAGTTAACTGGTACAACACTGTATGTGTTGCTAAATCGATCACTCACGATCCTATACAAATATTATAATGCACAACAGAGTTGAAGTTCAAAATAACTTTTCTTGCATGCATTTCATCGAACATATAATGAGCAAAAAGTAAACACATACAATAGAAAATATGGGCAAACGACTTTGACTTCAACACAGTAGCTCCATAGTTCTTGAAATTCAAATCCCAAAAAATGTTTGGTTGTAATGCAAGTTCAACATTATGGATAAACAACACAAATTATTTATCATACAACAATGCATTATCACAAATTCTTAGCTATTGTTTCAACCAATTCAAAATCACAAAACACTAAAGTAGGGAATGTGTATATAAATTCATATATTCCATATGCCTTCGCCAGCCAATATGATGGAGCTGTTAAGTACAAGCCAATGCCAGAAAATTTCCATTTTGACACATTATTTATTCCACAATTAAAATATGAGACTATCTGCTACGTATTGTATAGGCTATTGATTTTCAACACAAATATGATGGAACTCGGGAATCACATACCTTGATTTGTCAACTCCGTCTTTGCCTATTGAATCTAAGTTTTGATACTCGCTTGGGGAAGGTGGAATTGATGCGTGATTGGAGGATCCTAATGTTCAGTTGAAGAAAGAAACCTAGGAGAATTGTTATAGTAATAATCTATGAAGACAAAACCCCACTGATTTAAGAATTGATAAGGGCAATTAACGAGTAGGAGTGAGCATGGGTTCGGTTTGGTTTGGTTTGGTTTGGTTTTGGCATAAAACAGGAACCAAACCGAAAATTTCGGTTTTAAAGCCGGTTTTTGGTTGTTGGTTTTAAAGCCGGTTTTTGGTTTGGTTTTATAGCTTTCTGTTTCAATCATCAAGATTTGAAGCCATACAACCATCATTGTAAAGTTATGAATTAATAGGGTTGAAGTTAGTATAAATTAATAGGTTAAAATTAAAAACTCAATTTTGACTTTGAATAGTCCAAATTGAAGTCTATTTAAATTTATGAGATGAGATAAGGTTATATCCAAGTTAATATAAATTTAATATATTTAAATGTTGTTTTAAATTAATATCGACATATATACTTAAAGTTAATTATATGAAAATCCATTTAAGTTAGTAAATACAAATTAAATATTGAGTAACGCTCCATTTTTTTAATAATAAAAAATGTAAATCATAATAGAAAAAAATGTTCGACCAAACGAAATAGTTGATAACCAAATAGATAAGTATGTTTGATCATGGAATATTAATTATTTATATAAATAAACAGCGAAAACGTTTGATGGTAGATGAGTTGCCTTTATCTTGCTGGAGCTTTTCAACGATCATATCCTGAAAGGATTCAAACAACAGTAAGCATAAAGCTTAGTGATCACATGCACTTAACAATACAATAGGTATGCACATAAAACAAATAATCATCCATGATCACATAATACTGACGCAGTGCACTGACGGCGACTTCACTTTTCTTCTAACTACCCAAGGCACCTCAAGGGTTTTACGTCTCATCAGGGTCACGAGCGACTACCTAATGCACCTCCAAGAGTTTTACGTCTATCCCGAGCCCGGTTTGTGTTTTCATTCAATTTACACTACCCCTAGTTGTGTTTTCACTCAATTTACACAACCCCCAAGTTGTGATTTCACTTCATTTACACAACCCTTCGCCTCATAAGAACATTTTCAAGAACTCGTTTCAATCCATAGACAGTCGAGGTTGTCACTTGATTAAAATCTTATTTTACATATCTATATATACATACATACATATATCTTACTCCTATATAATACATTTAAAACTCTCTCTCCTCCTTAAAATTAAGTAAAAGAAAATTACTAATATACCCTTCAAATAACCTTCATCTCTCTCTCCTACTTTACACACTCATCAATAAACATTAATATATATAATTACACACTTTCTAAATTAGAAAAAAATTAACCTCCATCTCTCTCCTACTTTACACACTCACCAATAAACATTATTATATAATTACACACTTTCTAAATTAAAAAAAAAGTTATTTGATTGTTTTTTTTAAATATGTTTAAAAAAAGAAAATAGTTTATAAAAAAAAGAAAAAAATGAAATGAAAAAAAAAATTATGAAAAAAAGAAAAAAAATGACATATTACCGTGTATAAATTATTTTATTATACTCCTATATTATAAAAAAAATGGTATGTTATCGGGTACAAACTATTCGCCTCCATAGCATTGCGCGCGTACAATGCTAGTATATATATATATACACGCACACATATATATATAATACACACACACACACACACACACACACACATATATATATATATATATATATATATATATATATATATATATATATATATATATATATATAGGAAAAAGTTCATTGAACACATTGACCACCTATGAATTCCTCACATGCACTCTGCCACACTCTATCTCTCCACGCTCCCCATCCGTTTAACTTCTCATATCCAAGGAACGGCTAGGATTGGTTCTCGCGGTTCTCACGCTAACAACGGTTCTCGAATTAACCCTCCCCTATATATATATATATATATATATATATATATATATATATATATATATATATATATATATATATATATATATATATAAATCCAACTTATCAAGTGAACTCATTATGTAAAGATAACCTTGATTATAAAATGATCCAAGATTCTTGTAAAGATTCCATACCCGAAAAACTTCATCTTTTCTTCCAATGCTACCATAAAGTAGACATGGGCCCCGAGGACCGACCGGACCGGTCCAACGAAAACCGCAAGAGTCAGCCGGTCCAAGACCGAAAGTAAGAGAAACGGTCCGAACCGGTCCAGAACCCGAACCGGTCCAAAGCGGTCTAAAACGGTCCAAGACCAAACCGGTCCAATGAAGGTCCAAACCGGTCCAAGAGTTCAACGGCTTTTTGTTTGAAAAAAACGGTAAAAAACGGTCAAAACCGGTCCAAACGGCTAGTTTTTCAAATTTTTTTCTCCGAAAATTCCCCTATAAATACCCCTAAAATGAAGCCTTATTTCTTGTACCACTCTTTCTCACATTCTCTCATTCTCCAAATCTCCAATTCTCTCATTGTCTCATTCTTGAATCTTGATATTTCAAGTTTTATTTTTCAAGAATTCAAGTGATTTCAATATTTCGATTGCTTCAAGTGTTCTATATAATACAAGTGTTCTATATAATATTTCGATTTGCTTCAAGATTATAAAAAATGGCGGGTGAAGGATCTAGCAATTTGAACGCGGGTCGAAGTGATTTCAATATAAATCTCCCGTACGAAGAAGTTCCAAAAACAAATCGAGTTGCGGAAATTTGGAAGGATTTTGTACAACTCAAACAAAATAACAAAAAATATGCGAAGTGTACGCATTGTGGAGGAATTTTATCCGGCTCTAATTCTTCTCTCGCTCGGCATTTAGTAAGTATTCTTTTTTATATTTAAGTTTAGTTTATTTAAATACAAGTTTTTATATATTTAAGTTTAGTTTATTTAATACTAGTTTTTATATATTTAAGTTTAGTTTATTTAAATACAAGTTATTATATATTTAAGTTTAGTTTATTTAATACTAGTTTTTATATATTTAAGTTTAGTTTATTTAATACTAGTTTTTATATATTTAAGCGCACGAAATGTTGTTTTTCTCTTAGTGGCAGGATTTTAAGCGCACGACGGTGTATGTTGAAGGCCGAGTCGGTGCAAATGGCCGTGATGCTTAAGGACTACTATGATTATATGGAAAGATGTCAAAACGATGCGGATCTTGAAGAAGGTTTAACTAATTTGGAGGAAACGATTATGGAAGACTATTACAATAGGGACTTCGTATCGGGAACATCAAACACTAACACCGAAGCTGAAACTGAAGAACCTGAACCTGGCGAAGAATACGTTGACGATACTCAAAATAGAATGAACGCAGGTTCATCATCCAACGTCCACTCGAACGAAGTCGCCTATTATGGGCATGGGCCACATATCGACGATAGTTACAACTATTAGAATATCAATTCCGACTATCCATTTTAGTAGTTGTCTCTTTATACTTTGTGACGTTATTTCTTTCGAACAATATGTATTTTTCGGGTCTCTAACTTGGGGTGATGGCCATGCCGAAGCTCCATTGCTAGAGTTCCCTTTTCTTGTTAAAAAAATTATTCAAGTTTCAACAATATGTAATTTTATTTCGTAATTGTATCGCAATGTTATTTATATGTTTTTATTAACTTGCAATTATATATGTTTATACTTTATAGTTTATAACTTGCAATTTTTTTTAAATTAACAAGTCATTTTTTTTTTCAAACAAAAAAACGAACCGAAAACCGGAAAATTTTAAACCGAAACTAAAAAAACCCGGAAATGTCTAAACCGAACTGGAAAATACCCGAACGAAAAACGGACCGGTCCAGGACCAATTTTGCCCATATCTAATCTCTACTTTCAACAATTCGGCCCAGTTAAGAATTTAATTAATGAGGCCCAATTACGATCTGGGACCCAAAAGATTGTTTTGCGGTTCTAGCTATACTTCTATCGCCTCTTGATAAGTTATGATCTTATGGGCCCAATTACTAATTTGTTTAAATTCAACATTATATATAGTGTGGATATGTTATGGGTTGAATCCCACTTGAAGTCTTTCATATTCTCTCAAAGTTTTATACTTTTTATCACCAAAAATCACTTTTTTTAGATTTATTTCATGGCGGGTGCCGGTGGTAGTAGTAGCATGCCGAATACGGGAGCATCTTCCGTAGGAGGAAACCCCGATGTGGTGAGGATTCTCGAGCATAATAGAAATAAAGAAATTTGGGAACATTTCGACTTGTGCGAGATGTCCAACGGTTCAAAAAGGGCTCGGTGCAAACTTTGTCACAAGTTTCTAGCACCCGAAGGCAACTCTACTTTGAGGGCTCATATTACCAAGTCATGCAAGGCGCTAAGAGCAACATCCGATGCAACTCAAGCCAACATGACGAATCAAGGTCGTGTTTTCATTTACGACAACGACAAATTACGAGACGCTTTTACGAGGTTCGTGATTACAAAAGCTTTGCCGTTTGACCACTTTGATGAATTGAAACTCGTTGGGGCAAAAATGAAAGAAAAACTTTTAAAATATTTTAAGGAAATTCCCCCGGTATTTACTTGTGCCGCCGCTTTAAACCCTTGTTTAAACGTTGGTGGAGTTGAAACATTAATCGAACAAATTGCATTTTCTTTTAACCTTACCGAAGATGATCCCGCTTTTATAACTAACCAAACCAATTATTTCAATAAATGTTTTCGAGATATGTTTGAGATCTATTTGGGTAAATACGGGACATCTAGTGCCATTCATGATCAAATGAGAGCGGAATCTAGTAGACGCCAAAGTAATGCGGGTTTGTCACTTTTTAACACAATTATGAACTCTCAATCCAAGAGAGCACGTGGTTCCACCCCAAGTAGTGAGTTGGGGAATTACATGTCAACCAATTTTATAGCAAACTATACATATGAGGATTTTCAAACTTTTGATATTTTGGCTTGGTGGAAGGAAAGGGAATCACAATTTCTGGTTCTAGCCGCCATGGCCCGTGATCTACTAACCGTCCAAGCTTCTACGGTAGCTTCGGAATCTGCTTTTTCTGTGAGTGGCAGGGTCGTATCCGCAAGAAGATCACGGTTGAGTCCCGAATCTGTGGAAGTGTGTATTTGTTTAAAAGATTACTTGGATGGTGAGGCTAGAAGACAACACGTGACCACACTAGAAGACCCAATTGACGTTGACTTGGAATCAAACATACACAATGAAGAAGTGGAACTTGGAATATCGTCTCCCGATGAAGATGGCGAAGAAGAAGATGCGTGAACGGGTTGCTATGTAGGGGTGATGGCGATGCCGAAGCTCCTCCCTAGTTTCCCTCTTTTAATTCGAAGTTTGAATGGTTTTAAGTATTTTTATTAGAATGTTTAGACGTTTGTAATTTGAATATGTTTAATTAGAAAATTGTAATTTTAATATTGTACTTTTTAAGTATTTAAATTAATCAAAATTTGAGTTTTCTTTCACATGTATGTTTTTTTATAGTATATATTATAGGAAATGTATTTAAAAAAAAAATCAGTGGGCTGTGGAGATCGGTTTTTTTCCCAAAAAAAAAAACCGGTTTTTTTAAAAAACCGGTTATAGCATTAACCGAAACCGGATATTATAGTATCAGTATTCGATGCCGAAACCGGATTTTACTAAACCGGTTTTTTTTAAACCGGTTTTTTTTTGCCCAAAAAATCCGATCCGGATAATACTATAACCGGTTTTTTTTAAACCGGTCCCAACGGCTAGTTTTTAAATTTTGTTTTTCCCGAATTTTGCCCTATAAATACCCCATTCTTGAAGCCATAATCTTTGCACCACTCTTTCTCACATTCTCTCATTCTCCAAATCTCCAATTCTCTCATTCTTGAATCTTGATTTTTCTAGTTTTATTTTTCAAGAAAATTCAAGTTTGTGTTCTATATATAATACAAGTGTTCTATATAATATTTCGATTTGCTTCAAGATTATAAAAAATGGCGGGTGAAGGATCTAGCAATTTGAACGCGGGTCGAAGTGATTTCAATGTAAGTCTCCCGTATGAAGAAGTTCCAAAAACAAATCGACATGCGGAAATTTGGAACGATTTTGTACAACTCAAACAAAATAACAAAAAATATGCAAAGTGTACGCATTGTGGAGGAATCTTATCCGGCTCTAATTCTTCTCTCGCTCGGCATTTAGTAAGTATTCTTTTATATATTTAAGTTTAGTTTATTTAAATACTAGTTTTTATATATTTAAGTTTAGTTTATTTAAATACTAGTTTTTATATATTTAAGTTTAGTTTATTTAAATACTAGTTTTTTTATATTTATGTTTAGTTTATGCAAATTGAAAATATAGGAATTCATGAAATTGAAAATATTGGTGGACAACTTATTATATTTGTGAATTTAAAATTATAGGAATTCATGAAATTGAAAATATAGGAATTTATGAAATTAAAAATATTGGTGGACAACTTATTATATTTGTGAATTAAAATTATAGGAATTCATGAACCTAAAACAATTTGATGTAATTCTAGTTATTCATAACTTAGTTATTCATTCTAATCGTAATACTTGAATTAATAACATGAACTTGGTAGTCAAACGTATTACTTTAGAATCAATAACTATAGTTTAATACTTGAATTAAATACATGAACTTGGTTAAATATAGTTTAGTACTTGAATTAAATACATGAACTTAGTTAAATATAGTTTAGTACTTGAATTTAATACATGACATTAGTTAAATATAGTTTACATTACTTGAACTTAGTTTATTCTAATATAAACTTTAAAAAATTAGACTAAATGCTTGGCGCGACAAGCCGCTGCGGTTGAGAGCTAGGGACGTACTAACCGTCCAAGCTAGTAGCGTAGCTTCGGAATGTTGTTTTTCTCTTAGTGGCAGGATTTTAAGCGCACGGCGATGTATGTTGAAGGCCGAGTCGGTGCAAATGGCCGTGATGCTTAAGGATTACTATGATTCTATGGAAAGATGTCAAAACGATGCGGATCTCGAAGAAGGCATAACTAATTTGGAGGAAGCGATTATGGAAGACGATTACAATAGAGACTTCCAATCGGGAACATCAAACACTAACACCGAAGCTGAAGCTGAAACTGAAGAACCCGAACCCGGCGAAGAATACGTTGACGACACTCAAAATAGAATGAACGCAGGTTCATCATCCAACGTCCACTCGAACGAAGTCGCCTATTATGGGCATGGGCCATATACCGACGATAGTTACAACAATTGGAATATCAATTCCGACTATCCATTTTAGTAGTTGTCTCTTTATATTTTGTGTCGTTATTTCTTTCGAACAATATGTATTTTTCGGGTCTCTAACTTGGGGTGATGGCTATGCCGAAGCTTCATTGCTAGAGTTCCTTTTTCTTGTTAAAAAAATAATTCAAGTTTCAACAAGATGTAATTTTATTTCGTAATTGTATCACAATGTTATTTATATGTTTTTATTAACTTGCAATTATATATGTTTATACTTTATATTTTATAACTTGCAAATTTTTTTTAAATTTACAAGTCACTTTTTTTTCAAACAAAAAAACAAACCGAAAACCGGAAAATTTTAAACCGAAACTAAAAAAACCCGGAAATGTCTAAACCGAACCGGAAATACCCGACCGAAAAACGGACCGGTCCAGGACTGAAGTCGGACCGGTCCGGACTTGGACCGGTCCGGAAGTGGTCTAGGACCGCCCGAAGACCGAATTTATCAAAATGGTCTTACGCGAAGACCGGTCCGCCGAGGGCCGGACCGGCCAGGGACCGACTAGGTCCGGACCGGACCGGACCGGCAGTGGTCCAGGACCGGTCCAGGACCGTTTTTGCCCATGTCTATGTGCATGTCTATTCACTCCCACTGCCTTCCATCTGCCTCAGCCCAGTACCTAGACTGACTTATACGGCCCAACTACACACAACAGGCCCATAATGGATTTTGCGAAGAATGTATGGTGGTGAAGTAGTGAACTCATGAATGGCGATCGAATATCAAGATTCACTGCCGATCCCCACAATTCAAACCAAGCACCAAAAACTCAACTATATTCATTATCCTTTCTTGTTATAAATACCCCTAATAATTTACATGGTCAAGAGTAGTCCTTCCTATCTTTTAAGTTATACAACATCAAACACCAAACTTTGATATAACTCTCTAAGATGATATATTTATACTATATTATTATATATTTAACACTTTCTCTTCTACTTTATATAATCTTTTAAAATTTCAGCAATAATAAATTACTAATATGCCCTTCAAATAACCTTCATCTCTATCTCCTAATTTACAGACTCACCAATAAACATTCTTTTATAACTACACATTTCCCAAACCACAAAAAAAAAAAATGTTTTGTTATTTTTGAAGAAGTTTTTTTAAAAAGAAAAAAATGAGTTGATGGAAAAAAAAAAAAGGAAATAAACGACATGTTAGTGTATAGAAACTATTTGCGGAATATCATACTCCTATATATATATATACACACACACACACACACACACACACATATATATATATATATATATATATATATATATATATATATATATATATATGGGACAATTCAAACGAGAATTTTTTTTCATACAAGAACTACGAGAACCAATCTTAGCCGTTGATTTGATAAAATGGAACTCATGGATGTGGAGCGTGGGGAATCAAGTGTGGCAGGGTGCATGTGATGAATTCATGGGAGGGCAATGACATTGAAGGAGGGTAATTGGACGGCTCAGATTGGTTCTCGTACGAAAAATAGTTATCGTTTGAACTTTTATATATATATATATATATATATATATATATATATATATATATATATATATAGGGGAGGGTTCCATTGAGAACCGATTTTAGTGCGAAAACCGCGAGAACCAATCTTAGCCATTGATTTGATAAGTGTAATTCATGGATGGAGAGCGTGGGAGGATCGAGTGTGGCATGGTATATGTGAGGAATTCATGGGTGGACAATGACATTGAAAGAGGGGGATTGGACGGCTCAGATTGGTTCTCGCGGTTCTCGCACTAAAAATGGTTCTCGATGGAACTTCTTCTTATATATATATATATATATATATATATATATATATATATATATAGAGAGAGAGAGAGAGAGAGAGAGAGAAAAGTTCATGCGAGAACCGTTGTTAGTGCGAGAACCACGAGAACCAATCTAAGCCGTCCAATTCCCCCTCCTTCAATGTCATTGCCCACCCATGAATTCCTCACATGCACCCTGCCACACCCTATCCCTCCATGATCTCCATCCATGATACTTCCCATATCCAAGGAACGGCTAGGATTGGTTCTCGCACTAACAACGGTTCTCGCATGAACCCTCCCCTATATATATATATAAAGTTTAAACAAGAACCATTTTTCATACGAGAACTGCGATAACTGTTTTTATTGCCATTAATGACTCTTTAATAGGGTTATTTTGGTAATTTATATATTTACCCAACCGTGAATTGCATCCGGTTGAGCCGTCATTAATTTGTGAGGCTTGATTTTTCCGAAATAACCCTCATTAATGCGTCATTAATAAGCCGCCGACAAATTTTATAATCTTAATTAATGGCTAAAATTGATTTTTACATTTCTCGTCCCAAAAACAGTTTCCTTTAAACCCTTCCTTATATATACACATTTATTGTATCAAGTTTGGCCAAAAACTCTCTTGAGCCCAAAATGGTTGCTTAGTGTTCCATGATGAAAAGAGTCCAATCCAAGAAGAAATATAATAAACTATAACTACACTTCTTCGTTAAAATTTATTATTCATTATATATATATACCATACAATTTGAAGGAATTTTTTTTATCTTTTTCTCTATTGAAAAGAGAAAGGAATATATATCTATATTTTCAAATAAGCTACAAAAGGCTAGGTCTGATAATTCGGGTCGTGTTCGTGTTAAATAGTTCATGTCGTATTCGTGTCAACCATTTTCGTGTTATTTTCGTGGCGACCCATTTTCGACCCAATTTGGTTTCGTGTCATATTCGGTTCGTGTCACTTAATTCGTGTTCGATTCGGGTTGTGTTTTCGTGTCAACCCATTTTTTGGAAAAATAAACCAAGTTATATTTTGGGTCAATTGATTTTGATGTCGCGTTTCAGTTAGAGTTATTTTTTAGAAAAATGTTGCATGTAGAACTTTCTTGTATTAATTTCACTAAGCTTTTATTACCCTTTTTAATTATTTATTTTATTAAACTTAACAGGCATCAAAAATCAAAATTTATAAAACCAATAAAATAGTTCTAAAAGTATAAAGTTTAAACAAACAAGTAATTTTTTCTCTTTTTATATAACAATAATTTATATAAAAGCAACCATACTATACAAATAAAACAAAAGTATAAAGTTTGAATATAGTTGTTTTACGAGACACAATTAAACGGTAGTCCGATATTTATGCATATTAACATAAGTAATGGAAAAAGTTATGAATAAAATTCTAAGACCTTTTAATAAAAAAGTTTAAGTATCTAATAAAAATTTTAAGCATCCGAAATAGTAATTTTATCCCGCTACATAAAGTGGGTAACATTAAAGGTTAATATATATTATATTGTTTTTTTAATTTAATATTTATAAATTTGTCAAATACAAAATATAAATAGCGCCAATTTTGAAGTTAAAACTTAAAAGTGCCGCTCATTTTTTTATATACTTGTCTTGTTTTTTAAACTTAATATTTTAAAAGGTGTAGATTTGTAACACCCTAAAAATGGGCCTAGTAGTACCTAGTTGTACTTCGTGCTCAAATTGTTGTACCTTGACTTTAAATAAGTATTTTAGTGGTTGTTTTATGTTTTAGTTAGTTAAAGTGGATGTGTGAGGCGTCATGTGAAAGTTAAGATTAATATGTAAAAGTGATAAAGTGTGAAACGGTTTCGCGTTATGATTCCGTAGATATCCCCGTTAGTTAAAACGGGATGACGTGTGTTAAGTTGTAAGTTGGAAAGGGGAACAAAATACCCGGGGTTTAAAATAAACACCCCAAAGTCGGTTCTTGTCCTCCTTATCCCTGACTTCATCCAAGACACACACTAAAACACACACAAGCTCACGACACACACACACACACACACCCCTTTGTTCCTTGGAGCTTTTGAAGAACAAATCAAGGATCAAGTGATTTCAGTAGCTATTAAGTGTCAATCTGCTGTACATCATCATCTTTGTAAGTAATTTCCTTGAAAAACCTAAGTTTTGTGTTCTTGAAGGAGATACACCAAATCTATGGTGTAAATCATGTTATTGTGATGGGTTTTGATGTCTAAAGTGTTCATAAGATCCAAATAACGTCGAGTAAAGTGTATGAATGAATTGAATCAAGTTTTGGTCGATTTATGTGGTAAAAATGTGATTTTCGGGGGGCTGCATGCGAACAGAGTCGAAGAACACTGTAACTGGTGTGCATGCGGTCGCATGGCATGTGCATGCGGTCACATGGGGGGCCCATGCGGTCGCATGGGGTTTCTAGTATCCATGTGGTCGCATGGCATATGCATGCGGTCGCATGGGTTGTCTGTGATCCTTGCAATCGCAGGGTAAGGCCCTTGCGACTGTAAGGATATGTTTTAAGTGATGTTACCGCCTACGGGCGAAGGAAATGAGGTTTGCGAGCGTAGGTACATAACTTACGATCGTAACCAACCCTGGAACCATGCTTGCGGGAAAAAGGGATTACCCTTGCGATCGTAGGCATTGGTTTATAGGAAAAGGCCTCTTGCGGCTGCAAGGGATAGCCTTGCGACCGTAAGGGATGTTGTTAGGGGGCCCTTGCGACCAAAAGGCATTGCCTTGCGATCGCAAGCAGGGGTCCAACCCTGGCAGCTTGTTTAACTTCCGTTTTGACCTGAGTGTGCTATGTGTAAGTGATAACAAAGCGTGTATATGATGTGTTAGGTATACTTGAGGAACCGGAAGACAAGAGTGGCGTATCAGCCTAGTGAGGACTTCAGGTGAGTACCGGTTTTCCCATGAGACTCAGTAAGTAGGGCTAACTGTTTAGTATTGAAATGTGCTATTGTGGTATTGACGTATGCACGCGCGAGGTAAGTGGTGGAGTGACGTGTTGTGCTATGACATGTGTAATGTTTTAATGGTAGTGATAATAGATAAGTGAAGTGATACGAGATAGACCAGTGTAGTGTTATGACTTATGTGATGACTATATGCTATGTTTAAAGTGTAATCTTGTATTCTGCTCATCAAGTATGAGCATAAGCTATTGTGATGTTGTGTATGCTAGCAATTGGATCCTGATTGGATCAGCTATGTTAGATTATTGTATTGTGCATGCAATTGGATCCTTATTGGATCGATTATGTGTTATTGTGTTATGTCTGGACAATTGGGGGACTGTACTACTGTTCATGGGATTGGTTAAGGTCAGCCGCGTAGGCTGGTCCCTGGTGGCCCAATAGGGTCTGGAAGTGGGGGATTAACGACACCCGAGTGTATACGCTTGGTGACGGGTCAGCAGGCCACCGTTCCTTGACGAGATGGGGTTTCGGCAGTTAGTCTGAACTAGGTGTAATGGGGTTCTCAGTGTAAGCTGGAACTGGTTAGGAAATGGGGTTCTCGGTGCAAACCGAAACTGGTTGAGTTGATCTGACTCCGTAACGCGCTGGGTGGACTGCTCTTCGCTCCCCCCACCAGTGCGGATGGTTGTTGCTGATATCCCCAGTTAGTGTCATTGAGCAGGACTGATTACCCTGCGAGATATGACTCTTACTGACACGTTGGCGCAACACGAAGTGATAGGATATCATTGTGTGTTGTTCCTGTTTTGTGTTAGCATGCTTATTGATGCTTATGTGTAAATTGGTGCTCACTAGCTAGTTATAGCCAACGGTGCAAGATTTCCCTTTTTCGCAGGTTAGTGACTGATGGCCTGACGAGCTGGGGTTACTCGTGGGTAATCGTGTTAGGTGCCTTTTTGTGGAACACTAATTGTTTTTTATATGTATGTGATCCGATGGTCGACCGTTAGTTGTGGTAACACCTGTTGTATGAAATATTGACTACTCAGATAACGATATGATATTTTGTAAATGGTGATAATTTCCGCTGCAAGCTTTTGATAATACAGTTTAAAAAGTTTAATTTATTACTGATTTTAAGCTCGTGAAAAACCGGTGCTACAGGGGGGTGTGAATTGTTGGTTAGGATCCATGAAGTATAAATTGTGAGGAGATTTGTTTAAGAAGAAAAGATGAAGATACATGAATAGGTGTGAAGAAATGGAGAAGAAATGTTTAATATATATAGGGTGTAAAAATAAAAAAGAAAAAAGGAAAAAAAATAGCCGTTCAACAGCTAGTTGTTTGAAAAATGGGGGTGGGAGGGTGGGGGTTTGCGTCTGAGTCGAGGAACCCGTGGATGCTTCTACCCGGCGAGTTCGAACCACCCAAGGTGGTGTTCCTTTTGGGACCCGCTACAAACCCGCAGCCTGCGAGTTAACCATAACGAAAAGCCTAATAATCAAAATGTCTTTATTAAATAAAGTATCAATACAACACCATCTCCAAAATAGCAACATTAGTAAGAAGAATACATCAATTCCAATCCCATTTTAATTATTGCAACTGCTTCTCCATCTACTGCAAAAAACATAACCAAAGTTTAGACTACCCACATTTTAGGGTGAAATCCGTTTAAAAACAAGATCATAACAAAATAGATCGAATCCGATCGAAACCCGAAATCTATTAAAAACTAGGACTGACTAGTATAGTTTGTCGGGTTTTTCGGTCCATTGCTTGTTTTATACACTTTATCAAACAAAACTAAACCAGAACGAACCGAAACGCGAAATCTATAAAAAATCAGGATCTGAAGACCGAACCGGTCTCGGTCCAGTCCGGTCTAGTTTGTCGGTTTTTTGCTCTATTAGATTGCGGGCATACTCGCACCTACGACAAGGTGCTCCATACTGAAAATGAATTTAGAACTTTTTTCTTGAGCCATTCACTCCATTAAATCAATCCAGAGTCAGCCATATTTGTTCCTCCACTTAAACTCCTATAAGTACAGCAACTAAGAATCCACACTTGTCCATTAAACTTGGGTGCAGCTTCGTATTCTTCTTTTCAATAATCTTTTATAATTAATTTTTTAGTAAAAACAGATATTATTTAACATTTATCCATAATTATTTCATGTTTTAATTTATTTTCAAAACAATATAATAAAACAATATAATAAAACAACAATATACATTTGTTAATGATTAATATTGACAAATTATATCGCTCATGTAATTTTTATGGGAAAAGTATGAGTGTTGTTGTAGCATCTAAGTTAAGTGTTACCACACTCATATATCTATGTAATAATGGACAAATATGTAATTTCAGTATTTGCTTATTAAAAAATCTTTGTGAGTGTTGCGATATCTAACTTGGGTGCTGCTAGCACCATATATCTTTTACCCGGTTTTTATAGTTATAATAAATTATATTTATGTGACAATTTGGTAGTTTTAATAAACGTGATAGGTTACAAATAATAATTAACATTTAATAATGTAATGTCATTTATTTTAATTCGCTGTATCATTTTTTGTGTGGTAAATGATCAAATCAACATGTCGACTAGAAAATATGAACAGCAGCAAAACCCTTTGATTACTGATACCGTACCATTTGTCGTTATTCTATTATTTTTTCCATATATCCTTAATCTTTATCTTTAATATTAATCTATAATCTTTATTTTTAATTTTTAATTCTTCAATCTCTAATCCCTAATATTTAATCTTTATATCAAAATATTTTTACATCAAAGAAACTATAAAATACAAGCATTCTAAAAAAAAGCTCACATGGGTTATTTATTTGTACAACTAAACAAGCATACAGTACTCCTCTGCTTCATACTTCATCTTGTCCACCCAAAACCATAACAAGCTTGCACCACATATTCCTTATCACTTCCAATTTTACCAACTGCTTCCTTAGGCACTCAATCAAATCATGGAGTCACTGCTTCATTGAATACTTGTAGAGTATTGAATAATTGTAGATTGTAGAGTATCATCAATCCCTTCTTTTTGAAGAGAAGAAGCTTTTCCTACGTTGAATTCACAGCACAAAAAATAATAGAGTTATGACATCATCAATATTTTATTAAACAATCTTTTATATTTCAAAGTGGTTCAAATTAATTTTTAGAATTTTTCCACTAATCATCCTTATCTACTTCTTAAAAAGCTAACAACTATTAGCGCAATTTTTGTTAGTAATTTGTATTACAAATATTATTGAAGTGTAATGGGATGAACTTGTTGACCAATCGAATCTTGATAAATATCGAACAAGTAAGGGTGGTGCGGAGTGCACATTTGTTTGAAATTATCTTGGTTCAAAGTACAATTCGTTTTCGTCTGCAGTTTTTGGTCATATTCGTTTTTGGTACAGAAGAGAAACATAACACACAATTCTCTGTTCGAATTCATACTGAGTTTTATCCGATTGAGATTTCGATTGTATCATCGAAATACTTCAATCTGAAAGTGTTTTCATCACGACTCTCAGTAATCCAAGTAATCAAAATTCCAATTTTTCTAACAATTTTATGAGTATATCAATTTTCTTTCTCCATCTTTTGATTTTCATGAATATTTGTTGATTTATTATCGTTATATGAATTTATTATATGTTTAAGATTTCATACCATAAATGTTTAAAATTTACAAAAAAATTCCCCTTGTTTTTATACGGGATATATTATTATCATTTTAACTAAGATTCTAATATGTAAATCAGAATACCATGTCTAACAATAATAAGTTATTCTAATATGTAAATCTAATTCATATCTAAATATTTGTTTCATAAAAGGTCTAAATGTTTACATATTTATGTTTTGTAATATTTGATATGGGTTTAGTTCACGAAAATGTATTAAAATTGTCCCTTTTTGTTATTGTATGTACTGAACTTCCAAACTTATCATTTAATGTATCCGACTTTTCAAACTTACCAATTTGTGTACTCAACCTACTATAGTAGGTTACAAGCTGACGTAACACATGTTGTGCTTATGTGGCTGGTGACATGGCCTATGACTTGTATATATCATGATTTAAAATAAAGAAAAAATAAGATCCTTATTGTATCAAATATATAATAATACTAATAGTATTAATAATATAATAATAATAAATAAATTAGTTGTAATCATCGACAGCACTGCAGATCCCCTCTCGATTTAGATCTGGGTTTCTTGAAGGGCAGTTAGGGTTCGTTTTCGTCTTCATCGTCATGCTCCTTCGTCGATCTCCATCTGATTCATCTTCAGTGCTGGACTTGTTATTGAAGGGCTTCGATTTTCACGATTTCAGATACACGATTTCAGATACACGATTTCAGATTTGGGGTTTTGCTTCGATTTCGGATACACGATTTCATCTTTCTTGATGATTCTAATATTCGAATCTCATATTATGGTGAAATCATACGTGATTTCAGATTTATCTTTTGAGATTTAAGGATTTTTGCGATTTAGGGTTTATAGCAAAGCGATTCCAAACACCAAGCGAGTCCAGCGATTCCAGGTATTCGTTTTCATCCGTATTGATTCTGGTTCATAGCCAATGATTCTGGTTCTTTTTGGTTCTTGATTCGAAGGCAACAGATTTCGGTTCTTTTTATGTGTTTGCCTCACATCGGTTTTAGGATTTTTTTGGTTCTATTACATATTTCGGTTCTTTTTTACTCTGGTTCTTGATTCGAAGGCGACATATTTTGATTTTTGATTCGAAGGCAACATATCTGACATGTGGCTTCGTTGTGAGATTCGAATAGCGATTTTAGATTTGATTTCTAAACGGGTTTCAACGGTTTAAGATTTGATCTCTAAATGGGTTTCGTCAGCTTCAGTGTTAATTTTAGATATGGGTTTCCATCGATGGTCGATTTTTGTTCTTGTGGGGTTTCGATTTTTCTGCTCAATGATAGCAGTTTCGATTTCATATGTTTGATATAAATTTTGGTATGAATTTGTTCTAATGAAGATGATGAATGACCTGTGCGATTTTGTTCATTCTTGAAGAATGAATATGAATGTTCTTCATGATATATTGAGGTGGCGGAAACATGATGAGGTGGAAATGTTGTATTATTTAAAATAAATAAAAAATAATAGTAATTACCGGCTACCTGATGTGTAGGTAACCGGATATATTAATTGGTAACTTTTGAAACTTGGATACATTAAATGATAAGTTTGAAAGTTTTATATATACAATAGCAAAAGGTGACAACTTGAATACATTTTTATGTACTAAACCCATTTGATATTCATCAAATTTTAAATGCAATCAAAATCACTAAACTTTTGATGCAACAAATCTGGAAAACAAAAATGGCAAGAATAACTCTTTATTGTGATGTAGAGGCACCGACAACATTGTATGTATGATAACGAATGTCAGAGAGTGTGAGTACAAGATGAATGTCGAGAGATGTAAATTAATTTTATTTTTCTAATAAACAATAAAAAAATTGCATACAATAACAACTTAAATAAGGGTTAAAGTCACTGAACACAAAGAGGCTTTTCCCAATGTTCTGATATGACACATTAACTTTTTTTTTTACACATATGACCATTTAACTTGTAAGAAACCTGTTATTATAGTCATTTTGGTGATTTTGACCTGCAATAGCATGTCACATTCTTCCCCAATTTCCTTCACTTCGAATACAAACTTTGAAGCCAAAATTCTCCTTGTACACTTAACGAAAATCAATGATTCTTGACTCTATGGAAAGGTAATCGAGTTGTCTATCAGGTAGTACAAAAAAATGAATAAAAACGAGTTTAAAATGTGTCAATTCATTGAAATACCGTAAGGGTGTCGAATTGGTATTTATCGACTTTAATTAGCAATAACTTGGCCTACACTTGATGGTTTTTCATGAATTTGGTGTTCATTGAAAGGTAAAAAGATTATCTACGACAATCTATAAAAAGAATGACATAAAACGATCAAGAATCGAGCAAAAAAACAATCTTTTTTCTGCCCTGTTTTCGGAAAAAAAACCCAAAAAACGAGACTTTGAGCTCGAAATTCTCTCTCAATACTTGACAAAAATTCATGAATTTGGTGTCATTTGAAAGGTATAATGATAAATTACAAGATTCTACAAAAAATCACAAAAAACGACCAAAAATCGACCCAAAAATCGCAAAAAAGGGCTAAAACCGACTTGGCAGGTTGCAGGTCGCGTTTTGGCCATATCGACACGGTTTTGGTAAGTTAAATGGCCATATGTGTAAAAAAAAGTTAATGTGCCATATCAGAACATTGAGAAAAGTCTGTTTGTGTTAAGCAACTTTAACCCCTTAAATAAAATTCATTATAGCTTAATGTATTTTACCCTATTTATTAGGGATTTAGGGTAGGACAGAATTTGTTCATTTGTTAACCATTTCCAACAATATTTTATATATCACTTAATTATATTCTTACTGTTTATTTCCTACGAATTGTTATATATATATATATATATATATATATATATATATATATATATATATATATATATATATATATATATATATATATATATATATATATATATATAGGGGAGGGTTCCATCAAGAACAAAAAAAAATGCGAGAACTGCGATAACCGATCCCCATATTTTTAAAACTAAAATATCTACCAAACGACAAGATATTAAATTATGAAAATTATACCAAATTAACGACAAAAATATGCTCTTTAATATGACATCAATATTGCTATATTTTTTTCAACAAAAAAATTCGTTACATATATGTAACATACCTTATAGTACTGATCACATATATGTTAGTACTGATTACATATATGTAACATACCTTATAGTGCTAGAAAAAAACCCGGTAAATGATATATGTATAATTGAGTAATTTAATTTTATGTTTTGATTTCACATTATTGCATAACAGTTAGCTGAATAGAAAACGAAGACAAAGCCATTCAAGGAGACAAGGTCTTAAAGTTCGAACTAAGTGTAAAGTTTCCTTTGTCCTTGAATCTTTGTTCCTTGTTATCATATTTGGGTAGTTATTAGGTATTTGCAACTTAAATAAGACTATTTCTTGCAGCCTTTTATTAGAACTGATTAACCAATTGCATATAATTCAATATAACATAATCCCTTTTCCTGGTTTACATGCATTCAAGTGGTGATCAAAATATAATTGAGGACTCCTAGACCTTAGAGTTAGAAATATTCATCATGGAGTTTTATGTAAATGGAGGGACTGTCATTTATGAATTCAAGAACATTGCTATTCTTGATGCTTGTTGAGAGAAAATTATCCACAGGTGATGGAGATTCAATACACATTGGATTTAAGGTTGTTATGCCATCTGCATGCGAGATAGCATCTGTAAGTAATTCACTAATTTGTTTACGCTTATACCCTAAGAAAAAGGAAATATATTGATTTGGTTTTGACATTTTTTATTTATTTATGACAGAGATTGCTTATACAGGTCAAAACGGTCTAATTTGGAAAGAGCACCGTGTCAAAAGAGTTTGAGTCGGATAAGTTTCGATCGGGTTGGGTCGACCCGTTCGACTTTCACTTTTCTTATTATTACTCCATTTTGTAATATATATAATGAATCGGTGTAAATGACTCAAAATTTGATTCATTTGTAAGATATGACATAAACTTTAATTTCTTTATAGCTGGTTGGTATTTATAGCTGGTTGCGTGGTTGGTGTATGTTTGATTTATATATTTAGTTAAAAAAATCTCATATTTAGAAGCATGGAGTATTAGATCAATATCCTGACACTAAGAAGTGTGAAGAAATGGTAAAAATTCCTCACAATTAGAAGTGTGAAAATTGGCTTTCAATCTTCATACTTAAAAACGCGAAAAATGACTCAAAATCCTCACATTTAAAAGCGTGAACTTTTTACAAATATCTTCACACTTAAAAGCGTGAAAATTATCCAAATGTCTTCACACTTAAAAGCGTGAAAAATTATTCAAATGTCTTCACACTTAAAAGTGAAAAAAAAATTATCACACCCAATTTCCTCGCGCATGAGCCAAATGCGAACTTTATAATTTCTCGCGCTTATAATTGTATAAATATAACCTAAAAAGCGTGGACATTTAACCATTTTGTTGTAGCGTGAGTTGGAACACGAACACCTCGTATGGGTGTTCTCATACAAACCGAAGGATCGAAGGAGGAGCCCGAGGGCTATACGATCAGCCTGATTGAATTATTGTCGTTTGTCGACATAAGAGATAAGTTACTGACACGTGTTCTCATGACTCAAAACCACAAGTCATGGGTGGGTCCACCAACTGGCCATTCATAACATGCCAACCTCAAAAGTATATTAAATAATGTATATATATATATACATATAATAATCACTCGAAAAAAATAAACTAAAATGTTATATACGTTGACTGGAGGAAAGAAAACCTATAAATAAACCATATTTCATCAACTATACCTCTATGGCTTATTCTTCCTCTTTATTTGCAGGTTTCCTAGTCATTTTAACGGTGTTTAGGTTATATGCTAATGGATGTTATACATCCATCATTAGCTTTGGCGACTCCATTGCCGACACTGGTAACCTAAAACATCTTGCTTCGCTTACTCATCAACAATTTCCGAGTCTTTTTCCTCCTTACGGAGAAACCTTCTTCCATCGACCCACTGGTCGTTGCTCTGATGGTCGTTTGATCATCGACTTCTTAGGTAACTATTTACAATATATACACGTCTTATAAAGATTGTTAATCTAAACTAGTTTTCATATTATCGTTGTTGAAGACCAAGATTCGTATCTTTCTACATGTTAAATCAAGAAATGTTATAAAGAATCTTAAAACAAAGTTACACTTTTATAAGTTCTACTTTATGTAGTATATCTACTTCATTTCCTTGACTTTTGAGTATATATATGTTTAATTTATAAACAAGTTAATATATATGTACCTTTTATTTCATTTATGTACTTTTTAATATTACTGGAGGAAGTACTTACTACATTTATTAATAGCATAAATCATTCAATATTTAAACAAGTTAAATATTGTATCGTATTTCATGAATAATTTAAAAATCATCAAAGAGATTTTTGTAATTATTCTTTCATAAGATTTTTATTGCAGAACTAAAGCTTTAAGATATTTTCTATGTCACCCAAATTTGAGATAGACGTATAAATCACCAAATTGTCCTTGTGTGCTTTCCGTGAGTAACTAAGTTTGAAATCTGTTTCACCAAGATCACTTACACCTTTATTTCACATTTTGAAATTTTTGATGAATGACCTTGTTGGAACCGATCTGTAAATGACTTCAATTCTTTTTATTTTTTTTCCTTTTGGTTTTTGTAGCAGAGAGTCTCGGACTACCGTTGATACCACCGTATATGACCGTCAAGGGTAGTGACAATACGGTGGCGATTGGACATGGGATCAACTACGCGGTGGCAGGTGCTACAGCATTGGCTTCAAATTTTCTCCAATCAAATGGGATTCAAAATCCTGTCTCAAATGCATCTTTACAAGTTCAATTGGCATGGTTTAAACACTCTTTACCTTCTGTTTGTGGCAATGCTTTAGGTCACTACTCTTTACTTCAATGCATTCTTCATCATTCATCATTATTTTATAAGTTTTCTATAAATAATGTTTATGGTTTATAACTATATCTTGACAGATTGTCGAAACTTTATCGCGCGTTCTTTGATCCTAATGGGAGAGGTTGGAGGTAATGACTACAATTATCCAATACTTGATGGGAACCCAATCGATGAGGTAGAATCATACGTTCCTCTTGTTATTCGTTCGATCGTCTCAGCAATCGATGTAAGTTGATACTCGAATCATTTTTGGTAGTTTATGGTTTTTCATTTGCTTGAATTGTATAGTTTTAAGTACAGGAGTTGATTGAGATGGGGGCCGAGACACTTGTTGTCCCAGGAAACCTTCCGATTGGATGCTCCGCGGCTTATTTGACAATTCGCGGTTCTGAAAAGGAAGATTATGATCCCTTAACCGGTTGCCTCACTCGGTTAAATGAGTTTGCTGAATACCACAACAAACTGCTGCAAGAGAAGCTGATTCGGATCCGAGACTCTCATCCTAACGTTAACATCATCTATGCCGATTACTACAACGCTGCCATGCAGTTCTACCGTTCTCCTGATAAATTTGGTAAATTATCAACAAGTTTATAGATAAGGCTTATTTATAGTAGTTCCATTTCATGTATACATGATCAGTTTGTGTTTCTATGCAATTCTCATATATTAGGATTCACAAATGGCCCCTTGAAAGCGTGTTGTGGAGGCGGAGGGACGTTCAATTACAATTTATCGTCGAAATGTGGAGATGCATCTGCAAGTGTGTGTGGTGAACCAGCTACATATGTTAACTGGGATGGAGTTCATCTCACAGAAGCTGCATATAGAGTCATCTCCAAGAGTTTATTTCAAGGGCCATACACCACACCCCAGTTTAATTCCTTGTGTCTTGCAGCAACATCACAATTGGAGATCAGAATATCCAATTTTATGTAAGCAAAAATGCAAGCTTGGTGTATAAGTTGCAAATTTTTATAATGATGTATGTTTAGTTTAAAATATAAGTATAAATGTATATTATGTGTGATATGAAATTGATGTAATTCATAATATATGAAAAAAATCCCTTTTTTGAACATCTCCTTGAGCAATAAGCCTTTGAATAAATGATATCACACATAATCAATATGCTTTGTACTCATGAAACATTTGATCATTTGTAAGACATAAAACTTTAAGACAATCACAAAATATCTTTGTACAACATGTGTCTCCACAAAGCTTGATACAAAAATTACTCAATCATACAGAACAATGTTGGTTTGCAACTGAGAGGAAAGGCTGATCAATGGTATGATATCAGATGGATCATAATTAATCCAATATCAGACATCACCCTAGCTATTCTTGTAAGGAGGAATGAGCCTGGTTTCAACCAAGAAAAATAAGGCTAAATTTTGACATGAAACAAGAAGCCATTAACAAATCAGGAATCAATGATGTCAAGATGGAGATTCTACTATTGATGGTTTTAGGTTTTACAATACCGTAATCGTAAGATCGGATCGAGATCGTAAGATCCTACCATAATTGAATTGTCTATAATTTTTAATCTTCATTATATATTAAATGAAAATGGTTTATGATGTCATCATTCTATCTAATTTTTTTTATACCAATCATCTCCCCTTTATTTTCTTTAGATAGCTTACGAATGAGTTTTTCCTCAAATGCCATTTTTAAGTAATCTAGTTTGCTAAAATTTAAATATCTTAAGAGAAATATTTATTCGAATCATTTAATAGATACATTTACATATTTTCGTGTTATTTAGGTAAACCTGTATACAATTGGATTAAATCAGAAAAATGCAAATTTGATTACAAAGAGGTTTACAAATTTTTAGATAATAAAGTTATCTATGAATGTCTGATTTCTAATAGATTTACTCCTTTTTAAGAGATTGTATATCCGTATATATGTTTTACAATTGTTTTACTATATATGTTACTACTTATCAACACCATAATTAAAATTTTACTTTGACAATCAATTATGTTTATACACGAGATGTTAAACTAGTAATAATCTATATGTCTAGTAAAGTACATCAAATGGTAATCGATCATAGGGGAGAGTTCAAACGAGAACTGTTTTTCGTACGAGAACTGTGAGAACCAATCTTAGCCATTGATTTAATAATATGAAATTCATGGATGTGGAGCGTAGGAGGATCAAGTGTGGCAGGGTGCATGTGATGAATTCATGGGTGGGCAATGACATTGAATGAGGGGGAATTGAACGGCTCAGATTGGTTCTCGCAGTTCTAGTACGAAAAACAGTTCCCATTTGAACTTTTACCATCGATCATATATGTTAAATTAACATGTGACTCAATGTTTAAACACGATATTAATAAAATAATACAACTTCCAAAGAGTTATATTAGTAATTAACTATATAACATTTTGCAATGCAAAATGTTACTGTTCATCCACAGTAGTTTAATATTATATATCTGAATTCTGAATCTAAAACATTTATAATTCAAGTAGCCTGCTGGATAAGGTGATACTCCTTTATATTCTAAAGGCCTAAGTTCGAGACCGCTATAGTGCCTTTTTATATATACGTTTTGCTTCTTTAAAGTATGTGGACCATATCTTTTATTTAAAAATCTATACTCTATCGAGTGTATCGACTATTCGACCATACCTCTATTTCAATAATTTCTGCTTGCCGTGTACATTTGGGTTTACAGTTTACAGGCCATCTCCAATCCATCACCTCACTCCATTTCTTTTATTATTCAGATATGCTCCTTTTGTTATTTACTCCTGAGCGTCTGATTTTGGGTAAAGCCCCTATCAATGGAAATTTCAATAAACTCCACCGCATTAACACATATTCTCTGGGTACCTGGTAAGATGGTGCAAATGGGGCATCGTATATGTCTCATTTCCATCTTTTTTATTTTGATATAGGGGTTTTTATCGGTTTGTTTTCGTGTGTGTATATGATATGAAGATTGATGAAGATTTGAAGATAAAAGATGGAGAAATAGAGAGAAATACATGACGATTAGGAGCAGATATGGTATGCCATTTTACCTTTCTCATACTTGATCTTCTACCTGAAAGCTTCTTTGCTATCTTTTATGATTTCCTTCATAGGCACAGTAATCATATATTTGTGTGTGCTGAGATACTTTACGACATGTTTCTTACAAGCTTTTAATGTAGCGTACACCACATGTTTGATGAAATGCCTAGGTGAGTTCTTGATTCCTTAGCAAAATTCTGATGGTGTCTCCTTACTATGTACTAATGGTTGTAGTTTTAGATCATAATCGTGTATGGTCGTTTCCAGTTCCGTATCAGTCTTCTCTCTGATTACTAAGACATATTTTGCTCTCATCGTTGTTGATTGAACTACTTTTGGGGGTGAATTTGTTTTCATTTTAATCAATCAAGTACAACACGTCACATATGTTACTTCTTTCTGAATTGTTAGTGCACGTTAGAGTGATTCATCCTCAGTTGTACACATGAAACAAATTAGATTTGGACATGTTGCATACAAACCCAAATAGCAAACATCACAGTTGACAAAGCCAAGACCCAAGAAAAAGTACACCTGCTACTCAACTAGCAACCAAAAAGCATAAAGATTAGGAAACCAATTTCAACTAAACTACTCAACATTTATTAATCACACCGTCTTGATGTATTGTGTTTTGTTGTTGTGTATGCATCTTCATCTTTCTATTTAGGTGAATATTTTGTTTTACCCATTTTACCCATAAAAGATAAAGTATAGCTCAAATCAACACATGATGCTGTTTATAAGTGTGTGGGTTGAAATTATCGGATGTTAATAAATTATAAAAAAATAAGTTTGTCACTTTCATGCCTTTATGTATAGTCCATTGCTTATGTGTGTTTATATCACTTTCAGATATCAAACTCAATAATATATATAAACATCGATCATCACAAGTGGATAATGGAAGTGTCTTATAGATTATGGTTCATCTTAGGATAATGTCAAGTTTAAGGTGTCATTAAGATAATAAATTGTCTTATAATGAATATTAGTTGCAATTAATTTGACGTGGTTATTAAAAACATTGAATTTCACGTTTCTTGCGAATTGCAATATACAATACAAACATTAAGAAAATATTTGGTTGTGTGTTTGATAGTACAATTGGTGATCTTATATATGCACATAGGATTTACGAGAGCTAATTTTGGGTAGCTACCGAATATACTTCTTTATACAATTTTATCACAAAAGTCCATTTTTCATTGACCCAATATATCTTTCTTAGTCACATTTCACTTCACATAATCACATGGATGTTTGGTTATTTTGATAATTGAGTTTCACTATTTTTTACTGTCATTTGCATGTGTTCTTTCTTTCATCAATTTCTGCATTTAATCCTATTTCTCTCCTTGATTTTTTATTTTTATAATCTCCATAATCAACCTTCTATATAGTCTTACATTTATTAGAGTTAAATAATTTTTTCTAATAAACATTTATGTTTAGAAGGTATTTGTATGTTACTTGCATAAATGGGTGCATTTGGAAGTAGAATATAAAATAAAGATGTACATTTAACTACCCTGTTGTGATTTATTAATTTTTTGTTTCTTTTCTTAAAACTTAATTACAGTAATTCAGTTTTCATTAGTTTTGTGTGCTAGGGTGTAAGTTGCTAATTTTCGAGGTGCTAGCTGGAAGTTGTATGATGACCTTGCATTTGGAAAGCTAAGCATGAGACATACTCGGTTGATATATTTAGTTTGCCAACAGAGTTAGCAAAGAGGGGATATTCAATTGCTTATTTTGTTTACTAGATTTTAAACTACTTTAGTTTGATTTGGGATTGTGCTTTCATGTAGATTAAAATAGGTGACCAAGCCCAGAAAAAGATTGCTAGGTAGATAAAGACGTTTTGAACTACAATAGTTTGTTAATGATAAGTTTCAGATTTACAATCACATTTAATAATGATTCTTTTGAAGCCTTTGTCTCAAATCTTCTATTATGTTCTCAATGTTTCTGATTCCAATCTCCAATTGAATACACTTGAATATAGAGGTGGTAAATGGATAGATTTTACAGGTTGAAAGGCCAAAATGTTCATGTAAAAAGGTGACAAAATTGACATATTTGTTGTTTGACTATGCAATTCTAGATTCAAGATGTAGTATGAATCAACTTTTGTTAAAGCCCGTGTTTCTTAAAACTATATTAATTTTTTTAATCCCGCCGCAACGCGCGGACACTAAAACCTTGTTATAATGATATTATAAATTTGGATTTTAGAATAATGAAGACAAATACTTTACTAAATCTACTTTTATATGTCATTTAAAGAAGTTATATATTTATTTTTTATGTTACATAAAGTATTAGCTTATTTGTAAATTTTTATTTGACTAACTATGGTAAAGTAGAAAAGAACGGATCAAGATCTTAAAATCGTATGGTCAAAATCGATATTCTACATAAGATTTATTTAAAGCAAATGGTGTACTCTCTTTGAAGTATCCTATGTTTTACGTCACATCATCATAACCTTAATAAAATAATTAAATTTAATCTTTATTATACAATCAACATCACTAAACTCTTGATGCAACTAAAACTAGAAAGCAACAATGGCAAGAAGAGCTCTTTTTTGTGATGTACAGGCACCGGCAACATTGTGAGTATGTTGACGAATGCCAAAGAGTGCGAGTACAAAATGAATGTAGAGAGATGTAAATTAATTGTATTCTTCTTAATAATAATAAAAAATCATGCAATAACAATTTAAATAAAATTCATTATAGCTTAATGTATTTTTTAATCCTATTTATTAGGGAATTTAGGTAACGAGAGAGTTTGATTTACCCACTTTCCTAGTATATCTATTTGCCCACCAAATCATCATATTCTCATGAGATTTGACTAATTAAATCTAAGACTACATGCAAATAATATGAATACTAAATCAATTAAGATGTTATATATTATTTTATTGTTTTACTAGTTTATTGACCCGTATACATACGGGTATTTTGGAAGTGTATTTGAGATATTAAAATTTTCAAATAAAAATAATGCAATAAATGAAATTTCACCAAAAACTACATATGTTAGAATTTTTAACAAAAAAATGACTAAATTTTTTGAAGCACTTCTTTGTAGACTAAATTTGTTGTTTTGTTACTAACATTACATTACCATTGTTGTTACAAATCAAAACTTTTAACTCTCTAAAAGATATATAGAAGTTTAAAAATCAAAATATAATTTACTAAACCCAAAACAACAATAATCTAATTTGAAAGAACATGTATTACCTAATGTCATTTTCAGTAAATTAATATGTTGAAGTCAATCAGATAATATTCTGAACTGAAAACTGCCTCATATAATTTTTCACCATCATAAGAGAGGATGCTACCAGATCTCTTTGTTATGATCCGTGAGCATGCTTAAGCTTCTTATGTGTTTTGTTGTTTTGTACTCCCTCCGTCCCATTTTTATTGTCCAGTATTGACTTTTTAAAGTCTTTCTTTTTCAACTTTGACCTTAAATATTTTTGTTTCGGTTATATTATACTTCATGAAGATTATATCAATGAATTATACATTTAAAACACAATGCATTCATATATTTTGTATCAAATATTATATAACACAAACAAAAATATTTAAGGTCAAAGTTGAAAAAGAAAGTCTTTAAAAAGTCAATACTGGACAATAAAAATGGGACGGAGGGAGTATATATTTTAAACAATTTGTATGTCTACTTTTTATTTTTTTATGTATTAGTCTTTAATAGTTTGGTTGTTATCTACATACTTTAAACGTGTTTTATATTCAATTATGTTATTTTTCGAGTTACTTGTGTATAAAGTACTTCAAAAAAAAATTAATTTGGTTTCTTATGTAAGTATTTGGAAATTTTTGCATATGTACAGTAATTAAGTTTTTTATTTATTTTTTATAATGCATTTTAAGTTTACTTCTCTAATAGACAATAAGAAAAAGAAGCGAATATACTCAAGACACAAATTCTTAAATCAAGCAAAATCAACAATATTCTAATAAACAATCATTCTACTTGGTCAACCTCATTATTGAGAAAGAATAAAATGATAACATTATAAACTAATAAAATGATAGTCAATATAGACTATCAAATATAAAGAACAACTAAAAGTTTTTCATAAATAGAGAAAATGGAAATTCAAGTTCACATAACTAATAAATAAATGACGATTTAAGTGCACATGTTTAAGAGAAAGAAACTACACATACATATTTGTACACATGAGCATTACATGAATAAACCTGAAATACAACATAATCCAATATAGAATCGTTTGATAATTTAATGAATCAAGTTAGTTGATAAAGAGGTTCATCTACATACTTAAATCCGCTACCTACATGTCTTACCTCTAAAACGGGCTCCATTGCATTTCCACTTCTAAAGCCGAATTTTTGTACACCTTGCAAGTGAAAGAAAAATAATAATAACTCGCGTGTTAAATATTAGAAAATTACGAATTGTTTCTTGTTTTGTGTATAAAAAATTAACATTTCTATTTTAATGTTAAATTTGATTAACTACCTACACTAATAATATAATTTCAGGATCATCAAGAACAACTATCGTTTTATCTAAATTTAGATTTATATATATATATATATATATATATATATATATATATATATATATATATATATATATATATATATATATATATATATATATATAATATCATCTTCTAATGATACATTTGATTTTTAAACCATATATATAATATAAGGTTTCATACATCTTTCTAGTAAGATTGAAAATGCTTTAAAATCAATAACTAAACACTTTGAATAACATATCCAAGTGACCGCTAAACTCATCACCATAATTTAAAAAAAAACTCACTTAGATAAACAAAAAATTACTTACCCACTACTATTAATGGATAATAAAAAATTAAGAATATACTAATTTTAAAAAAGTGTCATTTTACAATAAAATTTACACCGAAACGTAGATAAAAATGAGACGGTCGTAAATATATAATTTATTTTTCTCTAAATAAAATATATCACAAGTTACTAAACATAATTTATAAACAACCCATAATTAATTACATTAATATACAATTTTTATAAAACTCCCTCATAATTTCTTAAAAGTCCCTCCCCATGTTTCATAAACCCTCCTCACAATTTTCATTAAGCCCCCTCACAATTGATTTAAAATTGAATTGATCGATTGGAATTTTGCCAAAATTGTTTTTGATAATGGATTAATTTTGCAATTGAGGGTTCCTATTGGTTAATTAAGATTGATTTAATGATTATTTTTGAAAAATTTGCATCTCTTTTATATAGATATATACAGATTCTATTTATAAGATTAATATAAGTATTATACTATTGTTTGTTCATTAAGTTGAACAAGTGCATTTGGGTATGAGGATATGTTCTAAGGGGAAATGGTATGAGAAGTTGTAGGATATTAAATCAAGATTCCTACAAAACAGAAAGGAAACCTTCGTTAGAGGACTTATGGGGACTAGGCCCTATAAGCCACTCCAACGCTCAAGTTAGCCATGGTATTTGGTAAAGAGCTCAATGGGAGAGTTTTTAGGGCTATATATGCGTACCTTAGTAGGAGACGGTGGTCTCTTATTTATAGTTGAGGGCCTCCTTGAATGAGCCGTTGAGATGATGGACAGGTGTCATCATCTCACGAGGGAGACCAAAAAGGTCGTACCTTTCTGCTGTAGGTGGGATTTGTTCCCCACTATCATTGTCAGCCAATCATATTGGCTGTATTATGTACTGTTGGGATTTTCTCCCCACCAATGTTGTTATCCAATCATATGGAGGTTACGTGCTTTGGGACTGCTGACGTGGCAGGCCTGATTGGGGTCCAAGGAGATTTTGGTCTTAGACGTAGCAGGTATAGGTCTGCGGGATTAGGTCTGTTCTCGATATACATCTATGTTGAGGATCGTGCCAACTGCAGGAGCAGGTCTGTGGGACTAAACCTGCTCGTAAGTTGTACATTAATGTTAAGGATCAGGCATGTGTCCTACCGAGTCAGGCCTGCAAAGTGAGGAAGGCTTTCCCTCTGGTTGGACTTCATTTATTTGGTGTGCAGGATTCGGGATTACCTTGTTGGACCTGCGTGCTGGATTGGGGAATTCAGGACTACCCTGCTGGGCCCTTATGCCGGGCTGGGCCAGGACAGGGGTACGTCATCAAGTCCCCTAGTCTAGTTTGGTATGATAAATCATGGCAGGCTGGACTCTAGCCTCGTTGTGAACAGTTTTGTCGCGTTGTTTGGCCGAGCATCTTGCATTAATTACTCGACAGCTTTTCAGGCGCGTGTGTGATGCGTGTGGTCTTTTATCCGACGATCTGACTGCTTATGACATCATGATTTGACGTTGATGGGAAACGGTCTGTCTTATCGGATATTTCGAATTTCCCGCTCATTAATGCTACCGGGCGACCCGTTCTTTTGGTTTGTTGGGTCGGATATTTCGCTTTCTTTCACTTTTACGTTTTCCATCCTTTCATATCTCTTCTTTATCTTCTTCATTGATCCTTTCTTTGTCGAAGACTTCCGCTCCTTCGCCTATTTGAGGTACCCTTCTAAACTTTTACTCTGTTTTCTTCTACATTTCCTTTTACTTTGATGGCTGGCGCTCCTGCGTTGGATCTTTTTCCCGATGTTACTCAGAAACGATTTAATGCGTTTATGTGTGATCATCCTTGGCTTTCTAAATTTCATCCATCCATCCCTTTGGTTGATGAAAGGGAAGACCGTCCTCCGGCTCATCGTACAGCCTTTTATATGTCCTACGCGAAGGAGGGCAACCTCCAAATCCCTTTTACTCACTTTTTCTTAAAGGCCCTTCGCCACTATGGGATAGGGTTCTCACAGTTACACCCGTTGGGGCTTTCCAAGTTAACTACGTTCGAGGCTGCGAGTAAGAGTTGTAATAGCAGGGCTAGTCTGACTATCTTCCGTGCCTTCTTTCGTTTGACTGCGTATGGCTCCTGGTTTACTTTTGAGAAGAGACGACACCAGGCAAAACGGTTTTTCCTGAAGAGCAAAGATAAAGGGTTAAAGGACTGGAAAAAGCACTGGGTTTGGATTGATGCTACCACAGACGTTTTCCCTGATGGTTATGAAGGTCTCCTGGCCTGGAGAGGGGAAGACGAGGTGTTTGAGAGTGTTAACCGTGAGCCTGTGTTGGCTAGGAATCGGAAGGTTCTGTATGATCGCCTGGCAGGCCAGACGCTCCACGTGCGTCCATTTAAGGAGGGCTTCTTGGTTTTGACTGGGATTAGCCAGAACTGGGCTGGTCCCCGTAGGCCTAAGATTCGTAGTGCTGGGAGGGGTAAATCCCTGTTTTACTTTCTCGTATAAATTGCCTTATTTTTTTATTCTAACTTTCTGCTTTATTTTGCAGATATGGGTATTTTGGAGTACATGCAGGCCCCGGATGAAGCTGTTGTCCAGGTGGTCCCAATGACTGAGCAGGAAGAGGAGGAAGCCATGCGTGCTGATGCTGAAGTTGCCGCTGCTGCTGCAACTTCCAGTGTTATCCGACAGAGGGCTGAGGAGGAAGCCAACGATAATGAGCACCTGGACGAGATCAGGCGTCGGGAGATAAGGGCTCAGCAACGTGCTTCGCAGCAGGAGGAGGTCGCTGAGTCCGGTGAGTTGCATTTAACGTTTTTTTCCCTCATCTCGTGTTGAACTAATGGTTTACTCCTCTTTGTAGGGGACACTACACCATTGATGGTTGCTCCCATCTCTGTTGTGATACCTGCTCATGTTTCCGCTGGGGGAATAGCAGGTGCCAGTGGGTCTCCGATAGACCTGGAGGAGGGTGTAGGAGATAATACTATTGACCTGGGGAATGGTAGTGATGAAGCTGACCCAGGGGGTGTTGCTGCGCCTCAACCAGGCGCTAGCCCTGCAGACTCATCTCGTGGCGTGAAGAGGAAGGAAAAAACAACTGTTGTGGGGAAAGCTGCCAAGAGGATCCCTCCCTTCAATTTGGGTGCCGCGGAGCAACTGGCTACTGAGCTTTCGTCGCGAAGTATGTTTACCTTACTCTTACTGCCTTTATCTTTTATTTCTATTTCCTGATCCTGCTTTCGTTTGCAGCAACCCGTTTGCAGGAGGCTATTCTTTCCAAGGCAGAGAGCGACCCTTGGTCCCCTGCCATATCTCTTCCTGGGACCTTCGATGGTCGTGTTTCTACTGATCGCCGTGCTTTTTTCGACGGTCTACTTCCTACGGGGCGACTGAACCAGGCGTCTCGAGCTCCTGTTCTAGATGCCCTTGACCGTGCTGATGAGAGCATGTTCGAGATGATCGTGAGTTTTGCTGATGCTCGACGCAGGCTTCTTCAAAGCAGTCTGGATAATACCCAGGCTTTGCTAAAGGAGAGTGACGTTGAGCATCGTATTCGGGATGCTGTATCTAAGAGCAGGGATGCTGATCATGCAACCATCCAGTATGAGGGAGTCCTTGCTGAAAAGGATGCGGAGATTTCTCGCCTGAAGCAGGATGCACTTGCCGTAGGGTTGGAAAGGGATGACCTGGCTTCCTGCCTGGAGGATGCCAGAAGCTCCTACCAGGGTCTCAGTGGGGAGTTCGAAAATCTTCAGGGAAATTTTGCGTCCCTGGTACGGGGTATACCGTCCTTGGTGGCCAAGCTTCGAGCTTCAAAGCAGTATGGGAAGCCTTATGGTGCCCTGTATGATGAAGCAATCCGCTTTGGTAGGCACCAGGCTGTAACCCAACTGAAAGCCGCAATTCCTGGCCTCCCTGCTGAGATCGTGGGTAAGTTTATTGATCCCAACGTCCTAGAGAGGCTAAAGGATGGGGCAAAGGAGGTTAAACACATGGAGTTCCCTTTCCCCCAGCAGCTGGCTAGTATGACCAGTAGCTCCTGGGAAGATATTGATAAGGTGAACCCTGATGCCCTGGACTCCTCTGGCCAGGCACCTCCGGCCTGAATCTTATATGTAACATGTTTCGTACTTTACTATGTAATTTCTTGGAAAAACGTTGTAATTAATTGCTGCTTTCTTTATTGATAAGGGTAGTCCCCAATTTATGTTTGTTTTTCGTGCATTTTCTGATTGTTTGTTGTTCAGGCGTTGCCCAGTTTTATAGCCTAGGGCTGGTGATAGTGTTTCACTATACCTGCGCCCTCAGGGTAGCCCATGACTCCGCCTTACTATACTTCCAACATGGGACGAAATGGCAGGTGGAACACCTGGCTTTACTGTGTGAATGTATTTTAAATAACATGTATAGATAAGTAATGGCAGGCCAAAACGCCTGGCTTTCATTGATTCATAATGGCAGGTAAAAAACACCTGGCTTTCATACAATAGAGTACCAGGAACATTCCTGGGTTTCATACATAGCATCTTTTTAAATTGGTGACAGGCCAAGACCTGGGAACGTCGGAACCGTCTACATTGCTGAGTAGGCAAGAGCCATTCAGGCTAGCCTCTCTTATGATGTAGGGTCCTTCCCAGGTAGGCGCTAGTTTTCCCGGTGGTTGTGCCAGGCTTGCCTCATTTTTTCGAAACACTAGGTCTCCTGGTTTGAAGACACAAGACTGGACCCTTTGATTGTAGTACCTGGAGATTTCTTTCTTTCTCTCTGCTTCCCTGATTGCCGCTCTGTCCCTTCTTTCTTCTGCTAGTATTGTGTTGACACGCAGCTCTTGACTGTTGCTTTCCTCATTAACGTTGATTCTATCTGTTGGCCTGAGAATTTCTGGCGGGATTACTGCCTCGGTACCGTATACAAGACTGTAGGGAGTTTCACCCGTGCTCCTTTTTGGAGTGGTCCTGTGTGCACATAGGACGCTTGGTAGTTCATCCACCCATGCCGATCTTTGCCGCCCTAATCGTGCCTTGATTCCATGAACGAGTTCCTTGTTTGTTACTTCAACTTGACCGTTTTCCTGGGGATGGGCGACGGAAGTGAACACCTGGGTGATCCCCATGTTTTGACACCAGGAGACCAGTGACTCCCCAGCGAACTGTGTGCCATTGTCGCTTAGGAGGAAATGAGGGAGTCCGAACCTGCAGACAATATATTCCCATACAAAGGCCAAGACTTTGCGCCCTGTAATTGTTGCCAATGGCTTGGCCTCCACCCACTTCGTAAAATAGTCAATGGAGACGATAAGAAACTTTACCCCTCCGGGAGCTATAGGGAAGGGACCTACGATATCTATCCCCCACTTGTAAAATGGCCATGCATATGTTACAGGGATCATATCATGCTTTGGTTTTCTTGAGACCACTGCATGTATCTGGCATGAATCACACTTGATCAGCTCTGCAGTTGTATCGTTATACATTGTGGGCCAGTAATATCCCAGACGCATGATTTTTGTTACGACTGACCTGGGTCCCGCGTGGATCCCGCATGCGCCACTTTGTACCTCTTGTATGATTTCTTTGGCCAGCGCAGGGTTCAAACACCTCAACAGGGGTCCCAAAGAAGATTTTCTATATAGCAGACCATCCTTAAGCCGGTACATGGGTGCTTTCATTCGTAGTGTTCGTGCCTTTTTTTGTCACTTGGCAAGAGACCTGTTTTTAAGTATGCTTCAAACGGTGTCATCCAGGATTCTTCTTCTCCCACTTAACTGACTTCTGGCTTATCATTGACGTACTTATCTTTTAGCACCTCCACCAAAACTTTTTTTGTTAGGTGTTCGACGGCAAAGGTTGCCAGCTTACTAAGGGCATCTGCGCGCTTATTTTGTGACCTGCGCACCGGCGAAATGTTTTAGGAGACAAAGTTTTTTGATGCCTGCTGTACTTGGTCTCTGTATGCCCTCATCGAGCCATCTTTGGCCTCAAAACTTCCATTGACCTGGTTGGCCACCAGCTGCGAGTCCACGAATACTTGTAGATGAGATACTTTTTGAAGGGTTTTGAACCTGACCAAACCACCATATGACTCAAACTGGTCAAACCTGGGCTTGATTCCACTAGTTCAATCCTAAAAGCGGAACTAGATTGAACACAACCCTCTAAACCCCAAAAAGGTTATGATCTTTAAACTTACATGATCAACATAGTTTCTTGCATAACAATCCACAGATAAGGTTATAAGGAATATATCTGATCTGAAAAAACAACGGGATTGCTAAAGAGAGTCCACCACTACTGCACCTCCGATTGAACTGGCTGCTAGACCGCTCCTGGATCACCAAGCTTTCAACACTCAAAGTCGAGTGTGTGTGTGTATGCGAAAACCACCTTAAACCGAAAACACACCTCTTGTGTTTCTCGATTTTGTGTTCGACGCCAAAGGAGAGACCGAGAGATGCGAGAGTGAGAGGGAGAGATCGACGAGATCAAGAGAGAGAGTTGTGGTGGCTAGGGTTAATCCCTTGTAACTTATATTTAATCCTTAAGGCTCAGGATATATATAAGGATTAGAATGGACCTAAGCCCGTTTAATTAAAAGTCCACTGGTTTTAATTAAACTTTCAACTCTTCTCTTTTTGACCCCCTGGACTTTACTAGTTAATTAATTAACTATTAATTAACTGGTCCGTTAAATATTAAAACTTAATATTTAATTCCCTTTAAATAATAAATAACTATTTATTATTTATTCCTTTCTAATAATTAATCCAGACTGGATAATTATTTATATCTCTCAATAATTAATACTACTGATTAATTATTCGTTTATCTCTTTAATTAATCTGACTGATTAATTATTTCCTTTTTCTCTTTAATAATTAATCTAACTGATTAATTATTTACACACAGATTTATGGTGAAAAACCAACTGTTCTGAATTGGGTGTGTAGCAGTGTGACCCTTTTACTCTCTTATAACATTGGATACAATATGCACGCTAATTATCTCTGCACATAATCCAACAGACTCCCACTTGTGCAAGATAAGTAACAGTTACTGCACATTGTTAGCCTAAGGAGGTCCCTAGCCAGACACTTAGGGTAACCAGGTTATAAGAACTCTTATACCCCAAAGTAACTTGTGATAAAACTTCATAAGCAACCTGCTTAGAAGTTACCTGTTATAAACTAACTGTTTATAAACTAAACTATCATAAACTCCCTGTTAATGAATGGGTACGTTTTTATATATACAAACTTGCATATATATAGGTTTGTCCCTTGCAGCGCGATATTTCAATTTTGAGCATGAGCATGAAAAAATTCAACTCAGAGACTCAAGAATTTGTTCATGACATACTTGATCTTGAAACTGCGTGATAAACGACAAAGAACAGATCAGTTCGTTTGGGCACGGCCGTGCACTTACCAGTTTCTCTAATCAGTCAAGGGGCCCGGAAATATCTCTTCTAAAAAGAAGGTGCAATTACCATCTTGCATATTCACATTTGGAAATACGGCTCCCACTGAATCTAGACACACCCCTTATGACCACCCTGTTACGGCGTGGTGTTAGAGCTAGCTAAGAAGACAGTAGTTACCGCATCCCAAACCAAATACCTCAGGCTTAAGGATAACCTATGTGATTAATACTTTTGACATGAAACCACGAAGTATTATTCACAGTGGGTCAATCCAATATTCGTAAACCTAACGAATATCCGTCAATTTTGGTCCGCAAAAACCTTTTGCAGCTATATTCGACAAACTTTCGAATCTACCCAAAATTACGATGACTTTATAGCCCTATCATGGTTCCCACCACGATAAGTAGTCACGGATAATATTTTGAATAAACCTAGTTTATTCCTGGATAAACCAAAACATACAAAATTGTGAAGAACAATGAAACTAATTTCTACATCCTCCCATATTCCACCCTGGAATAAAGATGTATAATTTCTACCATTTCATTGACTCGATTCATGGTGTAAATCTGAAATTACTTATTATTTTGCATTGTAACTTATCACATATTACGAAGAAAATAATATGGTTATAAACCTAAAACACAAGACTAGTACCTTGAAGTACTCTTTCTTGGTTTTGCTAGAAATCGTTCTTGCAACCTAAGAACGGCTCTAGACTTACTTATTTTATAAAATTCCTTAAACTTGGAGAAACTGGAAATAACTCCAAAGTTTCTGATTTTATAAAATGACCTCCCTGTAATTAAGACTTTAATTACATTTGTAGATATACTGGATCTTATTATCCCTTTTTGAAATGATAAACCTTCTTACATATACTTGTAAGAAACTTGAGATTAGATTCCCTGTGTATGCCAACACTAATTTAATATCACTACTAAGAATGTTAGAGAACATTCTATTTTATCATTTCTAACGTTAACCAACCAACAACATTTAATTAAGCTGACTTACTGAACTTAATGAGCATAATTTTTGTTTAAGTCATAACTTGACTCAAAAACTTGCAATGATATCTTTATCGAGTACTTATCAATAAATCATGCATTCCTCGGATTAGTTCTTTCTCAAGAATTTACTATTTTAGATAGCTTCTAAAAACATCCGATAATTACATACTCTAGAAGTTCAAACTTGTATTTATCACACTGGTTAAAAAAAACTTTTATTAACTTTGATAAATACATTAGTCAGATGCTCCCACTATCTTTTATGAAAAAGTGCATTACTTTAAAACATTCCTTTAGGCTTTAGTTAATCTTTGACTACCATGCCTAAAACTTGTGTTCCAAACACATGTTTTAAAACTTAGTTTTTGCAAGAAATTCGTTTTATGAAACCAAGAACTTGGATCTTTACATATCCATCTTTCTAATTACAGAAAGTGGTTTCATCAAACTTGCCATGAGTGTAAAACACTTGTGAAGGCACTTTAAATTTCTTTCCAAAACATTTAGTATAAAACTCCCTTGATTACCATAATCATTTTTATACTTCCTTAAATGTTTTATCAAAAAATATTTTCACTTAGAAATAATAACTATCATTTCTATTTAGTTCAAGACTTTGAACATTCACTTTTCATAAATAACTTAAACACTTGTTAAATTGGAAAAACTATCTAATTTTATAAACAATACTTGTTTATTTAAGCGTTTGAAAAAGTGGAGCCAACATTTATATAACTACAACAAATCATAGCATAAGATTATTATGAATCACCAATCAAGTCAAGACTTGACTTGTTGGTATTCTTTTAGTCAAAACTGGACTAATCCTGATTCATAAAATAAGAACACGTGCACGGATATATAACTAAATAATTAAATTTCCATAAACTCAAAAGTATTCATAAACCAACAATATAAAAAATTGTTCAAATAAACTTTAAGAGTTTAATAAACTAGGAAATGTAAATATTAATAATATCCGTATGCTGCATGTGTGATCTCCTCTTGCTGGGCCGTATCACTTTCTATCCCCTCCTGCAATAAACGATTGCAAGACGTTAGAATACTCGTAAAAAACTTTTACAAGTGGAAAGTGACAAAGAAGCTACACGATACCTGAGGTGCCAGCCTTGCCACCTGCCTCGTGACCCTTCGGGCAATCTCTTTTCTAGTGCCCAACCTCACCGCACTTAAAGCACCGATTCTCGGATTTTGCTTTGTTCGGTTTCGGCTTCTTGCCCTTGTTGTCGTTATTAGCCCTGGGTGCATTCTGGCTGGGCTGGGCCTTGCCCTTTCCCTTTCCGTTGCGCCCCTTCCTCTTCTTATGCCCGCCATGACCTACCATGAGAATGTCCTTAGACTTGTTCCCGATACTCTGCTCAGCAGTCTTGAGCATTGAGTGCAACTCAGCCACGGATTTCTCCATGTTGTTCATGTTGTAGTTGACTATAAAAGGCTTATAGTCATCCGACAACGAGTTGAGTATCGTATCCGTTGCTAGCTGCAACGGAACTGGGTGCCCAAGTCTCTCTAGGTGGTCCATGTAACCTTTCATTTTCATGACGTGGTTACTGACCGAGGTCTCCTTAGCCATCTTGCACGAGTTAAATGCCCTGGTGGCATCATAACGCTCTGTGCGAGCTTGCTCCTGGAACATGTCCCTCAACTGGTGGATCATGTCATAGGCAGTAGTCTCGATCATGCTCGACTGTAACTCTGAACTCATAGTTGCGAGCATGAGGCAGCTGACGTCTAAGGCGTCATTGGAGCGCTTCTGAAAAGCCTCTCTGACTTCTGCCCTAGCGTTACTGGCAGGAGGATTTCCTAGAGGTTGTTCTAGGACATACCACTTTCTCTCGTGCCTAAGCACGATCCGGAGATTTCTCTCCCACGTGAGAAAGTTAGGACCGACAAGCTTGTCCTTCTCAAGAATGGAGCGGAGAGAGAGGTTGTTAGTACTAGTAACGTTGGTTGCCATCTACAAATTAAAACCCGGTTTAATTAGTAATTGCAAATAAACTTTCTAATCATATATCATCAAACCCATAAATAATATATATTAGACCTAGTACCTATATTTCACATACTTGACGCAAGGTTTGGGCACTTCCCGCCAAGTCATGCTATTTCTGGTAGGTAACACCCTTTACCAATCGTACCTAACTGATACGACTCCTAGAACCTCGTAGAGCACTTAGACCCAGTCTAGTATGTTTAACTCTACTCTAGTGCTTTTTGGGCCGGGACTCCCGATTATCACCAAAATAGATCGCACCACCTAAGACAGCATGAATTCTGGTCGGGACTCCCGATTATCGCAGAATCTTTCATGCCCCTTCCCGCAATGGTTTGAACCCGGATGCCCAAGGTTTGGGCACTTCCGACACCCGAGTACCGTTTAACAGCAAGGGTGTACCATTAGGTGGGTAGCACACTGATCTAAGATTTTTCTTAGGTTTTATAATTAAGTTAAAAACTTAATTTTCCAGTTTTTGAAAAACCATTTTAAAACTAGCTGTTTTAAAAATACGATTTATATGTGTACCTAAACTAGGTGCACAAAACGGCCTTTATAAGTTCCAAACTTATAACCTTGACAAAAACTTTAAATTTATAAAAAATTTAACTAACACGACTAACAATCTGTAGTCGTATTCTAGTTTGTCATAAAGCGCGTGGTTTTTCACTGTTTAATAACAGCCTGATATTAAATCCTTTTTTAATGTAGCATCATATAAAAGTCACAATTCTATATGAAAAGCAGTAAATAAAACAAACATAACCACGCAGATAATAAGAGTAAGCATATAAAGCCCTATAGTTTTTCCAACTAATCCTAAGGTCAAACCTAAGGACAAAGTGACTTGGATTCGCCTTTCCTGACATGCTGCTCCCACTAGCCTTGACATCTCCCCGAAGTATCCGTGCTTCGTGTGAGAACACCTTTTTCTTGTCACCTTCTTGGAGATCATCTTGGTTGAGGGATTAAACTATGACTAGTCTATTACAAATACAATATTGAATGGGGTTGTAGGTGGCACGCAGGCCTCCCCGAACCAGTACAATATTACAATTAAGAAATGGATTGTAATTGGCACGCAGGCCTTCCCAAAAACCAAAATAAAAGAAGAAAAAGGAAAAACGAGTCCTAAGTCGGCAAAACTATAGCTATCACAACCACGCATTTATATATAAGCACTATATATATAAAAGTCAACCACACAGTTATAATATAAAAAAAACAATAAACTGTGCTGTTAAGCACACAACCTGATTTGTTCAAACATTCTCATTTACCCTTTTGATTAATACCTATTAACAAAAAATGAGAATTATGATCTTCTAATTTAATTTGACCAACTTGGTTTTTCAACAAAAACTTGAAAGACTTGATCTTATTCAAAACTTGAATGAAATCCTCATGTTGAGTTTTATTACTAGTTTTCCAAAAACTTAAAACCGACAACTTTTGGTCATTTAAAATACTTTCTTATTTGTTTCTCCATGATATTATATATAAACTTTATTCCTTTAGAATTTATTCAAAAATGACTAAACTAGTCATAATAAATAAAAGTCTAAGATATATATTTTAACTAAACTAGTGAAAACATATAACACTAGTTTATATAATATCTTATTAATTTTATAACTTAAAATTAATAATCCTTTTGTATTAATCCGGAAAGACCATCTTGGGCCAACATCTCCCGTAAAACCGAGAAACCCACTGGGCCGAAACCCACTTGGGCCGAGATCCTCTTGGGCCGAGACCCACCTTGGGCCGAAACTTTCTTGGGTCGCGGAAACACACTGGGCTTTAAACCCTTTGGCCCGAAGCCCATTAGGCTCTTAGCGCCGCTAACGATCACATGAGGCCCAACTGGCCTTTAGCGCCGCTAACGGCCGCCGCGAACAGCCATCACCCGACACGGTGATGATCTCGGTTCCCGTTTTCCGATTGATACAACATTCTAAATCCCTTTTAACCTATTAAAACTAACTGTTTTAATATACTGATTAAAAACTGGATTTAGTTCAAAAACCAACACTATTAATTATTAATACTAACGAAACTTGTTTTATTAATAATTAATTATCCTAAAAACTTGATTTCAACCTTTTTAAACAAAAGTTCAAAACTTGGTTAACGTCTAGTTTAAAATAAAAAGTTTATTCCCTTTTAAACATTTAAACACAAACCTGGTTTAAACCTAACTGGTTAAAATCAAACCTTTTATAAACTGGATAAAAACAGAAAACTTGTTTTTATCCTTTTATGGTTTTCGAAATCTATAAGGAGAAGAAATAAGATGGAGAAGATCATATAACTATTAAACAAACCAACAATGGATTAACTAGGTTTAATTGATTAAACAAACTGTTTAATTTAATCTTAATTCAAAAACCATTCTTATCCAAAAATCATGATCCTTTTAACCATTCAAACTATCTGTTTGAATTTCCTGATTAATAGGATAATCCTGATAACAAAAACAAACTGTTTTGCTACCTTTTATGACTTTCGAAAATTCCAAGAACAATTTAAAGAATCAAGAATAAAACCTTAATCTAAAAACAGATAAAAAACTAGAAACTATGGATCATAGAGTCGAGGCTCTGATACCACTGAAGGGTTTTGAACCTGACCAAACCACCATATGACTCAAACTGGTCAAACCTGGGCTTGATTCCACTGGTTCAATCCTAAAAGCGGAACTGGATTGAACACAACCCTCTAAACCCCAAAAGGGTTAGGATCTTTAAACTTACATGATCAACATAGTTTATTGCATAACAATCTACAGATAAGGTTATAAGGAATATACCTGATCTGAAAAAACAACGGGATTGCTAAAGATAGTCCACTACTACTGCACCTCCGATTGAACTGGCTGCTAGACCGCTCCTGGATCACCAAGCTTTCAACACTCAAAGTCGAGAGTGTATGTGTGTATGCGAAAACCACCTTAAACCGAAAACACACCTCTTGTGTTTCTCGGTTTTGTGTTCGACGCCAAAGGAGAGACCGAGAGATGCGAGAGTGAGAGGGAAAGATCGACGAGATCAAGAGAGAGAGTTGTGGTGGCTAGGGTTAATCCCTTGTAACTTATATTTAATCCTTAAGGCTTAGGATATATATAAGGATTAGAATGGACCTAAGCCCGTTTAATTAAAAGTCCACTGGTTTTAATTAAACTTTCAACTCTTCTCTTTTTGACCCCCTGGGCTTTACTAGTTAATTAATTAACTATTAATTAACTGGTCCGTTAAATATTAAAACTTAATATTTAATTCTCTTTAAATAATAAATAACTATTTATTATTTATTCCTTTCTAATAATTAATCCAGACTGGATAATTATTTATATATCTCAATAATTAATACTACTGATTAATTATTCGTTTATCTCTTTAATTAATCTGACTGATTAATTATTTCCTTTTTCTCTTTAATAATTAATCTAACTGATTAATTATTTACACACAGATTTATGGTAAAAAATCAACTGTTCTGAATTGGGTGTGTAGCAGTGTGACCCTTTAGTCTCTTATAACATTGGATACAATATGCCCGTTAATTATCTCTACACATAATCCAACACTTTTAACTTTGCTGCTAGCCTGAGGCCTGCCAGTAGAGCCTCATATTCAGCCTCATTATTGGATGCAGGAAAGTTTAATCGCAGGGCGTATGTGTGCTCCTCTCCCTCTGGGCTGACCAGTATTAATCCTGCCCCTGATCCTTCTGAGCTTGACGCCCCGTCGGTATGGAGGGTCCATGACTGATTTGGGGTTTGTTGAGTTGAGTCTTTTTCTGTACCAGTAACATCAGTTTCTTCGTATTCAGCGATAAAGTCTGCCAACACCTTGCCCTTGATGGCTGTTCTTGGGGAGAATTCAATCTCATGTTCCCCGATTTCTATTGCCCATTTGCCCAATCTCCCTGAATTCTCTGGTCGCAAGAGAACCTGGCGCAGGTGTTGATCAGTTAGGACCCGTATTGGGTGCGCCTGAAAATAACGTCTTAAGCGCCGCGCAGTGTGAACCAGGGCATATGCCAGTTTTTCGATTGCTGGATAGTTAATCTCGGGGCCTTGCAGGGCCTTACTTACAAAGTATACGGCTACCTGCTTAGCACCTCGATTAGCTACTAATGGTGTGAGGTCCTGTACAAGGCACTGCTGGACCTACACCAGACAGCCCTTGCAATGATAACCCAAATTAGGAGTTCTGCCTATGTCCTGGAGGAGCAAGCATATCCAGGAGAGAGGACCTCCTGGACTGAAGATAGGAGAGTTCCATGTTCCTGAGACGCAGGTCTACATATCTGTCCGCATTTAATGATAAGTATGGCGGACTTGACATTAAGGTACACTCGTCATACCCGTCTGTACGGAGGGAGATCTTGCCATACCTTTATCCAGCTGTCCTGACACCTAAGTACATCACAGCCGTCTGGTGCTCAACACTTGGATAATCATCCAAGGGCTCAGGTATGACCTCCTATAATATAAATTAGGAACACACATCACTTACAATGGGGATGACAATCAGATGCATACATACCACAAACATAAACTTCGGAGAGGGATACGGGGATCAATCTCCGTCTTCCTCTAACCTCAGGTATTAATTGTTTCGCAAGAGTGTTCTTCAGCAGAATCATCTACATCAAGCACTCACGCATCCTTCCGGCGATCCAGGAGGAGATGCGCGATCAGCTACCAAGGCTGAAGCTATGGACTCCCTGGAACTGGCCACGTATAAGATAAGCACTTCTCCTTCTTTTAGGGCAGCCAACATTGGTAACCTGGCTAAGCATCATTTTATATCCTGGAAGGCCTGCTATACTTCTGTCGTCCATCTGAAGTCATTCTTCTTTATGCATCCTTTGAAGGTTTGAAAGAATGGGATGGACTTAGCTGCGGAGTTACCCACAAACCTTCCTAATGGTGTATGGTCCTGAATAGGACACTCCTGGACCTACACCCACCTCTCACCAGTTAACCCTTGTAACGATAATCCAGATTAATAGTCCTGCCTATGCCCAGGAGGAGCAAGCCTGTCCAGGAGAGGAGATCTCCTGGATCAAAGATAGATGAGTTCCACATTCCCGAGACACAGTGTTGCATATATGTCCTCATTTAATGATAAGTATGGCGGATTTGACGCTAAGGTTAATCTTCATACCCATTCGTACGGAGGAAGATCTTGCCATACCTTTATTTAGCAGACCTACCAAGACTACAATCATTACACTTTCCCTGAGCTTGACACTTAGAGACACATCCCACGGCTCAGGTATGATCTCTTACTACTATAAATAAAGCTAAACAAATCATTTAGAACAGACAGTTACTCTCTCTATCTAAGAATCACATACTGACTTAAGCATTGGAGAGGAATACGGGGATCACTCCCCGTCTTCCTTTAACCTAAGGTGTTAATTGTTTTGCAGATACTTACGTTGGTAAGAACAGTTACATCAAGCACTTACGTATCCAGACGATCAGAGAGGTCTAGATGCGCGATCAAATGGCGCCATCCGTGGGAACGGCGTGTCTCTAATTCAAACACATTCCTTTTTGTTTTCTCTCACGATCAACCCTAAGAACACTTCTGGGAGTTAAAGTGATATTCCTTGTAACAAACGCAATGGCAACGCCTGTGCCAACGTCCTCTGGTTTGAATGTTGCTAATACCTCTACTCCCAATCTAAATGTAAGCACCTCTAACATTACAGCTGGCGGTACAAACGATGGTCCTCCTATTCTCTCTACCACTAGACCACCTCATTCTTCACCAGCACAACCCTTCAGCCTATTACAGGGTGGCTTAGGCTATCTCAATAATGAAGACTGGGGCTTGGCGAGACCCAATGAACAAACGGGAAGACCACCCTTACAGACGTTGGGATCTCCTATAATTCCCACCAAATTGTTTAATACCCCAGGGGTACAAGCCAGTACCGTCAACCAGACTACAGACATGCAAGCTCAACTACAGAATATACTCCTGGCACAGGCACAAGCACAAGCAGCTTATTGGCAAAGCATAGCCATGCAGGGTAGGGCATGGGGAGGAGGGACTCAAGGAACTCTCTACCAGACCAGACCCGTTCTTGCACATCCTAAAAGTAGTCCTTTCGCTCGCATATTGAGGAACACCAACTCCCGGATAATGTCAAAATCCCTGCAATAGTAGGGACTTATGATGGTTCCGGAGATCCTGATGACCATATTACCCTGTTCCAAGGAGCGATAAGGAAAGAGCCAAGATACCCAATCTCCCCGAAAGCCAAGTTGTATCGGGATCCATAATGAGCATCCGCCCATCGCAGCTCATAGAAGATTTATCGACAAAGGTACCTCTCACTTTCCAAGAATGTATGGATAGGGCGTATGCCTGGGTCCAGGGAAAGGAGATGGAAAATCAGGTCAGGAGTCTCACCAGAAAGGAGACGCCCAGGGGCAAGCCTTGGGGAGGGGAGAGCTCCAGCCCCAGAGGAAGCTTTAAAAATCGAACATCCAGAAAATTTTCAGACAATCGTAGAGACAGAATGTATGATGGTAGGAGCCCAATTATCTCAGGTTTGTCTAAAACACCCAGGGAGATCCTTGCTACGGAAGGAGTTAGAATCAACTTCAAGTCTCCCCCTCCTATGACAGACCCACGCCGGCTTAGCAGCCGATTGTACTGTAAATTCCATGAAGATAAGGGTCACGACACTGATAACTGTCGTGAACTGAAAGAGGAGATTGAGCTAGCCGTAAAGGCTGGTAAGCTTGATCACCTAATCCAGGAAATCAAGGAAGGGAAGAAAGGAGAGGGGAGAAAAGATTCGTCTTGGAGAAAGCCTATCGCTTCAATGGAAGAAAAAGCACCTGAAGGAAGGATCTACATGATTCAAAACTTTGGGACAGAAGGAAGGAAAAGGAGGGGACAACACACTGTCCTGCCCTCTTACCTAATGATACCTACGATTGCGGAAGAGGATTTGGGAGAGGAACCAGTGGTCACAAATATCAGAGTTGCTGATTAGAAAATATCAAGAGCACATTGGGATGGAGGAAGCTCTGTAGATATCATGTATGATCACTATTTTCAACAACTACCCCCGAGGGTGAGAGTCCAAATACAGCCCACAAATGCAAGGCTGTCAGACTTTTCAGGAGAGATAGTATGGCCCATTGGGCTGATATAACTCCGGTCCACCATTGGGACCTATCCACAAACGGCGACAGCTGAGCTGGACTTTGTTATTGTAAAGGCTCCATCTAGTCATAACATCCTTCTGGGACGGACGACCATGAGAAAACTGGGGGTAATAGTATCTACCATCCACGGTTTGGTACTGTTTTCCACAAATGGAGGTACTGGCACCCTGCAGAGCCTATCAACCAGATGGGGCATATGTTCCGAAGTACAGCCCCAGTATGAATTATGGGACAACCATCCTACAGAGGTTATCGTTAACCCCAGATTCCCAGAGCAGAAAGTAACGATCGGTAGAAATATCTCGAGATTTATCAGGGCACGATTGATACAGCTACTTCGCAACAATACATCGGTTTTTGCATGGGAGCCTTCCGATATGATAGGAGTACCCCGGGAGTTCGAAGAACATAAGCTCAGAATACATCCCCTGGTAACACATGTTCGTCAAAAGAAAAGAAGTCTAGCTCCGGAAAGAAGCCGGGCGGCCTGCGAAGAGGTAAGGAAGTTGACAGAAGTAGGTATCCTAAGAGAAGTCTAGTATCAAACATGGGTAGCCAATCCTGTCATGGTCAGGAAAGGAGATGGGTCCTGGAAGATGTGTATCGATTTTAAAGACATCAATAAAGCCTGTCCTATAGACAATTACCCTTTGCCAGAAATCTCATGGAAAGTGGAAAGCCTAGCGGACTTCCCAATTAAATGCTTCTTGGATGCCTATAAAGGGTATCATCAAATTCAAATGTCCGAAGCAGACGAAGACAAGACGGCTTTTCATATAGATATTGGCATCTTCTGCTACAAAAAGATGCCTTTTGGTTTAAAGAATGTCGGTGCCACATATCAAAGGCTCATAGACAGATCTTTTGGTAATCAAATTGGATGAAACCTGGAGGTGTATGTTGATGACATGGTATTCAAGTGTAAAGCGGAAGAAGGAATGCTTAAAGACATCCAGGAAACGTTTGACAACTTGAACAAGATAAATTTGAAGTTGAACCCAAGTAAATGCTTATTTGGAGTCCCAGAGGGCAAGTTCTTGGGGCATATCATAACTGAGAAAGGAATAAGGACCAACCCAGCCAAAGTTCAAGCTATTCTGGATATGAAGAGGCCTCAAAGCAAGAAAGATCTTCAGAAGCTGAATGGTTGTTTGGCAACATTAAATTGCTTCATGTCTAGAGCGGCAGACAGGTCTTTACCTTTCTTCTCCATCCTGAAAGGGTGCATCAAGACAAAAGATTTTCAATGGACCAAGGAAGTCGATGAAGCATTCGAAGATATAAAGAGATGTAGTTGGGAAAATGATCTCATTAGTTAAGATTTGATGAGACAAAGTTATGTTTGTAAGATGTGTTCTACATATAACTTAAACAGAATTATAAAGCTTAGTCAGACTGAACACTTATAGTGATTAAGACTGAGTATAAGCTGAGTGTAAGCTGTACATATGTTTGATCAGCTTAAGCTATATCTTAGTAAGATTATCAATCTGTTTGATAAGCTGTGTGCGTAAACTAAGATATATATATATATATATATTGAGTTTCAGCTTGATGAGTTTCAAGCTGAGCGACTCAGCGTGAATACTGAGTCAGCTCAATAGAGTTGCTAAATATGTTTTAGTTAATTCTTTAGACTTCTAAGGATGAGTTAATAATTACACATGTTAGTACATGTTTGTTTTCGAGTGTGTTCTCGAAGAACTCAGCTTGATGAGTTTCAAGCTGAGTAACTCAGCCTGACTAATTAAGTCAGTTTAAAAGAATTTAAATGTGTTTTAAATTCTGTTTTAACTCTCTATATCTACGGAAAGGATAAGAAGACGTCAGAATCAAGATTGAAGATTGAAAACTCAAGATAAGAAGATTCAAGATTCAAGATTCCGAGTTATCCGATAGTTAGTTAGCAAATTAGGATTAGTCCAGTTTGTTAGGAACCGTAGGAACAGGATTATAAATACTTATCTCCTGATAAGTTTAGAGTTACGACTTAGATACAAAAACAACTTAGTGTTGCAGAGCCAAACCTCACCTCATCGTATGTGTTACGAATCTTGATTACTGTTTGTCAGTTAAACGTGATCAATAAATTCACAGATTGCCAAGGTGTTCGTGTGTTCGAACTATCACATCAGTTGTGATATTGGTAAGTTATCAATTTGTGTAAATCCTATTTAGAGAGTCGTCAGTATCTATAATCATAAGTTGATTATAGATAGCTAAGTTTGAGAGATTGAGAGATTTATATTAGGTGGTTATATATCAAGAGTTGCTTACTTGATAGTTATTGTAATCATCTTCTTATTCAAAGCATTGTAATCATCTTCTTAATAAAAGCATTCGATTGTTTGTGGTTTGATTTACTGTGTGTGACACTTTTATTTTATTTGTTCAATTTCCGCAGAAAGTGTATTCAACCCCCCTTTTACACACCTGTTGCTTGTTGTTATTCTCATACAAGGGACCAACAGATGTATCAGTAATCTCCCGACCCTTTGTGCCCCAAAGACGGGAGAAACCTTGGTTCTTTATTTGGCAGCATCTAAAGGGGCTGTTAGTGCAGTTCTCCTAGCTGAAAGAAAAGCCAGACAGGAGCCCATCTATTTTACGAGTTGAGCACTTCAGGGACCAGAAGTCAACTATCCTCAAATGGAAAAGCTAGCCCTTGCTCTGGTCTTTGCAGCAAGACGCCTGCGAAGGTACTTCCAAGCACACCCTATAACAGTCTACGCGGATGTACCCATCCGACAGGTGCTGTACAAACCCGAAGTATCCGGTCGATTGGACAAGTGGGCTGTAGAACTGGGAGAACATGAGATATCATTTAAACCAAGGATTGCAGTAAAGGGACAAGTCCTGGCAGACTTCCTTGTGGAGATTGATGAGACAGGAGCCGGAGAAGTAACAAAGGAGATACCCCCTGAGGAGGTAGGAGATGAACATTGGTCTTTATATACAGACAGAGCGTCCAGCGGAGAAGGAGCTGGGGCAGGACTTATCTTAATTAGTCCTCCCCCTGAGGAGAAGGAGTATACGTACGCCCTGAAGTTCAACAATTCAACATCCAATAATGAAGCTGAATATGAGGCACTCCTTGCTGGTTTAAGACTAGCAGTCTCTCTAGGGGTTAGAAGCTTAAATGATTATGTAGACTCATTCCTGGTAGCCAGTCAGATAAAGGGAATCTATGAGGAAAAAGATACGAGTATGAAGTTATATCTCGAGCAAGTGCGAATCTACTTAAAACAGTTCAAGCGCTACAGCATAACGCAGGTACCTCGGAGCCAGAACAAGAGGGCAGATGCCCTGAGCAGGTTGGCAGCCCTGGCTTATGAACACCTAACGAAAGAGGTTCTCATGGAAATCTTGGCTGCAAAAATCCATCTCGAAGACAACACAAACTCTCGAATTAGGGTTAGAGGAGAATAGCTGGATGACTCCCATAGTGGCTTATCTCAAGGAAGGGATGCTGCCGGAGGATGAAGTCCAGGTTCGAAAGCTGCGCATGAAGGCTGTCATGTATGTGTTACAGGATAATGTGTTGTACCGGAAGTCTTATGGGGGGCCTTGGTTTAGATGCTTATCCCCAAGTCAGGCTAAAGAAGTACTTCAAGACCTGCATGCGGGGACATGTGGGATACACGCCGGGCTAAGATCAGTAGTCTCAAGAGCATTACGCATAGGATACTTCTGGCCAACAATGCATAAAGATGCGGAAAGAGAGCTCCGCAAGTGTGAATCGTGCCAGATACATGCACCACTATCGAAAACACCCAAGCAAGACCTTATCCCTATCAGAGGAGCATTGCCCTTCCATAAGTGGGGAATATACCTGGTGGGTCCTTTCCCAACTGCCCCTGGAGGGGTAAAGTTCTTAGTGGTAGCAATAGATTATTTTACAAAATGGGTAGAAGCAAAGGCGCTAAACACCATCACAGGGAACAAAGTTAGACTATTCGTTTGGGACAACATCGTGTCTGTTAGATTATGTACAGAGATAGATAACATGTACTATCGTGTCCAATACTAAGTGACACTAAAGGATCACACCGCTGCACACCCAATTAGAACCTGATGGATTTTACCTGTTTGTGTATCACAATAATTAATAGTTTAATTAATTATTGAAAAAGAGAAAAATAATAAAAGTTATTTATTATTTAAAAGGAGAAGTTAATATTTAGTTTAAATACTAGCGGGACCAATTAATTAATAGTTATTAATTAATTAGAAATGTCGAGGGTATATTCTGTAATTGATTAATAGTTTAATTAAAGCTGAGCTTTAATTAAACGGACTTGGCCTAATAAGGGTTATTATATATAAACCTTATTAAGTCTCATTAATCACATAAGTCAATTACAAGTTTAATAAGATAACCCTAAAGGCTCTCCTCTCCCTCTCTTCTCTCTTCGGCGGCGGCGCAAGAGTCGAGGTCCAACCACCGTGCGACGGTGGCCGGCGGCGACGCAGCGGGACACACACATACATCGCGGGTCACGGTTATTTGATCCAAGGTTTAAACCTTAGGCGGTCTAGCAGCCAGTTCGAGTTGGTGCAGTAGCGGTGGATAACCTGCAGCTGTCTAGAGGCTTAAAGAAAGTTTTTGTTTTTCATCAAAGTTATAACTTTCTAACCCTCTTCCTTTTTTAGTTTCTGTACGAGTTAGATGAGAACACTGGAGGGGGTTTTATTCCGCTGTGCATGTTTGTCAGGATCGGATATAGATTATATCAAATAACAAGAACTAACTTTTGAATAACAAATCAAAGTTGAATAAAAGTTAATCTTTAACTATGATCACAATCAACTAAGAAGTTGCGGAATCACACTTAATTGATTAAAAAAGATTTTGATCACAAAGAGATTCAATCAAACAGTAATTTTATTAATCAATGAGAACTATTACAATAGCAAACTTCACCCCCAATCTAACTTATTATGTTAGACGAAGAACACAGATTGTTCTTAGGTTTCAACGAGAAACTTAGAGGCTTAGCATTATTCAGAAAGCAAATTACAATTTGAAGAATTAATGCAAAAACTTAATCAATGAGTACGTACAAATTATGAATTCTAATCTATCATTTATATACTCCTTGATTTTCCTTGATTTGCTGACAGTTAGGTAATCTTCTATCTTCTGAGATAATCTTGATGATCTTCAAAGTATTTCGAGATATCTTCAAAGATAGAATTTTCCATATTTAGCTCAACAGAAACTGTTTAATGAATACAACAGTTCTTGGTTCTTCTAACAGTCTTCGGCTTCAAGGTCTTCAAACAGTTGTAGTAGTTTGTACTAACAGTTCTGAACTCTATATAACAACTTTGAAGTTCACAGCAACTGTTGGTTACAACTGTCTTCACAATTTTCACTAACAGTTCTAAACTGTTTCTTCAACATTTCTTCTAACAGTTTCGAACTGTTTTCCATTAACAATTTTGATATTTGCATGTATAACAGTTTCAATGACTTAGCCAATTTCCCAACAATCTCCCCCTAACTTAAAGTATTGAACAATACGATTAAGTTGGTTGTTTTAAGGGTTCAATCATAGACAAATTAACATAAGTAAAGAACATATTTATTATTGAATGCAAAATCAAACTGTTATAATAAAAAATTCAAGAGATAGAAAAATTACTTTTTCTTTGATCTCAGGGATTCATGTCTATCTTTGAATTTCTGAAATAGCTCATCCCTTACTTTAGCAGGACCATAGAACTTGGCATTCAATAAGTATTGGAGCTTGATCTGACCGTGTTCGACGAAATCCATGTTAAACCATTCAGTAATTGCATTTTCCATAACCATGGAGTATACCCTTGGCTTAGCATATACTTTAACAGATTGAATTGGAAAAGTTTCATCAGCCATCAGTATTGACATTATTTTCTTTGGGTTGCAAACACTTGCCAAATGTCTCATCAATAACTTAATTAGAGGATGTTCAGATCCTCCATAATGCCTTGTTCCATACTCATACAATTCTTGTATGTCCCGCCTAGTCATACTATCCATCATTTGTAAGTAGCCTGTAAACTGTTCGATCTGATTATTCTCCCTTACAATGATTATACCTTCCTTCCCAGTATCATACTGGACAACATCAAACTTCCATTCTTTAATGTGAGACTTCTGGCCAAAATGTTCTTTTACAAACTTGTTAACACCTTTTTCAACATCGACCAAGAGCCTATCTTGAATGATAGTTTTAACCATTTTAGCTTTGGTGGTTTGATCTGTTTGGGTTGGTTGGATAGCTTTGGACTTTTGGGGTTTTGATTGTAGAGGTTGAGACTTCTTCTCAGTTACTGACATAGGAAGTTGAGGTTGTTTCTTTTTCACAATTCTTTTTCTTTTAACTCCGTTAGCAGCCTTTTCTTGTTTTTCTTCCTCATCAATCTGAGCTGTGATCTCATCAGCTAGCTTCTTTGCTATTTCAAAATCTTTCAATTCTTGTTCTCTTTGCTCAGCTGCTAGCCTTAATGCAAATTCATGATCACGCTCTTCTTGTTGTTGTTTTGAAAGCTTGAGCTTAGGACAAACAACAACAATTTCTTTACCTTTGCCTGGAACAGGAGGCAACTTTGATTCTTTCTTTCCTTCTTGGATGACTATGCCTTTAAACCCTTTCTTTGGTGGTAAAGATTCTAACGTAGCAACCTTTCCATCAAGCCATCCATCATCGATTTTCTGTGCCATTCTAGAAGAACTTATTCCCAGATATTGAGCACTAATATCAACCAAGTAGTTATGCTTAACTGTTGACCAAGATTTGAAAATCTCAGTGCTTGGAACATCTGCAGTTGACATCATCCTGTTGATTAGCACCCTATCAACACTTGAAAGTTGTTGTTCTTCTTCTTTATTAACAGCTTGGACACTTGCAACTGTTAGTTCAATTGGGGCAACTGTTGTGCCTTCAGCTGCAACTGTTTGTGTACTAGATGCAACTGTTAGTTCATCCACTGCAGCTGTTTGTTCTGGCACTTCAGCAACTGTTGGTAATGAACTCTCCCCCTCTTTGATTGGAACAGTTGAAGGAGGTCTTGCAGCAGCTGTCAACTGTTGTAGTACTTGATCATGCAGCTTTAGCACCTCATTAGCATGCTCCAAACTGTTGGTCAAAACCTTAATTTGCTGATCTTGTTGAAGAATCCTTTTGTTTTGTAAGGCAATCTTCTTTTTGAGTTGTATATATGCAGCAAAGAAGGGTGCAAATTTGAAATCCGTCATTGCTTGGTGTTGCATTCTAGCTTCAATGTCAGCCAGTGTTGCCACTGTTAACATATCATTGACAGATAAAACTGGTGGTTCACCCAATTGATATTCCACACCAGTACCCCTCTTTTCTTGGTACTGGGGATTTCCAGAAACTGTTTGACCAGCCTCTGTTGCCGTGGCTGAGGTCTTAGATATGTTAACACTGTCCTGTTTATCCCTTGCGGATGAAACAGTAGTGTCAGCCTCAACAACCACATGATCACCCTCTAATGGAGTGATCACCTCCTCATTGTGCCTGGGAGACAGCACAAGGGGTTCCCTTTCGATATTCTGCACAGGTGAATGCACTTGTGCAGGGCTAACAGTCTCAGTTTCATGAACTGTGGTGGAAGGAGCACCAACAGTTCTTTTCCTCTTCTTTTGAAATATTTTTAGTGCAGGGGCTTGTGTTGTAGCTCGTTCAAAGGAAGCAGAAGGGATTATTTGAGTATCATGAGCTGTGGGTTCCAGAGGTGGTGGTGTAGCAATAAGTTGGGCTTCATGCTCACCCCTGGCAGCTCTGTTTCTTGAAAGAAACTCCATCATTGCAGAGAGTGGTGGAGTTATGGCACCTGAGAAATTCTTCCCATTAACCATCAACTTGCTCAATGTGGAGGCCACATGAGCAGAGGGAATTAGGACCCTCTTGTGTGCTTTAAGATTTGGCATAAAAGAGTTTAACAAAACTTGCACAAATCGCGGGTACATAAAAAAGAGACCATATTTGGTTTCGAGATGCTTTACCATTCCATTAAAAATCATTTTTGAGAAATTAAAAACTCTGTTGTTGGCTAAACAAATGAGTGCGAGAGCAATGTTGCTCCCAGATTCATTCCAGTCAGTTCTCTTAGGGCTCATGCACTGCTGGAGAGTATGGATAATGTACTTCCAGTGCGAGCAAAATTGCCCTTTGTAGAAGGTGCCCTTTCCCCTAGGGCCCTCATACCCCAACTTTACGAGTTCAGCATAATAAACTCAAGTGATATAGAATCAGAATACTCACCATCCTGATCATTCAGTTGAAGTTGTTGGCTTATTATGCTTTCAGAGATGGAGACAGTGATATCATCCACCATAGAGTCGATCCATTTCACTCCATTTTCTTCCCTTAGTGATGCATTTTTCCAGAACTGATCAATATGAGAGAGATAAATGGTGGGGTTGACCGTAAGAGCATGATGGAGAGTGGAGAGTGAGAGGTAGTCAATCACATCATGGAAAGCACCGAGATGATCAGGTTTGGACAAAAATGCGAGCATGTTGTGTTCCTTTACGAATGGAAGTAGAGACATTTTGATTTCGATCGCTGAGAGTTGTTGAGAGATTAGGGTTTGTTTCTGATCGAAGTTCGTTTTGGACGTGTGAGTTGCTTGGTAAGGAGGGAATTGCCTTATATATGTTTCGAATGCAATTCAAAGTTTCCAAAATTCTGCAAAGACCAAAACACCCTTTAATAGCTTAACAGTTGACGGACAAAATAAACTAATAGTTTTAAAGCTGTTTTCATAAAAAGTGACAACTGTTATTTAAAAGTTAACTCCCTTTTGTTTGATCATTTATTTGGATTAACAGCTGTTTAGTATTTACAACTGTTCTCATTTCTCCTCCTCAGTTGACAAATTTCTCCCCCTCAGTTGCACACGGATTTTGCCTAACAGTTGTGGAAGCCATATACTAACAGTTGAAAACTGTTAGTATTTATTGAAACAAAATTGTGCAACTGTCAAAAAAAACTTTAGCTCAAATATATTAAATGCTGAAGCAACAATAACAAACCATTAGTGAGCACAGTCATCAACATAAGATGTATTTTATTCATGATAATCATAATTGAGCTACAATAATTTTGAGAGAACAAAACTGTTTGTTGCTATAGATCTAAACACAGCTTATATTAACTGTCTTAACTCCTAGATCTAACAAATCTGAACTTTAAGGAAAGACAATCACATTCTTTCTCGTGAATGTCTTCATTATTTAATAATCGAGTTCAGAATAGCCTCTACAGTGCCGCCATAGCCTTACTGAGAAGCCTGTCTAATTGTGATTTGGTATTAAGGATAGTGCAAGGACAACCAAATGGTTTGAAGAAGTTGATTAAAGGTTTTCTCTTGAGGAACAACTCATAAGGAGTTTTCCCTTTGGACTTGACTACTTGTACTCTATTCTGAACATAGCAGGCAGTGTTCACTGCTACTGCCCAGAATGTCATTGGAAGCCTAGAATCAGCTAACATGGATCTAGCAGCCTCTATCAAAGTCCTATTCCTTCTCTCAGCAACTCCATTCTGTTGGGGAGTCCTAGGGGCACTAAACTGTCTTTCAATACCTTTACTTTCACAAAAACTGTTTAGCTCATAGTTCTTAAATTCAGAACCATTGTCAGATCTAATGACTTTCACCTTCAAATCAGATTGATTTTCAATTTTAAGAATAAGAGACTTAACTAACTCAGCAGTTTCATCCTTAGTTCTAAGAAATTGAACCCATGTGAACCTGGTGAAATCATCAACTATGACTAAACAATATGCTTTCTTCCCTATACTCACCACAGATGTAGGACCAAAAAGATCCATGTGTAACAATTTTAAAGGTGCAGTAATGGAAGAAACTTCTTTGGTCTTATAAGAAGTTTTGTGTTGCTTGCCTTTGAGACAGGCTACACAATGATCATCACATGAGAATTCTTTTTGGGGCAAACCTCTTACCAAACTGTTTTTAGCTAAAAAGTTCATGGTTTTAAAATTCATGTGACATATCCTTCTATGCCAAATGGCAGACTCATCATGAGATGCCTTTGAGAGTAAACAACTTAACACATTCTGTTTAGCAATCTTTTGTGTATCTAGACAGTATACATTATCTTTTCTAGGTGTTCTCAAAAGAACATCCTTCTCATTTAGTTTAAAATCTTTTGAAAGAATAATGCATTCTGAATCTGTAAACAAAACTTTGTTTCCATTGTCACAGATTTGAGATACACTTAACAGATTGTACTTAAGTTGTTCAACAAAGAAAACATCATTAAATGTAAGTGTACCTGCCTCAACAGCTCCTTTACCTGTGATTTTTCCTCCCTTAGCATTTCCTCCAAATGCTACAAATCCACCATTGATTCTTCTGAAATCCTTCAAACATTGTGGATTTCCAGTCATGTGCCTTGAGCATCCACTATCCACATGCCAGATAGATCCATGATTGGCCCTATGAATGCTCTGCACATATAAAATCAGTTAGTAGCAGGAAGTACCCAGGCCATGCAGGTCTTGGGTACACCATTCAAGTCATAATACTTAAACAGAGTTTGGTTCTTTTTGATTTCATCCAAATTAGATTTCTCTAATTTGTGTGAGGAATACTTTGTAAGAACATGTGGTTTCCAACTGTTGTGATTAACAGTGGATACCTTTGAACAAACAGCTGGTGGAGTTGGTAAAACAGATGAATCAACTTGTGATTCCTTTTGATTTTCAGTTTGAAGAACAGTTTTACCCTCTCCAGAATCAGTTTGTTTTTGAATTTTCATCCAAGCCAAACCAACAGTTTTTGGTTTTGTTAAAACAGTTTTGGAACTGTTAGTTGGTTTGGATGTAACAGTTGTAGAACTGTTTGCTTGTTTTGGCTTAGCAGTTTTAGAACTGTTGATCTGCTTTGACTTAACAGTTTTAGAACTGTTATTTTGTCTTTTGGGACTTTTGTTTTGAGTGCCATTGGTCTGTGGGTTATAGTAACAATCTTGAACTAAATGATTAGATCTCCCACAAATGTAGCACTTTTTGGTTTTCACAATAGGTAAACCAGTTCTTTGTGACCAGAATTGGTTCCTATTTCTTTGATTTCCTCTAACAGCTGCATATTGAGGAAACTTTTAGACACCATGTTTTTGGCATGTGCATGCAGGCATTTCAGTATGCCTTTTCTTAGGCTTGGGTTTAGCCTGAGATTTTGGAGCTTCCATCTTCTTCTTTGGTTTTCCATTCTCATCCAAATCAATGGGGTTAGTGGGAACAGTTTCAATGATTTGCCAAACAGCATAGTCCATTAATTGGACATGCTGCTTGATCCTCAGTTTCCACATCTCAAAATCAGTTGGTTTGCGCATGGGAACACGAATGTTTGACCCAGAGCCATTGTTATCAGAGGATCCACCAGAATCCATTGAAACAAATTGATTTGAAAACAGTTTTAAAAATAAAGCAAAGTGAGGCAAAAACCTTCAACTGGTGATCAAACGAACCTTAATGATAAGGCTCTGATACCACTTGTCAGGATCGGATATAGATTATATCAAATAACAAGAACTAACTTTTGAATAACAAATCAAAGTTGAATAAAAGTTAATCTTTAACTATGATCACAATCAACTAAGAAGTTGCGGAATCACACTTAATTGATTAAAAAAGATTTTGATCACAAAGAGATTCAATCAAACAGTAATTTTATTAATCAATGAGAACGATTACAATAGCAAACTTCACCCCCAATCTAACTTATTATGTTAGACGAAGAACACAGATTGTTCTTAGGTTTCAACGAGAAACTTAGAGGCTTAGCACTATTCAGAAAGCAAATTACAATTTGAAGAATTAATGCAAAAACTTAATCAATGAGTACGTACAAATTATGAATTCTAATCTATCATTTATATACTCCTTGATCTTCCTTGATTTGCTGACAGTTGGGTAATCTTCTATCTTCTGAGATAATCTTGATGATCTTCAAAGTATTTCGAGATATCTTCAAAGATAGAATTTTCCATATTTAGCTCAACAGAAACTGTTTAATGAATACAACAGTTCTTGGTTCTTCTAACAGTCTTCGGCTTCAAGGTCTTCAAACAGTTGTAGTAGTTTGTACTAACAGTTCTGAACTCTATATAACAGCTTTGAAGTTCACAGCAACTGTTGGTTACAACTATCTTCACAATTTTCACTAACAGTTCTAAACTGTTTCTTCAACACTTCTTCTAACAGTTTCGAACTGTTTTCCATTAACAATTTTGATATTTGCATGTATAACAGTTTCAATGACTTAGCCAATTTCCCAACAATGTTATAATATGTTTTTATACCCTACAAAACCCTTCAGTGGTATCAGAGCCACTTCTAACCTCGTAGGAGACTAGGTAGGTTTCTTTTTATTCTGATGAAATATGTTTCTGTTTTATCCAGAAAAAAATCTTTTTGATCATCCAAGTAAATAGAATTCAAGTTTATGTTTTCTATTGGATTAGATTAATTAGTTTTGGATAAATACATTGTTAGATTTAAATATTAATTAAATCTGTTTTTTTATTGTTGTTATTTGCGATGACCAAGTTTTCGACCACCACATCGCCCGCGGCGGCCTTAGGCTGGGGCGGCAGCTCGCGGCGGAAGTTGGTGGTGGTGACCGGTGGCGTTAGGAGCGATCGGCAGTGGCCCACGGCGGTCCGCGTCGAGTTAGCGACCCAGTTAGCGGCGCTAACTACATGGTGGGCTACGGCCCAGAAAGCCACGGCCCACGAAGCCAGCGGCCCAGTTAGTGCTTAGCGGCAGGGTTAGCGGCGCTAAAGGCTGTTTCGGGCCTCGGCCCAGTTTTTTGTTTCCCGGTCCATTTCCAATCAATGACCCAGTTTAAATATTTGGCCCAGCTCGCGGTTCAGATATTTTGTGGTCAATATTAAATTGAAATACAGTTGTTATTTTAATTTAAGGTTTAAATATTATTTTGAGTTTTTTGATTAAATATCAAAGTATAAAACTTGAAATATATATATTTATTGCAAATAAAGGAAAAACAATATAGGGGTTTTAACAGGTTGTTAAAATCAGTAATTTTCATCAAGATGAATAATTAGAAATCAGTTGCTTTACTTTCATGTATTAGTTTAGTACATGTTTGGGATGTCATAGCCGAGCCCTAGACTTTGTGGATTGTTTAATTTCTTGCACTTGTGGTTGTTTTTGATTTATTATTCTATGGTGTGGGGAGGCCTGCGTGCCACTTACAACCCCTATTCTACTTTGTAAAAGTTTTAGATTAGCGGGCCTGCGTGCCTTTGAATATCTTGTAATTTATATTTCTAGTTTTTAGATAATAGAATAGAATAGATTGTTAGAACATATATCTGGACCAAGATGCAAGTAGCAAGGAGCAAGAAGGAGGATTGGATGCTGAAGCCAGTGGGAGCTTCAGAATGCCATGCCATGTGTGTTGTGTTTTTCCACTTAGGTTTTGACCGTCGGGTTTTTCGTGTGGCTCACGAAACCGACGTTAGTTAAGGGCATGGCTAAGGCATAGTTGTTGTGGTTGTTTTATTTCTTTACATATGTTATGTATGCGTGGTTGTGATTAACACGATGAAATAAAACAAGGGTTTTAATAATAGTTAATTATTGAAACAGAGGTTTTTTAAGAAAACTGGCATTAAAGTTTTTCTCGTTAAAAACTTGGAAATCCCTTTTAGAAAAATCTTAGATCAGTGTGCTACCCACCTAATGGTACACCCTTGCTGTTAAACGGTACTCGGGTGTCGGAAGTGCCCAAACCTTGGGCATCCGGGTTCAAACCATTGCGGGAAGGGGCATGAAAGATTCTGCGATAATCGGGAGTCCTGGCCAGAATTCATGCTGTCTTAGGTGGTGCGATCTATTTTGGTGATAATCGGGAGTCCCGGCCCAAAATGCACTAGAGGGACTAAACATGCACGGTTCTTGTAACCGATGTCACGCGGATCTAGGAGTCGTGTCCAGTTAGGATATGATTGGTATAGTTTTTACCTACCAGAAATAGCATTGTCCCGGTGGGAAGTGCCCAAACCTTGCATCGGGAAATGTGAAATATGGATCCTAGTCTAATAATTTATTGTTTAAAAGGTAATAATTATTAGAAGATGTAATCAATACTGAATTAGTTTTATCTTTTCTTTTTCTGTAGATGTCTTATTTATCTGTTATTCCGTTTTATTCACCAAGGGAGTCTCTAAGTCTCATCACTAGCAAGTGGAAGCTTTCAGGTCCAAACTTTGCTGTTTGGAAGATGCATCTGAAAAATGTTTTGGATGCACAAGGAAAGCTCCACATTATTGAGACATTGCCTCCAGAGCGACCAGGAGTAGATGCCCAGGATAGTGAGTATGACACTTACTATCAGTATCTGGATGACGAGTTTGACGTTATGTCGATTCTCATTCTCACAGCATCATCCGAGTTTACGGATGATCTCCGTGAGAAGTCGTCTTATGAGGTTGTTCAAGGATTGGAGCAGAAGTTCAAATTTAGTGAGCAGATATGTCATATGTTACTTATGAGGGAAATTCTTTCAGCCAAGATGAAAGAAAGTCAATCTATTAGCAATCATCTCATTAATATGAGAAGGCTCTTGGATTGCTATGATAACTTGGGGTCAAAATCAAAACCACATGAGCTAGCTATGCTCTTGTTCGGTTCCTTGTCGGACTATTACCAGAAAAGAGTAATGTATGTCCTCGGTGATTTTGAGATGACTGTCGCAGGGTTGCACGAAATCCTTGTGTGCATTAGCGATGAGTTGAACCCGAAGCAGCTAGAGTCACCAGTTGTGGACCCTATGCAGGAGGATGACTGGCTGGAAGAACTTGGTGAAATTTGTTGCCCAGACTGTGGTAGCAAGGATTCATGCGAGCACTCACTCGACATAGATCAGCTGGACATTAGTTCACCCAATGATACAGGTATCTTTATGATAGATTGTCTTATTACTTCTTATGAATCATGGGTATTGGATACCGGATGTGGTCATCACATATGCAATCATTTGCAGGGATTCAAGAGAAATAAGAAGCTGAGACAAGGAGATATGGACCTGCGGGTAGGCGAAGGCTCCATGGTTGGTGCCAAAGCTATAGGGACATATTGTCTTAGTTTGCCCTCGGGCATGGTCTTAGAACTAGAACCTTGTTATTATGTTCCTAGACTAATTAAAAATGTTATCTCGTTCAATTTGCTAATAGACTGTGGTTTTGCTTATGTCTTTAATGAAAAGGTTATTTCATGTTTTAGAAATGATGTTTTCTTTTTCAAAGCCACTCCAGAAAACGGTCTATATACGATAAATTTAGATAACAATGACATCTATCATATAAGTAAGAGATCCAAGAGTAACTTGAATCAAACTTACCTCTGGCATTGTCGTTTAGGACACATAAACGAGAAACGCATAGAGAAGCTCCGAGATGACGGAATTCTAGAACCATTTGACTTGGAGTCATTTGATGTTTGCGAATCTTGTTTGTCTGGTAAAATGACAAAGCAGCCCTTCAACAGTGAGAAGGAAGGGGCCAGCGAGTTATTAGGGATTATACACACAGATGTGTGCGGACCTTTTACTCCTGAGGCTAGAGGAGGATACCTGTATTTCATAACCTTTACTGACGACTTCAGTAGGTTCGGTTATGTCTTCCTCATGAGACTTAAATCTGAAAGTTTTGACAAGTTCAAACAGTTTCAGAATGAGGTGCAAAATCAGCTTGACAAGAAGATAAAGCCGCTTCGATCGGATCGAGGTGGCGAGTATCTGAGTCAGGAATTCGACGATCATTTGAAGGAATGTGGGATTGTTTCACAACTCACACCTCCGTATACACCTCAGATGAATGGTGTATCAGAAAGGAGGAATCGTACACTGCTTGACATGGTACGGTCAATGATGAGTCGAAGTTCACTACCATTGTTGTTTTGGGGACACGCACTCAAGACAGCAGCGTTCATGCTGAACCGGGTTCCAACAAATTCGGTTGAAAAGACACCGTTCGAGGTATGGACGGGGAAAAAGCCCAAAATGTCTTTTCTAAAGGTTTGGGAATGTGAGGTGTATGTTAAGCGAACATTCACGGATAAACTCAATCCCAAATCAGATAAGTATATTTTCGTGGGCTATCCCAAGGAAACCATGGGATACTATTTCTACAACCCAGATGAGAACAAAGTTTTTGTTGCTCGTAAAGGGGTATTCTTGGAGGAGAAGTTTCTAAACTCAGAGACTCCAAGAAAAGAAATAGAGCTTCAAGAAACTGAAGAGGAGGAGATTACACCACCACCGACAGTTGAACCTGTAGTTCAACAAAGAATTGTTGAACCTCAACCTGAGTCTGTGGTTGAGGAAGAGGTGCAAACACAAGACCTTCGCAGATCTAGTAGGCATCGTAATGAGCCAGATAGGTATCTGGGATTCCTAGTTGCTCAAGACGAAGGTTATCTTTTAGAACCCACTACCTACCAAGACGCAGCCTCAGGTTTAGAATCTGAGAAATGGCTAGAAGCCATGAAGGCAGAGATGCAATCCATGTATGACAACCAAGTTTGGGAGTTAGTAGATTTGCCTCAACACAGTAAAGTTGTTGGGTGCAAGTGGGTCTTCAAGAAGAAGACATACATGGATGGAAAGGTACATACTTTTAAAGCAAGGCTAGTGGCAAAAGGTTTCACGCAAACTCATGGTGTTGACTATGATGAAACTTTTTCCCAGTGGCAATGCTTAAGACTATTAGGATCCTTATGGCCATATTAGCATATTTTGATTATGAGATATGGCAAATGGATGTCAAAACCGCTTTCCTTAAAGGGAAACTGACAGAGGATGTATACATGATACAACCGGATGGTTTTGCGGATCCAAAGAACCCTAATAAAGTATTCAAGTTGCTTAAATCCATCTATGGACTAAAGCAAGCATCTAGAAGCTGGAACTTACATTTTGATGAGCGCATCAAAGATTTTGGTTTTACCAAGAGTGAGTTCGAGTCGTATGTTTACACTAAATTCAGTGGGAGCGCGGTAACCTTCCTTGTCTTGTATGTAGATGACATACTGTTGATAGGAAATAATATACCAGAATTACAAGGAGTAAAATCCTGGTTAGGTAAATGTTTCCAGATGAAGGACTTGGGAGAAGCTGCTTATATACTGGGTATAAGGATCTATAGAAATAGATCTAAGCAGCTTATCGGACTTAATCAAAGTACATATATTGACAAAATCGTGAAAAGATTCAAGATGGATGAATCCAAGAAAGGATTTACTCCTATGCAATCTAGCGCGATTTTGAGCAAGGCTCAGTGTCCTGTGTCTAGTCAAGATCAGGACAAGATGAAATTGATACCATATGCCTCCGCAGTTGGTTCAATCATGTATGTCATGCTGTGTACTAGACCCGATGTTGCCTATTCTATCAGTGTCACGAGTAGATATCAGCAAAATCCTGGTGAAGCTCATTGGGTGGCCGTCAAGAATATTCTCAAGTATCTGAGAAGGACGAAAGACAAATTCCTAGTTTATGGAGGTTCGATGGATGAGCTCAGTGTAACTGGTTACACTGATGCTAGTTTCCAGACCGACAGGGACGACTTTAGGTCGCAGTCAGGATTTTTCTTTACCCTAAACGGAGGAGCCATATCTTGGAAGAGTCAGAAGCAAGATACAATAGCAGATTCTACTACAGAGGCAGAGTATATTGCGGCAAGTGATGCGACAAAGGAAGCTGTCTGGCTGAAGAATTTTATCTCGGATCTTAGAGTTGTTGTCAGTATCTCTAGACCGATCGATATATTATGTGATAACTCAGGGGCTGTGGCGCAATCTAAAGAGCCTAGAGATCATCAGCGGACTAGGCACGTACTCAGGAAATATCATCTCATCCGAGAGATCATTGGAAGAGACGATATTAGGTTGCAAAAGATACCGACGGACGACAACGTTGCTGACCCGTTGACGAAGCCGCTAGCTAGGGCTAAGCATGAGAGGCATGCGAGTTCTATAGGAATGCAGTACTTAGAACATAACAGCTAGTTCGTGTTTTTGATTACTACTATAGATGTAACTTGAAACTCTTATATTATGTAATTACATTTCATGGGATTGAAATAGGAGGTTTTTACATAATTGTTTTTAGTTGTCTATTTTTAGCATGTTTAACCTATCCATGACAAGTCAAGTTATGAATTGTCTAAATGCCCGTAGCTACTTAATGTAGTGGGAGCTACATTAGGGAGGTAACGCTATTATGGATATTTGATGATTTATTAGGGTATGAATAAAAGCACAAGGTTGTGACCAAATATTCATAGATATTTATCAGGGGATAAATATTGGGGTGATCCGCATTGAGTTTACTTCATGGAGCGTTAACATAAGTAAACTTGATAGGTTGTCCTTAGACCTGAGATATTTGGTTTGGGGCGTGGTAACTTCTGTACTTTAGCATGTTCTAACGTCACGCCGTAACAGGGTGATCATAAGGGGCTTGTCTAGGTGCAGCGGAAGCCATGTGCTTAAATTGCAAATAGTCAAGATGGGATTTGTACCTCTTTTTTAGGAGAGATATTTTCTGAGCTCCTCGACGATTAAGACTACTGAAAATGCGTGGCCGCGCTTGGTTAGAATGATAGTTCTTCATTCGGTAAACCGTAACTGCAGAGTGTCGAAATCAGAGTCGTGAAAATCTGAGTATTTAATAAGATCCATGCTCCATGTCAAATACTCACATTACGAAATATCGCGATGCAAAAGGAAAAGCCTAGATAATCCAAGGCGTGGATTATGTCTCTAGATATAAGAGATCTCATAGTCTGGTAAACCTAAGCGTCTGGCTAGGGACCTCCTTAGGCCAACGATGTACAAGGAGTGTTACTTATCTTGCACAAGTGGGAGTCTGTTGGATTATGTGCAGAGATAGATAACATGTACTATCGTGTCCAATACTTTGTGACGCTAAAGGATCACACCGCTGCACATCCAATTAGAACCTGATGGATTTTACCTGTTTGTGTATCACAATAATTAATAGTTTAATTAATTATTGAGAAAGAGAAAAATAATAAAAGTTATTTATTATTTAAAAGGAGAAGTTAATATTTAGTTTAAATACTAATGGGACCAATTAATTAATAGTTATTAATTAATTAGAAAGGTCGAGGGTATATTCTATAATTGATTAATAGTTTAATTAAAGCTGGGCTTTAATTAAACGGGCTTGGCCTAATAAGGGTTATTATATATAAACCTTATTAAGTCTCATTAATCACATAAGTCAATTACAAGTTTAATAAGATAACCCTAAAGGCTCTCCTCTCCCTCTCTTCTCTCTTCGGCGGCGGCGCAAGAGCCGAGGTCCAACCACCGTGCGACGGTGGCCGGCGGCGACGCAGCGGGACACACACACACACATTGCGGGTCACGGTTATTTGATCCAAGGTTTAATCCTTAGGCGGTCTAGCAACCAGTTCGAGTTGGTGCAGTAGCGGTGGATAACCTGCAGCTGTCTAGAGGCTTAAAGAAAGTTTTTGTTTTTCATCAAAGGTATAACTTTCTAACCCTCTTCCTTTTTTAGTTTCTGTACGAGTTAGATGAGATCACTGGAGGGGGTTTTATTCCGCTGTGCATGTTATAATATGTTTTTAACCCTACAAAACCCTTCAGTGTCTAGATTCGGGGTTCCTCATGAGATGGTGAGTGACAACGGAAAACAATTTGCTGAAGATCCCTTCAGGTCTTGGTGTTCGGCACTAAACATAAAACAATGTTTCACTTCCGTGGCACACCCACAGGCCAATGGCCAGGTAGAGGTCACAAATAGAGATATAGTGCACGCCATCAAAACGAGACTGGGGAGGGCCAAAGCAGGATGGGTAGAGGAATTTCCGAACGTCTTGTGGGGGCACCTGACTACTCCAAAAAGAAGAACAGGTGAAACACCCTTGAGCTTGGTGTATGGAACAGAGGTTGTACTACCCCCTGAAGTAGCTTGGTGTTGAATTCTCTCTCTTAGAGTCTGCAGTGTATCCTCCAGTTGTAACACATAATCTTGCTGATCAGATTCACCATTATGTGAAGTACCGGCTCGGTTGTGATGTTCATTTGCTGCAGTGGAGGACTGGTTGTTGTTTCTTCTGGGGGACGCAAGGATAGTTATCGGATTCACATTGTCAGCCATTTTCTGTTCTATACACAACATCTCACCAGTTGTTAGATTTAATCCGTTAGTACAAACACACTAACCACCCTCAAAGCTACACTACTAATTACCCACCCTGGGAATACTGGACTGACCAGAGCCTCGGTTCGAGTATTGCACAAATCATTCATGCAAATCCTTAAACCAGAGCTCTGATACCAATTTGTAACACCGTACCTTAAAATTAACTTTAATACGCGTGCGGAAGCTAATTACATATAATTACATTAAAATCAAACATATTATTACAAACTTTATCTGATTTATAATTACAAAATTCCACTACGGTGTTATTTACAAAACAGACTCTATTTAAAAACTTAGACATCAGAGTAATGGTCTGTCCATATTCCCAGTCCTATATCTTCAGAAACTCACCACGGAGCATCTGCAAAACAAACTAGTGGGGAATTAGCACAAAGCTAAGTGAGGAAATAAATATCTAAGCACATACAAGGCAAACATGCCCTAACACATAGCTCATAACCAAGGAGAACTGGCGGTGTTGCAACCACCTACAACCAAATGTCGGCCAAAGCATAGGTTTACCGATAGCCATGCTAACATGGACAACAGTACTAGCACCCTTGAGTACAACAAATGCACCTCAAGATCAAATACTGTAAATCCCCAAGCAACAGGCCTAGCCGCCCAGCTAAAGCTGATCTCCAACCAAACATGTATACATATTATTCAAGAGCATAGTTACAATCAGGATATCATATCCCGCATATCCGAAGATATAGATCCACTCACCGAAGTCTTCACAACTCGGGTTACTCAGTAATCTATTCTACTGAGCCTTGTCACCTCCTGAGATTACAACTACAAGTTGGTATTTGCTTAACAATCCACCATAAGCACAATACATCATATGTACAATTAATCCATATGTACATTTTTTATATCACATGTACTAATAATCTACAAGTACACGAACAACTATGTATATTCAAATAATATACCATTATTCACAATTACTATTCTTGTCTTGTAATTCTGTGAATTCTTCTAACTCCATAACTTAGGAAATACATACCATCCATCCATATGTCAAGGCCATAATAGATTCAAACATCAATGTCATCAAAGAGTTCTCTCAATTTCATCTTCATTCGGATTTACTATCAAAACCCTCAATTCCGAGCATGGGCATAATCATAATTCCGAACAATGTCAAATTCCGACCAACATATGAATTCCGATCAAACCTTAGTCCAATTCCGAGAAAAGGCTAATTCCAATCAAAACCAATTTAGAATAAGTATAATTCCTATTGAATGGAATTCCGAGTAAAGGCAATTCCGAATATAGTCAATTCCGAACAAAGGGCCATTCCGAATAATAGCCATTCCGGTCAAAATGTTAGAATTATCCAGTCAAGGAATTATTGATTCCGAGCATTCCAATGCCGATCATTTATATCGGAATTCATCAATTCCGATTAAATCAAACATGAATTCCGAATAATATACTAAATCCGAGCAAGGGCAATTTATCAATTCCGATCTATCTAATTTCCGAATAAAGTGTTAGAGCTATGAATACATCTGTTCGGAATTCAACATGATTTCTGTCAATTTATTCGGATTCTCCCCAATTCCGATCACATTGATCGGAATTCACCAATTCCGTTCGACTCAATTATCAATTCCGCATGATTCATATCAAGAATTCCGATTAACACATATTTTAACATATACTTCAAGATTTCTCAATTCCTATCAGTTTATGCACATGCAAGACCTAATCTTCCAGAAAGTATAATTCTCATGTAAGGAATACATTTTAACATAAATCTTTAACATCATATAACCTAATTTATCACATCATCATCAAGTTATCATTTTAAGCATATTTTCGGGTTTCACAATTACAATCAAGAAATCGAACTATAATTCATAAACTAAATGCATAAGAAGTCTAACCTCCTTATGATCCTTAATCTGTTAATTAATTCCAAGATTCAAACACAATTCGTTATTCCTCTTCTTCTCCTTTTGTTCGGCCAAGAGACACAAGACACACACACAAGACACACACTCAATTACATGCAAATGAAGAGATGTGGTGGTGTTGGTGATGACTTAGTGTCATATTATTGACACATCACAATCCACTAATACATATTTGATCAATTCACATTTTCTAATTTAAATAAATAATAAAATAACACATAATAATCAAATAATATTAACAATTATTTCACATAATTAAATATAAATCTTAAAATTAGTGTAGGACCGGCTGGGGGACGGGGTTCTAAACTAAACTAAAACACCCTTACGCTAGGACTGATCTAGGATGAGAAATAGTGCGGAATTTCTATTTCCCAAACCTCCTAAGGATTCTAAGATCTGCTTAGGTGTCCGGCACACAGTAACACTAAGAAACACACAGAGTAGAAACAAGAACAAACTCTAAGAAACTCACACAGAGATGCTTAAGGTTGCCCTTGAATTTGGATTAAACACACAGTATTCGTTTACGAGGTTTAAAGTCGCGATTTAGTAGGCTTAAAGTCGTATAAGGTCAATTACGAAGGCTCCCGGTTGATTACTCGATTGATTCGTAGGTTACCCGCTTGATTCGTCGATTCCCCGCGAACTCTCTCGATTCCCCACGCTAATGCGGGGTTAAGCTCTATTTATAGAGTAAAAACTTCACTACGCACGTGGTGCAGAGCACTGCGTACGTAGTCAGTTCAATACGCACGACCTGCAATGTTTTAATGTTAATTAATTATCTGTTTAACCGACTCAATCACCACGTGCGAGTTGACCTTCACTACGCACGTAGTGAATTCACCACGCACACAGTGAATACATCACGCACGTGATGAACTTTCACACACAATTAAACTTCCAAACACACATCAACACATGATTAAGTACTTGTAAGCTTAAGATATTCACATAGAATCACTAAGAATATATAAACATGCAAACAATTAATCAAAACACATTTGAATTAACATTTCATGTATGTATTTGATTGATAAGAACTAGGGATTCACAATTATGCACCAACAAATTAGTGTAGGACCGGCTGGGGGACGGGGTTCTAAACTAAACTAAAACACCCTTACGCTAGGACTGATCTAGGATGAGAAATAGTGCGGAATTTCTATTTCCCAAACCTCCTAAGGATTCTAAGATCTGCTTAGGTGTCCGGCACACAGTAACACTAAGAAACACACAGAGTAGAAACAAGAACAAACTCTAAGAAACTCACACAGAGATGCTTAAGGCTGCCCTTGAATTTGGATTAAACACACAGTATTCGTTTACGAGGTTTAAAGTCGCGATTTAGTAGGCTTAAAGTCGTATAAGGTCAATTACGAAGGCTCCCGGTTGATTACTCGATTGATTCGTAGGTTACCCGCTTGATTCGTCGATTCCCCGCGAACTCTCTCGATTCCCCACGCTAATGCGGGGTTAAGCTCTATTTATAGAGTAAAAACTTCACTACGCACGTGGTGCAGAGCACTGCGTACGTAGTCGGTTCAATACGCACGACCTGCAATGTTTTAATGTTAATTAATTATCTGTTTAACTGACTCAATCACCACGTGCGAGTTGACCTTCACTACGCACGTAGTGAATTCACCACGCACGCAGTGAATACATCACGCACGTGATGAACTTTCACACACAATTAAACTTCCAAACACACATCAACACATGATTAAGTACTTGTAAGCTTAAGATATTCACATAGAATCACTAAGAATATATAAACATGCAAACAATTAATCAAAACACATTTGAATTAACATTTCATGTATGTATTTGATTGATAAGAACTAGGGATTCACAATTATGCACCAACAAACTCCCCATAAGACCTAGTTCTATCAATAAAAATTGCACTAAGCAAAATGCACACAGCAAAAATTTGCACAAAGCAAAATTCATAACGAATACCTTTCGTCATGCCCTTACCTGCACTACGCACGATGTGAGCTGTAACTCGTGCTTAGTTGGGTTCCATCTCGCATGTAATGAGTTTCTCATATGTGAACCTTAATTACTGTTAGTACTGCACTCAGCAATAAACTGTCAGTAACTTCAAGATCACTTATAAACATTTAAGCAAAACACATCAAAGTGAGATGAAGGAAATGTAAACAGAACAAATCACACTAAGAGAAAATAGAACATACTTTTTTTTTTTTTTTTTGAGTTTTCTGATTTTTTTTTGTATTTTCTATGTTTTCTGAACTATCTCCCCCTAAACTACTAAACAATCTAAAAACTAAGAAAATAGAAACGCAGAAACACACAGGAAATAAACACAAAGACAAACGAACAATTTAATCACACAGAAAATAGACACACAGTCACAAATACCTCACACTTGATTATATCGATTGACACCCTTCACATAGAAGAAAGAATTAGAAAGCATTAGGAACCCAAGCCCGAATAGTCATGGGTTTCCCGTCTTCTCCAATCACTGGAAGTTTCATCCAAGTTCCAGTCTTCTCAGCAGCATTGCTGAACCTGTCACTCGAATCCTTAGGCATTTGAACACACAGTTTGTTAGTCCACTTAGAAGTCTGATTGAGCGAAGATTTTCTTTTGCTAACAACTTCGGGATTTTTAGATTTTCTTATGGTATCCCCGTTTGTCCTTTGATGCTGAACTGGAAGAGTTGAGTTTTGATTGTTTTTAGTAAACGTTTTATTCTTTTGAAAAGTCTCAACTTTCCTGTTACAGCGCTGATGTGACTGCTGATCACACTCGTAACTGAGGTGACCAGGTCTCCTGCACACATAGCAAATCTTGTCTGGATTTTGCTTTATAGGACCTTTCGACATCCTTTGAGATCGATACCCTAACCCTTGATGTTTGGGTAATAGTTTGACCTCTTGGTACGGACGGGTATCAGGAGACTTTACACCCTCCTTTTCAAATTTCCGAAGGGCATCGCGGATACGATGCATCAACGGATCTTTCACATTAGAACTTGCCAACAGTTCTCTTATGCCTGGTTCAGCCTTTTTAATTTCTTCTTGCTGAACCTCATTCTTCTGAGGCTCACCCACATTCTCGTGTAACTTTAAGTCCTCTTTTGGGGTTGATGCAGAAGATTCATCAACCTTTGTGAGTAGTGGGTCAGATTCAGAGTGAACATCATCATTCACCAGTTGATTTAACACTGGTGGTGGACATTTAGAGTATAACTTCTTGTTCTTTTCTGAATCAGTACCTTGACATCTCTGATCGATTATGTACTCAAATAAGTAAGAAGACGTGGAATAACTTTTGAGTTTTTGACTCAGAGTCTCATAATCGACCTTTGAAGTAGCAAGGTCTCGTTTCAACTTATCAATCTCATTTATGTAAAACACTATAGCATCCTGTTTATTTAACAGAGCCACACCTAGTTCATGCACCTGTTTGCCTAAACTTTCATTCTTTTCTTTCAACTGTTTTTCTCTTTCTTTTATCAACAGGTTTTTATCTAACTTAGATGTGAGCTCTGAAATTGTAGACTTTAGGAACACTATCTGTTTTACATAATCATTACAAGAACCACAAGGTAAGCCAAAAGTACATACCTTTTCCTCGGATGATTGACCACAACTAAACACCTTTTGGTTTGACTCATTGGCACGAACTTTCACTGGTGTCTTTTCTGCAGCTGGAACCGAGGCTGGTTCATCATCAATGCTGGCAATTGATTCTTCCTCACTTGAGTAACTTTCTGTCTCTGATTGAGAATCTTCGTTCAACACATGAACATTTGCCACATTAATATCAGCACCATCATTCCCAAATTGTACTGACCAGTCAATTCCCTCGTCCTTTTGAACAACTGCCATTGCCTTAGCCGGTTTTGGAGTTGATTCAGACTTTATGGTTGAAGAGGAAGATGATCTACTGCCAGGACTGGTTTTGAAAGGATACTTCGGTCCCACACTCTTCGGCTTATCACATTCTCGCGCGAAATGACCTTTTTCACCGCAGTTATAGCATGTTACCGCAGACTTATCAAAACCGAGTGTGGTATCCTTTGTAGCTGATATTTGCTTCCCTGTTCTTTTCTCATATGCTCTCGCCCTCCTGACTAAGTTAGCATATGACCAGAGGATATCTTGTCTTTTCACCTCATCATCATCAATCTGTTCATAATCCTCTTGAGTAAGATGAGCATTACCAATCTTCCCCTTCAGTAGATCATCATAAGAGGAGACTAGCGCACTTAGCATGCTCATATGTACTTTTACTTCATCTGCATTCCCATACTTGAAATGCTCGACATTGAATCCAGAAGTAGACACAGTATAGGATGGCCCAGAAGATGAGGCTTCAGGTGTAGATCTGCCAGAATCATTTACATTACTCACATAGGCAGATTGTAAGGGGGCATTTGAAGAAGTGGATGACGATACAGGTGTTCCAGAGTAGTAGAGAGAAGGATTTTGTTGATAACTGGACATGGAATCCAAATTTTGTTCCTCCTGCTCTTGCTCTTTCAACTTGGTGATGAAATCATTTAGATCCATCCCATCAAAACCACCACTGTTCTTCAGTATCATAATATATGGCCGCCAGCTCTTGGGCAAGGCTTTTGCCAAAATTTCCACCTGCTGCTTTTCTGGAACAGTAATACCCAGACTGTCCAGTTCACTAAGAAGATGATTATATCTTGTAATGAGAGAAGGAATTTTCTCATCTCTCGTAGCCATGAAATGATCTAATTCCTTTCTCAATTGACTTGCTTTCAATTCCTTGAGGGCGGCATTTCCCTCATTTCTCTTCTCTAGTGCTCTCCACAGGCTGTGGGAAGTTCTATATCTTCTGAATTGATGGAAGATCTCATTAGGAATCGCCTGGATTAATTGAGCATAGGCCTTCTTCTCTGCATCATGACTGCTCTTCTGTTCAACAGTCATTCCATCATAGGGGGTTTCAATATTTCCCTCCCCCTTGGGAACCATATAATCGGTGCTTATTGCTCTCCGAAGTCTACAGTCAAGGCCATCGAGGAATATTTCGAACCTAGGCTTCCACATAGGATAGTCTTCCATGGTTAACAGTTTAGGTACTTTATTGGCACTCCCCATTTCACTGTCTAATAATAAGTTGTTTAAAACTGTTGTCTGTTTTGATGCCATTTAAGTAATCAAGAACTGAGAACACACAGACTGAACTTAGGATTTGATAGACCACACAGATTCAATACGCACGGAGTGAGAAGGCACTACGCACGGACATGACTCAATACGCACGTAGTGGGTAATACTCAATCCGAACTGACACGAAGACACACAGACGTTACTACGTACGAACTGGAACTCTACCACGCACGAACTGGAACCTAGGACGCACGGAGTGAAGATGGTACGCACGAAGCAACAAAATAATTTTTTAAAGACAAAGTAAACCACACAGACTCAACTCGCACGAAGTGGACACACCACGCACGCGTTGAGGACCTACTACGCACGGAATGAACACACAGTCAATCGAAGAGTCTAGAAGATCTACGACACACTACGCACGTACTAAGCTTACTACGCACGCACTGGAAGCTCACTACGCACGGTTAAAAATCAAGCTGTTGACGTAAAAACGACCCTTTTTAACGCAAAACGACCTATTTTCGACCGAAAAACCGATTAAACACGACGAAAAAGACAAACACACAGGCCTAATCGACCTATTTTCACTACGCACGTGGTGCAGAGCACTGCGTACGTAGTCGGTTCAATACGCACGACCTGCAATGTTTTAATGTTAATTAATTATCTGTTTAACCGACTCAATCACCATGTGCGAGTTGACCTTCACTACGCACGTAGTGAATTCACCACGCACGCAGTGAATACATCACGCACGTGATGAACTTTCACACACAATTAAACTTCCAAACACACATCAACACATGATTAAGTACTTGTAAGCTTAAGATATTCACATAGAATCACTAAGAATATATAAACATGCAAACAATTAATCAAAACACATTTGAATTAACATTTCATGTATGTATTTGATTGATAAGAACTAGGGATTCACAATTATGCACCAACAATTAGTAAACTAATTACCTTATTAACCTAGGCCAGTTAAGAGGGTGTTACAATGTGGGCCTCCAGGTGAGTTCTATTATGCTTCTTCTGCTGCATAAAATGTGAAGAGAACCTGGTCCTCAGATCTTTGATTCCTGTTACAAAGCCTCTGGGCAGCGAGTTGAACCATTCCCGAGCTGCTCCCTTGAGGGTCATTGGGAACATGTGGCAGGACACTGGGTCAATCCATTTTTGGGCCTTCATTGCCCCTTCGAACAGGCTTAGGTGGTCGTCTGGGTCATCTTTACCATCATAAGTTCCCACGTTACTCGGGATCTTGAGACCCATGGGGAGGTCCCACATAGCGATCCAGGATATGAACGGGGAGTTGGTCACAACGGAGGGGGTCCCCTAGCTTACAGGTGGTCTAAGCCCAGCGATCCCCCCTGAGTTGACAAACTACATTATCGTAGGGAGAACCTGAGTTAGCTGTGCCCAGTCCATCTGAACCGAGGGAGTGGTTTGAGCAGGTTGGCTAGGCTAGTTATAGTTTAGGCCTGTGAACATGTTTCCTCCTGCCCCTCCCGGATATACATAGGCCTGGTTACCGTAAGAGAAAGGGATATTCCCCTGTAATAGCAGGTTGTACACAGCAGGGTTGTGTATAGCAGGGTTTATAGTTTATTGGAAAGGGGGTGGGAAGGCACTTAATCCCTGGGGGTGTACATTAATCCTGTCTGGAACAGGTTAGGAGAAAATTGGTGAGAGTTAGAGCGACTTACTATTTGGCTTTGTTGTACCGGGCCGGGAGTTTGGAACTGCTCCCCTGTTTCTCGTATGCTTGTAGAGTTGAAATACTGTGCCAGCATCGTCAATGCAGCCGAGACCTCTGCGCTCACACCCTGTCCCTGATTGGGTACACTGAGCTGTGGTGTGGCCGGGACCACGGGACGTATGGGGGAAGTCTCCGACCTTGAGATCCCGCCCTGTAAGAGTTGCAGCAAGTTAGTTGGCTGGATTATCGACGACCCCTCTAGGACACTGCGCTGGACCGGGGTCTTCGGAGTAGACATCCATGTGAACCATGGGGGCTTAGGACTCTGTTGGCTCGCCCCACTGCTTGGAACACTCTGGGACATGCCCTGAGAGGTGTTTCGAGGGGTACCGGGCTGACTAGGAACATTGACAATTATGGGAGCTTCTCCTACAGATGTTACTGTAGAACTTGTTGGTGGTGCGTTAAAGGAAGTGAGTTTTTCCATGTTGCTCGAGGGTAAGAGAGTATTGCTAGTTTTTGGAGTAAGAAAAGGTGAGGACGTGCGTTCTAGGTTATCGTTAGTATAGATCTGGGCGACGTATTTAGAAACACGATCCCACGGATGGCGCCATTTGTTTGTTCATTAAACTGAACAAGTGCATTCGAGTATGAGGATATGTTCTAAGGGGAAATGGTCTGAGAAGTTGTAGGATATTGAATCAAGATTCCTGCAAAACAGAAACCTTCGTTAGAGGACTTATGGGGACTAGGCCCCATAAGCCACTCCAACGCTCAAGTTAGCCATGGTATTTGGTAAAGAGCTCAATGGGAGAGTTTTTAGGGCTATATATGCGTACCTTAGTAGGAGACGGTGGTTTCCTATTTATAGTTGAGGGCCTCCTTGAATGAGCCGTTGAGATGATGGACAGGTGTCATCATCTCACGAGGGAGACCAAAAAGGTCGTACCTTTCTGCTGTAGGTGGGATTTGTTCCCCACTATCATTGTCAGCCAATCATATTGGATGTATTATGTACTGTTGGGATTTTCTCCCCACTAATGTTGTTATCCAATCATATGGAGGTTACGTGCTTTGGGACTGCTGACGTGGCAGGCCCGATTGGGGTCCAAGGAGATTTTGGTCTTAGACGTAGCAGGTATAGGTCTGTTCTCGAGATACATCTATGTTGAGGATCGTGCCAACTGCAGGAGCAGGTCTGTGGGACTAGACCTGCTCGTAAGTTGTACATTAATGTTAAGGATCAGACCTGTGTCCTACCAAGTCAAGCCTGCAAAGTGAGGAAGGATTTCCCTCTGGTTGGACATCATTTATTTGGTGTGCAGGATTCGGGATTACCTTGTTGGGCCTGCGTGCTGGATTGGGGCATTCAGGACTACCCTGCTGGGCCCGTATATCGGGCTGGGCCAGGACAGGGGTACGTCATCAACTATATATCAATTAGGGAAGTGAATTGATAATATCTCATGAGATATTCAAGGGTTTTTTTTGATAATTTTACCAATAAATCATGAGAATTTAAAAGATGGTGAGAAATTGATTTCTCTTGACTTGACACTACTACAATCAAGACTTTGCTTAAGCTCTATAATTCTCTTAATTAATTAAATTATCACATCATTTAAAAGTAAATTGTTTTTTTCTTATCCTCTATATAGATTATAAAGTCATATTTAATGAATGTGTAACTATTTGAAATTTGTTACCATTTGATAAGATAATCTTTTAAAACTATGTATAGACGTAAATAAATAATATAATTTTATTTTCATCCTAATATATCGCGTGATTTATATTTTAAATGTTACGTATGTTATAAATATTGTGTATGGGTTTGTGCTTCTAAAAAATGTATTTTCTAAAATGTGGCAATTGATGTTGGAAAATGATGTGAGATGGTGATGGACGACATAAAGACATTTTTTCGTTTTACTATTTTTATTTTGTTTATTTCGGGTAAAGTATTTGAGCTTTAATAACGATTTTTAATGTAATAATAACAATTAGACTCATATTAAGAGTTAACGTATTAATTTGCTTTTAACCCGGCGCAACATGCGGGGCAATGAAATACTTGTTATAATCAATAAAGGAAGTGGGGGAAAAAAATTAAAGAACTCTACATGTTATTTTTTGAGTAAAAAAAATAAAGTAGGAAAAATAAAATAGAAGGGTGTATTATCTTTCTTTGGGTTGATTTCATACAGGGAGCAGTTCAAACGAAAAACTATTTTTCGTATTATAACCGTGAAAAACATTTTTGACCAATCATTTAATTTTGTCTTTTTTATTTATTTTATAAAGAAAAAGATAGTATGAACATTTTTACATTATCCTCACTTTTTTCAAACTAATATATCTATGAAACGAAAAGGTGTTAATATAAGAAAAATCTATCAAATTAACGAGAATATTATGCTCTTTGATTTGAGACCGATCTTACTATATTTTTCCGGAAACAAAATTCGCACATGCTGGGTTTTTTTTAGTACAGATTGACATGTGCACAATAAGAAGCATAATTTTCTCGTTATTTGGTATAATATTCGTAGTTTAACACATTTCCGTTTGATGTATATATTAGTTTAAATATGTGGGGGTAATTTAAAAATGTCCAAATTGCCTTTAATTAATTAAGGAATAAGTTTGATTAGATTAAGGTTATTATTTAACAACTCTTTAATCTGGACCCTCCATCTCTTTGATCAATGACTATAATTGGTTCTCGTAGACGAAAAAAGGTTCTCGTTTGAACCGTCCCAATTTCATATATACCCTTATATAACATCAAAATATTTTATTTGTCTAGCTTAACTTATAAATATCATATATACACTTCTTATGCTTTTATAATATATAATTTGCCCAACTTAACTTATAAATATCATATATGTCATTCTTGGTTTTCATAATATCTAATTTGCCCAAATCTTTTTTTTTTTTTATCAATTTGTAATCATTTTAAATGAATAATCATTATAAAGTATAATTAAATGACTATTATACCTCTATTTTAAATCTATTTATAAAGTTTCACCTATACACTTACTAAAATTGTTAAATATCACATTCATCCAAGTTATATATACATATATACACGATTCTATTAATTAATTTGGATGATCGAGTACGGTTCGTACGTGTGTGTTATATAACGAATTAACGCACAAATCAAGAATTACGCTAAAAACATATTTTAAAAACAATTATAATTCTTTAAAACAAAAGCATTACGCCGGAAACAATAACTTTTTAAACACAAATTATATACCATGCAATTTAAAATAAAAATAAAAATTCTTCACTCAATAAATAAAGACAAGGGCACAGGCACTTATAGACCACAGTTGGAGTTTGCCCAAATGAGTAGTACTTTGTATGATTCACATGGTATGTTTTTTTTTCTCATTATTTTTTCCCAATTTTTTTACAAAGAACCTTCAATAATTTGTTCTTCTCAACCTAACCTTCGAATTTACCATAATTTTTAAAATAGCTCAAAAATCCTAATAAATTGCTTATTTTTATAATGATAAAAAACTTATATATATTTTCTCAAAAGTATTTTTTAATTTTTTTTAAAATGATAACTTTATAATATTTATATAAGATATACATTATTTTCTAGATAGAACTTTTTTTGTAATTAATTATATCATTTAAAATTATAATTTAAATAAAATAATAAGAGAAGTTTCTTCTAACGTTAACCTAAAAATCTTTACCACGAGAAAAGTAGTAATGTATTTGAGTTATTATTAATAATGCATATATGTACAGCTAATTAAGTAAAACTATGCATAAAATCCATACGAAGTTTTCTAATGAAAAATTATCAGTGTTAAAGTTTAATTTTATTAATACTTTTCATATTTTTTTTATAAACCCTGCCGTATTGCGCAGCTTTAAAAATTCCTCGTTTACTAACATTTATGAAATATATGAACATCGCTGAAAGTAAATTGCCCACAAACAAATGAATTACGCAGACATGCAATCAATAGTAAAGAGTGACGATATTTTATTAATACTTTTGTTCGGTTTAACGATATTTCAAAGAAAATTTTGAATCTCAATTTTGTTAGTCATCAAATGGTGATTGACGATCAAGTACAAAACTTCGTTATTGTTTATTTATCAATATCAACCCTTTCTTGCAAATCTCAGTTACGAGATTCGTTTCATACTTTCATGTAATGTAACTGCTGCTTATTCTATTGTTTGATCAATATTTAGAGAGTGCATATAAAGTGTTCGATGAAATGCCATAAAGAAAGAAAGATGCAAGATATTAACATTGATCAATTATTGACTGGTGAAAAATTCATCCTTGACCTTTCTTAATTGTTGTTTGGATAATTAGAACTTTGGTTTGCTTATTTTCTTGTATATTAACTTCTGAATCACAATTATAGGTCTCAATGTTTTAAACATCAGTAGTGAGTAGTTCTTAACCGTCGATGCATGTTTCCACCTTCCCCATGAAAAATAGAAACCCATACGCAATATCTAAGAGGGATCAATTCACCAACTCGGTAACTCATCTTGAATTGTTCTTTTAGTCACCTTTTGAACTATTACCAGGTAATAGCTTTTTACATGGTCTAAACTTTTTATATAAATATAATACAATTATTGTTGTACTCGCTATCTTGGGTCAAACTAATAACCAACAATGCAGGCTAAACATGAAGAAGGCAATGGCTGTGCATTTGCATAGCCCAAAAATATACCTAGTGTCCCTAGTGATATATATAAATAAAGCTGTTAAATATGAAGGGAAAGTAAAATTTCATGATTGAATTGTTGTCGTTTGTCGACATTCTGATAGTCAGTGGCGGAACTTGAACAAAATTTTTGGGGGGGCGAAAAGCATTGTAACATGAACAGTGAAGTATACAATAGGAACCTAAACTAACATATAATCATTTAAATTAAATATAAATAGACGATATACTTTATAAATTTAAATGATTATATATAGAAAAAGAAATTGCCAAAGTATCTGCAAGAAAATCATCTGACATTTTGTTGCGAAGTCTATTTTTGCATATCTTCATTGCTGAAAATCCTCTCTCTGTCGTAGCAGTTGAAACCGGTAGTGTCAGGAGGAGTCGAATCAATCGACTAAGCAAATGATAAGTCTCGGATTTCTTAGTTTCCTCAAGACTTGTGCACAATTGTGCAATACTTGAAACACCACTTAGGATTGGATTGTTTATCATTTCAACTTTGAAAATCTCCAACTGGTATCTCAATTGAATCCTCTCTTGTTCTTTAAAATCTGTGGGATAATATTTTTCAACAAGAAGACAAATCTCATCAACATTAAACACTTGTGAATCTTTGTTTGGAACTAAATTAGATGCAAGTGTCAGCAACTCCATGGCATGATCATTGAATCTGATGTTCAATTCATGTAATTGCTTGTCCAATATACAAATAAATATATCTACTCGATAATAATGCTCAAAAGTAACATGATTATCTTGTCGACGAGGGCGATATCGACCAGACTTATAAGGAGCTTGCATATCAGGCATATCTAACTGATGCTTCTCACAAAACCTCTTTACATCTTCAAGTAAACAAAGCCATCCGTTATTTCGAAAGTCATTGAGGCTTTTCTTTGTTGCAGAAACTAGTTCAATAGCATTGAGAATATCTTGTGACTTCTTTTGCAAAGATTGAGAAAGAATATCCGTCCTCCCCATTATTTCCTTAATCAAGAGAAGAATAAAAACAAACTCAAACGATTTCAAATATGTGTAAGCTGCATCTGCGTCACCACGTTGAGAAAAACAAGATCCGTCTTCAATTATACTTTGGAGAACTAAACAACTAGGATTAAACATCTCAATCAAGTTACAAACTGAATTAAAATGAGAGCCCCAACGTGTATCACCTGCTCGTTTTAAAGTCCCAACTTGATTTGCTCCTCTACCCATTTCAATTTCACCAAGTTCCAACAAGTTTTTAATCTCGGTTGCCTTAGCTTTTTGTAACTCATCATGGCGTTTACTAGAAGAACAAATTACATTGATAATGAAAGCCAAGTTTGAGAAAAACTGGTGAATAGGAATAACTTCTCTTGAGGCAGCAACTAAGGCTAATTGTAATCTATGAGCAAAGCAATGAACATAATATGCATAAGGACAATCTTTAGTGACTAATGCTTGTAACCCATTCCATTCTCCTCTCATGTTACTAGCACCATCATAACCTTGGCCACGAATTTTACTAGTATCAAATTCATATTTCAGAAGTTGATTCCATAAATTTGTTTTAAGAGTTAATGCTGTTGTATCACTTACATGTATCAAATTTAAGAACCTTTCTCTAATGATCCCATCTTTATCAACAAATCTCAAAACAATGGCCATTTGCTCTTTTTTGGATTCATCCCGTGCTTCATCTACCATAACACAAAAATAAGAATCGCCTATTTCACTTCGTATATGATTTCGAACCCTATTTGCGATAATACCAAGGATTTCCTTTTGTATTAATCCTGAAGTATACTTCGAATTATAAGGAGCATTTTCTAATACAACTTTGGCAACTTCATCATTATATGTAGCTAGAAGTTTTAACAATTCAATAAAGTTACCTCGATTCTTTGAATTGGTAGTTTCATCATGTCCTCGAAAAGCACATGCTTGGAATGTCAACCATCGAACTATATCAATAGAAGCTTTCAATCTTATACGGTTCTTCAAGACTTTTTCGGCACTTTGCTTCTCTATGATATTTTCAATATGTGCAGCTTGGTTCAACAAATTTTCAGCGAATACCACTGCATTTTTATGTTGTGAACAGCCAACATGCTTAAGAAATGCACAGTTTTTTCCATCATTAACCTTTTTCCAGTTGTCAAATCCCTTAACTGTAAATGCATCTGAACCATGACGCACATTTGGTTTATCACTAAATACATAACAAAGAAAGCAATATGCAGCATGCGTTGTAGGAGAATATTCTAACCAATTAGGGAAAATGTTGAACCATGAGTATTGGAACCTACGAGGACGCTTTTCTGAACCTTTAGCAGGATACTCTTTTAGTTGAATTTGAAAAGGTCCCAAATTCAGATAAGCTAGTCTTATTTGTTCCCTATGATTAACCGGATACGACCACAATAGTTTTCTCTTCGATGGATCTCTTTCTAAAGAACTAAGATCCACTTCCTCGGTAATAATTGGTTCTCGTGTTTCTGGAATATGCTCCTTAGGTTGATTAACATTTTCAGGTTCACTTGTTGATGCTTTGGAACGTTTGTTATCCTGGTTGGTATTTTCTATAGTGTCATCGGTTTTTCTTTTGTAAAAAGAATCGATTGTTTTCAATTTTCCCATAATAGCTCCTAAACCGAAAATACAAACGCAAGGATCAAAATCACTATATATTATAAATTTATAATTCGTAATGTTATTTTATTCTCTACTCTTTAATAAGTAACATTAAACTACTACAATATACTAAATTATTATAATTTCAAATAATAATAACTATTATACTATTATAACATTAATATATAAAAAATATATTTAAAAATTAAACAATTAAAGAAAAGTACCTGTAGATTATAGAAAGTTGTGATCTGAGTTGTAAGATTGTGAGCTGTATTTCTCTAAAGTCTAGCACCAACTCCAATGAACCTATATGATAATATAATTATATTAAACTTTCTTTTAATTAAATTCAAGATTTAAAGAGTCAAGTACTCTTTCTCTCTCTCTCAAAAGTCACCTACAACAACCTGTCAAATACTCTTTCTCTTCTCTCCCAAACCAACAATACCCAGGGATTTCACTTCAAAACAACAAATAACCACAAATCCAAAATTTCACTTTTTTAAAATAAAGGAGTTTATACCTACAACAAAACCCAGCGATGGCAGTGGCACTATGGCAGGCGTCAACGGCAGCGGCAGGGTGCAAGCGGCAGCCGGCGGAGTTGTTCAGTTGTTGAACGTGCGGCTTCTCCGGCGGACGGCGTCACGGCGATAAGGTACTGAGTCAGTTGGCTTCTCCGGTGGTTTCAGACGCGGCAGTCAAACGAAGGACGGAAGTTGTGGTGGACTGGTGGGTGTTGGCTTCTCCGGCGGTTTGGGCAGTCGTTACTCGTGAGTCGTCGTCCGTGGGTGTTGCCCTAGGGTGGTTTTCCAGGTTTCGTTTATTCACCGTCAAAGTTCAAACGATGTTTGATTTTTTTTTTTTTTTTTTTTTGTATTATAAATCTCTTCTCTCCTAATTTTTAGGGGGGTTAAAAAAGAAAATATGTATTTATCTTGTATAATTATAGTATATATTTACACTAAGCACCAAAATTTTTGGGGGGGCAACAACCCCCCCCTGCCCTTATGATGTTCCGCCTCTGCTGATAGTTACTGACACGTGCTCCCATGAGTCATAACCACTGTTAGATTAATCTTGATTTATGAAAAACATTAGTATAGGTTTATTATTATTTGTATTTAGTATAAAGTATGTATATAGGTTGTAATGTACAAACCACCAAAGCCCCACCACCGGTGATAACCGCCAACGGCCGTCCGCCGCCGTCAGCCACCAACCGCCACCGTGAGATGACGGAGAACCGCCATGTAACTGCCGGAAAACCGCCATCTTCATCCCTATAAATATGTAATAGCAAATAGGGATTTGTACATCGAAAATTACGAAATAAAAGCAGAAACTTTGGTTCTTTTTGTTGTTTATCTCGTAAGAAAGCCAACATTTGGTATCAGAGCTTTGGTTGAGAACCAAAGTCTCATCATCTACCGAGAACGAAGTCGGAGATCTCACCGGAAAATCCAACATTTGGATACCCAGGAGGCGGCTGTTGAAGGGAACTACCGCCATTCGGGCACCCTTATTAGAGAAGGGACACTTACCTCGTCAGAGGAACAAACCAGAAATCAGACACGTACGGTGGTGATAGACCGCCGCTCGAACAGAAGTCGAAGAAAGGTTCGACCGAAGGAAAACAGAAGGGAACCGTCGACCACCGCCACAGGAGGCGCAGCAGATCGGAAAAGCAAAGAAAAAGGGCACCGGCCGCTTTGTTTTTCTCTCGTCGACAGAAAAGGGGCGCCGCAAAGGGCCTGCTTGTTTTTGGAAAGGGAGGTGATTCTCACACAACAAAAGTGGTCCATGCACAACAATGTTATGCAGCATTAACCTGTACTATGTGTAGTAACTGCTTGTACATTGTTGTGCATGACTAAATTTTGTTGTGTGAGGATCACCTCCCTTTTGGAAAAGAAGGGATAAGAAAACCCTATTTTTCACACCTTTTAAAATTCAATATATTCTTTTAAAAAAAAAAGGAAGTTAGATCAGGTTTTAAAAAAAAAAGGGATTATCTCAAAGTTTTTAAAACTTAATTAAATCTAATTAAAGTTGTTAGATTTTTTATTAAATTAATTTATTTGTCAAAAGGTTTTTATATTTTCTATTAAGTTTTTGACTAACCTTTTTTAAAAAAAATCTATAAGTATGTCGGGGGGAGAAGATACGGAAAAAAGAGAAAAAGTTCATAAGGAGATTGGTTACTCGACCAATTACCAATGCCCGATGTTAAAATCGACGAATTGTACAACTTGGGCAATTCGGATACAAGTCATACCGGAAGCACATAAGTTATGTGATGCAATTGAGAATGGATCGACAAACGAAGTCGATAAAGATATGGACAAGAATGCAATTGCCCATATTTATCAAGCATTACCGGAAGATCAGTTGCTTCTTATATCTAAGTACAAGAGCGCAAAGGCGATTTGGGAAGCCTTAAGAACAAGACACGTCGGTGTCACCAGTGTTCAACAGGCGAAGTTACAAACACTCAAATCAGAGTTTAAGATGTTACAGATGAAGGAAAATGAATCGATAGATTCATTTACTACGAAAATGAAGGGTATTATCAACAAGGCAGCGAGCTTGGGATTAACATTTGAAGAATCTACCCTTGTACGGAAATTACTGAATGCCGTACCAGACAGATTTCTTCAGATTATTGCATCCATCGAACAATACTCGGATCTAGGCACTATGTCTTTAGACGAAGCAATTGGAAGGCTAAAGACATTTGAAGAAAGACTGAAATACAAGAAAGAAAAATCTTCGGACACTCAAGAAGGCTTGATGTTCACACGACAAGAAGATCGCAGGCAATCTTTCAGAGGACGTGGACGTGGCAGAATTAACCACTCACAGAGACGAAGGGACAACAAGTTCAAATCAGACAAGAAGTTTAGAAAGCCCTCTCAAAACAGTTTCAAAAGGGAAACTGATAACAAATCGAAGAAGTTTACTCCTGATATGAGTAAAGTACAATGCTATAACTGCAACAAGTATGGACACTATTTGAGGAATTGTCCACAGAAAGTACAAGAAAAGGAGCAGTCAAATCTTATTGAGGAAGATTTGGAACCAACACTGTTGATGGCAACAATTGAAGAACATAAGAAAGTTATAGTAGAAGAAAAGGAGAATCTTGTTCTAAACAAGATGTCTACGAAGGACGAAAGTCTTTGGTACTTAGACAACGGTGCCAACAACCATATGACGGGAGTCAAAGATCACTTCAAAGAGATTGACGAAAAGATATCAGGAAACGTACGATTTGGAGATGGATCATATGTAGAAATCAGAGGAAAAGGTTCCATAATGTTGGAATGCAAAAACAAAGAACAGAGGATTATCTCCCAGGTATATTACATTCCAAATTTGAAAAGTAATATACTAAGTCTTAGACAGTTGACAGAAAATGGTTGCAAGATAGTCATGGAAGGAGATCAGTTATTGCTATACGACTCAAGCAATAACATTCTACTCAGAGTTACGCGATCGAAGAATCGGTTATACAAGGCAAACTTGAACGTCGGTAAACCAGTGTGTTTACTTGCCAACCTACATGATAAAGAATGGTTATGGCATGCAAGATTGGGTCATTTAAACTTTGACTCAATAAAGAAAATCAACTCGAAGGAATTGGTTTATGGAATACCACCCATCAAGCATACTGCAAGTATTTGTGATATATACTTAATTGGAAAACAAAACAGAACACCTTTCCCACAACAGGCAAAGTCAAGATTGAAGGAACGACTGGAGTTAGTTTATGGAGATCTATGTGGTCCAATATCACCGCCTACTCCATCAGGAAAAAGGTATATATTCTTGCTAGTAGACGACTACTCAAGATATATGTGGGAATATTTTCTAGATTCAAAAGATCAGGCTTTTGGAATCTTCAAAGAATTCAAACAAAGGGTGGAGAATGAACTTGGAGTCAAGATGAAGATTTTCAGAACAGATAGAGGAAGAGAATTCACATCGAAAGAATTCTCACAATACTGCAAAGACAATGGCATAGCAAGGCAATTAACTGCACCTTACTCACCACAACAAAACGGAGTCGTGGAACGGAGAAACAGAACAATACTTTCAACAACAAGATGCATGATGAAAGCAACAAACATGCCTCAGAACTTTTGGGCAGAAGCAGTTAGACATGCCATATTGATACCGAACTGTACTCCAACAAAATCACTTGAGGACATCACACCATATGAATCACTAAAAGGAAGAAAACCAAGTCTTCATCATCTCAAGATTTTTGGATGTATCGCATACGCAAAGGTACCATCACAACACTTGGCAAAGGTACCATCACAACGCAGACGGACCAGAATGGACTGATTTCGCTGTAGAGTATAAAAATCAAGAAGATCAATACATCGCTGAAAATGATGATAATGATGATGTCACACCAGACAACAACAACGGAAATGAAGAAATTCCCAATACACCTGAGTCACCAGATTCAGAAGAACGTGAAAGATATGATGATACGCCTATAAAAGGTTTTAGACCTCTAAATGATGTCTACAACAGATCAGACCAGATATTTCATAATGTCTACATAGAAGAGTTATTGCTGTTAGAAGATGAACCAAGGAATTTCAGAGAAGCAGCAATGGACAAAAGATGGATTCAATCAATGGAAGCAGAAATAGACTACATCAACAAAAACAACACGTGGAAACTTACCATCCTGCCAAAGGATCACAAAGCAATTGGCTTAAAATGGGTATACAAGACAAAGAGAGACGTTGATGGAAAGATATTGAAGTACAAGGCACGCCTAGTAGCCAAAGGATACATTCAAGAACATGGCATAGACTACGATGAAGTCTTTGCACCAGTAGCACGAATTGAAACAATTCGGTTGATTTTGGCTCTAGCAGCATACAACAAATGGGAAGTACATCATCTAGATGTAAAATCGGCTTTCTTACATGGAGAATTGCAAGAAGAAGTTTATGTCTCTCAACCAGAAGGATTCATAAAAGAAGGAGAAGAAGGAAAAGTGTACAGACTAATAAAAGCACTCTATGGTTTGAAGCAAGCACCACGAGCATGGTACACAAAGTTAGACAAGACACTCAAGACACTTGGTTTCAAGAAATGCATTTTGGAACAAGCAGTCTACACAAGAACTAACAAGGGTTCAACTCTGTTAGTAGGAGTATACGTTGATGATTTGATAATCACAGGTACATCGAAGAAAGAGATTGATACCTTCAAGGATCAAATGAAGAACAAGTTTGAAATAAGCGACCTCTGTTTACTCGCTTATTACCTTGGTATTGAAGTTACACAACATGAAGGAGAAATCTCAATAAAGCAGACTGGCTACGCAAATAAGATACTCAGAGATACAGGAATGCTTGATTGCAACGATGCAAAGATTCCTATGGAGCCAGGGCTCAAACTGACGAAACTTACAGAAGATGAATATGTTGACGCCACTGAATATCGAAGCATAATAGGATGTTTACGATATTTACTACATATAACACCAGATCTAAGTTATTCAGTTGGATTACTTAGTCGTTTTATGCATAAACCTCAAGAACGACACATGAAAGCAATCAGACAAGTACTGCGTTACATCAAAGGAACAAAGAACTATGGTATAACCTACAGACATGACGGAGGAAACAAGATACAAGGTTACAGTGTGACAGCAGTTACGGTGTCAATACACAAGAAGGAAAAAGCACAACTGGAATAATCTTCTATTTCGGAGATTCACCAATCAGTTGGAACACTCAAAAGCAAGGAACAGTAGCGTTATCCTCATGTGAATCAGAATTTATTGCAGCAACAGCAGCAGCAACACAGGCACTTTGGTTAAAGAGATTACTCAGCAAGATAACAGAAGACGAAGAATAGAAGATCTCGATCTATGTGGATAACAAGTCAGCAATTGCACTCATGAAGAATCCAGTATTTCACGGACGAAGCAAACACATTGATACTAAGTATCATTTCATTCGAGAATGCGTCGAAAGAAATGACATAGCAGTTGAATACGTCAGTGGAGATTTACAACGGGCGGACATACTGACAAAACCATTGGCAAGAACAAGATTCGTCATCATGAGACAACTACTCGGAGTCAGAGACTTACTACAAGATGATCAAGATTAAGGGGGAGAATGTTAGATTAATCTTGATTTATGAAAAACATTAGTATAGGTTTATTATTATTTGTATTTAGTATAAAGTATGTATATAGGTTGTAATGTACAAACCACCAAAGCCCCACCACCGGTGATAACCGCCAACGGCCGTCCGCCGCCGTCAGCCACCAACCGCCACCGTGAGATGACGGAGAACCGCCATGTAACTGCCGGAAAACCGTCATCTTCACCCCTATAAATATGTAATAGCAAATAGGGGTTTGTACATCGAAAATTACGAAATAAAAGCAGAAACTTTGGTTCTTTTTGTTGTTTATCTCGTAAGAAAGCCAACAACCACAAAGTCATTGGTGGGTCCATTAATTGGCCATTTATAACATGACAACCTCAAAAGTACATTAAATAACGTATGTTGTTATATACATATAATAATCACTCGAAAAAAATAAAGTAACATGTGATATACGTTGAGTGGAGGAAAACCCTATAAATAAACCATATTTCATCAACTATACCTCTATGGCTTATTCCTCCTCTTTATTTGCAGGTTTCCTAGTCATTTTGACGGTGTTTAGGTTATATGCTAATGGATGTTATACATCCATCATTAGCTTTGGCGACTCCATTGCCGACACTGGTAACCTAAAACATCTTGCTTCGCTTACTCATCAACAATTTCCGAGTCTTTTTCCTCCTTACGGAGAAACCTTCTTCCATCAACCCACTGGTCGTTGCTCTGATGGTCGTTTGATCATCGATTTCTTAGGTAACTATTTATAATATATACATTCCTAATAGAATACTTAAGATTGTTAATCAAAACTATTTTTCATATTATTGTTGTTCAAGCGAAATGATCATTCTACTCGTTAAATTAAGAAAGTAATTATATGAATTTGAAATGTTATAATGAATCTTAAAACTTAATTACGTGCAATGAAAGTTGCACCTTTATAAGTTCAACTTTATGTAGTATCTACTTCATTTGCTTGACTTTTGAGTATATATATGTTTAATTTATAAACAATACTTTATGTTGCCTTTGTTTAGACCACGTATACCTGAGTCAAAGGCTCGAAACCTGGAAGGAGCCCTAACCGGGAAAACTCCTAAAAAAAACTTTACGTTGCCTTCATTTAAGTTAATGTATATGTTACCTTTAATTTCAATTATATACTTTTTAATATTATTAGATGAAGTACTTGCTACATTTATTAAGAACAATAAATCATTGAATATTCAAACAAGTTAACTATCGTATTTCATACTAGAATCATTTGAAAATCATCAACGAGATTTTTGTAATTTCAGGTGGCGTTTGATTTAAAATTTATATTGCAAAACTAAAGATTAAAGATATTCCTATGTCACCCAAATTTGAGATGGATGTCTAAATTACCAAATTGTCATTGTGTGCTTTTTGTAAAGAGGAAAATTTACACAGCACTAACGAAGTTTAAAAACGCTTTCATCAAGGTCACTCACACATTTATTTACATTGTGAAATTTCTCACGATTGACATTGGTAGAACTGATTACTATTATGTGAAACAAACCCTTCCGTAAATGAATTCAATTCTTTTTCTTTTTTTTTCTTTTTGGTTTTTGTAGCCAAGAGTCAGTACTACAAAATTGACTTTCAGCCCCCTATTCAAACCCGGTTGTATAAAAAAGACACAAAAAACCGGGGCTAAAAGGTATGCTTCAGAGTAAAAAATAGTGCAGAGAGATTTAACCCGGTTTTTTACTAAAAAACCGGGTCTGAAAGTTTCAAAACTTTTAACCCCGTTTGGTTAGTATAAAACCGGGACTAAAAGGAGATCTCGAAAAGAAGCGCTCTACTAATATGACATTTAACCCAAGTTGCTTAATAAAAAACCGGGGCTGAAAGTTTGAAACTTTTAACCCCGGTTCATTACGTAAAAAACCGGGACTAATAAGTAGCATTTATTGCCAACAGGTGGCTCAACTACCCCAGACTTTTAACCTCGGTTGTTTATAAAAAACCGGGGCTGATACCCTCTATTTATGGCTGATGAATCCTTCTACTTCATTTTCTTCTTACTTTACCTTTTTTCCAATTTAAACACTCTATCTACCACCATTAATACCCATCCGATAATTCTCAAATTTCTTCCCAAATTTCAAGTTTTATTTATTAAATTCTTGTCAAAGTCTACATCTATTGTCCCTTTGATCAAATATATATATATATATATATATATATATATATATATATATATATATATATATATATATATATATATATATATATAATACATATTTATTGTTTTATTTAGTTTTTTTAGGTGTTACATCCATTTTAATAATATTTGTTGTTTGTTATAAATTGTAGGTATACATGTGAGGAATCTTATTAAATTACATTGTTTAGATTCAAAAGTTAAATGTATGTTTATCTAATTCTCATTGTCTTAGTTTTTACAATTATATTTATGTAGTTTATACAAATATATTTACACACACATACATAATATATATATATATATATATATATATATATATATATATGTAAATATTTACATTATCTCAGTATATTATATATATATATGTATATATATATATATAGGGAAAAGGGAATATGTGGCTATTATGTATCCAACCTTAGGTGTAGAATAATTAAACTACGTAGTTTTGGGTTTTTTTCAAAACCCACGTAATCCCTTCTTCTCGGCTAAATACAAACCGAAAACACAAAACCCTATGACAGTTTTCGTCATTCGTGAATAACGATTGGATTCAATTGGATTCGTGTTGCTTTTGTAGTTCTCTGGAAGCGTTCATATTTAATTCATATTTGTCAACGATTGGATTCCTATTGCCCAGATCAACTACATATCATCCACAGGTAATTGTGATTGGTGGATTCTAAATCATGGACATATAATTGTGAGATGATTGTGATTTGTAATTTCTTTATTCTACAATTAATTAGTGGTTTCAAATCTTTCTAATTGATCAAATAAAGGCTTTCGTTGATCTCTATTATCGATTTCATGAATGTGGTTCTTTCGATTAATCTCTGTTTCTTATTTGATTAGTGTGGTTCCTTCATTCTAGCAATATTCCATTGATTTTAGTAAATTTCAACTTATATTGCTTCCATAATTTTGATTAATGCATCTGGATACTAAATTCAATAGAGTAAAATGCAGCTTATATTGCTTCAGCCATTTTTGTTCTGATTTGCATTTCATTATGTTTCTTTTTTTAAAGGTATCCTTCACACCATGAGTTCAGAAACTAATTTAGCAAATGAGACGTTTGAAATCCATTCGACAGATGATATTGATGCAAATGATTATCTGGTCAACAATGTGGATTTCGAAAATGGAAGTGGGAGACCAAATGATAACTCTTCGAATTTTGATTGTAATGACGACGAAAACACACTTGATAATGAAAGTGTCATAGGAAAGGTGTTTAATACACTTGATGATGTTTATACCTTTTATAACCAATATGCCTTTGTACATGGATTCGGTATACGCATTCATTGGGATTATAAAAACACGACAACAAACGAGGTTTATCGTAAGCTCTATGTATGCAACAAAGAGGGTTTCAAGCAAGTGAAAGGTGATAGTGCTGGTGGAGATTCTAAGAAACCTCGTAGAGATTTGAGAACCGGTTGTAAAGCAAGAGTGCGTGTATCAAAAACAAAAGATGGAAAATGGTGTGTAGATGTCTTTAATGATACACACAATCACGAGTTGACAACTACCCCGACAAAAGTAATGAAACATCGTTCTCACGGGAAGTTCCACCGCACCGAGGCTTGCAAATCTCTTATGTCGAAACTTAGTCGGTCCGGGTTAAGACCATGTCAAATTAAAAAAACTGTGAATGCAATGAAGTCTCCGCTTCAACCAGATGTCACCTCTAAGCAATGTGTCGATATTTTATCTAATCAAAGAAAGCAGTATAGAGGTAAGGAGTTTTATGGGCTGATAAAACATCTTCAAGAAAAATCAAGATCAGATATCAACCACTATTTTCAAATAGAGTCGTGTGATGATGGGTCCCCTAGAAATATATTTTGGGCAGATGGAAGATCAAGAGAAGCATATGTAAAATTTGGAGATGTTCTTGTTTTTGATGTTACATATATGACCAACAAATTTAAGATGCCATTTGCTCCGTTTATTGGAGTGAATCATCATGGTCAATCTATACTTTTTGGTGGCGCTTTGCTAGAAAATGAAAAAGAAGAGACTTTTCAATGGTTATTTGAGCAGTTCCTACAATGCATGTTTAACAAGCATCCGGTTGCAATAATAACGGACCAGGATAAAGCAATTGGCAATGCAATCTCCAAAGTTTTTCCATGTACCCGACATCGTTTTTGTGCATGGCACATTAATAAGCATGAGGTGGAACATCTTAGACCTTTTGCAGATCAATTTAGTGATTTCCAGGAATGTTATAGAAAGTGGAAAAAAACCGATAAGATTGCAGAATTTGAAGCCCAATGGGAAGTTATACGTGATAAGTATAACCTTGAAAGTAGCAACTGGATGGTAGACATGTATAACCAACGAGAACATTGGGTTAAAGTTTTCTTTAAAGATGTATTTTTGGCTGGGATGACAACAAGTGGGCGAAGTGAGAGTATTCATTCTTATTTTGATAATTATGTTAATTCAAGGACTATGTTGAATGAATTTGTACTCCAATATGATAAAGCTGTTGATTGTCGAAGAGCCGTAGAAGAAGATGAAGACTTTCGGACTATGAACTCAAGGCCGGTGCTTTCATCTGTTCATCCAATAGAAGCAAAAGCAGGTAACAAATAGTACCCATTATGTTTCTAGTTTTTCTTTCCTTTTCTGTTAGAAGTTAGTAGATATATAATTTTGGTTTTAATTATGTATATACAGGTAAACTTTATACTAGAAAGATTTTTGAGGTTTTTCAAAAAGAATGGAAAGAAGCGACTAAGAATTTAACACATGAGACTTTAAGCAAAAATGATGATCAAAACAATTATTTGATTGGACAAGTAAATATTGATAAAAAGTATTGGAGAGTTGTTAACTTTCGTTTCGGGGATAAAGTGGAAGCCACATGTTCATGTGCTAAGTTTGAAACAGCTGGGATTTTATGCAAGCATATCCTATATGTGATGAAGAAGAAGCATATTGAAACCCTTCCAGATCACTATATTTTACCTAGATGGACGCTTGATGCTAGATACAAGGTTGGTAATAATAGTATCGGACTCGAAGAAAGGAATAATGAAAGTGAAGTTAGTTCTTTAACTTTATGGTGTGTTAATGGAAACTATAACAAAGCAATTGAACAAGCAAAAGACTCTCCATTTGAGGTAAAGAGATTAAATAATATTTTGGCGAAGTTCATAGAAGAGCAAACGACCCGTAAAAAAACAACAATGGTTCAGAATACATATGAAGATTCTTGTGTTGGAACTTCTCAAGTAGACGTGACACCACAAATATCTGTCCGAGATCCTCTTCTTCCTACAAATACTAAAGGACGTCCAAAAAGTGCAACCAGAATCAAATCTTCGTTAGAAATCAAGAAAAAGAAGACATGTTCTTATTGTAAGGGCTTAGGTCACTACATCACAGGTTGTCCAAAAAAGAAGGCTGAAAATGCTTTGCGGGAAAAAGAATGACATTTTGCACTTGAAGCGGCGGGTCAAACTTTCAATTTTTTATCTAAAATATTTAATTATTTCCTTTTTCAGTGTAATTGTTTCTATTTCTATTCTTATTTTGTTAGAAAATTGAGGGATGAATATTATATTATAGTTAATATTTGACCATATGGAATTAAATGTCTCGCACTACGGGTCAAATAATATGTATTTCATGTTAAACAGGTCTAAAATTATTAAAATGAAGTGATACAGGTTACTAATGTGTGAGTCAATGTTAAACGGGTCAAATAACTTATAGTGAACCAAATAAACAAACTTCATAAAAGAATTAAGTCAATCGTATAAGAGTATTTTTACAACTTCCAACAACACCACCACTATTTTTACATTTGTAAATGGAAATTTACAACAAAAGGTAACCTAATGAAATTACAAAAATCAATTACATATAACCATCATCAAAACTATCATCCTTGTGCTATCTTGGAATTCCTATGCGTCACTTGTATGCGTGAGAACTTTTGTCTCCCAAATGTGCGAACCAACCATGGGCGACTCACAGTCTATATAAACCTACACTTGCAAGAACAAACAAATTGAATGTGTGTGTTTATATAACACACACCAATGGAGTTTGGATTTCTCAACAAAAGATTAACTTATTCCTGCACATAATATGAAAATAAATATAAATGTTATACATTCCCATAGTACATAATATGCAAACTTTAGACGGGTCTTCATAGTGTAGCGCAATGGGTTGAAGCTTTCTAGATATAAACTAGTGTTGTTTAGATGAGAAACTCTTCATACAATATTAATTACACAATCTACTTTTGATCTAAAGCCAAATAGGGGTTCGAGATCCATGCCTATGTCTAACACCTATGTGGAAAACAAGAAGGAACGAATTCATAACATTAATGAACTGCATAAAAGCAATCATGAAGAGGATCAGTCAATAAGAAGTAAAGCAACTTCAGGGCTGGTTGTATTTAACTTATAAAAAAGAAACCATAAATAAAACAAAAGCTAATCAATACAAGTCTTTGATCTAACTTTCTTTGTGGCATTTCATCGAACACATTATATGCACTCTCTATACATTCACCAAAGAGTAAAATAAGCAACAGCTACATTACATAAAACAAATCTAGTAACTGAGATTTCAATAAAGGGTTGATTTTGATAAATAGACAATAACGAAGTTCTGTACTTGTTCGTGAATCACCATTTGATCACTAATAAATTGAATCAAAATGTGGAACAATGACATGGCATCCAAACAATTATGCATCAAAAATTATTCAACTAACTAAATCGAGATGAAACCCACCGACTACTAATCTTTTGAACCCATCGATCTGTAATAGCAATTGAATTATGAAACCCATGAGATACATGTATTGAACATAATTAAAAACCGATGAGATACATGAAGAACCAAGGAAAAAGTACTAATCTTTTGGAGAGAAACCAAAAATGGAGAATCATACCTCGTACAGATCGAATTAGATAGATGGAACCCATCGAAAGATTCAGACATCAGAGAGATGAAACCCATCGGGCGACTCAGATCGGAGAGCAGAACAAAGGGCTGTTGAACAGAGAAGGGGATACGTGGGTTTTGAAAAAAAAACCAAAACGATGTAGTTTAATTTAATTCTACACCTAAGGTTAGTTACATAATAGCCACACATTCCCTTTCCCCATATATATATATGTATATATTTGCATTATCTTAGTATATATATACATTATATAATATGTATATATATATATATAATGTGACATAGCCTTTAGTATACGAATATATATATATATATATATATGCATTATCATAGTATAGGTTGTCAATTATTAGGCAAACATATAACGTGACATAGCCTTTAGTATATATACCCGTCCGTAATTAATCTAATAGAGGTTAATTGCGGATTGTCCCCATTTGGGACTGCTTTTTGAATATTTTGTCTCGTTTATGATGTGGATGCGTATTAACAGATTCAATATTTAAGAAAAAGTCAGTACATTTCTCTTTACTCCTACAAGTTTGCGTTTTTATAGACAAACTTGGGGAGTTAAGGGGAAATATTGCTGATTTTTTCTTAGATATTTAATCTATTAGTACGTGTTCAGATACGAGACAATTTATTCAAAAAGTGGGTTAGGAAAGACCACCTTCGGTTTCATTCATATCTACACATGTCATACATGCATGCATCATATTAATTATATTGTTTTATAAATTTCAGATGGATCGTAATACATGGATGTACAAGATACCACGTGGTTCAACTATATATCTTAATCATTTGTCTAGTTTCATGAAAGCTCTTGAGGATTATAAGAATAGAGAAAGAAAGCGTGAAGTTTTGTGTCCTTGTGGAGTTTGTAAACATTGTCGTTTGTTTGCTAATTCAAACGAAATTTATGGACATCTGATAGCGGATGGGTTTGTAGAGAAGTATACTACTTGGTCACATCATGGTGAACTACTATCGGGTAATAACACGGTTCTTCCCCATTTAGATAACGAAGAGTTGATCTTGAATGACAATTGTGCTAATTTAGAGGACATGCTTCATGATTTGGAGGAGAATGTGGCCGAGAAGAATTACGATAAATTTCAACAATTGTTTGAGGATTCTGAAAAACCGTTGTATGCCGGTTGTACAAAATTTACCAAACTTTCCACTATTCTAAAATTATTTCATTTAAAAGCCGAAAATGGTTGGAGTGATAAATGTTTCACAAGTTTATTGGAGATTTTGCATGAAATGCTTCCAGAAGACAATGAATTGCCAATTTCAATATACCAAGCAAAAAAAATGATGTGTCCAATGGAATTGGAAATCAAAAGAATACATGCTTGCCCAAACGATTGTTTATTATATAGAAACGAGTATGAAAATTTGAACGAATGTGTTAAATGTGGTACATCAAGGTACAAGCAGAAAAAACAAGTAAACAAATATAATGATGATGCAATAAAGAATGGAGCCCCTGCGAAGTTATTATGGTATTTGCCCATCGTGCCAAGATTAAAAAGATTATTTGCAAACCCCAAAGATGCAAAGTTACTGCGTTGGCATAAAGATGAACGTAAAAATGATGGAAAACTAAGACATGTGGCCGATTCTCCTCAATGGAGAAACATTGATCATGAATTTGTAGAATTTGGCGAAGAGGCAAGAAATATAAGATTGGGCCTTAGTTCAGATGGTATTAATCCGTTTGGAAACATAAGCAGTCGACACAACACTTGGCCGGTTCTTCTGTGTATATATAACCTTCCACCATGGCTATGCATGAAACGAAAATACATCATGATGTCATTGTTAATTCAAGGTCCAAAACAACCCGGTAATCACATAGATGTTTATTTGGCTCCATTATTTGATGACTTGAAAGAACTATGGAACGTCGGTGTAGAAGTTTATGATGCATATAAGATGGAGAATTTCCGTTTGCGGGCAATGATTTTTTGCACTATAAGTGATTTTCCGGCATATGGAAATTTGTCTGGGTATAGTACAAAAGGAGGAAAGGCTTGCCCTATTTGTGAAGATCACACGCATTCCTTATGGCTAAAAAACTGTAAGAAAATGGTGTACATGGGACATCGAAGATCACTTCATAAGAAACACCCCTATCGTAACTACACGAGCCAGTTTGATGGTAAAACTGAGAAACGAGTTCTTAGACGACCCTTGGATGGGGAATCTACATTTTCCCGAGTTGAAAGTATAATTAACCAGTTTTGCAAGAAAAGTGCACGTTCTCCAAAAAATATATGGAAGAAAAGATCTATTTTTTGGGATTTACCATACTGGAAACATTTACAAGTTCGACATTGTCTTGATGTTATGCATATCGAAAAAAATGTTTGCGACAGTTTAATAGGCTTGTTGTTGAACATTTCGGGCAAAACAAAAGACGGGGTTAATGTTAGACGGGACATGGTTGAGATGAGAATCAGACCTGAGCTAGCTCCGGTAGAGAACGAGGGAAGGCGTATTTTTCTGCCACAGGCATGTTATACTTTATCGAAGATGGAGAAAACAAAATTTTGCAAGTGCTTGCATGGTGTTAAGGCTCCATCAGGGTATTCTTCCAATATTTCCAGACTAGTGTCTATGAAGGAACTGAAATTGTATGGTATGAAGTCTCACGATTGTCATGTTTTAATGACAGAAATGATTCCTATTGCAATTCGTGGAATATTACCAGACCGGATCAGCCACACAATCACTAAACTCTGCTTTTTTTTAACATGATTCATTCAAAAGTGATTGATCCAGAGGTATTGGATTTATGGGAAAAGGATATTATCGTCACTCTCTATCAACTGGAGATGTATTTTCCACCTTCATTTTTTGACGTCATGGTTCACTTGGTATCTCATATTGTAGGAGAAATAAAGGTTTGTGGTCCTGTATTTCTACGGTACATGTATCCTTTTGAGAGATATATGGGTCTCTTAAAAGGTTATGTTAGGAATCGATACCGACCAGAAGGAAGTATTGTTGAAGGATATGTCTCCGAAGAGGTGATTGAATTTTGCACGGACTACATGAAAGATGTTTCTGCTATTGGTGTTCCAAAATCACGACACGAGGGTCGACTTCAAGGGGTTGGGACAATTAGGCGGAGAAAAGAGATACTTGATCCACATGATATCAACTACGCACATTTTACAGTCCTACAACACATGTCTGTTATTGCTCCATACATAGAGGAGCACATGACGATGTTACAAAGAGAGAATAGTAAGCGATCCGAAAAATGGTTAGCTACTGAGCACAGCAAAACATTTTCACAGTGGTTGAAGAATAAGGTAAGGGAAAATCATGGGGGCATTGATCAATTAGTAGTACATTTAGGATATGGTCCACAATGTGTTGTTACAAAATACCAAGCCTACGACATTAATGGATATACATTTTACACCAAACAACAGGATGATAAAAGCACGCTTCAAAATAGTGGAGTGACGGTAATTGCCTCAACGACAAACTACTCTGGTGTAAATCATGAAGAAAGGTCAAGGATCGCGAAAAGCTCGTATTATGGGGTCATTGAGGAGATTTGGGAATTGAGTTATGAGTCATTCATAATACCTTTGTTTAAATGTAAATGGGTTGAGAATGAGAGAGGCGTTAGAGTGGATAAAGATGGTTTCACAGTTGTTGACCTTTCAACAAAAGGATATATATCGGAACCTTTTATTTTAGCAAAACAAGTCTCTCAGGTATTCTATGTTGAGGACCCGAAAGATTCGAGATGGCACGTAGTCCTACATGGTAAAAGGCACATAATTGGTGTTGAGAATGTTGTGGATGAAGACGAGTACGATCAATTTGACGAGTTACCTCCATTTTCTATTGGTATTTCATCTTCAAATGAAGAAACTATTGATATCACTTATCTCAGATCTGACCATACTGAAGGCCTATGGGTTGTTGAACCCCGCACTTCATAAAGTAAGATTAAATTGTAAATCAATCAATTATTTAGTTTCGTGATTGCAAGCCTTATAATGTAAATCAATCAAATACTCTAATCTCGTATGCTAAGATTTTATATTGAGAAATTAATTCTAATAATAAATATAAGATATTTAAAATAATAAAATAAAGAAACTAGTGATATTAGTAATAGTTAAAAAATTAAAAAAATATATACTAATAACAATTAAAAAGATATTTATAAATATTAAATACACATCTTCAGTTATAAAGCATATATTCAAAACTAAAACTGATTGGTTACCAGCTTGGCTGGTAGCACCCATTATCTTTATTTATGACATCCTAAGATCAATCCATGTTTGCTTTAAAAATATTAATTTTTTTTATCCCATCTTTAAACCCGGTTTTATTTTAATCAACCGGGGTTAAATCTTTTCGTTCTCCCGCCTAAACCCTACAAAATACCCCCAAAACAATTGACTTACTCCTCCAGGGTTACTCATTTTCATACGTACAGACCACTTCACAAAGTTCCCTCCTCACAATCTTCACCAAAGTTCCATCCTCACAATCTTCACTAAGATTAATGCCGGTTTCGTTTTCAAAATCTGGTTACGATTTCATTCCTTCTTCACCAAAAAGTACTGGTTTCTAATGCTCAATCTCGAAGTTTTCTAAGGTTTTTGTTGTTTTCTTTTGAAGTTGTTGAATCTAACAAAGGTCTCGAAGTCGCTTGATAGCTGAAGGTTTGGATTTTCGACGGTAATCTGTTCCAAAGTTGCTGTATCTCGAGGGTTTCACAAAGGTTAGCTTCTGTTTTATGTAGGTCTCTTTGAGTTTTAGAAACTGCTTATTTCAAATCTCTGAACAAAGGTTACTTTCTGTTTTTGTATAATTTGTGTTAAGTAGGTTGAGTTTTGATTAAATCTAAGAAATTAAGAATGATTACTTGTTCAATTTATGTTTAATTGGTATATGCAGCAGATTGATTGACTCCCTGTAAGTTGTAACTTGTATCCCCTAAATTCCTAAAATGCAGTTTACTCGTCACGCTGAACAGTAAATTAGCAAAAAGAATACCATTAAACTCAGTCAAAGAGCACAATCAAGCGGTCGGGAAGCTACAACCGAGATTCGCAACATATGTAGGCCTTAAAGCAAGAAGTATGATCTGTATTAACGTTGATTCTTGGAAAAAAGTGGAACAAAAAGAAAAAGACCGGCTATGGTTAACTATAAGGTATAATATCTATTGCTATTTTTTATATTTTTATATTTTTTTATTTGTTTGTTTATTTATTTATTGTATGTGGTAGAATATAACAAGTTTCATTTTATAACCATAGCGTCGTTGGAATATAGAAGACGATAAACAAAAAGATAAAGTGCTTCAACAGTGTAATAACTCTTGGAAAAACTTCTAGAAAACACTTAGAAGATTAATCGATGAAGGAAAGGATGCATGCAAAGAGTACAAATATTTATCACAAGAAGATTGGAAAACTTTCATCGAGTTACAAAAAAGAGATGAAATTGTGGTATATGTGACTTCATAACGGTCTTATACACACATTACATACATACATACATACATGCATACAACACACACACACACACACACACACCTTTAACTTGTTTGTTGTTTCTATACATAGGAACAACGCTTAAAAGGTAAGGAACATGCAAAGAAGAACGTGAATCCAGTTCGATTAGGCCCAATAGGGTATCGGGGACATCTATCAATATGGAAAAAAGAGAAGAATTCCGAGTCGTGCTCAAATATCCATATGATTGAAGATGAGCGTGCAAGAAATTTTTTGTTGGCTAGGAGGATACACGATAAAGATGGTCAACTTAGATTACCAAACGAGCTTGACAATTTGGCAGAGCAGTTGGTATGACCATGTTATGCATATAAATTTGATTGATAATTTTTAATATAAATTTAAATATGTTGTTATTTAACAGATACAAAAGGATAAAGAAGTATCTGAAGGCTTGGTGCAAGCTGATCCCGGCACAGATCCTTTAACAATTGTGTTAGGGCCGGAGCATCCTGGTAGAACAAGGGCCGTGGGACATAATATTGGTTTGAAACAAGGAATGCCACACATTGTTGGGAAAAAAAAGAAAGTCTCGCCAAAGACAGGAATTGTCTGAAGAAGTAGCAAGGCAAATGCAACTGATGAAGGAAGATACGCGGGCTAACATTCAGCGTGAAATAAGGGAAGAAATTCAAGCCGACTTTCAACGCCAACTTAGAGAAGAGATGAAAGAATTCAAGGAAGAGATTTTACGTAATCAAGAAGGATTACGAGGTGACAGCCCGGGACTGAGGAAAAGTAGTGTTGGCTCAACCCAACACATAGTTGATGATAATCCAGACGAGATACTGGTAATTATGTCCTTTATTAATATTTAATAATACAGTACTTGTATATACTTACATACATTATTAATTGAATTGTAGGGGCCTGTGAGTTGCTCTTTGATTCTCCCTCATTCTAGAAAGAAAATCACATGTGGTAGAGGGATAGTACATCCCACACGAAATGGGATGGTGCACGGCGTTCCTTTACTTCATGGACACGTGAAGGTGCAAGTAGATCACATACAAAAAAATTATTTTGACTTTGCGCTTCCGGTGAAAACTCAAGTATTGGAGAAACTTGAAGATGCAATCAACACATTTGTTCAATGGCCACGTAGTGCAATTGTTCTCTCCACGGTAAATCTAATATGTTTTTATTTATGTAATATCTTAGCATGATTTAATGACGTGAATATATAAGTTTTTAATAGGCCTCCAAGACTATGGGTACATCGAACCAACAAGCATCAATAACATTACCGGTCAAAAAAGGAGTAGTATTGGCACCTTTGAAGGGTATTTCAAATAAGAAAAAAAACAAAAAAGAAGAGAATTTAAAACGTTTAAAAAATAGATGTGCTCTAATCATGAAAAAGGAAGCTTGTATATCTATCCCCAATAAGAAGATTATGTCACGGCCTGACTTTACAAAATGGTTTGATGTTATTATCGAGTCTGGTATCTTTGGCATGAATGGATATGAATTCACTATGGAGCCCGTAGATATAGTGGATATGATGGCGGGTAGTCAGATTGACATGACTCTCATGATTTGGTTCGTAAGGTAGTATGTTATTGTTAATTATATTAGAATAAGCACATCATTTGGTATTCATGTCCTTATATTTGTATATTTATGCTTGTAGATCATTACATATGATGCACATTAAGAAGAGTCATTGTGTTTTTTTTAATCCGGAGATGATTCGTTCGTCACAATGCTTGAAATACGGTGATGATGTCACACGTTGCTTGATCGAGACATTACAATTTCATGCTCATAAAGCCTTTTTCCTAGCACCGTATTTGCAAGGGTATTATATGTTTCTATCTTGATTATAATATGATTTATATGTATATTATACTAATATTATTAACATATTATTAGTGAACATTGGACGATATTTATACTTTACCCTTACGCACATAAGGGATATATATTGGATTCGATCAAGAATGGGAAAGATCCATACAACTTCTACATTACAAAACATCTGGAAATGTAAGAATATTTAATTGATATGTATTTCACTAAGAACCATAGAATGTAAACAAAGTGCTTTAATTTGATTATTTCTTTTTCTAGGGCTGTTAGAACATTCATGAACGATAGCGAGGAGACACATATCACGGGACGTTTGCGGAGGTGAATCATCTTGATTAATTACCTTACTTTTCATATATACTTAACTTATGTGCATGTCTTAGTTTGTTAAATTCATAACTTGGATATTAAAATTTAGTGCAATCAACAAAGTGGTGGTTTGGAGTGTGGATACTGTCATGCAGTGGATGCATGAATTTATCTTCAATTATCAGTTTGAATTTCCGGCTAAAGTAAGTACTTTGTAGAATTTTTGTGAATGTTGTTTATTACATTTAATTGTCATTTGTTAAATAACTATTTTTGTTTTAACAATTGTATATCTATATATAGATCCCTTGGAACGACACATCTCCATTTGACCAAAAGATTTTAGACATCGTCATTCATGTATGGCTTGGCACATTTTTGCCGTCGCTCAGGTATAGATCTATATATATATGTTTTTTAACCCAATTTAGTTGTTAAATTATCTATTAAGAGTAGATAACAAGAAAGTATATATTCGTTGCTAATTGCCTACTTTGACCCGTTACCCAACTGAGCCGTGTTGTTATTAATAAGGCTCTACGACTAAAGTAGTTTGTTGTTTAGTGGGTTAGGTGCAAATGTATTGGTGATGTGAACTAAACTTCTATTTGTTGAATTAGAACATATGGAGTTTATCTTTAATTTTTCTGTTTATATTTATAGTTTGTGAAGATATTCTAAAAGATTTGAAACGGTGGAGCATATTCAAGTCTTCAAACGAACAATTGGGCTATGACTTTGTTTTGATTCTTCCATTGGCTTCATGGTATAGTTTAGGAAATTAGTATTGACTATTATGTCGTTGAACATAAGGTAGTTTGTTACAAATTAGAAAATTAAAGACAATATCTTGTAGCTACTACCGAATTCAAAGCTTGTGTGGTTTGTATAGTTGTGTACTTTCAATTGCAATGGTTTATTTTTTACAGTGATAATTATTTTGTAGTTATATGGGTTAGTTTTTAATGATAAATATACACAGGAAATATGGAAATTAATTGTTTAAAATAATATTTTTTTTTATTTTTTTTAAACATTCAGACCCGGTTGGGTAGAAAGTATTCAGGCATGGTGTTTTAAAGGGGGTTAAAGGTATTTAGCCCCGGTTTTTTAACTAGGGTTAAAGACTCTTTAGCCCCGGTTTTTTAACCCGGGTTGAAGACTCTTTAGCCCCGGTTTATTAACGGGGGTTGATTATATACATTTAGTCGCCCCCCCCCCCCCCCCCCCCCCCCCCTTCAGCCCCCCCTCAAAACCGGGGTTAAATGTCCGAAACAACCGGGGTTGAATGTTGTTTTTGTAGTAGTGAGTCTCGGACTACCGCTGATACCACCGTATATGACCGTCAAGGGTAGTGACAATACGGTGGCGTTCGGACATGGGATCAACTACGCGGTGGCAGGTGCTACAGCATTGGCTTCAAATTTTCTCCAATCAAATGGGATTCAAAATCCTGTCTCAAATGCATGCATCTTTACAAGTTCAATTGGCATGGTTTAAACACTCTTTACCTTCTGTTTGTGGCAATGCTTTAGGTCACTACTCTTTACTGCAATGCATTCTTCATCATTCATCATTATTTTACAAGTTTTCAATAGATATTAATGTTCATGGTTTATAACTATATCTTGACAGATTGTCGAAACTTTATCAGTCGTTCTTTGATCCTAATGGGAGAGGTTGGAGGTAATGACTACAATTTTCCAATACTCGGTGGGAACCCGATCGATGAGGTAGAATCATATGTTCCTCTTGTTATTCGTTCTATCGTCTCAGCAATCGATGTAAGTTGATACTCCAGTCATAGTTTTTGGTAGTTTATGGTATTTCATTTGCTTGAAGTGTATAGTTTTAAAGTACAGGAGTTGATTGAGATGGGGGCCGAGACACTTGTTGTCCCAGGAAACCTTCCGATTGGATGCTCCGCGGCTTATTTAACACTACGCGGTTCTGAGAAGGAAGATTATGATCCCTTAACCGGTTGCCTCACTCGGTTAAATGAGTTTGCTGAATACCACAACAAACTGCTGCAAGAGAAGCTGATTCGGATTCGAGAGTCTCATCCTAACGTAAACATAATCTATGCCGATTACTACAATGCTGCCATGCAGTTCTACCGTTCTCCTGATAAATTTGGTAAATTAACAACAATTTTATATATATAAGGCATATATTTAGTAGTTTCATTTCATGTATATATTATCAGTTTGTGTTTCTATGTAATTCCCATATATTAGGATTCACGAATGGCGCCTTGAAAGCGTGTTGTGGAGGCGGAGGGACGTACAATTACAATTTATCGTCGAAATGTGCAGATGCATCTGCAAGTGTGTGTGGTGAACCAGATACATATGCTAACTGGGATGGAATTCATCTCACAGAAGCTGCATTCAGAGTGATCTCCAAGAGTTTATTTCAAGGGCCATATACCAGACCCCAGTTTAATTCCTTGTGTCCTGCATCAACATCACAATTGGGGATCAGATTATCCAGTTCTATGTAACCAAATGCAGGCTTGGATGTTTAAGTTTCAAATCTTGATAATGATGTAGATGTTTAGTTTAAAATTCAATTAAAAAATATATATTATATGTGATATGAAATTGATGTTGTAATTGATAATATATGAAAAAAAACCCTTTTTTGAGCAAAAAAAACCACAATCTCCGTCTTGAGATGAATTTTCTGATGTACCGAATAAGAAGTTATCCCTTAAATGAATACACCATCATCAAATCATCGCGTGTCAATAATCCTTTGACATTAGATTGTCAACCAACTAAGCTCGAGCAAAAAGCTCAAACTTGAAACCAACTTCTTCGTCGTATTTGCAGGTACTGATGCTTGAATTTAAACATCACCTTGAGCAATAAGCCCTTGAATAAATGATATCAGACATAATTAATATGCTTTGCACTCTCATGAAACATTTGATCATTTGTAAGACATAAAACTTTGACAGTCACAAAGTATCTTTGTACAACATGTGTCTCCACAAAGCTTGATATAAAAATTAATCAATCAAACAGGTTCTTTTTAGAGATACAGAAATGTTGGTTTGCAACTGAGAGGAAAGGCTGATCAATGGGTATGATATGAGATGGATCATAATTAATCCAATATCAGACATCACCCTAATCTTTTAAGGAGGAATGAGCCTGGTTTCAATCAAGAAAATGAGGCTAAACTTTGACATGAAACAAGAAACTATTAACAAATCATAATCAATGTTGTCAAGATCAAGATTCTACTACGGATTGTTTTAGTTTATACAAGATAGGAATCGTAAGATCAGATCGAGATCATAAGGTCCTACCATAATGAATTGTCTATAATTTTAATTCTTTAAAATATACTAAATGAATATGGATTATGATATCATCATTTTATCTTTACAATTTTTTCTACCAATCATCTCTCCTTTATTTTCTTCAATTAGCTTACAAATGAGTTTTTTCCTCAAATGTCATTTTAGGTGATCTAGTTTGCTAAAATTTAAATATCTTAAGAAAAATATTAATTCTAATAATTTAATAGATACATTTACATATTTTCGTAGTTATTTAAGTAAACATGTATACAATTGGATTAAATCAGAAAAATGCAAATTTGATTATAAAGAGGCTTACAAATTTTTTGATAATGATGTTATGTATGAATGTCTGATTCCTACTAATTTACCCCTTTTTAAGAGATTTTATATCCGTATGTATGTTTACAATTATTTTACTATACTAGCTAAGCGACCCGTGTGTCAACACGAGAAATGATATAAGTAAATTTTAAATTTATATAGTTTTAAAGAATACTAACACGTATAGTAAAAATAATTAGAAAGTATAGATAGGAATAAAAAAACTCTTGATTACTTAGTTTGCATATTTAAGTATTATATTAATGATTATTTAAGATAATTATGAAAATAGGAAAGAAAATTTTATAATAATTGAAAAGAGATTATAACCATTCACTATGTAGCACGTAAATAGTTAATGTAAAATTTTTCATTATAAAAGAAATTATAACGGTCTTGACTATATTTTCACTGTTATTGTGTTGTGAATTGTGATAGTTACATATTAAAAAAATTAATTATGTAATAACTAAATTTGTCTTTTGTATTGTGGGTGTTGATTGTAATAAACATAGTTAGACTTTTCCGTTATTTTTCTCAGTTTTGTTAGATTTTTTAATATATATTAAAGATGAAGATTAAAAAATAAAAAAAAAGTTTTAAAAAATCAAAAGTTTTTATTTGTAGAATCACCAATTAAAAATGTTCAATATAGTCCATATTTAATTCATAGTCCTAAGGGACTAATCTTAGCCTTTGGATCAGCCCCATCAATAGGTTAGATTGAATTTTAAAATTTTGGCTTAGTAGTATTTTCGTAATTAACATGTGATACTTTTACAATCACATATGATTATATACTGAATCACTTGTGATTGAATATTAAAATTTCAGGACTATGTTTTTATATTGACTATATTGAACACAACTCATCACCATTAATTAAGGAATGATGATGTCACAACCCTTTTCTTTTAATAATGTTATTAGATATGTTAGTATTTTTCAACACCATAATTTAAAATTACTTTAACAGCCAATTATATTTATACACGAGATGTTAAACTAGTAGTAATCTATATGTCTAGTAAAGTACATCAAATGGTAATCGTCATATGCTAAATTAATATGTGACTCGATGTTTAAACATGATATTAATAAAATAATACAACTTCCAAATAGTTATATTAGTAATTATGATGATATTATAAATTTAGATTTTAGAATAATGAACACAAAAACTTAACTAAATTTACTTTTATATGTCACTTAAAGAAGTTACATATTTATTTTTTATGTTACATAAAACATTAGCTTTTTTTTAAACTTTTATTTGACTAACTATGGTCAAGTAGAACGAACGGATCAAGATCTTAAAATCATATGGTCAAACTTGGTATCCTGCATAAGATTTCTTTAGAGCAAAAGGTGTACTCCCTTTAAAGCATCCTATAAATGTTTATTTTCGGAGCTTTTAATTTTTAGAAAATAAGTTTCACTAGTTATGTTTGGTTACGAGAGCTCTTGAGCTTTTATTTTTTTTTAAATAAGCTAATAAAAGCTCCAAAATGAAAACTAATTCGAGTAGTTTTTAAGAGTTGCTGGGAGCTTTTAAAACTTAAATTACATAAGTAACCATTGATTAATTATGTTTCTTATTTAAATGTTTATTTTTATTTTTACTTAAATTTACATTTTTAAGCTACAAGTACTTTGTCAAACACTTTCACAAAAATAAAGCTTCAACTTTCAGCTCTTAATAAAAGCTACAGCTACAGCTCCTAAAAGCTCCGGCCCCAACTTTCAGCTAGTTATGCCAAACATACCCTATATCAAATATTTATCATTACCCATGTAGTACATGGGTTACATATCTAATTTCCTAAAACATGTATAAGCCTTACGATTGAAAAATCTGCACAATCTAATTTTGGGACTTCTCATCATCTCAGAGACATTCATTCCACTCGAGAGTGTCAACGGATGCTCCTACTTATGTATTGATAGATAAAGTCGATCATACAATGATACAAGCAGTGGCGGATCCAAACAAATAATTTAGTGGGTTCACCGTTTCATATAAAGAGAAAGTTAAACACATTCTACAATTGTTCCTTACGGGTTTTCATCTTTTGGAAACGATTGATTACATCATCATTCGAAAAATTACTAAGTAATTGTTTTTCTACCGCACTAATGCAACAATCGTTCAAAAATTCATCACCAATGCGATTGCGCAAATAGGTCTTCACAAATTTCATTGCAGAAAAACACCTTTCAACAGATGCAGTTGCGATCGGCAAAACCAATGCAAGCTTTAATAAACGATAGACCAAATAAAAAGTGACATTGTATCCTGTTTCCACCATCAACTTAGCAAGATCGGATAAACCATTCAATCTAGCAAACCTCTCATCTTCTCGAACATGGTCAAAGTAATGGTTTAGTTGATACTCAAGAGTCATCTTTTCAGCAAAAGAAAAATCATCGGGGTAGAATTCGGCTAGCCTCATCAATTTTGATATATCAAAGTCACGAAAAGAATTACAAGGATTCAAAGCCGACATACAAACAAGCAATTCGGAACTTACCTCATTAAAACGATCACCGAATTCTTGAATTTGCATATCTAGAACCGTGTTGAAACAATCAAACTTATAATAATGTTGATTCGTGATATTGGTCCTTTGCCGCCGATTTTTTGGATTAACATAATTGGCTTCCATGTTCACCATCTCGATATCATATTTATCACAAAAAGAAATGATTTTCGTCAAAAGTGAATCAAACCCACAAATTCTATAATTTTGTAATTGTTGCTTGGTTGATCTCACCAATGACAAGGCATTCAAGATATCTTGGTCTTTTCTTTGTAGGGCTTGCGACAATGAATCCGTGATCCCCAAAATTTGCAACATCAAGTGCAAATAAAATACAAAATCAAATGACTTGAAATATATTTGAAGTCCACTTGCTTGACTTTGGCTTAAAGAGTTATCAGATGCTTCTTCAACATATTCAAGAACATGAATGACAGATGCAAACAATTCAACCAAACGCAACAACGTTTTATAGTGAGAACTCCAACGTGTATCTCCAGGTCTTGTAAGAGAAATCTCTTGGTTCAACCCACTACCAGTTACAATTGAACCACTACCGATGGCTTCTTCTAATCTTTCTTTTTGACTTTCTTGAATCATGTCTTTTCTTTTGCAAGATGCACAAACCACATTCGTTACAAGTGCTATCATTTCAAAGAAATCTCGAACACCACTATGTTTTTTTGAAATTGCCAAAACAACTAACTGAAGTTGGTGAGCAAAACAATGCACATAATATGCAGAAGAACTTTCTCTCAAAATTAAAGATTTCAATCCATTAAACTCACCACGCATATTGCTTGCGCTGTCATATCCTTGACCTCTAACCCTTTTCAGACTTAAATTATATTCTGCAAATAAACCATCTATCTCAGATTTAAGTGATAAAGCAGAAGTATCCATCACATGAACTAGCCCAACAAATCTTTCTTTAATAATTCCAAATGAATCGACATAGCGCAAAACCACCACCATTTGTTCCTTTCTAGAGATGTCACTAGACTCATCGACCAATAAAGCAAACACATCATCACCAATTTCTTCAAAAATTTGTTTAAGTATTTCTTGTGCAAAGCAATTGCAAATATCTTTTTGAATAGTTGGAGCAACCATTTGATTATTCCCCGGAGCATTCCTTAAGGTAACCTTACGGACGGTTTCATTATAATCTCCAATTAATTTTAGTGTTTCCAAGAAATGACCTCTAAAAAGCGACTCATCTGACTCGTCATGTCCACGAAAAGGTAATGTGCCTTTCAACAAATGTCTAACACAATCAATTGAAGCATTTAAGCGTATTCGATACTCATTCTTTTGCACACCACTTTGCTTATCAAAGGCCACATGTATTGATTGATCTTGTTTCAGTAAATCTTGACACTTTTTCGATGCTCTATTATGAAAACTATTAACATCACCCATATGAATTCCCAATCTTTCTTTTTTTTGCCAACTATTAAAACCTTCGGTCACAAATGCATCATTCCCACTTCCACTACCACCTTGATCCTTGAATAAGTAACAACACAAACAAAAGGCTTTATCCGTTTTTACACTATATTCTAACCAATTACCATATTGATCAAACCAAGTAGGACTAAAACGTCTTAACTTATTTCCCACTAATTTGTGAGGGAAGTTATGACCACGAGGTTGACAAGGTCCTCTTATCAAATATTTTCGTCTAATTTCATCTTTTTTATTAGGGTGATAAGATGCAATTGGTTTCCTATCAGAGGGATCCCATGGAAGATCATTCAAATCAATTTCTATAGGAACACTACTAGAAGTATTTCCACTTGAAGATCTTGGTCTTGATGATATGGGATTATAATAATTTTTCATTTTGGCTCTCGATCTAGCAAATAAGCAAAATAGTATAACAATTAAATAATTTCAAGTATTCTAAACAAATATCCTAAACAAATAATGAAGCCAAATAATGAAGCATAGGTCTGTGAATCTGCGATTGTTTAAAAAAATGAATCTACAATTTGTTTATTTGTTTTAAAGAATAAAACAAATATCCTAAACAGATAATGAAGCCTGGGGCTGCGATTGTTTAAAAAAAAGAATAAAAGCTGTTAATTACCTTAGGAGACGTTGGAGATTTGAAGAATAAAGATTTCGACCGACGAGAGGACGAACGACGCCGGCGACGAGAGGACGAACGACGCATGCGACGAGAGGACGAACGACGCCGGAGACGAGAGGAATGAACGTCGAGGCAGGAACGAGAGGCCAGGTTGAGTAGCAGCGTAGCTTGTGTGCGTCGAGGCAGGAACGAGAGGCTGAACGAGAGGCGGGAGGTTACGTATTGTTTGTGTAAATGGCCAAATGGGTTCCTGAATTCCTGTTCTAAATTCATTTGGGTTCCTAGGTATATATTTAAAAAGTTATATATATAATACTAATTTTTTTTATAAAAACACTGGGTTCCTGCCAGCCAGTAATGACTGGGTGGCTCCGCCCCTGGATACAAGTAACACATTACGCATGCATGATGCATATATGTTCAAGAAAACCTTATAAAATAACAAGGACTAGCAGAAAACCATGCAAAAACAGTGCTTCAAAGTGAAATAAAACTAAAATTATCAATCCAAATCCTATTGATGCTTCTCATATTTACAATTAATCCAAAATCTCCAAGTCATACTCAAGAAAATTAAGGAAGAATAGAACTAAAGAATTTGTAGTGATTCTAAAAATTAATCACTCCAAAAAGTTAAGAGTTTTTGTACTAAATTCTTCATCTAGAGAGTAAGACTTGACAAGGGTGCCGAAAGTTTCGTCGATATTCATTGAAAAATACATCATTTGTGGTGGCGCCATCCCATACTTCCTCCTTCTTGGCCGCCATAGAAACTAAAAGGTTGGGGTTGCGGTGGTGGTAGTGGTGTTGGTGGCGCCATTCCCATACTTCCTCCTCGCCGCTATAGAAACTAATAGGTTGCGGTTGCAATGGTGGTGGTGGGGGGCGGCGGTTGCACAACCGTGGTGATAGTGGTGGTGGTGATGTCATGAATGCTTGACCTCTTCTTCTTCTCCTTTTTTTTTGTGAAGCTGAGACCAGCCTCATGAAATATTTCTGGGCATGGCTCGCAACTTGAGTTGCAGTCCTTGTGATCAGCATATTACTTGAAATGTTGCGCCAATCACCTTTTCCGTAAACCTCTAGCCCCTCTAGGAATTTCCTGTAAACATATTAATACCGAATGCCCATTAATTACACATGAATGTAAGATAATAAATCAAGAAACGATCGTTTGACTTTATGGTCAAATAATTCAATAGTGATCGAGTGATTAATTTGAATAAAACCCACTTTTCCAAGAGTTTAACTAATAATGTTACATACATGGATCACATTATGTTTAAAGTTGATGAGAACATACCTTATTGATTGCTATTTATCTTTCTTTAAGAAAAGAAAAAACAGACGCATTGACTAACGAAGTCTAGTTTGGACTATTTTCTTGATATCCATATAATTTGACTGAAACTGATTATTCAAGAATCGTTCAATACATATATGAATTAATGATGATAAAACCAGAAAATTAAGAATGAGAAAAGAACTCAAAATCAATGAAATCAAAGTGGGATATACCTGTGTTCTTCTATAGTCCATGGAATCCCTTTCTTCCGCACAGGCCGGGATTCTTTTTTATAATCATCTTGATAACATGGTAACGGAACCCGATCAGGCTCGATTTCATTCACTTCGTGCTCCAACTCTGCATAACGAGCTCTCACTTCCCCCTCCGTCTTACCAGGAACTCTAGCGGCTATCAACTGCCATCGTCCAGCTATATCTTAAACGCTGACCAACGCGTCTAGAAACATCTCATGATCGCAACCGGTCCACGATGACTCTACCTCCAGCGGTTGGGCACAGCTTTCGGCTATATCTTCCGGAACGTTGAACAACGTGTATATAAACAACTCATAATCGAAACTAGTCCACGATGACTCCATCGCTGGCGGTTGGGAATAATCGCATCTGGGCCACGATGACTCCACCGCCGGCGATTGGGTGTTGATAATGATACCTTGATGGTGCATAACTGAATCGAATAGATAGTAGAAAAGCGAGGAGAAACTGGTTATGTTTGTTATATGATTATATCTATCCAAGAATCCATATGGTTTATCTATTTATACTTGAAAAGTGGAACCTGGGCGTGCGTAAATTTCTCTTTTTTTAAACTTCAAATTAGGATAAATATTAATTCTTAAATATATTATTAAAAAAGTTTTCATGTCATATCTTATTTTTTTTTTTTATTATTTAAACAATTATACTTGTTTATATTCTAAAATTTCTTAATAATTTATTAGTAAATCCCCTAAATACCCTTAAACCATAATTGCCCTTCTTCCAGCTTCATTCACGATGGAGCGACATATTTATTAAACCCTCTCGGTCAGCAACGTTTCTCTTTATCATGCTTTTGTTTGCTTATATTAATTCCTCTGGAGAAGTACATAAGGCATATATATATATATATATATGTATCGGGTTATAGGGGATGGTTCATGCGAAAAGTGACTTATTTGCGAAAAGCAAAAAGCGATTTCAGCCATCGATTGGATTTGATCATGCGGTTCACATTAATAATAATTAAAATTTTAATTTAATTTAAAAGGGTAAATTAGTAAACAATAATATTTCCTCTCTTATGTTTCTAATTAATTTCTCTCTCTATTTAATTTTTTAAATTTTTTTTGTGTACTTTTATTATTTTCTAAATAAATTCTTTCTTTTTCCAGAAATTTCATCGTGTCTTTTACTGTTCATTAATGAATCATAATATTTTTATATGATTTATTTATCTTTTATTACTGAAAATTACAACTAATATTTATTTTCAACCATAAATTGATCTTTTATTTAAGAATGAACAACCTAAAAAATAAATAAAAAGAGTCTAAAATATGAATTCTTTTATTCTTTTATTCAATGACGAATGTCATAAGATAAAAACCAATAATAAAAAAAATCCCGAAAAACTAAATTTACTATTGAACATATATAAATAAAATACCCTATACAAGTTTCATTCATTAATAAACAAAAACATGGTTTCCTAATCTAAAATTTTGCTCATTAATAAACATAAAAAACAGAGATAAACACAATAGCCTATTCTTTAATAAACACAATAGTCTATTCTTTAATCCATTCAATCTATGAGATGATAAACATAAAAATAAAAAAACCTTAACCTTTGTGTGTTCATTCTATGAACATAAAAAAAAAAAAACAAACTCGTTACCATTATTGAACAAGTATCTATAAAGTATAAATACATATACAACCTCAAAACATATACAACAGAATTTAAACAAATCCATCACCACTATTGAACAAATATGAAAACAACATAAATACATATATAACCTAAAAATATATACAACAGTATTGAACAAATCCATCACCACTATTGAACAAAAATGGAAACATCATAAATACATACACTACAGTTTTATTAATTAATAAACAAAACTATTGACTTTAAACAATGAACATCCTAAAATTCTATTTTTTTAGAGGTTCGGTATTGAATAAACTAAAAAACTATTTTTTTAATGAATCACATAAAATTCATTGACGAATAATGATATAGAACAGAAAAAAATAAGACTTTTTTGCGCCAAAAACACAGATCTTTTACCTTCCGTGAACAATTGAACAAGACCACGTATTATTGCATCATGTCAATCTCGAAACATATAATTGGAATAAAAAAAGAATATTTCAATAGATTTACACAAATGTTTACTAAACGTTCACATATAAATAAATTCACACAAATGTGAACAACTGAACAAGACTACATATCTTTTTTGCGTGAAACATTCACTAATAAACACACAAAACCACACATATATTCAAAAAAATCTATAAATAAGTAGAGTGTTCAACCTAAACAAGAATAACTCAAAACTACATATCATTGATGTGGAGTGATGTCAACCACAAGTTTCCATCCCCTTAAAATTCTTCCATACACATATATTGTTCCAGAATATATAATAGCGTGATTTCTAGTACTCCATTTCAGACAATATGTAATTGGTTTGGGTGATCGCCAGCCACCATCGCTTTTTTCATTGGTTTCCATAAAATTCATCTCCGGTTGATCCCTAGTTGCAAAGGGCAGCAGAGGAGCGGGGACTAGCAGTGGTTGACGCATGAAGGGAGATGGAGAGGAGTCCAGCCGGCTGCCACCATGGATAGATTGTTATGAACCAAACTAAAAAATAGATCTCAGGATTGTAATATCGAGAGAACTAACCTAATGCTCAAAATTCTTATATCAAGAAGAAGAATTGAAAGCAATAAGTGGAATGCTTTATTGAATCAGTGAATAGAAGATAGTAGAGTTTACACTATGTATCAATCAATAAATCAAGTACACAGTGGACTACTATTTATACTACTCTTTCTCTGTTTCAACTAACCACCAAAGGCACCAATAGATCCCTCTTTAGTGTACAACCCCTAATACAAGTGGTACTACAGTTGGTACATAACAATCTATGAGGGCGGTGTGCTTCTCCCATTTCTTGTTTCCGCCGGCGGCTACCAAGGAGAGAGAAAAGAGATCTAGATCTCCAGCCATATGGAGAGAGATATATAGGGGTTCGGAGAATAATTTAATTTAGGGTTTTTAAGAGGGGAGTAAATGGAGGGGATGCCACTAATATGAGAGAGAGAGAAACTAGAGGAGAGAGGGGATAGGAGAGAGGAGTGTTTAATTACTAAATTATTCTTTTACTAATTTAATAGATATTCTTAAATTTTAACTTATTTATAAATTGTCATTGTTAATCTTAACCATCGGATAATTAATTCTATGGTTCAAAATGCTTTTCGTATTTTTCTCAAATAAAGCTCTTTTCGCATAAACCTTATTTGCGAAAAGTGTCTTATTTGTGAAAAGGGTTCATGAATGGTTATGATCTATATATATATATATATATATATATATATATATATATATATATATATATATATATATATATATATATATATATATATATAGGGTGTGGTTAAACAAAGAATCTATCTTAAACATAGAACCTAAAGAACCCCTCTTGTGATGACACGTGGCACAATCTTTAAGAGCAAAAAAGGAAAAAAAATCAAAAAAAAAAAATCGGCGCCTACATCACCCAAAACCCCCCAACAAACTTTAAAAATAAAACCCACAACTTACTTTAAATGATCATAACTTGTTCGTTTTTAAGAATTTTAACAAAAAAATTATACCGTTAGATTCAGTTTTTCGTCCTCTTTCAAACAAGACCGGACTTGATATATTTCAGAAACTTTTTTTTTTTGAAATGCAAATTTTGCATTTAGAGTTGTGTTCATATTAAATGCAAAATGCAAAATCCGTATTTTGCATTTTGAGCTGTGTTCATTCAACCCAAAATGCAAAATTCCTAGATGCTTGGTTCATTAAAACTTAAATGCAAAATGCAAAATCCGTAGTTTGCATTTTGAGCTGTGTTCATTCAAACCTAAATACAAAATGCAAAAAACGAAAACGTACATGATATCGAACCGGGAGTCAGCACGGAGGTTCCGAATGAGAAAACAAAAGCACTTGGAGAACCTGAGGAACCAGGTGAACCGGCATAAAACCGGGAACAGAGAACTAATAAACAGGTTACGGTATTTAAGCCAGCATGGACAAATGATCCGGCAAGAAAACGAGCAGCTGAGATTAGAATCAATGGTACTCCGGCAAAAACTATGGGACATACATCAAGTACTGCTCGTCCGGCAGCTCCAGCAGAAGCAGTTATTATAGTCTGCATGCAATTAATGCATGCCCATGCATGCAAACAATATAAATATGATAACGTGACGGACTAACCTCCATCATATCAATGAACAAAACCCAGTACTCCACGATATCATTAATTATAAACTAAGCTTCATGATATATATATTTCACGAAACTAAATCATAACTACGTACGTGAATGAAAACAGTAGCAGCAGCACAGTCTATGTATATGTATAGTAATATAGTAAGTATTTGGATGGATCATCGAGGAGAATTGAAGCTAGGTAAAGTAAGTAATGGGATTTTATGGTTGTTTTTTTAATTAGTTGATTTTGGGGAAGAAACTGATCGTGGAATACAAAATGCAAAAAACGAAAACGTACATGCTGCCCAAATGCAAACAAAATTTTCATGTTAAAAAAATTTTAGAAAAATATGGGAAGAGTGATCTTGTTTGAAAGATGATTAAAAAACTAAAAGATTGGTATAATTTTTTTGTTCAAATTCAGAAAACTTAAAAAGTTATGACAATTTAAAGTTTTTGAGGGTTTTTTTTTTAAAAATCGAGGTTGTTGGGGGGGGGGGGATTTTCCATGTTTACCCTTTTCTTCCTTAATTAATACATAATAATTACAGTTTTGCCACCGATCAATCTCATCCATTGATTTTGATGATCCAAAGGTCCAGATTGGTTCTTTAGGTTCTTTGTTTAACACATGGTTCTTTATTGATCCAATTTATATATATATATATATATATATATATATATATATATATATATATATATATATATATATATATATATATAGATAAGGGTTCATGCGAAAAGGGTCTTATTTGCGAAAAGTGCGAGAAGACTTTTAGACCCTTAGATTGCTTCATGAATAATTATGATCTATTATGGCAATTTCGTAATTACCAAAAAATTTGATGGTATTAATTTATGGAAGAGAAGGGTAAATTAGACAATTGATAATTACTCTCCTATTTTATCTCCTCTCACCTGTGAACTAATCTCTAATTTTCAAAAAAAAAAAAAAAAACCCTAATTTCTCCCATCCTAGTTCTCTCCAGTTTGACGTTTCCAGCCGCCGGCTACGCATATCTCCCCTCAATATCCTTCATCGCAACTGGCAACCATTCTTCTTCATATTAATCCTTTCTTGCTCCAATGCAACCTGCAACCACTACTATATCTTGCAAAAAGAATTAAATTGTAGCAGCAACCATTGGTCTTCACCATGATGCTTCTTCTTTGCAATGACACCCATTAAACTAAAAGAATAGATTATTTTGCTGAAATTGAGGATTTTATTTTTCTTCTTGCTCATTCTCATCTTCCTGCTCCACAGGAGCGGCGCTTTGATGTTCGACGATGATAGAGTTGGGCCTATTGGTGGCAATGGTGGTCGACGAAGCCGTTGTGTGCCCCGACAGACGAATCAATGTCGACGACGTTTCCTAGTGACGGAGCCCAACAACACCGGTGAGGAAGACGGCGACATTTTCACCGTAGAGAAAGCGACGACGACGGCGACACAATAAGGAACACTACGGCGCACAATAGGGTTCATCACAGAGAAATTGACGACGGCGATGGGCCCAGCAGTGGTAGACACATCTCGAAAAACTGTCGACGGAATGCTTAGGTAATTATATAGTGAAAAATTACGAACACATGTTACTGGGGAACACTTGTTTGGTTTTTGTAATTAATTATTGTGTGTTATAGGTTTAATTTTTGGTTTGTCTTTGTTATACATTCTTCTTTTTATAAAGATTTTTTCTATATCTATATGTGATGAAATTGTTTTCTTGCTATGTTCAACAGTAAACACTATTTTGGCTGGGTATTTTTCATAACATTAATTAATTATAAAAGTGTTTTGACATTTTCACCATTAAACAAATTAAGAAAGTTGTGTTTTAGGGGAAAAAACGTTAAAGTTTCTGACAATCATTTGCTGGAGAATAAACTTAAATTCATATTGAACAAATAGTGAATATTTGACTTTAAATGGTAACGATAAAAATGCCCATATGTTATTAGTCGTGTTCAGTATTGAATATTGTAAATTCATCTTAAAACTCATATACTTTTGGCTGTGTTCAATATTGAATACAGTATTGATAGAAAACTCGTAAATATTTAGGTGTATTCATTGTTGAAGTCATTAAAATAATTAATCTAATAAAATTTATCTTTTATTTATTTTGTTTTTTATTCAAAGTTAAGAAGAGAGAAAAATAGGAGAGAGAAATAAATTGGAGAGAGAAAAGTTTTAGTTTACTATTATGCCCTTTTAAATTAAAAAAAAATTAAAAACATGATTAATCTAGACCACTAGATCAAATTCAAACAAGTGGTTGAGATTGCTTCTCGCACTTTTCGCAAATAAGACACTTTTCACATGAACTCTCATATATATATATATATATATATATATATATATATATATATATATATATATATATATATATAGGGGAGGGTTCCACTGAGAACCGATTTTAGTGCGAGAACCGCGAGAATCAATCTTAGTCGTTGATTTGATAAGTGGAATACATTGATGAAGAGCGTGGGGGGATCAAGTGCGGCAGGGTGTATGTGAGGAATTCATTGGTGGGCAATGACATTGAAAGAGAGAAAACTGGACGGCTCATATTGGTTCTCACGGTTCTTGCACTAAAAATTGTTCTCAATGGAACTTCTTCCTATATATATATATATATATATATATATATATATATATATATATATATATATATATATATATATATCATATATGTATGTATGTATGAGAGGAGCCAGCTGCGTAGGCTGGAAAATAGCAACAAACCCAAAAAGTAAGCAAACAATTATTTAATGGGTTTAGTACATAAAAATGTATTCAAGTTGACACCTTTTGCTATTGTATGTATCAAGCTTACAAACTTACCATTTAATGTACTGTAGTTTTTTAAAGTTACCAAGTTGACACCTTTTGAACCGTTGCCACATCAGCATTATAGCATGTTAGATACATAAAATGGTAACATTGACAAGCTCAATACATCAAATGGTAAGTTTGAAAATACAGTACATACAATAGCAAAGGGTGACAAGTTGAATACATATTTGTGAACTAAACCCTTATTTAATTTAGATAAACACTTAGATAACTATGAGAATAATTCGTATAACATAATTAATGTAGAACATTCAATAGTATCTATGAAGACCATCCAATTGAAGCATGATAAAGAGAAACTAGGTTATAAGCCCGTGGAAGGGCTAGAAAATCAGAAAATTCAACTTCATATATTATTTTATATTTCTACATCTTGTATAGGATAATGTATGTTAGTCCTTTATAGTTTGTAACCAAACGTATCACTCGTCATTCAAACCCAGCTAATGAGACATCAAAGATGAAGAAAATCAGAAAATTCAACTTCATACCCCTTTCCTTCCTTCTTGCCAATATAAGTACACAACCTTTCCTTCCTTTGGGATACATAAACTAAAGGAATGTTCCCGAAATTATAAAGCAATGATAGCTCACCTCGTATCTCATAGAGTGAGAGTCCAAAAGCTTAGCCACATTTATGTGAATTAAAAAGGGAAACAACAAGAGGATGGCTTTAATTTATCTATTTCATTATGTTACTGTTTTTACTGAATTTTATGGTGAATCATATCTACACAAAGAAATAAGAAAAGGCCGTTCATGAAATATTATCGACTTAATACCTCGCTGAGGTGCCTGATGCTGTGGGGTGATTTCTATAAAACATGTATCTCTGAATAAGGTTAAGAAGCATATCCTTGCTGCAAACTATAATGAGAGAAACATGAAATATAAACACTTCGAAGAAAATGAGATTTAATATTCTTTTATTTAAGATCATTGGCTACAACAAACCTTATCAGCGGCCGCTTGTAAAGTGACATGATCCCGTATTAATCACTATTTGTTGAATAAATGTAACAAATCATTATTTGTTCAAATATGAGTGATCCTTGTGTGTCCCTAGTATTACATAAATTTACAACTTATTAGTTTCCTCTTGTTAATTCTATGTGTATACCGGACGTCATAGAACACACACTTTAATGTGTATTTTGAGAGCGATTATATCAACTTAAGTTTTAAAAGAGTTATATATGAAATTTAATTCTTTTTAAAAATATGCAACAGGTAAGAAGATTTTTTATAAGTGTTCACTTGTTAAATTTGGAAAACATGTAAGCCAAGCTCTTGTTGCCTAACATGAAATTAATAGGTTTTGGTCGTAATTAAATAAAAGATGTAACCAAACTTAAGTTTCAAGTACACTGATTTATACATAATTGCGTCCGGATATCAATTACATCCATTAAGTGTGCACAGAAAAAGCCTAAAACATTTTAAACAACATAGACATTGTAAATATAAAGGATGATAATAAGAATGTAGTATAAAACATTCAGATTTGTAGATGCATCCGGTGTAAATCAAGCAAAATAAAAGCAAAAAGTGCATGTTGCATTATACATTGCACGTTGTGGAAGCTTATTTGATTTATATAACATTTAAAGGAGATGTTAGTTAAAGCCTGATAAGATGATGGTTCATGGTTGTGATCAAAACAGGAAAACAAATGGAGTCAAGAACAACATGCTTAGTCTAAGCCAATATCTCAATTGTAAAAACTCACATACCGTGATAAAAATTTCAAGAAAATTTTCATAGATCCACAAACTTTATATACACAGTATATAATCTCCAAGGCTACCTATTATAAAAGACCAGATATATAATAAGAAATCTAAAAAAATGAATCTATCAAATCATTGTTAATGGTTTATTGACAGCAGAAAAAAGATTGTAACAGATTCATATTTTAGCAAAACAAACTCATTATCAAAATGGCTAAGACTTTATTTATTAACTCGTTTAGAAATCCTCAAGGGTAATATAGTTCACAAAAATTAATAAAAAAATAAAAAGGAATGAGATAAATACCAATGTGATTCAATCTGCAATATCAGTCAATGCTACTTGTTTCATCAAAGCACCCTATTACCCCCTATGTTTAATCAGTGTCTTCATCTTGTATCCAATTGCTTCTCAGTAGTTAGCAAGCAAGAGCGTGCTTATGTGTTGTTGTCGTCATTTTGCTATTTTACCTAATAGAATTTGGGAACACTCAAATTAGCCGGTGTTGGCGTCAGATTGTGAATTATAGAGTCTAATCAGAACCGGTCATAAGTAGTCAATAAGAGTACTAAGAGAGCATGTGTTTATGGAATTTTTTATGCTTTTTATCATTTATGTTTCATGTTTGAGATAGGACGATGAAAATAGTAACGATATTGGAAAGGCAGGAGGCTAAGAGCTAGAAGGCAACTCAGAGTAACTCATATATCTTCTAAATTACCAACTACAACAGATTTTCTTGATATTTCCAAGAGTTTTATAGGTAACAAAAGGTCACATAAAACTTATTGCAAAATACAAATTAAACCGAGTCTTAATATTTTCACCAAAAGGATCTTCGAGGAAAGCTACACAAAACTAAGTGGGTGTCTGGCATTATGTTCTGAGAACATTATCAGGAGATATCTGAAGTTGTAATAATCATTAGTCGGCGAATTCTGATCAATAAAGAATTTATATGTGAATCGATTACTTGACCCAAACCTATAAAATGATATCGATTACTTGAACCCTAGTTAATCATACAACCAAAAAACAAAAACATTTGGAAAAGATTAAACTATTAAAGTGCCACATGAGAACACAGTAGTAAAGATTTCCTTTTAAAATGCAATGCCAAACACCTACTGAATGTACATTATGTTACTGAAGGTATATCTTATTATTCTAAGTAAACATGTAATTCTGTATAGTAAAAAGGATATAACTCACATCATCACCATATGAGGATCCGTAGCAAGTGTTCTCTTCATCAACTCCATGTGCCACGAAACATTATGTAAGAGTTGCATTCTACACAGTTCAATACATATAGTTATCCGTTCGATCATCTCAGCAATCGATGTAAGTTGATACTCGAATCATAGTTTTTGGTAGTTTATGGTTTTCCATTTGCTTGAATTGTATAGTTTTAAAGTACAGGAGTTGATTGAGATGGGGCCCGAGACACTTGTTGTCCCAAGAAACCTTCCGGTTGGATGCTCCGCGGCTTATTTAACGATACGCGGTTCTGAGAAGGAAGAGTATGATCCCTTAACCGGTTGCCTCACTCGGTTAAATGAGTTTTCTGAATACCACAACAAACTGCTGCAAGAGAAGCTAATTCGGATCCGAGAGTCTCATCCTAACGTTAACAACATCTATGCCGATTACTACAACGCTGCCATGCATTTTTACCGTTCTCCTGATAAATTTGGTAAATTAACAACAATTTTATATATAAGGTTTATATTTAGTAGTTTCATTTCATGTATACATGATCAGTTTGTGTTTCTATGTAATTCCCGTATATTAGGATTCACGAATGGCGCCTTGAAAGCGTGTTGTGGAGGCGGAGGGCCGTTTAATTACAATTTATCATCAAAATGTGGAGATGCATTTGCAAGTGTGTGTGGTGAACCAGATACATATGCTAACTGGGATGGAATTCATCTCATAGAAGCTGCATACAGAGTGATCTCCAAGAGTTTATTTCAAGGGCCATACACCAGACCCCAGTTTAATTCCTTGTGTCTGCATCAACATCACAATTGGGGATCAGAGTATACAGTCCTATGTAAGCAAATGCAGGCTTGGATGTATAAGTTGCAAATCTTGATAATGATGTAGATGTTTTATGTTTAGTTTTAACTTCAAGTAATAAATAAATATATATATATATATATATATATATATATATATATATATATATATATATATATTATGTGTGATATGAAATTGATGTTGTAATTGATAATATATGAAGAAAAAAAATCCCTTTTTGGAACAAAAGAAAATCACAATCTCCATCTTGAGATGAATTTCCTGATGTGCCAAACAAGAAGTTATCCCTTGAATAGATATACTGTCATCGAATCATCGTGTCAATAATCCTTTGACGTTAGATTGTCAACCAGCTACGCTTAAGCAAAAAGCTCAAACTTGAAACCAACTTTGTCCTCACATCTGCCGGTACTGTTGTTAAAGTTTAAACATCACCTTGAGCAATAAGCCCTTAAATAAATGATATCACACATAATCAATATGGTTTGTACTCTCATTAAACATTTGATCATTGGTAAGACTAAGACATATACAACTTTGACACACACAAAATATCTTTGTACGACATTTGTCTCTACAAAGCTTGATATAAAAATTACTCAATCCAACAGGTTCTTTTAATTAAGACATACAGCACAATGTTGTTTTACGGGCCGGTTACGTATCTAATTTCCGAATACATGTATAAGCCTTAGTTTTAAAAAAGCTGCACAACTAATATTGGGACTTCTCATCATGCATCTTAGAGACATTCATTCCACTCGAGAGTGTCAATGAATGCTCCTACTCATGTATTGATAGATAAAGTCGATCAAATACCAAGCAAGATATAACACATGCATGATGCATATATGTACAAGAAAACCTTATAAAATAACAAGGACTAGCAGAAAACCATGCAAAAACAGTGCTTCAAGGTGAATTAAAACTAAAAAAATCAATCCAAATTAATCCTATTGATGCTTCTTATATTCACAATTAATCCAAAATCTCCAAGTCATACTCAACAAAATTAAGAGAGAATAGAACTAAAAAACTTGTAGTGATTCTAAAAATTAATCACTCCAAAAAGTTAAGAGTTTTTGTACTAAATTCTTCATCTAGAGAGTAAGACTTGACAAGGGTGCCGAAAGTTTCGTCGATATTCACTGAGAATACATCATTTGTGGTGCGCCATTCCCATACTTCCTCCTCCTTGATCGCCATAGGAACTACTAGGTTGCGGTTGCGGTGGTGGCGGCGGTGGCGGCTGCACAACCGTGGTGATACCGGTGGTGGTGATGTCATGAATGCTTAACCTCTTCTTCTTCTCCTTTTTTTGTGAAGCCGAGGCCAGCCTGATGAAATACTTCTGGGCATGGCTGGCAACTTGTGTTGCAGTCCTTGTGATCACCATATTTCTTGAAATGTTGCGCCAATCGCCTTTTCCGTAAACCTCTAGCCCTTTTAGGAATCTCCTATAAACATATCAAAACCGAAAGCCCATTAATTACATGAATGTATGTAAGATAATAAATCAAGAATCTATGGTTTGACTTTATGGTCAAAGAATGTAAACATATATTATTCAAGAATCATGCAACACCCATATGAAATAATGATGATAAAACCAGAAAAGAATGAAAAAAGAACTCAAAATCAATGAAATCAAAATGGGATTTACCTGTGTTCTTCGACAGTCCATGGAGTCCATTTCTTCCTCACAGGCCGGGATTCTTTTTTATAATCATCTTGATAACATGGTAACAGAACCCGACCAGACTCGATTTCATTCACTACGTGCTCCAACTCTGCATAACGAGCTCTCACCTTCTCCTCCGTCTTACCAGGAACTCTAGCGGCTATCAACTGCCACCGTCCGGCTATATCTTCCGGAACGCTAACCAACGCGTCTTCAAATAGCTTATCATCGCAACTGGTCCACGATGACTCCACCGCCGGCGGTTGGGCTATCAACTGACAGGGTCCGGCTATATGATCTTCCGGAACGTTGAGCAACTCGTCTAAAAACTGCTCATAATCGAAACTGGTCCACGATGACTCCACCGCCGGCGGTTGGAAATAATCGCATCTCGGCAACGATGACTCCACCGCCGGCGGTTGGGTGCTGATAATGATACCTTGATGGTGCATAACTGAATCAAATAGATAGTAAAAAAGTGAAGAGAAGTTATATGATTATATATATTTTCTTCGAAAAAATACACCAACATATGTATATATACATATATATTCATTATAACATATCGATATTTACTATGGGATTGTATACAAAGCATGTGTATGTCCATATTATAGACAATTTCTTAAAGTTACAGATCGCATCTTTTAGTTTTAATCAACTGTTTTGAGACCCAAGTGGTTTCAATTTGAATCGTTAATGGAAACGCTTAGATAGTCGATCAAATGCATGAAGACATTCGTCAACTACATTGGTCTAAGTTACCAGGTATAATTGTTTAGAACGTGAAGCCAAGATTTACCTTATCAAACCAAACTCTTTAGCTAACTCGACCTCGTAAAAGTAGCAGCAGAAACAGAATGTGAACCAATCTCAACACGTTTCTGAACTCCGTCCCTCGGTCATACGTATGCTTACTAGGTCTTGACTTAAGCCTCCATCCTGCCGCCGTTACTTGTAGTTATTTAGTTTCGCTCGCTCACCTGGGAATTGCGGGAACGGTGGTGCAGAAGGGATTATATAAGATGGTAATTCAGTCGAGAGTCGGTGGGAGATGACCACCGATTTAAAAGGGAATACTAATCTCTTTGCGTTTAAATCGTCAGGTTAGGCCATGTATTTGGATTAAATTAAATTCATCTGGAATATAACACCTTTTCTTCACGTAAGGTAGATTTATTTGGCTACTAAATTCCATGGATATTAGTTTAGGTGCTGAGTTTAGCTATTAGTATAATTTCTATTAGTATTTCATTCGTAGCCTAATATTGATAGCATTATTATATTATTATTACTAGTTTATTGATCCACGCACGGGTATTTCGAAAGTGTATTTTAGATATTAAAATTTTCAAATAAAAATAATGCAGTAAATGAAATATCACCTTTGTGATGAGAATATACTAATTTCAAAAAAGTGTCATATTACTATAAAATATATACCAAAACGTAGATAAAAATAAGACGGTCGTAAATATATAATTATTTTTCTCTAAATAAAATATATTACAAGTTACTAAACATAATTTATAAATAACTTATAATTAATTACATTAATATATAATTTTTATAAAACTCTCTCACATTTTCTTAAAACCCCCTCCTCACAGTTTCATCCAACCCCCTCACTAAAATTGAATTCAAATTCTTGTATCCACGATTTTTAATCTTTTCAAAATTGTTTTGAGAATGGAATAATTTTGAAATTGAAAGTTGTGATTGGTTAATTAATACTCAATTTATGGTTATTTTTGAAAATTTTGCATGTCTTTTATATATAGATACTAGTTAAATGCCCGTGTAATACACGGGAATACAAGATGATTTAGAAAAGTAATAAATATTAAAAATTAATAAATTATATTAAATAATTATAAAACGCGAAAAAAATGAGAGTTCAAAAAAAAGACGACAAATGGCGTCAATTCTTAGGCTAGTGATGGAAGCACTGCGAAAGAAGAGAGCAGACGTGATTGAAGTTAATACATAAAGTGGTAAGTTTGGTAAGTGTAATATATTAAATGGTAACTCTAAAAGTTAAATACATATAATAACAAAATATGACAACTTGAATACATTAATAAGAACTAAACCCCAAAATATAATAATACAGAAGTTAAGTAGTAATAATAATAAATAATTAACAAATGCTAGTAATAATATTTTAATTGTAAATTATTAAATGCCCGTGTGATACATGGGTTGATTTAAATAATTAATAAATTTTAAATATTAATAAAAAGTTATCTATTTAAAAAAATATTAGATAATTTTAAAACTTTAATGAAATGATTTTTTTTAAATGACGACAAATATTATCATTACTTAGACCACGTGGAAATATCATGATACGAATATATGTAATTATATTTCTTGTATAGCTATACTAAATTTAATAATATTTATTACCATTTTGTATTTCTTAATTTAATAATATTTATCGACTAATTATGACTTGCCAAGTTAGTTATGAAAACATTAATCTCAATATAATAATATTTAAAATTGAATTGCAAATGATAAAATTTAAAATGATATATTTGAAACATAAATTAATTAAAGATAAATACATATTTCACAACTTTAGCTATTTATTACCAAGTATGTATTAAGAAATCTCAAAAAAGAAATATAATATGATAATGCCATTACCTAATTTAAATTTAAATTATAGATAATCCATCAATATATAAACATTACATTATTATTCACGGTTACATTTATATTAGTATGTACTATAAATATTTGAATTAATTATGTACGTTCAAATTGTTATAAAGGTAATTTAGTAGGATAACATTTAAAATACTTTGACTCTGAAAAGTCAAAATTGATTTTTTGATTTGAAACAAATGAATGGTCAAGATTAAATATTTTGTTAAATAGAGGGTTCAGATCTTTCAATAATTTTTTTCTAATTAGTCTTTTATATATATTAAAAGATAGATAGATAGATAGATATAGAAGATAGATTATACTTATATATATATATATATATATATATATATACACACACACACGCGCGCGTATTATATTCTTCGGTTTATGAATTGAAATTTTTAATTATTATATTTAAATAATTAATTTTATATGGTAATTTCTTTTACATCTTTATCATATATTTACATGTAGAAACATGACCATTTTATTTTAATTTACATTTCGATATGAATTATATCGTAATATGATATTGATACGCAAATATCAGTCTTAAATTTTTAACACTAATCAGACCTAATTCGACTCACACACTAATGGGCAAGCGCACCCGATCATATAACAGTAATTAGGGTAAGACCAGGATCATATCATGTGGAAACGGGAATTGAAAGTACTATAAATAAATAAACTAATTAAACTAAAATTGCTTAAATTAAATAGGGGTTTTTAAAAAATAACAGCTAACCGCTATCAAGGTATTGAAAGATTTGATTAAAGCAGTAAATACGAAAACAATTTTTAAGAATTAGAAATAAGATGACAAAGATGTATTTTCCAATGATATCAGACATAATCAATATGCTTTGTACTCTCATGAAACATTTGAACATTTGTAAGACATAAAACTTTGACAGTCACAAAGTATCTTTGTACAACATGTGTCTCCACAAAGCTTGATATAAAAATTAATCAATCAAACAGGTTCTTTTAAGACATACAGAAATGTGGGTTTGCAACAGAGAGGAAGGCTGGTCAATGAGTATGATATGAGAAGGATCATAATTAATCCAATATCAGACATCACCCTATTCTTTTAAGGAGGAATGAGCCTGGTTTCAACAACAAAAAATGAGTCTAAACTTTGACATGAAACAAGAAGCCATTAACAAATCATAATCAATGTTGTCAAGATCAAGATTCTACTACGGATAGTTTTAGTTTATACAAGACATGAATCGTAAGATCAGATCGAGATCATAAGGTCCTATCATAATGAATTGTCTTTATTTTTTAATCTTTAGAATATGTTAAATGAAAATGGGTTATAATGTCATCATTTTATCTTTACAATTTTTTCTGCCTTAATCATCTCCCCTTTATTTTCTTCAATTTGCTTACGAATGAGTTATTTCCTCAAATGTCATTTTAGGTGATCTAGTTTGCTAAAATTTAAATATCTTAAGAAAAATATTTATTTTAATAATTTAATAGATACATTTACATATTTTCGTGGTTCTTTAGGTAAACATGTATACAATTGGATTAAATCAGAAAAATACAAATTTGATTATAAAGTGGTTTACAAATTTTTTGATAATGATGTTATGTATGAATGTATGATTCCTAATAAATTTACCCCTTTTAAGAGATTTTATATCCGTATGTATGTTTTAAAATTATTTTACTATACTAGTTAAGTGACCCGTGTGTCAACACGAGAAATTATATAAGTCCATTTTAAATTTATATAGTTTTAAAGAATATTAACATGTATAGTAAAAATAATTAGAAAGTATAGATAGGATTATAAAATCCTTGATTACTTAGTTTGCATATTTAAGTATTATATTAATGATTAATTAAGATAATTATGAAAATAGGAAAGGATATTTTATAATAATTGAAAAGAGATTATAACCATTCACTATGTAGCACATGAATAGTTAATGTAAATTTTTCATAATAAAAGAAATTATAACGGTCTCGATTATATTGTCAATGTTATTGGGTTGTGAATTGTGATAGTTGCATATTAAAAAAACATTTAATTATGTAAATTTGTCTTTTTGTATTGTGGGTGTGGATTGTAATAAAAATAGTTAGACTTTTCCTCATTTTTTCTCAATTTTGTTAAATTTTTTAATTTATATTAAAGATGAAGATTAAAAAATAAAAAAAAAGTTTTAAAAAATCAAAAGTTTTGATTGGTGGAATCACCATTAAAGAAATGTTCAATATAGTCCATACTTAATTCATAATCCTAAGAGACTAATCTTAGTCTTTGGATCGGCCCTTCAATGGTCCAAATTGAATTTTAAAATTTTGTGTTGAATGATATTTTCGTAATTAACATGTGATGATTTTACAATCACATGTGATTATATACTGAATCACATGTGATTGAATATTAAAATTTCAGGACTATGTTTTTTATATTGACTATATTGAACACAACTCATCACCATTAATTAAGGAATAATGATGTCACAACCCTTTTATTTTAATAATGTTATTAGATATGTTAGTACTTTTCAACATCATAAATTAAAATTACTTTAACAGCCAATTATGTTATACAGGAGATGTTAAACTAGTAGTAATCTATATGTCAAGTAAAGTACATCAAATGGTAATCGTCATATGCTAAATTAATATGTGACTTTGATGACGTACCCCTGACCTGGATGAGGTCAGGCGTCAGGGTACGCTCATAAACCTGATCCCATGATACTTGAAGACACTCGTTGGCAGAATGACTAATCAAGTATAGTCCACGTCAGGCATGCTTCCCGGCCTGGCTCATCTACGCCGCATGTCATATATGCATGCTTCCCGGCTTGACTCCTTAAGGAGCAGTGCTGCCAAAACAATATCAGGCCTGGAATAATAAAGACACGTGTCCTAACGACAGTGGTTGAGACAGGCATGCCACGTCTGAACTCTGACACACGTAAGCTCTCCACGATTGGCTGACACCGATAATAGGGAGCAAATCCCCAACAGTAAAAAAGTACCACCAACTCCTCATGATTAGCTGACATCGGTAATGTGGAGCAAATCCCACTTAGAACAGAAAGGTACAACCTTTTTGGTCCCCAACAGGAGATGACGCCACATGTCCCTCATCTGAACGGTCTCTTCAAAGACCTCCTAAATAAGAGATCATCATCTCTTACTAAGGTATGCTCCTCCCACAGCCTAAACCTCCTCAAAGTTCTTTAACATTGATCAATGGCTAACTTGAGTGTCGGAGTGGCTTATGGGGCCTCGTCTCTATGAGTCCTCTAACGTAGAATCTCCATCTATTTTGCAGGATCATTCCTCATCAACCAGATTCTCCCTCAAGAACCCCGTAATACCATTGTATCTCTCAACATTGCACTTGTTCATCTTAATGAACAAACAAACTCAATGTTTAAACATGATATTAATAAAATAATACAACTTCCAAAGAGTTATATTAGTAATTACGATGATATTATAAATTTAGATTTTAGAATAATGAACATATAAACTTAACTAAATCTACTTTTATATGTCACTTAAAGAAGTTACATATTTATTTTTTATGTTACATAAAAATTAGCTTATTTGTAAACTTTTATTTGACTAACTATCAAGTAGAAACGAACAGATCAAGATCTTAAAATCATATGGTCAAACTGGGTATCCTGCATAAGATTTCTTTAGAGCAAAAGGTGTACTCCCTTTAAAGCATCATGTGCTTCACACCACATCGATAATATAATTATATTTAATCTTTATTATAAGATCCTAATCTTTTATTTAAAATAAATTTGATCTTATCATTGATTTAGTTAAAATTGAGATATTAATAGTAAAATATATAAATCAAAGTAAAACAAATTCAACGGATCTATTTATACATCAATTCTGTTTTACTATAAAATTGAAATCTTGTCCAATTAGAATTTTCCTTGTCGTAATTTAAAATTTCATCTTCTACACATTTAAAGTATAGAGTTTGTGTTTAATAAAGAATATGTAAAAAACATAGTTCTAAAATTTAACTATGTAATCACAGGTCATTAAGTATACCCCTCCACCCAAAATTTTAAAAATGCAATATGAACATTGATGTTATTGATCCAAAGGTTAAAATTAGTCTCTTAAGACTATAACTTTAATACGAACTATATTAAAACATTTCACTTAAAGTATATTTACTTATCAATATGTTAAAGTTACTATACATACTTTAATTCTAGTCCTACTAAAAATTACTAATCATATTCTTATCATATAATAAGTTAAACTATATTCTTATTATAATTTATTAATTAATTATGTATATCCACGACTGTTTATATATACGTATATATCTTTTGATATAAATAAAGACTAATTGAGATTGAATTTATTGAATGATCATAATTCTTCATTTGTACAATCATCAATCTTCCAATATATATATAAACTTACTAGAGAAAAATTATTAAACGATCTAAACCCTTTAATAAATAAAAGATTTAATTTTAATCATTTATTTCTTTAATTCTAGAAAATCAATTTTGCCTTCTTTAAGGTCAAACTAATATTTAAACTTAGCCATTCATTCTTGCTACAAATATATACTATTTATCTTATTAGATAGATACTTACAATTTGAAAATTATTTATTAGTCTTGTAGATAACTATAAGATCTATATATTGTTATTACACATAAATTCCTATATGTTCTTAAATATTATAATATCGTATTTGTCTACTTTAATTTATAAATATCATATGTATTATTTATAACATTTAAAATATCATATTTAATCAAATTCTTAATTTTATCGTTTTAAAATTTATATAATCAATTTAAGTTTTTTAAAATTATAACCAATAAATTATTTTATATTTTTTAAAACCAACTCGTGTATCACACGAATATTTAATCTAATTTTAATCATATAATGTTAACCATCTATTTACTCAAAACTGAGGGAATCAATTTGACTTTTGGAGTTCAAACCAATGAGTACATATGGAGATTTGTTTGAGGAGGTTGGATATCGTGTTTTACGTTGGTTACTATTTTCATTTTTCCATAAACTATTCTCCTATTCCGTGTATTACACGATTTTCCTCTAAGATAAATACTACTTGTTATTTAAGTTGGTTACTAGGATATGTTTGGGATAAGCTTTTCGGAGCTTTTAAGAGCATGAGCTTTTAGTTTTTAGAAAATAAGCTGAACTAATTATGTTTGGTTACGGGAGCTTGAGCTTTTATATTTTTAAAAATGAGCTAATAAAAGCTCTAAAATGAAAAGCTAATTCGAGTAGCTTTTAAAAGGTGCTGGGAGCTTTTAAAACTTAAATTACATAAGTAACCCTTAATTAATTATGTTTCTCATTTAAATGTTTATTTTTGTGTCATTTTATTTAATTTTATATTTTTAAGCTACAACTACTTTGTCAAACACTTTCATACAAATAAAGCTTTAGCTTTCAACTCTTAATAAAAGCTACAGCTACAGCTCTTAAAAGCTCCAGCCCCAGCTTTCAACTAGTTACGCCAAACATACCCTATATCAAATATTAATCATTACCCGTGTAGTACACGGATTACATATCTAATTTCCTAATACATGTATAAGCCTTATGATTGAAAAATCTGCACAATCTAATTTTAGGACTTCTCATCATCTTAGAGACATTCAATTCCACTCGAGAGTGTCAATGGATACTCCTACTTATGTATTGATAGATTAAATCCATCATACAATGATACAAGTAACACATTACGCATGCATGATGAATATATGTTCAAGAAAACCTTATAAAATACCAAGGACTAGCAGAAAACCATGCAAAAACAGTGAATTTAAACTAAAAACAACAATCCAAATCCCATTGATGCTTCTCATATTCACAATTAATCCAAAATCTCCAAGTCATACTCAAGAAAATTAAGAAAAAATAGAACTAAAGAATTTTTAGTGATTCTAAAAACTAATCACTCCAAAAGGTTAAGAGTTTTTGTACTAAATTCTTCATCTAGAGAATAACACTTGACAAGGGTGCCAAAAGTTTCGTCGATATTCACTAAAAATACATCATTTGTGGTGGCGCCATGCCATACTTTGGCCGCCATAGAAAGTAAAAGGTTGTGGTTGTGGTGGTGGTAGTGGTGTTGGTGGTGCCATTCCCATACTTCCTCCTCCTTGGCCGCCACACAAACCAATAGGTTGCGGTTACGGTGGTGGTGGTGGGGGCGGCGTCGGCTACACAACCGTGGTGATATTGGTGGTGGTGATGTCATGAATGCTTAACCTCTTCTTCTTCTCCTTTTTTTGTGAACATGAGGCCGCCTGATGAAATACTTCTGGGCATGGCTGGCAACTTGAGTTGCAGCCCTTGTGATCACCATAATCCTTGAAATGTTGCACCAATCGCCTTTTCCGTAAACCTCTAGCCCCTCCAGGATTTTCCTGTAAACATATCAAAACCGAAAGCCTATTAAATGTAAGATAATAAATCAAGAAACGAACGTTCGAATTTATGGTTAAAGAATTCAATAGTGATCGAGTGATTGAATTGAATAAAAATCACTTTTCCAAGAGTTTAACTAGTAATGTTACATACATGGATCATAGTATGTTTAAAATTGATGAGAACATACCTTATTGATTGCTATTTATCTTTCTTTAAGAAAAGAAAAAACAGACACATTGACTAACAAAGTCAAATTTGGACTATTTTCTTGATATCCATATAATTTGACTGAAATTGATTATTCAAGAATCGTTAAATACCCATATGAATTAATTATGATAAAACCAGAAAAGAATGAAAAAATAACTCCAAATTAAAGTGGGATTTACATGTGTTTTTCTATAGTCCATGGTGTCCCTTTCTTCCGCACAGGCCGGGATTCTTTTTTATAATCATCTTGATAACATGGTAACGGAACCCGATCAGACTCGATTTCATTCACTTCGTGCTCCAACTCTACATAACGAGCTCTCACCTCCTCCTCCGTCTTACTAGGAACTCTAGCGGCTATCAACTGCCACCGTCTGGCTATATCTTGCGGAACACTGACCAATGCGTCTAGAAACAGCTCATGATCGCAACTGGTCCACGATGACTCCATCACCGGCGGTTGGGCACAACTTTCGGCTATATCTTCCGGAACGTTGAGCAACGCATCTATAAACAACTCATAATCAAAACTGGTCCACGATGACTCCACCGCTGGTGTTGGCCTCAGACTAGGGGTGTTCACGGGGCAGGGCGGGTAGCAGAATTTTTGCAAACCGTCACTGCGGGGCGGGTATCTAGTTTTAGAAATCGTAACCGCCCCGCAAACAGCGGGTACCCTAAGGGAGGCGGGTATCCATGGTTCGGGTCACGAGTACCCTAAAATCGATCTATTTTCATTTTTGTTATTTTCAACAAGTTCGGATTCATAATAAAACAATAAACAATGATAGAAACAAGTCAACAATAATGAATTAACCACTTGCAACAATCGAACAGATCTTTACTAAGAGCCTTGTAGAAACAAAATACCGATATGATCGAAGCTCGCACTGTTGATCGATTGCGGTGTCTCCATGTTGAACTCTCGATCGTTGCACACTTGCATATAGAAGCTAAAAAAGAAGAATTGCGGGAGATGGGGGGCTGGGGGCAACTAGAGATAAGTTACATAGTTTTGAGTAATGTAAGTTTTCGAATAGCTTTTGTTATTATATATATATATATATATATATATATATATATATAGAAAAGTTAAAAGCATACGGGGGGGGGGGGGGGGTACCCGGGATATCGATATTTAAAAACCGAACCCGCCCCTTGTTCAACGGGGTACCCTAGATTTCGGGTTACAGGTTTTTCGGGTATTGGTTTCGGTTCACGCGGGACAAGTCGGTTTCTCAGTTTTCCGGTTTTTTTTAACACCCTTACCTCGGACTATGAATTATAGAGTCTAATCACTTGTACTCTTTTGAGCTTGGAATTGAAATACAACATAATATTTCGCCTTGGAAAACCGAACAGATCATAAGTAGTCAATAAGAGTACCAAGAGAGCATGTGTTTATGGAATTTTTTATGCTTTTTATCATTTGTGTTTCATGTTTGAGTTAGGACGATGAAAATTGTAACGATATTGGAAAGGCAGGAGGCTAAGAGCTAGAAGGCAACTCAAGAGTAACTCATATATCTTCTAAATTACCAACTACAACAGATTTTCTTGATATTTCCAGGAGTTTTATAAAACTTATTGCAAAATACAAATTAAACCGAGTCTTAATATTTTCACCAAAAGGATCTTCGAGGAAAGCTACACAAAACGAAGTGGGTGTCTGGCATTGTGTTCTGAAAACATTATCAGGAGATATCTAAAGTTGTAATAATCACTAATCGGCGAATTCTAATCAATAAAGAATTTATATGTGAATCGATTACTTGACCCAAACCTATAAAACGATATCGATTACTTGACCCCTAGTTAATCATACAACCAAAACACAAAAACATTTGGAAAAGATTAAACTATTAAAGTGCCACATGAGAACACAGTAGTAAATATTTCCTTTTAAAATGCAATGCCAAACAACTACTGAAAGTACATTATGTTACTAAAGGTGTATGTTAAGTAAATATGTAATTCTGTATAGTAAAAAGGATGAGAAGTCACATCATCACCATATGAGGATCCGTAGCAAGTGTCATGGAAATTTACCCAAACTTAGAAACCAAGCATGCATATATTTGCAGAACAAAGAATATATATTATTATGAGTTTGATTGTCTGTGTCATTGCCAAAATGTTATTGCATGTTTGAAACCCTGTTGGGGCATTCTGCTTTTGGACAAAGTAAAGGTACAACCAAGCAATTTATGAATTCACAATTTTAACCTTTTCTTCATCAGATAAAGCAGTACCCGTTGACCCATCCCCTGGGTTAGTTTCTTCATTGTATCGATTACATGCTCAAACAGGTTGTTCTTTCCCTTGTGCTCTTGTCCCAAATTCATTATTTATGTAACTTATTGCGCAAGAATCAGATTAAATACGGTAAAAATGCCAATCTATAATTATGCAAATGTTGTAACAATATAAGCACTGAACCATTCGCACCTTCTTCTGTGTCCTTCTTTAGCTTCTTTTCCTTTGATGATCCACTCGCTCGAGCTGCGGTGAAAACTTTCGTCATATATTCAAATAATGAATGAATATTTTTAAGCCTATGTAACTTATTTTGTAAGAATCGGATGAAAATGATATAACTACCTTAATTATGTAACTGTTGTAACAATACAAGTAGTGAACCATTCCCACCTTTTCTGGCTTCATTCTTTTCCTTTGGTGCTGCACTCACTGGAGCTGCAGTAAAAACTTTCCTCATATATTCTAATAATGAATTAAGTAAACCCTAAAGAAGATGACAAGATTGAAGTAGAATAGTAAACAAAGCAAAAAAAAAAAAAGAAAGATCGAGCATGAAGAATAACAAACTGGCCCAAAACCAACAAAAAAAAAATGAATACACAGACAAATAAAAGGTATTACCACTATCAGAATTATATATGCTTTGCAAGGGCCTGGTTCATTTGGAACATGTCAATAGTATCCACACCAAAGAGTTCACGAAAAGCTTCATCACAGCGTATATTCCTTCTATTGGCTGTGTCTTGCATATCATGTTCACGAATGTAACTCCAAAGTTGTTTAACAACCTATGATTAAAATGCTATCAAGGTATAATATATATCTATAAAGCTAATGCTGATTATGACAACGATCACAAAACTTACTTTAATTAAAAAAGAAAAGAGTGAAAAGATTCTGCAGAACCCAATTACTACCTCTGTACGGGCTAATTCAGGTAAATTTCTGAAGTTGTGGAGAAAGACTACAGTACTTGGTAAAGCCACCCCCTTTTTTCTTCATCTCTTTTTTCTCCTTTTCTGACCTGATTAGGCAAAGAGATATACATTCACAGAGATAACTACCATGCTAATTGACGTCTAAATTTTCTGTGCAAAAGATGCCCAAAACATGTTTAAACTCAGGTAAAAATAAAACTCAATATATGAATTAAGATGAAAACTATGACTTTGTGGACATTTGATTAGATTACCAAAATATAAAACTAAAAGCTTCTCCCCGTCCGCCCACTTACGAACAAAGTTAGTGAAGAAACAGTTATCAAAGATGCAATTTCACGATCACTGTCTTTACTTACTATTTTGATATGCTGATTGTCAGCTCCACGTTCCTTAATCAGGTCAATCGCTGCAGTTATTGTGCCACCTAAAGATCATTCATTTAAATGAATTAACACAAGGAAGTGTAATTAATATTAAAACTTGTTACCATGTCATTCGGCCAGACTTAGAAAACATTAACTATTTTCGTGTACGTAATCAAACCACATTGAATGTAGTAGAAACAGCCTTTTCTTTGCATATACATCACTAAGAATTACTTGTTAACTTATAGTGGATAAAGAAGGCTGTCAACTATACCATTTAATCTTGATGATTCAATGGATGTAAGTTACCGCATCTGCAGTCTGCACACCATAATTACATTATGAAGCTGTGAAATGATTTTGCTCGCTGCTGTTACTTATTTATGTTCACATTTTCTTTCAATAACTAACCATCACCTTGATGGACTACCGGCTTGTACCCTTACCTCCCATAGGGGAGGTCAAGGGTTCGAATCTTAGGGGTTTTAATTAAGGGATGGTCATGGGTAACACTGGTTAGACCACATACATTTGAGCCAAAGGCTCGGCCCCCCAAGAGGAGCCTGAACAGGGAAAATTTCCTTTTTACATTTCCATTCAATAAACTAATATCTCTCGTTCTTTTGCTTCCGTGCATATTTCTTCACTGGAATTTCGAAACCAGCTGCTGCTTGTAAGTGAGATCCTGTTTCTGAAAATTTGGTTTTTTTGGATGAAAGAGTCTGTAGCTTTATGTTGCTCTATTATGAATAGTGCTCCTATGGTTGTATTATTGGTAATAAAAACTGCATGATTTCCTTGCAGCCATAAGTGAGGTAGAAACTGCATTATCATGCTATAATTCTCTTGACAACAATCCATCTGCTCAAACCATATACCGGCGTGAGATGGCCTTCGTAGAGGTACTCCCAACTTGCTACATTTGTTTTCCATTTATATTATGAACATCTTTCTATACAAATTATTGTCTAATTCACAGAGCAGAAAGTTGATGTCTGAAATTGGGGATATGATGAGCGTGCAAGTAATCATCGAAGGGAGTTCAAATCCTTACTTCTCAAGTTCATTGAGGCGCAATTTCACTGTAAGACATAGTAACTTTTATAATAAGTTAGTTTGAGTTTATTTGAATATTCTGGATTTCGCATTTTTGAGTTCATACCCAAACATATTTTCATAGTAGGAACTATGAAGACAAATACATGGTGAAGTAGATATACACCCACTTGGGCATATTTACTACATCAGTGGTCAAATGCAACATTAGTTTTTGTAACACCCTAATTTAGGGCCTAGTTGTAAATAGTTGTACCTTGTGTTAGTTAAGTTGTACATTGACTTTAACCAAGTTGTTTAAGTTGTTTTGTTGATTAATTGTTGTTATTTGTTGGTACACGTGGTTATGTGGTTAAGTTGGAAATGTTTTATAAGTAGATAAAGTTGGTTAATAATTGAACGGTTTCAAATGATGATTCCGAAAATATCTCCGTTAGTTGAAACGGATAAACCTAAGTCGTGTTGTAAGTTGAATAGGAGAACAAAATACTCACACGGGGTATTAAATCACTTAGGTCGGCTTAATGGGGATCTTTATCCCCTGCCTTCACAAGACAAACGTACATACCGTAGCTTTATACACACACATACACTTTGCGATTTTCAAGTAGAAATTAAGAAGAAGCAATCTGAAATAGAAGTTCTAGTTGCTGGATTACTGCTCTTGGTGTCATCTCCTTGCTCCTTTTGTAAGTAATTCTCAATAGAAGTAGTTTTGTGTTCTTGAAGGTGGGGATACTCACTTGAAGGGTTAAAGTGATTAATCAATGTTGTTTTGAAGCAAGAAATCGTGTAATAGATGTGTGTTGATGTTAGACAACATGTACAAACACTTGAAAAGGGATTCAAGTCAAATTTTGATGTTAAAACCCGAAAAACAGTTGCTGTGCTAGAACAGAGCAAGAACCCTTCTGTAACAGGGTTGCTTGCGATCGCATGGGTAAGGCATGCGATCGCATGGGTACTTGCGATCGCATGGTTTCCCTTTGCGATCGCATGGGTTGTCTGGAGTCTCTTGCGGTCGCATGCATGTGTCTTGCGATCGTAAGGGTGTCGTTGTCGTGGTTTACCGTCCAAGGACGAAGGAAACATAACTTGCGATCGTAGGTACATAACTTGCGATCGTAAGCCCCCAAGATACCACCCTTGCTGTCGTTTGGTTAAGCTTTGAGGTCGCAAGTTGGTGTGGCTTGGGTAGGACCCTTGCGGTCGCAAGGTAAATCCTTGCGGTCGCAAGTGGGGTGTTTAAGAGGACCCTTGCGGTCGCATGTATGTGTCTTGCGATCGCAAGTGTTATTGTTTTGTTGGCAGCTTTGTTGTATTGTGGTTTAAGTCTCGTTGGTTGTCGTTGTTTGGTGTCTAAGCCTGAACCTAATGTGTTAGGTGATTCGGACGACTCCGTGTGCTCCTGGGATTCCCGAATTCATATCTGCCTCTTATAATCTCGAGGTGAGTACCGGTTTTTCCATGAGTCTCGGTAAGTAGCGTTGTCTGTTGTTTGTTGAAATATGTTGTTGATGTCACACACGTGCGTATATGAGGTATGTTATGCCATGTTGTTATATGTTGTTGCCATGTTAAGTTGCTTACACGTTGGTTATGAATCGCATGCGTATAGTTGAACTCACTGCGGGTTATAGTTGTATATGTGGTACTGGTCCGGACTGTTGTTGGCATGGTTAAGGTCAGCTTTCTTCCCGAAGGCTGGATCCCTTCGATGGAATAACGGGGATCAACGGTACCCGGTGTGCAGCACGCCGGGGTGGTCTTGCAAACCGCCGCTCCTTAACGTGAGTTGGGATCTTAACTTTCGTTGAGATCTGAGATGTCGAGCTTCGAGCTTCGTAACGCGTTTGGTGGACTGCTCTTCGCTCCCCCACCATTGCGGATAGTTGTTGCTGATGGTCCCCAGTTTGAATCGTTGAGCGGGGTTCCCTTCCCTGCGAGATATGATTCCTACTGACTCGTTGGCGCGACGCTATATGTTAGGATAGCCTTATGTGCTGTCCCGTAGTTGGGATAACCTGCTTATTGATACTTATGTGTTAATCTGTACTCACTAGCTAGTTGTAGCTAACGGTGCCTGAATTTACCTTTTTGCAGATGCGAAGTAGTTGGCCTGGTGAGGCGGGACTTGGTGGTAGTTTGTTGTACATACTTTTTGCGGAACACTGCTCGTTGTATATATTCGTGATCCGATGGTCGGTTGTGTCGGTTAGTTGGTAACACCAAACGGTTGAACTTGGCATATTTTTGTTGTAATTAACTGCCAAGTTAGTTAACACTTACAATATTTTGTAATGACGTTTACTTCCGCTGCTGGCTTTTATTATATAAGTTTAAAAAGCTAAAATTTTCCCTAATTTTAAGCGCGTGAAAACCGGTGTTACAGTTTTAATAGTTATTTTCAAAATATTACCTCGAGAACAACATCTGGATTAATGTCTGGACAGCAGCATCAGTATGATATTGATTGATGGCAGATCATGTTCTTATTCAAAATCACCAACAGTTGAGTTCCCAATCGCAAAGCAATATCAACACCAGCAGCATAGAGTAATGGCTCGATTGCTTCCATCATCTTGTCTCCTTCACCTTGATGTGCGTTGTTACTGTTATACCACGGCACATGGAATAATGCTTTGACCTGTTTCATGGGTTAACAACACATAACCGAAATCTATCCATTCATAAGTAAATTCCAAAAGATTTACATACATTCCTAGGTCTAGCAAATCTTGTATTAAAGTTCTAACGATCAAAATGAACAACCAAACAACAATCATCCTAGATAGTCTTTGTTGAGTAATGTCCCACATCGGACGAAGAGTGACTTTGTAATGAGTTTTATAAGGATCTTGGGCTACTACTCTCATAACCAATTGGTTTTGAGTTGGAACCCCACAAACTTACAGCCTTATCAACGATCATTTGCAATCCTTAAAGCAACATTATTACCGGAGATTGCGGTCTAAGAACATATTCTTTTTGTAACTTAGTAAAGAGATTGTAAAGAATAAATTCCATATCAATCACTATGCCTAAAATTCAAGTTCATAAACTTCCTGAAATCTCTTATCCTCTCGGGATTAATCATACTATTAGAAACATCAAACTAAAAATTATCTAAATGAAACCCAATCACCTGATGGTGATTTTCGATCAATTGAACAGAGTAACCCAATTTCACTGAAAAATCATATTCATACGAAGAACACAGAAACCTTTGAAATCTTAAATGGGATATAGTAATCAATATTATCTTGAAATTATAAAATAACACTAAGCCAACAATGATTAGTGATAAAGTAAAAAAACAAAACATTTACTTGGTATAAACCCTAGAGGTGCTTCATTGTTGACTGAAGATAGTGGTGTTGATGATTTTGTGGTTATAGACACTGTAATCGATAAATAATAAATTCAAGACTAAGCAACATTTTTTGGGAAACAAACGTAAGGTAAATTTTCAAAATATAGATCAAGATTAAAGTTGACGAAGATCGATTTATCAATTTAACCCACTGCTAATCGATTCTTTTCTCAAATGCTTATTCAATCGGGTCATTGGAAAATAATAGGTACCATTTTTGTCGTCTCTACTTCTTCCGCATCAATGTACTCGGGAAAAGAAACCTTGTAAAATCTTCTTTGGTGAACCGAAAACGACGAAGAAATCGAAAGTTATCTGGAAACATAAAAAATGACAGTCGGTAATCCAAGATTAGGCAGATTCTATAATCGAAAATTACGAACAACGAACAATAAATTACCTTTCGAAATGTGAATAGAAGATTAGACAATTTGTAATCGATAGTTTGATTCCTTCAATCTTTGAGAATCGAGAGTCCGAAATCTGATCGTATGAAGAAGAAATCAGGGTTTCTATGAGATTTTTTTGTGATAATGATCGAGAGCGAACGGAAGAGTATACGGAAAATTTATGAGAAGTCGAAGCCTCCAAATCTTGAAAGGTCCGCGTTTTTCTTATCGGACTTCTCATCATCTTAGAGACATTCAATGGATGCTCCCACTTATGTATTGATAGATAAAGCCGATCATACAATGATATAAGTAACACATTACGCATGCATGATGTATATATGTTCAAGATAACCTTATAAAATAACAAGGACTAGCAGAAACCATGCAAAAACAGTGCTTCAAAGTGAACTAAAACTAAAAAAATCAATCCAAATTAATCCTATTGATGTTTCCCATATTCACAATTAATCCAAAATCTTCAAGTCATATTCGAGAAAATTAAGAAAGAATATAACTAAAAAATTTGTAGTGATTCTAAAAATTAATCACTCCAAAAGGTTTAAGAGTTTTTGTACTAAATTCTTCATCTAGAGAGTAAGACTTGACAAGGGTGCCGAAAGTTTCATCGATATTCACTGAAAATACATCATTTGTGTTGCGCCATTCCCATACTTCCTCCTCCTTGGTCGCCATAGGAACTACTAGGTTGCGGTTGCGGTGGTGGCAGCGGTGGCGGCTGCACAACCGTGGTGATACTGGTGGTGGTGATGTCATGAATGCTTAACCTCTTCTTCTTCTCCTTTTTTTGTGAAGCTGAGGCCAGCCTAATGAAATACTTCTGGGCATGGCTGGCAACTTGTGTTGCAGTCCTTGTAATCACCATATTTCTTGAAATGTTGCGCCAATCGCCTTTTCCGTAAACCTCTAGCCCTTTTAGGAATCTCCTATAAACATATCAAAACCGAAAGCCCATTAATTACATGAATGTATGTAAGATAATAAATCAAGAATCCATGGTTTGACTTTATGGTCAAAGAATGTAAACATATTATTCAAGAATCATTCAATACCCATATGAAATAATAATGATAAAACCAGAAAAGAATGAAAAAAGAACTCAAAATCAATGAAATCAAAATGGGATTTACCTGTGTTCTTCGATAGTCCATGGAGTCCCTTTCTTCCTCACAGGCCGGGATTCTTTTTTATAATCATCTTGATAACATGGTAACGGAACCCGACCAGACTCGATTTCATTCACTACATGCTCCAACTCTGCATAACGAGTTCTCACCTTCTCCTCCGTCTTACCAGGAACTCTAGCGGCTATCAACTGCCACCGTCCGGCTATATCTTCCGGAACGCTGACCAACGCGTCTTCAAACAGCTTATCATCGCAACTGGTCCACGATGACTCCACTGCCGGCGGTTGGGCTATCAACTGACAGGGTCCGGCTATATGATCTTCCGGAACGTTGAGTAATCCGTCTAAAAACTGCTCATAATCGAAACTGGTCAACGATGACTCCACCGCCGGCGGTTGGGAATAATCGTATATGGGCAAAGATGACTCCACCGCCGGCAGTTGGGTGCTGATAATGATACCTTGATGGTGCATAACTGCATCGAATAGATAGTAGAAAAGTGAGGAGAAGTTATATGATTATATTTATCCAAGAATCATATGGTTTATCTATTTATAGTAGAAAATCGGAACCTGTGTCTGCGTAAATTTCTCTTTTTTTAAATTTCAAATTAGGATAAATAATCTTAATTCTTAAATATATTAGTAAAAAAAGTTTTCATGACATATCTTAATTTTTAAAAGTTATTTAAACAATTATACTTCTTTATTTTCTATAATTTCTTAATAATTCCTCCGAGCCCAATTGCAGATCAATCATAGTTCAATCCTTGAACTACCACCCTGACTCGATTAGTCTCAATTGCAGCTCCAAATCGCTGACCCTCACTCTCTCTCTCTCTCTCATTTTCGATTTCAAATAGCTTTTTCAAGATTTTGAGATTGAGAGAATAGAAGGCCGGGGAAAATCATAGGTGTTCGATATCGGGAGTGTTAACAACTTAGAGAGTGCAATCACTGAATAAGTTGTAGGCTACTAGGGCATGATAATTTTAATCGTATGGGCTTAAACATTTGCGTAGTGGGCTTAAGTTATAAGGTTGGTTTATTATGTAACACCCCGATTCCGTAATGGAACCCGGAGGCTACACATACGATACATAACAGAGCATAAACAATATTTACCTTCAAATAATAACCTTACAAACAAAAGTCTACATGTCCCAAATCTTCAAATAAAACAAACATGGAGTCAAAATTTAAACTACCTATCAAAACCTACTTTATTGGTAGCTCCAAAGTCTTGACTCGCTCGAACGTCACTTGTCCTATAATTTACCTGCAACATAGAAAGAAAATGCGGCTAAGCCAAACGCCCAGTGCGCGGATAACAAAAGCATAGGAATAATAACCAAGTAAAAGAAAACAGAGAAGTATGATACAAACCGAGCTCCAAAATTAGGGGCGAGCATGGGACCCGGTAGACCGGAAAAAACCGATAAACCGGACCGGACCGGACCGAGACCGGTCAGGACCGGGCTTGGTCGGTCCGGTCTTCGGTCCTTGTTTTTTATAGATTTCGGGTTTCGGTCCGGTCCGGTCCGGGCCGGTTTTGTTTGAAAAATGTAAAAAACAACTAAAAGACCGAAAAAACCGACGAACCGAACCGGACCGGACCAAGACCGGTCCGGACCGGGACTAGTCAGTCCGGTATTCGGTCCTAGTTTTCTCTACATTTCGGGTTTCGGTCCGGTCCGGTCTTTTCCGGTCCGGTCCGGTTTTTGAACCGATCTCACCCCTATCCAAAATAGTGAACACCCGCTTAGTCAAAAGACAAGTATATACATATAGTTATTATCAAATTCAAATATTTACCAAAACACAGGTTTAAGAGGCCCATGACCACACCAGCTTTAGATAACAGCCTACACTAGACTAGCATCTATCATGGTGATAGATGAACCTGTTAAAACGGTGGTTATCTATTACTTCATCAGGCACTATAATATGTTAGTTGAAATCCATAAGAATATTATTAGTAACAATGGTTATAGCATTCTGATGTTTCAAGTCAGTTAAATTACAAATCAAGACCTAAGTCAACAGAAACTATCGAGGCAGCCAACAACAGAGGATAGTTCGATTATTACTAAAACAGCAGCTTATGATTTGTTTGAAATCCATCAGTGTAATGAAACCAAATTTCGATTCTTATTCCAATACGATTAACAGGTTAAAAAATAGGCTTACTGATTGAAGTTAAAAACAGTGAAAGCAAATTACCAAACAACTCATTACTTGGCTAATGTGAGACCAATCTACAAATTTCTTGACTGAAATCATAATCTAGAATTTCGTGGGTCATTCTAAGGATCAAAGAAACGTAGTTCCTGTGTTTTACTTGCGTGACCAGAAGACCAAATAAAACGAACAGAAGAATTCAGCTAACCTCGGTCGATGGCTGGAAACCGAACTCGATTCCAGTAACGTTTAATCGCGATTTCCTTCCTCGCCGTCGCAAATCGCCGCCTAGCTTCCTCTCTCGCTCCCGATTTGAGTTTGCAGATGAAGGGCATCGAATGGTATTTATAGGTGTTAGATGGATAGCCGTGAGCATTGAAACCGGCGAAGTATCTGGGTTCGTTACCCCTTTTCTCGAGCGGATAGTTACTAGTCGTGAAGGGGAATCAAATTGAACAGACAAGAGATTTATGGCTTGGAATTGGACTTAGTGATTGGGTTTCACATTTGTTAGTCCACTTATTAACATCCTAGGCCCAAGTTCTATGTTGTTTCATTGTTATTATTTTTGTTTTTTATGTTTAAATTTTGAGGTACTACACATTAAGTGTTAAATTTGAAATATATTTATTTCAATTCATCATATATAGTTATATATATATATATATATATAAATTCGGTATCTAATAACCCATTTAAAAAAAGGTGATGATATCATCTTTATTTTAGGAATCTTTTTTTATCAGTTACACTCTTATATTATACAAATTTTTATAAAAAACCGTTTGATGATTACCAATAACAACCTCTAACTTTAATATATCTATTTTTCTCATATCAAGTGTGATTTTTCAAAATTAAAATTAAATGTAGATAATAAAGTTTTTAAAAATTTCAAACTTTCCATATTTCTAGATAATTAGTATTGATAAATATCAAAAAATAAAAACAATATATGTTTATTATCCTACAATATATACTTAAATAGTAATATTAAGTTCAAAAACTTTTACAATTGTTTTTTGTTGTTTTCGATGGTGATTCGTATTTTTAAAACTGACAATGCTATAGTGGAAAAAGAGATAGATTCACGTTTCAAAAAAACATAAAAGGTGAATAAGATCACTGTATCATCAAAGAAAAAGTAATTCTCATGTGAAAAATTTCTTTAATGACAATTAAAATAATTTCATCTAGCCTTGAGATGGTCTTCACGGATGAATATGTAATATTTAATATTCGATATAAATCATTATATTATTTGCCCATATTTCATAATTTTTATTACTATTTTTTATTTAAATATTTATTCTCAACAGGGTTTACAAGATAACCGCCACCATTAGAAAAATGTTACTAACAACATTTGAGTGTCAATTAGAAGAAGATGGTTTTAATATAATTTCAAATTTCAGGGTTGTATCATACTCTTCTAAACCTACATTGGTTGATTATGTGGCGAAAATTAACTTCTTTCAAAACATCATTCTTGAAGCTACGGATGATTTTTCAAGTCTTGATAATAATTCAATTTTGTCGGTTAAATATATTATATATTTCGTGTATGTTTGATAGTTTTATTTTTTATATATGTCAGTACTCTAAAAAAGTGTAAAAGTAACTTTAATCATCTCCGTGTTTATACAAGGGATGTTAATTATATATAATAATAATTAAAATGATTTAATTGTTCGGTGGTTTTTGAAGCATCGCCTCCACACCATTGTCGTCGTCGCCATCTAACCACCGTCGTCACCGTCTCGCTAGTGTTTGAAGCACCTCGCCTCGCTGGTTCCTCACCATCTTCTCACTCTAACCACAGCTGCCAAACCACCATCGTATCACCACGCCACCGTTGGACCACCAACATCACATGTTCTCTCCAGATTCGCAAATGCTTCATACGACTGCCACCAGATCTACACCGTCCACCACTACCGCACGACCACCAACATACGATTTTCAAACTCAGCACACCGGCCACAGTCGCTCCACAAGAACCCTAAATGGAGAAGACCACCCCTGATTCTGATTTTTTTTTGTTTGAACAACTTCTGTGTTTACTTCATCAGATAGGAAGTGAAACATGATTAATTGTTAAAAATTGTTAAAAATCTTAATTTGTTGTAAAAAATAGTTATAATACTAATTTTGTATTTTATTTTACTAAATAATATATAAAATCTTAATTTGTTAAAAATCTTAATTTGTTGTTAAAATCTTAAAAAGTTAAATTAGAAAGAAAGGTAGAAAAGAGATAATGGACTGTTTGATAACAAAAATAATATGGAAAAAGACCAGAAGACCCTTTGACTAACAGCGAAAGATAACTGAAGTTAGTGTAAAAGACCAATAGTGAAACAAAATGTTAACCATAAGGACCACCAGTATAATTTTCTAGTTAAAAGGACTAAATGTGAAATTTCTACAAGACCAAAGGGACCATCTATGTAATTAACTCTATATTCTATGTATGTTTGACAGTTTTATTTTTATACATTTAGTACTCTAAAAAACATAAAAAAGTTTAAAAGTAAATTTAATCATCTCCGTGTTTATATACGGGATGTTAACTATATATAATAATAATTAAAATGATTTAATTGATGCAATTAATCAATGTATTTTGCATTGGCCGAATGGTAAAGATTGAAACTAGACATGGGCCGCCAAGACCGACCGGACCGGTCCGACGAGAACCGCCCAGACCGAGCCGGTCCAAGACCGGTCCAAGACTGAAAACGCGAAAAACGGTCCGAACCGGTCCAAAACCCGAACCGGTCCAAAAACGGTCCAAGACCGGTCCAGGACCGAACCGGTCCAAGTTCCAACGGATATGTTTTTTGAAAAAAACGGTAAAAAACCGGTCCGAACCGGTCCCAACGGCTAGATTTTGAATTTTTTTTTTTCCGAAAGTTTTCCTATATATACCCCATTCTTGAAACCAAAAATTGCACCAATCTTTCTCACATTCTCACATTCTCTCATTCTCCAAATCTCCAATTCTCTTATTCTCCAAATCTCCAATTCTCTCATTCTTGAATCTTGATTTTTCTAGTTTTATAATTCAAGTTTGTGTTCTATATACAATACAAGTGTTCTATATAATATTTCGATTTGATTCAAGATTATAAAAAATGGCCGGTGAAGGATCTAGCAATTTGAACGCGGGTCGAAGTGATTTCAACGTAAGTCTCCCGTATGAAGAAGTTCAAAAAACAAATCGACATGCGGAAATTTGGAACGATTTTGTACAACTCAAACAAAATAACAAGAAATACGCGAAGTGTATGCATTGTGGACATATCTTATCCGGCTCTAATTCTTCTCTCGCTCGACATTTAGTAAGTATTCTTTTATATTTAAGTTTAGTTTATTTAAATACTAGTTTTTATATATTTAAGTTTAGTTTATTTAAATACTAGTTTTTATATATTTAAGTTTAGTTTATTTAAATACTAGTTTTTATATATTTAAGTTTAGTTTATTTAAATACTAGTATTTATATATTTAAGTTTAGTTTATTTAAATACTAGTTTTTATATATTTAAGTTTAGTTTATTTAAATACTAGTTTTTATATATTTAAGTTTAGTTTATTTAAATACTAGTATTTATATATTTAAGTTTAGTTTATTTAAATACTAGTTTTTATATATTTAAGTTTAGTTTATTTAAATACTAGTTTTTATATATTTAAGTTTAGTTTATTTAAATACTAGTTTTTATATATTTAAGCTATTCATAACTTAGTTATTCATTCTAATCGTAATACTAGTAGATATAACCCGGAGAGTGGTATCTAGAATAGTCACGATCGGCTTGTGGTTGTTGGATTTTCCGAAAGGTTTTAAACCGAAAGGATCCTGCCCCCCGACTGACCTGCCTGGCCACTCTTTGCTTGGTAGTCAAACGTATTACTTTATAATCAATAACTATAGTTTGAATACTTGAATTAAGTACATGATCTTAGTTAAATATAGTTTACATTACTTGAACTTAGTTTATTCTAATATGAACTTTAAAAAATTAGACTAAATGCTTAGCGCAACAAGCCGCTGCGGTTGAGAGTCAAACTCAAGTTGATGGTCAAACATGGCGTTTCGATGCCGCTTTAGCTAGAGAATTAAGCATGCAGTTAACAATGCAAGAAGCATTACCATTTGACTTCTTCTCCCGCCCAAGAGTCACAAGGTTTATCAAAAAAGCACTACAACCTCATTATTGCGCTGTAAGTCGAAGAACTCTTAAACGTAATGCTATGGCAAAATGGAAAATAATATATCAAGACTTAAAGGAATTTTTTACTAGATTCGATGGTAGAGTTTCCATAACCACCGACATTTGGTCCGCTCCACATACAACCCATTATTCATTTATTTGTGTTACGATACATTGGATAGACCCTAAAACATGGTTTATGCAAAAACGCATTATTGCTTTTGAAAACTTTCCTCACCCGCATGGAGGTGAACAAATTTACGATATTTTATTAAGGATTTTTAATGGTTTTGGAATTAAAGAAAAAATACTTTCAATCACCTTAGATAATGCAAGCAACAATACAAATGCTATGGGACGATTGAAACGAGTTTTAAACCCAGTATGTGACGGGGAATTTTTACATGTACGTTGTTGTTGTCATATTTTCAACCTCGCGGTCCAAAAAGATTTGGAGTCTATGGAAACTCGTCTTTTGAAATTTAAATATTTAAATGAGGCAATTTTTAAAAGCGGACCCGTTGCGTTCGAAAAATATGAGCATTTTTGTAGAACAAAAAGAAGAAGATGTTTGAGACCTCTCTTAGATATGCCCGTGAGATGGAACTCGACTTATAAAATGATAGGGCGTTTGATACAAAATAAAGATTTACTTACCGAATATCATCGAGAACACCTACCCCAATTTTATGAAGTCATTACGGAAACTGATTGGACTATTTTAGAAGAATTACACACCGGTTTGGGAGTTTTGTATCAAGCCACATTGATGCTATCACAAACATATTTTCCAACATCTCACTCCGCTATGATAGGTGTTTGTGAAATTTTGAGAACATTACACTCTTTTGGTTCTTTGGATGAAACATGGGATATGATTACCAACGAAATGTGTGTAAGTCTTACAAAATATTTTAAAGAGTTTCCAAAAAAAATTTTGATTGCTTCGGCATTAAACCCTCTTGTTAATTTTAAGGGTGTAACGGAATCTTTAACTACTATCGGGGAAGCATTGGGTCAATCTCCGGATGAGATTACGATAAGTATATCAAATTTTGAAAATTATGTTAAACGCTTATATACTATTTATGATAATGAATGTGCACCACGGGAAGAAGTTGCTTCCACCCCGAGGTCTTCGACTTCACAAACATCGGCTACTCGGCCAAATAATACTTTTAGCATTGGATCGTCTTGGTTTAATAATATATCTCAATCGAAACGTACACGAGTTCAATCGTCTTTAGACGAACTTTCCATATATAAAAAAACTGATTACACTAATTATATTGGCACCGAAGATTTTACAAAATTTGATGTATTAAAATGGTGGCAAGAAAGAGAAAACGTTGGTCAATTTAAGATCCTAGCCCGTATGGCTAGGGACGTACTAACCGTCCAAGCTAGTAGCGTAGCTTCGGAATGTTGTTTTTCTCTTAGTGGCAGGATTTTAAGCGCACGGCGGTGTATGTTGAAGGCCGAGTCGGTGCAAATGGCTGTGATGCTTAAGGATTACTATGATTCTTTGGAAAGATGTCAAAACGATGCGGATCTCGAAGAAGGCATAACTAATTTGGAGGAAGCGATTCTCGAAGACGATTACAATAGAGACTTCCAATCGGGAACATCAAACACTAACACCGAAGCTGAAAGTGAAGAACCCGAACCCGGCGAAGAATACGTTGACGACACTCAAAATAGAATGAACGCAGGTTCATCATCCAACGTCCAATCGAACGATTTCGCCTATTATGGGCATGCGCCATATGCCGACGATAGTTACAACTATTGGAATATCAATTCCGACTATCCATTTCAGTAGTTGTCTCTTTATATTTTGTGACGTTATTTCTTTCGAACAATATGTATTTTTCGGGTCTCTAACTTGGGGTGATGGTCATGCCGAAGCTCCATTGCTAGAGTCCCTTTTTCTTGTTAAAAATATAATTCAAGTTTCAACAATATGTAATTTTATTTCGTAATTGTATCGTAATGTTATTTATATGTTTTTATTAACTTGCAATTATATATGTTTATACTTTATATTTTATAACTTGCAAATTTTTTTTTAAATTTACAAGTCACTTTTTTTTTCAAACAAAAAAACAAACCGAAAACTAAAAAAAAAAAAACCCGACCGAAAAACTAAAAAAGCCCGGCCGAAAAATGGAATTAAAAAACCCGGAAATGTCTAAACCGAACCGAAAAATACCCGACCGAAAAACGGACCGGTCCAGGACCGAAGTCGGACCGGTCCGGACTTGGACCGGTCTGGAAGTGGTCTAGGACCGCCCGAGGACCGAATTTATCGAAATGGTCTTACGCGAAGACCGGTCCGCCGAGGACCGGACCGGCCAGGGAGGCGTGGTCCAGGACCGTTTTTGCCCATGTCTAATTGAAACCCCCAAACATTGGGTCAAGAGTTCGAGCCTATTACTTTTGGGCTTTTTTTTGAACTTTTTAAAACGGCCCACAAATATATTCTTTTGTTTGGCTTGCTTAGTTGCTTCTTTGTGTAGCCAGAAATATCTCAATTTCTTCGGTTTATAAATTGGAATTTTTATTATTATATATAAATATTTAATTTTATATATTAATTTTTTCATGTCTTTATCATATATTTATCTGTAGAAAATGACCGTTTTATTTTAATCTACATTTCGATATAAATTATATCGTAATATGATATTTACTCAAAAAAATTCTCAATATTATAACTTTAAATATCATATGCAATTAGTTACATGAAATTAGAAATGGCAACGGGCTGGATTTGGAACGGAATAGGGGCGGAGATCCCCCCCCCCCCCCCCCCCCCCGTCCCCGTTTAAGAAATATATCCCCGTCCCCGCTTAAAAAACCGCGGGATTTAAACAGGGATCCCCGTCAGGTAACCAGGGAAAACCGCGGGGAAACGGATATCCTCGTTTAATAGTAAATATGTAATTTCATGGGTACTTTTCATCGCAGAGATACACGTTAAAGTAAAGCTGTGATTTTGCCACCATGGGAATCATCACTATTAAGATTTTCCCATATGTTTTAGAAACGATTATACTAGATTATACAACGTTATTGTATACAAACATTTTGAAATGAAATTAAAGTCTTAATGAATCTAAATATATTCAAAATATCAAAACCAAACAATCTAGATAACAATTAAAATTAGGTTGTATGAAAGTTTATAAATATTTGTATATTTTTTATTTAAAATTAATTTTATGTATATTAATATATATATATATATATATATATATATATATATATATATATATAGGGGAGGGTTCATGCGAGAACCGTTGTTAGTGCGAGAACCGCGAGAACCAATCTCAGCCGTTCCTTGGATATGGGAAGTATCATGGATGGAGAGCGTGGAGGGATAGGGTGTGGCAGGGTGCATGCGAAGAATTCATGGGTGGGCAATGACATTGAAGAAGGGGGGATTGGACGGCTTAGATTGGTTCTCGCGGTTCTCGCGCTAACAACGGTTCTCGCATGAACTTTTGTCTATATATATATATATATGTATGTATGTATGAAATCCTTGCTTTTTCATTCTCCCAAAGTCTTTTTTTAGCCATCAAATGTTTTTAAAATTTTTTGACTACCAAACACTTCACAATTAGAGTTATTGTAGTTATTTTAACAGGATTTGGCAATTGAAAGTTGGGGTGTCTTCTTTGACCTCTCCTCAATCGTTGGCCTACTATTGTAGGGGAATGTTCAAATGAGAATGAAAAATTAATTGAGAATGAGAGACTAAATCTTAGCCGTTCATTTTGTAAGTGGAATTCATGGATGAAGAGCGTGGGGGAATCGAGTGTGGCAGGGTGCATGTGAAGAATTCATGGGTGGGCAATGACATTGAAGGAGGGGAATTGGACGGCTAGGATTGAGTCTCTCATTCCCACTATATATATATATATATATATATATATATATATATATATATATATATATATATATATGATATTAATTTATAATCGGGTATGGGTAATCGGGGACGGGACGGGGATCGGGTAATCAGGGCGAGGATCATCAAAACCGTCCCCATCCCCTTCCCTGTTAAATTAATCGAGTTTTCCCCGTCCCCGTCCCCGTCCCGTCCTGTTTAAGCCGGTTTTTAGTTTTTCCCGTCGATTTCGGTTTTTTGTCATCCCTACATGAGATTTCTCTTTTTTTCTTCGCTAAACTTTCCATCGATCGTAAGGAATAATGGTAATAATAGCGTATTATGTTAGACTAATCATAAAATAATAAAATCTAAATTAATTTGAATTTGAATAAAATATGTATTACAACCGTAAACGTTTAAATAATTTTTCCATTTTATTTTAATTATTTGTGTTTAGAAGTTAGTTTCTATAATTTTGCTCACCCTAAAACTCCGCCGCATCACGCAATATATGCAACTTGTTATAGATATATTTGTGGAACTAGATAAATATTTGTGTGATACACGAGTTGGATTAAAAAATATTAAATAATTATAAAACACGCAAGAAATGAGAGTTTAGAAAAATGATGACAGACGGTGTCAATATCCAGTCCATCGGTGGAAACGTCGACGTGAAGTGGAAGAGATGTGATGGCAAGATCGTCTAATAATTTTTCTCTAATTAGTTTTGATATTTATATATTGGAAGAAGATAATTGAAGATCCATAAACCTTTTACAAAGTTCAAACCCATAAGAGTAAAACTATCGACCTTAAATTTAAGTATTAAACTTTTCTTATTAACCGAAACAAAACCGTAATCCCCTTCAAGCCTTCAAATGTTTTTTATTGTTTCATCCATGGGTTTTAATTTTGGACCATACATCCAAAATTTGAGATTTTTGTTTATTAATAAATTTAAAATAATGAAGCAATCTATAAATATACATATATTTTAAAATTGTAGGTGTTTATCTAATAAGATAAATCGTACATATTTATTTAGTTATAGATTAAATATTAGTTTAATCCTAAAAAAGTTGAAATTGATTTTTTAGAAGCTAAGATTAAATCTTCTATAAACGTCTAATAATTTTTTTCTGATTAGTTTTTTGGGAAGATATGGCGAATGGATTGATGGAGTTTGGAATTGGAAGATTGATCTAAAGAAAACTTTTTGACTGGGAGATGCTAGTTTATGAACAGAGTGTGCTCAAGATCAATAGTAGAACTATTTAGAAGCCAGGAATTGATGGAAACTGGAAAGGTTGGGAGGAATAACAAAAACCCATGGAAGGCTATTGATGAAGAGTTAGTGACTGGACCTGTTATGTTGACTGAAGAAGCAAAAATGAATGTGATTGAAGTTGTGATACCATCCTAGCACATAACTAATTTACAACCTACCCACATTGCTTAATTTGTAAATACATATTCTATCATTGGAACTCTAGAATTTCTTTACAAGATCTCATCACATTCAAAAGAATTATATTCGGTTCTTCGTTTCTAAGCAACAACGTTTTTATCCTGTCTATTACTCGTAGCAGAGTTTCCTCCCGAAAAACGTCAGGATTCTCTTTGAAACGACGCACCCACGAGTTTCTTGAATATTTATGTGATTCGGTTGAAGGAAGACATATTAAACAGGAGAAAGCAGCAGCGTAATCATCTTGTTCCAGTTTCATACAAAACATTTCTTGAACAAGAGGCGTGGGCGGAATTTGATCACCTTCAATCAAATGTTTCCATGTTGTTTCTAATAGATTCACCTGCAAAAATAGACATAAAACAGTCGAAATTTGTTCTTACAGATTTTTGTTCAATAAAGTCCATGTAAAAACATAGTCTTAAAATTTTAAAATGTAACCACAGGTGATTCAGTATACGATATGTGATTTGTAAAGCATCACATGTGAATTTACGAAAATACCCCTCCGCCCAAAATTTTAAAATGCAATCGATACCATTGATGCTATTGATCTAAAGGCTAAAATTGGTCCCTTAGGACTATGAATTAAGTATGGACTATATTGAACATTCTTCTGTTCTTACATTAGTAGAACTACTACCTGCAGGTGTTCTTATGAAGCAAAAATATTATTCCACCCTAAAGTTTTCGGATAACAAAAGGTGATTATAACTCGTCGATTATAGAAACAGTGCACATTTAAGAAAAACTACCTTTCCAGCCTTGCAGGCTTCGAGTATCATATGGGAATGACGTTTTGCATTGAAGTAGAATCCGTGTTGTAGCATCCTTGTGTAGACAAACTCAAGATCATCCCACTTTTGATTCACCAAACAGGCGTCTAACATCAAGTTAAATGTATGAATATCTGGCAATGCCACATGCCTATAATCGGCTTTATTTGTAACATGGTTCCCATTCTCAACCAATTTATGAAATAATAGTATTGATTCTTCAAACTTATTGTGATCAAGGTACCCTTTGAGCATAATATTATACGTAACCAAGTTTGGGGAGCAATACTTGGACATATGATTGAATATGTAGATTCCACTCTCAAGTTTCCCTGAGTCGAAACTAGCTTGAATTAAACCCGTATAAGTTACCACCAGAGGTTTGTTTGCCACCTTACAAACCTTCTCAATCTATTGAATCACAAAATGCAAAAAACATAGAAAATTAGCCCAATAACCTCTAAATCACCTTCGAACCATGGTGTTCAAATTATTACTTATCCCGAAGAAGCCTACTATGTACATTTATTACATAAAATGCTAAAATTCGCAACTATAAAAAAATACATTCTTCAATTTATTCGGATTGTAAAAACCAAACTATATTAGATCATATTTCATTGCATCAAAAAAGAGTAAACCGTGCTTACTTGCACAAGCGCTTCCTTGCATCTTCCAGCACTGCAAAGGCATCTTGCAAGGTCATAATAAAGAGCTGCAGAACCAACTATTCCCCTTCTTTCCATTTCTTCAACAACCAGAGTGGCCTCATCAACTTTCCCTTCCTTCCATAGTGTATTCACAAGAACTAACAATACAAGAATTTATTAAGGGAAGTATACATTATAAAATGTGGTTAAGGATGAATAACCTTCATGAATGTACCTTTGTAAGTTAAAGAATTTGGAATAAATGATTTCTTCATCTTTTTGAAAAATTCGTGTACCAGATTATACTTTTCACATGCCAGCATTACCTGCACCACACGTACACAAGTAAATTCACGACTCTGGATTTCTATGTAAACATGTGTGTAAGAAGCAATCTGAACATCAAAATGTAAATTAATAGCAAAGAAACACATGATGTCCAACTTGTAATACAGCATGCATCCACCTTTTTTACCCCTTAGGGTGTGTTTAGATTGGGGGTTTGGGATTAAGGTAAAGAGGTATTATGGTGCAATTAACCTCATATGTGTTTGTGTGTGTGTGTGTGCAAACGAGAGTAAAGCAATACCTCCATTACAAGTCCATAGGTTATGCTATTAGGCTTTGGGCCTTGTTGCTTTAGCTGCTGTAATACCCAGAAAGCACCTTCAAGATTTTTTTGGCGAACACACGCATTCAACACCTACAAACACATGAGTGCATAAGTAGACAAGTCTTGAAATGAAAAGTAATGTTATGAAACAAAAAATGTTGGCGAAAGTGTTGAAGAAGTAAACATAACTAAGAAGGGGAAGTCAATATATGGCGGAGCACATTGTATGTTGATTATGTTAACTAATTTTTGGATGTCTTTTGATGCGATAATTGCAGCTTGAAGAACCGTAAACAAATAATCTTTTTGTTAGGGGATGTTTCACATTGTGTTTCGAAAGTGTGTATGTAATAGGAATGAATATTCACAATTAGATAATGAGCTATAACAACACATGGATTCTTAGGATACGAAAAAGCAAATTAGGAATCGAAATTCTGATAAAAATGAAAAGACTCACAGCATTATAGACTATTAAATCCGGTTCTAGTCGTGGGTCCCAATTTTGAAGAACACCAGTTGGTAATTTCTTTTTGGGAGGAGATCTCATGCTATCAATTACATGGAAAAGTTCCCTCATATGACCTGCTTGTCCAAGTGTGACGGCAATACAATGATAAGCTACAAGGTCTGGATATGTAGACACTTGTTGCTGCAATATGATTATAGGAAAAAAAATAAGACGGACATTTAAAATGACCTCCTAAACCATCCCTGAATTTAAAAAAATAAATTAGAATATATTGTAATGATAATATATAACAAATAATATCCGTAGTACTTTCTTATTTAAAAAAAAAAGCTCTTTGGGTCGACTCACTTTGGCATATTAATAAACCCATCCTACTAACCCATTTACCACCCCGTTAAAATACTCTTAGAAGTGAAACATTACCTGCATTGTGTGAAACATGTTCAGTGCTTCCACAGGTCTCCTTGCCTTCCCAAGGGCATCAAGTGCAGCAGTGTAAATGTTTCTATATTGCAAGGACAAAACATATATTAATTTGGAATGTTCTAAAACACAAGAGAAATCAATAAAGATATGCATTAATTATAAACCATCATAGAGTTTTCAGGATCTAAAGGCTGTGAGGTCATGTGAACTATGGTAATTGGTCAAATAATCTGTATTAGGAAGAGAAAATGGGAATCTTTAAAGCATGGTCCAAAAAAATTGTTACAAGTTAATGAACCGAAAATCAAACCTTATCCTATTAGACTTGAAGCGTTCTCGTGATTGCATCCACTCAATGACTTGAAGCACTTGCCTCCAATTGCCATAATTTCCTAAGATCTGTATAAGCCTTATAATTGAAAAATCTGCAAATCTGATTTTGGCACTTCTCATCATCTTAGAGAAATTCCACTCGGGAGTGTCGATGGACGCACCGTTCAAACTGTTAACATACAATATGTCATCAGAACAAAGGGTGATACAGGACACATAATACCACTCATACAGTAACATCTAGACAGATAATTAAATCTGCTTACATAGGATAGTGAAAAAAAGACCAAAACGGAGGTGCGTTCATAGTAATAATTCATATGTAAAATGTCCCCTAAATGGTCATACAATCAGAATGGGTAGTGATTTTTACACAACAGAAATTGTCCATACACAACAATCTCTGCATAATCTACTTGTACCATGTGCTGTAATATGCTTATACTTGTTGTGTATGGACAGTTTTTGTTGTGTACGAATCACCTTCCAATCAGAATCGGTTTTATTGCAGCTACTCCTACACTGATTATCTGATTCCTGAACAGTTAAAACTAGATTCACTGTACCCAATAACTAGAAAATGATTATATGGTGACCTGAAAACGCAAAATCCAGATAATCACTTTTAGAATCTAATGCCAAACATCCTTATATATTAGTAATCATCATAAGCCAGTACTATTACTTACCACTTTGCTAACCTCTGGATTCTCTCCTCCATATCTACTCGGGAAACTCTTGGCTGATCACAAACATCCTTTAATTCCTCAAGAGGTTTAAAGGCTGCTCTTTCTATCTCGATATTATCATAATTAACATGCTCGTTTTTCCCACTCGGCTTCTTCGAATTAACAACTCTTTCCTTATCCATCACATAATTTTTACTTGTAACATAACTTATATCAGAGCCCCCAAAGTTCTGTTGAAACTTATCATGCTTTTCTTTAGTTTTCTGAAAGTCATTGGTATCTCTTTGAGCAAATTCATTTTCAAAACCCCTAAAGCTCTGTTCTTGAGACTTATCATGTCTTTTCTGAAAGCAGTTAGTATCTATTTGAGCTTCTCTAGAATCCAGCTTCTTTCTGGTCCATTTCTTCATAACTTCATCCTGCTTTGAATTTGGCAAAACCCTTTCTGGTTCTTGATATTCAGAAACCCTTTTCATGTTAAAGCTCTGTTCTTTAAGTCGTACATACTTCCTATCATTTTGTGGAACCCCATTAATATCACTGACCTTTGGAGCTACTTGAGCTTCTTTAGGATCCAATTTCTTTCTAATCCATATCTTCTTTACTTCATCTTGCCCCAAATTCCCCACCTTCTGTAAACTAATTTGCACTGGAGAATCACTCAACCCAACATTTTGCTCATCAATTTTATCTGACGGTGATGGTGGTGTTTCCGCGGAGGTTTTACGCTTCTCCCTACGACTTTTGACAGTCTCCATAGCTTTCAAGTACTCTTCAAATGAAGGTTTGAATTCCTGTTCTTTCTCAATCACGATACCTGAATTTGCTCTCGCAACAGCAATCTTTCCCATTTTTCTAGGGTTTCCGGTAACATCAAAAAGGCTTGTCTGATACCTATGTGTATAATGCAATCTTTGGGTATAATCTGGAGGTGTGATTGCATTCTTATCGAAACGAATGAAACCGAGATGAGGATATAGCAGTGTTATTACTGTCATTAGTGTGAGGGAACTCAATTCCACTCAGGAACGAGGATGTTAACAGTTAATTATGTAAGGGAGGGAAGGTACCTGGTCCATTGAGCCTTAAGCCGTTAACCTATTGATGAGAATTTTGTTGTTTTAGATAACTCGTAGCAGGCTATCTTTTTTTTCCTTTTGGAACTATCAAATGTTTGTGGTTTAGCTAAAAGCAGGGGTGTAAACGAGTGAAATCAAGTTTAACAGGGCTCGAGTTCAGTTCGAAATTTTCCGTGAAGCTCAAGCTCGACGAGTTTTCATACTTGAAGCACGGGTTCGACTCGACAGACTACATTATTAACTCGAGCTCGGCTCGAAAAGCTCGAAATAATATAAAAAATAAATTAAAAAACCAAATTATTCAAAATATAGATAAAATGTAAAATTAATGATTTTTTAGTAATTACTTATTATAAGTAGTATGTATTTAAAGTAGACTTGTTTCAATAAGTACTCCTTTTTAATATGTTTTAATATTAGCCTATCATATATACATATTACATATATAAATATACATATACTATATAAGGCTCGAAAAACTCGATAAAGACTCGAGCCGAGCTCTTACAAGCTTGATCTCGACTCGTTAAATAATTCGAGATCGTTTTTTGGGCTCGAACTCAAATTTGAGCTCGATAAAGTTCGACTCGAATGAGCCGAGCTCGAGTTACTCAATAAAAGCTCGACTTGTTTACACCCTTAGCTAAAAGAACCAAGATATGCATTTCAAGTGTTGCTATTAATATTAGCAAAGTTCTGAATCAATTGATAACAAAGGGCCATAGATTTTACAAGGAAATTAGACATTTCATTCGGTATACTTATAATTCCTTAATTGGTTAGTCATGAAGTTGCTAAGCGGGGCAAGATGGTCTTATTTCCTATTCAATTACGTGTTTGTGGAAGGGCTTCACTCCATGGGTTGCAAAAAGGAGTCAATGTCGTTTCTATTGGACAGGCAGTTCAATATGAGATAAGGATTACAGGTTAATTAAATCGACCCAGATAGCATAGATGCGTTTTATTATTATTATTATTATTTTGCGTAGTCTTTTTACAAAACAAGAAGAAATGCAATAATAATGAAATTTGCTTTCACTTGGTAAAATTATGCCATACGTGGTATTAGAGTCTTATTTCAGGCAACCGCAAAGTAAAATTTGTAACTTAATAAAGAAATACCAGCGTCCAATTGTAAATTTTCTTGCAGCTTTGTATATTCTTTTTATCTATGTCCGGTATTAGGTGCTATTTCAATAAAAATTGGTAAGTTATGAATTGCTATAATATTGTAAAGTTGTGGTTACTTCTTTACGTAGTTTGATGTTTGTGAATCTATGTAGAAATGTGCACGGTGTCAAGTAAACAATCAGGGAAGGAAAAACATTTGCCGCTGATGCTTAGTTGGGACTCTCGCAAACCCAATGTTAAACAACCTCATACGGTATAATTATTACTTATCTATAGTGTTTGATATGTATTAGAGTAGCAAAACTAAACGGATTTTCAACAACTTGAAGTTGCAAAATTGCAAGTACAAAAGCTGAATTGATTTTGGCAACAAAAAAAGTTTCAAGAAAAGTCAAGAATTATCCTTTTACAGAAATTACAAGACTCTTTATTATTATCATTTTCTGTTTAATATTTTCTTCCATGTCTCTATTCAAAAGCCTTTTCACTTTATATGATTTGCCCCATCCGCTTTCATCAAAGGTTCGATCAAAAGGCAGCCATAATCGGCGTCCTTGCTGAGGTGACCTTCTGATTTGATTATTCTTTAATATATAGTTCATATTTGAATAGATTTCAGGTGTTTCTACAAGCACGCACAGGCGTAATTTGTTGATTGATTTATTTTTGTGGTTGTTCGAACGATATCCATTTAACATAGCAAAATGTTATGATGTGCGAAAAAATGGCAACATCAGTACCTAAACCCGATTTAGAGCTTTTGGCAAAAAAAAAAGGCGATGTAATGCTTCGTTACAAAGAGAAGAAGAAAACTCAACGGTGGGTATGTTTGGCGGAAGTAGCCGGTAGCTGTAGCTGGAAGCTGTTTATTTTATTTATATATCTGTTCGGCAAATTAGCTGGTAGCTGGAGCTTAATAGTGTAAAATGACAAAAAAAAAAGACAAATTATAAAAAAATGATGAATTATAAATAATTAAAGATGGTATTTAGGTAATTTGGTATATAAAAAGCTTACAGCTAGTTTTAAAAGCTACTTCAAGAAGATTTTTGTTTAAAAAAATGTTTACAGCTTTTTCATCCGAACATGACTTGTAATTTTTTCTTTCAAAACAAAAAGCTACTAGCTCCAATAAATTTTAAAAAACTTCATACCGAATATACCCGGTATCCTTCTGATTCTTTATGCTTTTTAGTTGCAATGGGTGTTTGTTACTTTCCAAATAACAAAAAAGAAAGAAGAAAATTTGTAATGCGTATTTATATTTGCTGTTTAAAATCTTACTAATTTAAAAGTTAATTATTTCAAGACATAATTGATTAGAGTAGTATTATAGCATCTGAACAAAATGGATTATCAAGGGATAAGATGTAAGTACCCCTTTTGTTTAAGCATTTTTTTACTTGTTTCTCTTAAATAAATCAGAATTTAATAGCAGAAGATATCATACAACTAATGTTATTATAACCGACAACACACAACATGATCTCACTCAAGCCGTTTATCGTAGTTGATTTTCCGATTTTGATAATTCTAGATGCGTGCGCGTAGCTTATGATGATGTGATATGTGTGTAGATATGACAAATAGGGGTGAGCATGGGACCCGGTAGACCGAAAAAAACTGACGAACCGGACCGCACCGGACCGAGACCGGTCTGGACCGGGCCTAGTCGGTCTGGTCTTCGGTCCTTGTTTTTTATAGATTTCGGGTTTCGGTCCGGTATTCGGTCCTTGTGTTTTTATAGATTTCGGGTTTCGGTCCGGTCTGGGTTGGTTTTGTTTGATACAATGTATAAAACAACTAAAAGACCGAAAAAACCGACAAAACAGACCGAACTGGACCGGGACTAGTCGGTCCGGTCTTCAGTCCTAGTTTTCTATACATTTTGGGTTTCAATCAAGTCCGGCCTTTTTCAGTACCATCCAGTTTTTGAACTGATCTCATCCCTAACGACAAACACGTTTGTTATGAATCAAGGAAGGCAACAACTGATACTAGAAAACGAGTGAATTAAAGATATTTATACAATTACTATATTACCTCTATCTATACTACTATATAAACCATTTAACATTCTCTCTTATAATTAATTTTAAGACTTCTTAAAATTCAATCAACAATGAATCTTGACCTTTCATTTATCTAAATTAATCTCATCAACTCACTATTTAATCATTTCACTATCTCTCCTAATTTACTTTAATATTTTATTCATTTAAAATATATTTTCCCACTAACATACTATCTCACACAAACACAATTATATACCTACCACAACATAATTTTCAAAATCTAATGAATTTCTTTCTCTTTATATTATAAATACAAATCTTTTTTCTTATTTTAATGTGTTTTAGAATTTATTTGTTATAATTTATAAAATAGTTGACGCAAATAAAAGAAAATTTACAAAAAAACGGACATGTTGCGGAAGCAAACATTTTTATAACATCAAATTGCGCGAATAACATATAATTATATTCCTGAAAGTGGCATCCTATAAAACAAAAACTATTTGCCCACCGCAGCATTACGCGGATATCCGTATTATCTAAACCAAAAATAAAAAAACCTCATCTCCTCATGGATTGGATCGCTCTTTTCTCCCAACCTCTACAACAGTCGATATAAGCCATTGATGTCGACAACAGGTATCTAGTTTTCCCCATTGACCTCAACAACCCTAATTTTGTTTGTGCATGCAGTAATTAATCGGTATATTGTTGTTGTATTCAATTAAACGAAGCTACGAGTTTGTATCAAGCTACGGTTAAATGAATCGAAAGATGTAATCTAATCGACTGTTGTTGTTGTCGATCTACGGTTGAGTGTCTCGAGTTTGGGCAGATTGTTTTCATTTCTACTTTTCAATTCGATTTTGTTCGAATCCGATCTACTGAGCGTCTCAATTCTATTATACAGTTCCATAACAACAGTCGATATAAGCCCTACTGAGCTACAGTTTGATATAAACCAGCAGTTTTGATAGATTTATCATGTTAAAAGATGTATGTACTTTCTTAAGGAGTTGTGGATAATGAAGTGTCACAATGAACATAATGTGTCATTATGAGGATTATGTGTTGGAAGATTCTTTATCAATATCTTTTAGGGTTTAAATAGATAATAAATTGTGTAGAAGGTTTGTTAATGGTGGTAGATGAACAAAAACATCCTCCACTTTCTGATAAGTATTAGTATTCCCTCCATTTCATGAAAAAAAGCCTTTTGTTGACCGTGGAGGACTGCCTAGGACCTATTTTGACCACAACCGATAAACCTGACCGATCATGTGATTTCTAGGTCGGTGGGTCGCTGATAACCGCCTAGGCGCTCATCAGTATTAAGACATCAGTCTTTCGTTGAAGACAACTTCACTTGATGCCTTGATGGAGAAGAAACCAGTAAGCATATCTTTCTAACCACCTTTTATTTTTAAGAAGATACATATTATGATTCTAAGCTTTTATGGAGCATAACAGTATTTGTTTTATTAAGATTGTACAATTTACAAAAGTTCCGTTATAAATCAAACACCCCTTTATTGCTGCAGATCTTTCAAGAAAAACTTTTATCACGGGACTTTTGATGCCATGCTGAACAAATGAGAAGCCAGTAGTGATGGCAACGGGGCGGGGATTCCCCGTGACCCGTGGGTACCCGACCCGAACGGGGCGGGTATTCCCCGCCTTAACGGGTGATGGGTCGGGGATGGGGATGAATTGGTGTACCCAAAGCGGGGATGGGGCGGGGACGGGTATAGTACTATTCGCCCCGTTTAAGACCCGATATATATAAACATATATATATATATATAATATCAGTTTATAACTTTATATAATGGATCCTTTATTAAATACACCGGGTAGACATTCAATGAATTGTCATCATCTTTTTTGGGTTTTGTCATCGAATATTGTTCGTATTTTGAAGTATTAATGTTTATCGGTGTTTATTTTTATATTTTTAACCATATAAAAAATTGTCATTATTTAGTAAATGAGTACCCATCGGGTTCCCCATACCCCGTGGGGATTATTTCACCCGAACCCATTGAGGATTTGGTGGGGCCGGGGCGGGGATGGGTTTGGGGCTGGAGGTCGGGGATGGGGATGGGTATTGTGGTCCCCGTCCCCACCTGTACCCATTTACATCACTAGAAGCCAGCCTCTTGATGTCCATTTATTAGGATTGATTACAAGTAGATATTAGTTTGTAAGTCTGATGGGTGCATTCTAATGAGGTAAACACATAACATCTCAAGTAAACTAATAGTATCTGATATTTATAATGTATTCGTCTCAACTCTGTTATCTTATTATAATAAAACTTTTTTGCTGTATTGTTTTGTGGTATATAAGATGAAGTGACCCCAGCCTTCAGTTATTAATTTGTCACAATTTAATCTAGATTATTGCAGACAAAGGCTGATCCATTCACCCTTAGATACAAAAGTCTTGGTTTCTTATTGCTAGAATGCCTAAGAGATGCTCAGTAATACAACAGACAAGAATGAACTACTTTCACTGTCAAGTTTTGACTAGAGTGGAGGCATCAATTATGACCAAACAAGGTATACTCTTTGTATATAGCCAATATCAAATTGAATAATAAAAAAAATTACAATCAAGGTGGAAGTTATTTTATTGTATGTCAGTCTAGGTTCTGCAACTTAAGGAGAGTCGGAGTCCTTTTGCATAATCAATAAACAAATCATTAACAGTACACCCTCCTGTTTTATAAACTCATGTGACAGATCAACACACGATAGTAATGAGATAAATCAGAATGGGAAGAAATATATATATCCCCATAAAGTAAGGGTGAAATAATTGAACCTGCTTTGTTCCTCTTTAACGCTATGAAATTGCTCTCGAACATGAAGAATCAATAGCAACATAGAAAATTAGAATTCTGAACATAGAGCTAAGAAAAAATGACTGCTATGGCACCACTGGTAAGATACACAATACACAGTGATTAGTACCAGCAGCATCTTTGTTCTTCTAAACCTTTGCTTGAGCCAATTCAAGGTCTCTTAATACCTCCCACATTTTGCAGTGGTCTCTGCTACTTTGTTCAAAGATTCAGGCGAGACATGCGGCCCCTTGAGATAATACAACATACAAGAATGAACCACTAGCGGCTGTCAAGTTTTGACTAGAGTGGAGGCATCGATCATGACCAAACAAGGTATACTCTTTGTATTACAATCAAGGTGCTAGCATGGAAGTTATTTTATTGTATGTCAGTCTAGGGTCTGCAACTTAAGTGTCAGAGTCCTTTTGCATAATCAATAAACAAATCATTAACAGTACACCCAGTTTTATAAGTTCATATAAACTCATGTGACAGATCAACACACGATTTTAATGAGATAAACCAGAATTGGAAGAAATATATCCCTATAAAGTAAGGGTGAAATGATTGAACCTGCTTTGTTCCTCCTTAACACTATGAAATTGCTCTCGAACATGAAGAATCAATAGCAACATAGAAAATTAGAATTCTGAACATAGAGCTAAGAAAAAATGACTGCTATGGCACCACTGGTAAGATACACAATACACAGTGATTAGTACCAGCAGCATCTTTGTTCTTCTAAACCTTTGCTTGAGTCAATTCAAGGTCTCTTAATACCTCCCACATTTTGCAGCGGTCTCTGCTACTTTGTTCAAAGATTCAGGCGAGACATCGATCATACAACAGACAAGAATGAACCACTAGCGGCTGTCAAGTTTTGACTAGAGTGGAGGCATCGATCATGACCAAACAAGGTATACTCTTTGTATTACAATCAAGGTGCTAGCATGGAAGTTATTTTATTGTATGTCAGTCTAGGGTCTGCAACTTAAGGAGAGTCGGAGTCCTTTTGCATAATCAATAAACAAATCATTAACAGTACACCCAGTTTTATAAGTTCATATAAACTCATGTGACAGATCAACACACGATAGTAATGAGATAAACCAGAACTGGAAGAAATATATCCCCATAAAGTAAGGGTGAAATAATGAACCTGCTTTGTTCCTCTGTAACACTATGAAATTGCTCTCGAACATGAAGAATTAATAGCAACAATAGAAAATTAGAATTCTGAACATAGAGCTAAGAAAAAAAGACTGCTATATATGGCACCACTGGTAAGATACACAATACACAATGATTAGTACCAGCAGCATCTTTGTTCTTCTAAACCTTTGCTTGAGCCAATTCAAGGTCTCTTAATGCCTCCCACATGTAGGGCCGGTCAACGCCATTTTCCGCTACACGGGGTGTTGAGGGGATGGACTCGATGGTTGAGAGGCCGATAGCATTAGTGTGCTGGTGTTTTCTTGTTTGCATTTAATTACACATTACAAAGCAAACAAGTAACACCACAAAAACGAGGGCAGCAAACAGTAATTATAAATTCAATTGTATTACGTTTATGCTGCTCTTTTGACAAATCGCTCAAAGGGTTAGGGGTTTGAATTGGATTACCATCTTGTATTGTAAAATACGAGGCAGTTGGGGAACTTTCTTCACATGGTTGGGAACAAAATTGTGACAGTAGAATGAATAAGATAATTAAGGAGTATACGTTTCTCATTGTGAATTTGTGGTGAACAAAAAAGAAGTTAACAGAGGTGTAGTGTAGAACACAAAAAGGAAAAGTTGTGAAAAGAGAGTATGAAGTTTTGAAATTCAAGTGGAATCTTCTGGGAAAAACAAGAGGCTGAAGCCTCCTTGACATAAATCATGGTTAGAGAAAGAGAGACGAATGAGAGAGAGAGAGAGCATGAATCTATATCTTGTGTATATTCTATATTGTGTATTTTGTGTAACATCTAACAAAGAAGTACTCCTATATATAGAAGAATGGGAAATGAACAGTAAGATTAAGTGGGAGGTTTAAATGAGAACCTTAAATTAATTGAGAATGAGAGATTCAATCTCAACCGTCCAATTCCTCCTCCTTCAATGTCATTGTTCATCCATGAATTCCTCACATGCACCCTGCCACACTCGATCCCCCACGCTTTCCATCCATGAATTCCACTTACAAAATGAACGGCTGAGATTGAGTCTCTCATTCTCATTTAATTTCTCATTCTCATTTGAACCTTTCCCCGTAAGATCAAAATATATGTAATCCAGATGATTAAGGAATAACTATATCTAGCAAATGTAGTTAGATGGTGTAGAAAATTAGAATATGAAAATTTCGAAACGTAATCCATATTTGAAGCCTATTTAATATTTTTCTATATAAAGAGATTGGACATTAGTGTAAGTAACTTTTAATTTTATACAAGTAAAAGGAAAAAGAGTTGGAAACACGTATTGCTCGATGTGGACAGGAGAACCAGATGAGTGTGACCCAAACTGGACTGGACAACTAGTCGGCAGTGAGATTAATTTGTTACCTAGAGCAACTAGCCTGATTGGTGACATCGATTTTGATGGCTGTGATTTGTATATAGAAGTTATGAATTTGTCATGGAACATCTTTTGGTTTTTGTATGTTAATTTAAACATGAATATGCACCTTTACTTTTTTTTTATTTGATATTTCAGGAGTTTTTTTCTTTGTACTTTGAGGCATGAGCGAATGTTTTGACTTGGATATAATGTTATAATTTTGGAAGTAACTTACATGAATTCATCATCAATGGAAGTAACTTAAATGAATCCATCTTTGTTTTTTCTCTGTTATTTCAGTCATGCACAACTGTATAATACATCACTCATTTTTCAATGTTATTTCGGACATGAATCAATGTTAAGATACTTCTTTGCTGTTTTGTATATTATTTTCAGTCATGAACCATTGTGTATAACAACATTGCTTTTTAGATGTTGCTTGTATAATCTGACATTAGTTTTCTATGTTATTTCAGTCATGAAGGATTAAATAACACATTTGACCAAGATGGATCAACATGAAACATGATCGGAACTCGATACGGGATAAAATGACATGCCTTTAACCTAACACGAATATGCATTGGTCGAGAATTGGTTGACACTAAATTAACACCAAGACCATGAGTACCACCCATCTCAATTTTTTCTCAACTTAAATGCCATATCAGCCGCCACATTAACTTTTCTTCTTTTTCTCTCTATTACCCAAAACCCAAGTAGTACGTATCCCAAACCAAACCAATATTTTTTCTCTTCCTACTTTCTTACACAATAAAAAAAGATAAAAGCATCGGGTGAGACGAGTTGGGAAAGCTGATGGAGAGAACCAAAAAGGAGGCGTACTGGACTACTGGTCACCATTGGTCTATCTGAACTACCCGAAGGAATCGGGAAGACCCCAAGGCATGGTCTAATATGAGCAAAATAAATCCGACAATCCCAACTCATCTCGAATTGACGGTCTTATTTACAACCGATAGCAAATAAATCATTTAACTTTGTTTTATTTTTTATACCAAAAAATTTCTTGATATCAAATTATTAATAAATTTCATTTTATTCGTATAAATCATCACCTTCCTTTATCATCATCATAATTCATACATCTCCAATTCTCCATCATCACGGGAATTGAAGTAATTTTGCTTTCTTCATAGATCTGTTGAACAAATTGAAACTTAGCTGCAGTTTCCTTTCACTAAAATTGTCACTCTTCAAACAGCTCAGTAATGAAAACCACCTATTGATCGAAACTCTAAATTGCAATTGTTCATTTAACCTGTTGGCATTTAACTTGGATTTGATTTTCAAATACAATATCTAGTCTTACCACAATCATAACTTTTTATCACATATCTAAACTACCTTTCTAGCCATCTCTCCCTGACCTGATTCACCTCTTCCTATCTTAGAGGTTGCATTTGCTTATATAGAACTAATTAATCCGACTCCCACTTGTGATGTTAAAGTAGGACATAAGGAATTGAACTGAGGCGCGGTATATTGCCCCCAAAATAGATTCTTGGAAATTAGTCTATACGCGGCTTCGGTTAAGTGTATTCCATCCCAGCTAACATATGTATCCGGTTGATCACACACGTCCGCGGATGAAGACCCACATTCTGCAGATGAGTTGTAGTTAAACGGCCCTCCACCACCACAACACGCAGTCAGAGCCCCGTTTGTGAATCCTGTAAAGCGTAAATACAATCCCATCACCAACATGAAGTGATAATGAAATAAGCTAACACAAAAACCCCTTAGTTGAATTCTTTAATTCAATTCATTTGACAATGTTAAAGATAAAACATAACCAAAATCCACCAACCCATTTATAGGTAAATGGGTCAAAATTGTCACCTCACCCTTTTATAATGAAAGGCAGAAAGAGTAGTTGTGGGTAGTAATTAATATTATGGACATGTTATGTACCGAATTTATGTGGAGAACGGTAGATTTCCATGGCAGCATTGTAGTAGTCGGCGTAAATGATGTTGACATCAGGATGAAGCTCTCTAATCTGATTTAGTTTTGTTAGCAGTAGCTTGTTATGGTATTCAGCAAACTGATTTAACCGAATCAGGCAACCAGTTGTGGGATCATACTCTTCCTTGCCCGAACCACATACTGTCAAATACGCGGCAGAGCATCCAACTGGAAAGTTTCCTGGAACAATTAGTGTCTCAGCCCCCATCTCAATCAACTCCTGTAGTTAAAAAAAAGTGGTAACTATAAATGGTTATGACATCAATTCTGGTAGGACTGTATTTATATTTCTTAATATCTTATTCGGAATGATTTGAGTATATAGTTTCTTACATTGAGTGCTGAAATGATGGAATCAATTACAGGAGGAACCAATGACTCGACCTCCTCAAGTGGTTTTCCTGCTAATATTGGATAATTGTAATCGTTTCCTCCGATCTCTCCCATTAGGATCAAAGACTGTCCGATTAAGTTTCTACACTCTGTCAGTCATCAAGATCAATCAAATTTTTAAGCAGTTGCTAAATAGCTTTTGCATCACAAAATTTGTTTGCTTTATATCTGGTTACATGTTTTCTATATAGTCTTTGATAGCCATCAATGTTCAATTTATCAAAAGCTTAGTAATAATATTCATAATTACTAAAACTAGAAACATAGAAATCCAAAGTAAGATTCAAGTGGACGAGAAAACGAAGAAATCTTGTTTAGAAATGTATAAGCTCACATCCTGAACATTTGAGAACCTCGAAATAGCAACAATAAGTAATGATATACTTGTAGAAGCAAATACACAGTTACCTGAAGCATTGCCACAAACATAAGGCAATGATTGTTTAAACCATTCCAATTGAACTCCTAAAGATGCATTTGTCATAAGATCTACAATCCCTCTTGCTTCAAGAACTGATAAATCCAACGCTGTCGCACCTGCCACAGCGTAATTCACTCCTTGTCCCAGAGGCACTGCATTGTCACTCTCCTTGTCGTGCACATAGGGTGGTATCAGCGGTAACCCCAAACTCTCAGCTACATAAACCAATAAAGAGAAGTAAACTGATCATGAAGTCCTTATGACGAATAGGCAGTCCTACAGATAGAAAGAAATGTAACAGAAGATCTAAAACATTTGAAAGAATTGATTTCATATAAAAAACTAGTAAAAGACGATGTTTATGATGAGGGACCATTAACCCGTCCCTCAATCTAAGTGGCCGGCTCTTGTGGACCGTTGAGAATGCAGAAAACTGAGTGAAATGAAAAGATAAATCTCAATCCAGAACTGATTACCTTCATAAATTCCAATAAACTTTGGATTTTATTTTATATATATAGTTTAAACTTTAAGGTCATAAAGTCCAATAACCATGCATTTATTTTGGGAAGTACTTTTGGATAAGTTAAGACAGTTATAAGTTACTAATTTGAATTACAACTTCAATTTTTGGATCTTAATTTCAATTTTCCATGTAATTCGTAGAAATCTAGCTATAGATGTGCATCAGATCAACATTTTCAATTTAACTTAGACACATAATATAGCAGTAACATACTACAAATTTGTAACCAAGCCTAAATTAAAATTTCAACACTATGAAACATTGATCCGATTGCTAAATCAAAATCCGAAGAAACCAGAATATTTCTCATATACATGGAATACGAAACCACATGTCCCTATAATCGAATTGTACCCTCAGTCGATCAAAGACCAATCAAATGTATTTCTATAATAGGGCAATTCGATTCAATCTAAGTTTATAAGCAAATCAACAGAATCGCCATACTGAACACTATCAGAAGATAGATAAAATTAATCGAGGAGTTACCAAGGAAATCGATGATGAGTCGGCCATTAGAGCAACGGCCGGTGGATTGATCGATAAAGTTCTCGCCGTAAGGAGGCGAAAAAACAGTAAAGTCATGGCCGGACATGGAGGCCAGTTGTTTAAGGTTGCCGGTGTCGGCAAGTGAGTCGCCAAAGCTGATGATGGAGGTATAGCATCCATTAGCATACAACATACCACTACATAACAGCTGCATAATGATGAAAAAACCTGCAAGAGTTGTGTAGATTGAAGAAGTCGCCATTGGAGGAGAGTTGTTGTTGAGATCAGAAATGGTATGTGACTATGTGTGATGATGATTGATTGCTCTGTTCTACTCTACCTACCAATATTCTAATCTGCTTCCAAAGTTTGAAAGTTGTCGTAGTAATCGAATAATAATTTAGTTTTTTATTATTTATCGAGGGAAAGGGATGGGCGAATTCCCATACTTCCGGTGAAGGTGCTGTTATAGCACATGACGTGATTAATAATGAATGCCGATATTTTTTTATTTTACATCTCCAAATGGGTTTGCGCCACAGCATTATCATCCTGTTAAATATGAAAAGTTAAAAAATATATATCATAAGATAATGTAATTTAATTTGTGAAGTGTAGGTGATAGTTATTATCCGAATAAATATTTATGCGATAATAGAATAATCAATTCTAGTCACTAATTAGATGTTCATCTATTAAGATTTAACGGTCGTAATTCACCAGTTATAATTCATAGTAATAAAATGAAATGACAACAGTAGATCATCCGATCAAATCAAATAAAAGGTCAGGATTAAGTTTCTCATTTTTACCTAAATATTTATTTACATTTGAACCTCCCACCTCAAATGTATAATTATTATTAGAATTAATGGTTTGTTTGCTACTTCTTTATTCTTAATATATATTTATTTTTAAAAAACAATTTTTATAGAAGAAACTGAGGTAAACAAATATGTAAGATATAAAAAGAACTAATTGGTTGTTTAAGAATAAAGTGTGATTAGTACACGGTGATTGTGTTATATATACAAGGAGAAGAAAGGATTAAAAATGACAAGTAACTACATCATCTACCTAACTAACTTAACCAGATGAGTTGACACTTATTAAGATGTTTACTCCTTTGTAATGTTGTGAATGTTTACTCATGTTTGATTTGTTAGGCCATTTTAATGCAAATCCTTCTTTCAAGCTCCAGATTTTGTGGTTTACCTTGCGGTGTGTAGGGTGGGGTGTTGGATATATATGGGTTCAATTTTGTGCAGGTTATTACTCTCACTATGATTCTGGTATGGAAGACGTCTTGTTATGGCTATGGATTGGAACTCAGAGATAGAGTGTGTAATTAGTATGTGTGGGTACAACTGAAGGATACTGTTATGCCGTGCCAATGGTGTCTCGTCAAAGAAAGCTATGAACCGGGGTTGTTGTCATATGAGCTTATGGTACACGGATAAGAGTCAGAGAAAGGAATACAAATGTTTTGCTGAGCTTCGATGGTTTTATGGAATTTTACTAGTGTTAAGCTTCTTATGATGTAATGTTGTGTGTGTTGAACGGTGTACCTTGATTTTGGTTTTGAAGTAATGAATGAGTTTTGTTTGATGTTAAAAAAAATGCCAAACTTCACATACAAGAGTAATAAGGAGATTTGCCCAAATCTTTTGCGAGTACATGTGCCTTTGACGGCATGAACGGGAAGGATGTGACCACTTTTTATCTTTTGTCTCGACTAGAGTGATTTGATTTTGATATGTTTTGTGCGAGCATGTTGATGGAATGGAGGCCACTGTAATGGATGAGGCATTATCACAGTCAATCTTGGTAGGATGATGGATTAAATAATTAAGTGTTTTCAAAAACACAATGCATCTGCTTCAGTAGATGATCTTGGAAAAACTTATTGCTTTTTCGATTGCCAAGAAGTGAGATAGGGATCAAGGAAATTTCATAACCAATTAACGGCTCCGATAAAAGGTACATCTTGTCCGCCACAATAGGCTATAAGATGTAGTGCAGAAGAAGTGGTTGAATGTAGACCTTGACTTGGTTTCTTGGTCACATTTTCATATATTCAAGAACCTTGTATGGAGCCTAAAGGTGAGCTGTCCGTAGAGCATGGTTGAGCTAACTTAGTGTTTATATAGAGCAAAAATGATAGACCGGGTCTAGTAATTGTAAGACATAATAGCTTTTCCATAAGTGTTTTGTGTCAAAGATCTCGGATCCATTCACTATTATTTGTATTGTTATATTTCCTCATACGTAACATATATTTACAAGTACAAATAAATAATTCCGAGATAAATAATTCGTCTTGGTATAACCGAATCAACACCCGAGATTCCCTGTTTAAACAGGTACATATATACTTATTTACAAATTTATATAATTACGTATGAGGAAAGGGTAAACAATTGAAACATGAAGGTCAATAACTCTAAGAGAAATGTTCAATATAGTTCATACTTATTGCATAGTCCTGAGGGACTAATCTTAGCTCTTGGATCAGCCCCATCAATGGTCCAGATTGAATTTTAAAAATTTTGCGGAGTGTCATTTTCGTAATTAACATGTAATGATTTTACCATCACATGTGATTTTATAGTGAATCACATGTGATTTTATATTGAATTACATGTGATTAAATATTAAAATTTAGGACTATGTTTTTTATATGGATTATATTAAACACAACTCATAACTCTAAATATAAAACTCAAATGATTAGTAAAAAAGAGTTAATTGGTTAAATGGTTTTTAATTTAGCTATATCTGTCAGTGTAGTCCTTTAACTTTAAAAGTAATAAAAAAAGTCCTTTAAAAATATTTTGTAGCGAGTTTGATCATTTCTAACGGTATACGTTGAAAAATTCCGTTAACCATGTCAAATGGACCTTTCTACCTTTATATAACACATAAAATACTAACAATAAATATTGATATTATTATATTTTAATTATATTACCCATGTAAAAAATCAGTATTTTTTATAAATTTAGGTGGTATGTTGTTTAGATTTAGATATACTTCTAGTTATATGTAACTATATTTAGGGACTCGTGCACGCACGGGTAGTATAAAATTAAATTTGAAACAATAACTTTGTAAACGAAAAAATAATAGAGTACTTAAGTAATGCATTAACTACAATACATGAAGTAATAAGTAATTACTTTTATAGAATAAGGATTAAAAGCGAAGGCGGGTCAAAAAGACCCGCGTGTATTTTCCAGTCCGGGTTAAATTACCCAATTTAAAGCAAAAGTCAGGTATTACTAAAGGAGAAGTCAAAATTGTATCTTTGAGTCAAAATTGGAGAAATAATGATTTTTATTGGTTAATTGAAAAATGTTTAAGGAAACTATTCAGAAAATAGTTTTCTTATATATATATATATATATATATATATATATATATATATATATATATATATATATATATATATAGGGGATGATTCATGCGAGAACCGTTGTTAGTGCGAGAACCGCGATAACCAATCTCGGTCGTTCCTTGGATATGGGGAGTTTCATGGATGGTGAGCGTGGAGGGATAGAGTGTGACATGGTGCATATGAGGAATTCATGGGTGTGCAATGACATTGAAAAAGGGGAAATTGGATGGCTCAGATTGGTTCTCGCGGTTCTCGCACTAAGAATGGTTCTCGCATGAACTTTTTCATATATATATATATATATATATATATATTGATATTGATTTTTAACTTATAATATTATGATAGGATAAAATATTTAATATTAAAAAGTTTATTTATTAAAATTTTTAATTATTAAGTTAATTCAATTATATTGATTTAGTTTTTAAAATAATTATTATTTTGGAATGTTTTAGTCATCAAATTGGTAAGGCCAATCGTTGTACTTAACCCGCGGGTACCTTTGGGGTTCATGATGGGTACCAAAGGAGCACCAAAACGGCTCTTTGGGGTTCACGGCGGGTTACATGCTCCGGGTTTATTTACTCGCGAAAGGAAAAGCTACCTCCCCACCCCCTTCCAAAGGTTTTTTTTTAATATAGCCACATTCTACCAATCATATTTTAATACGTGTTCATGTAATATTTTTTTTTTAAAAAGTGAAAAGGAAAGGTACAACACTAGTAGTGAGTAAATGAAGGGAATGGGAGGGAAGGTGATGTGGGTACAACACATAGCCTAATAAGATTACCATTAACTTCATTATATAGTTGCTCAATTTAATAGTTTCTATTTAATTTAATAATAAGGGTAAATTAGTAATTCCAAGTTTCCTAAAATAAAAAGATAACAAAATAGCTAAATGATTTATAATATATTATAGAAGTATAAATGTACATTAATATGAAATGATTTATCACAATTCTTCTATTTTATTCTACATAATTTTTATTTATAGATGACAATTAACTATGCTGAATGTAGAATGATTCGTTAGCAAAGTCTCTTACAATATTTGTTATATGACGGTGACGCTGTTTGTTTAAATACATCTAGTTGTGTTTTTAAAAGATGCTTTTAAACATAAAATATACATATAAACTCATATAATCATGATTCATTTGCCAATGTGAAAGAGAAGGAATTCAAGTGTTTTCCCCCCTTTGCTCTCTTCGTATACTCAGCTTCTTTGGATGCTACTTTTGTCAGGTAACCCTTTTGACTAATCGTTCGTAATATGTATTCTATTTCACTCGATTTGCAGCATCTTTGATGTTAATAAATGATCAATTTTCCTATTTGCATGTTAATTTGAGTCTTTGAACTTATAATTTTCGTTGGTATGTGTTTCAAGTTGTTAGTTTTGTGAACAATTTTAGTTTGTTTTCAAGATTTTCAATTGAATTGTAGGGCTGTTCTTGATGATATTACTATCACCCAAAGCTGTTGTTTTGGTTTCCTTATTCCCTTTTAATTCTATGAGGATGAGATACATGCTTCTAATACCACCCAGGTGCTTATAGCCTTATACACTAGGAAACACTTTAAAAGTGGGATATGTTAATCATTTCATTATTTACTCGTTTAAGTGTTTGTGACAGTGGAAGCACTTATCATAGATGTTTCTATATGCACACATCATTTTTCGTAATTTTATTAGTCTATTATTGATTAAAACCTGAACTTTCACTTGTAGTGTTAATTTTTGTCGAGATTTATTTGTTTCTTTGCAGGAACAACTATATTTGTTGCAACCCCTGAACAATATTTATGAGTCCACCTCTGCACAGAGGGATTCCTCTACAAATGCTAAGAAGTCGATGTATGCAATTTTGTGCTTTGAGTATCTTAATCTTTGCGTTTACTATTCTATTATTAGTTTCTTCTTTTCTTGGTTGAAAACATTAATTATCTTGACTACTATATATATTCAACATAAAATTTACAGTGTTGAAGATATTATATTTGGTTTTTGTAGTTGTAGGCGTGGATCATTCGGAGCCAATCAAGAAGAAGAGGTTTGAAAGAAAGATTGTTTTTGCTTTACGGCTTACAGCATTATGCATTTTCATGCTCAAACAATTCCCTACTTTTAAGACCGTTGGCGCAGTAAGTGAATAGACCTCTTTCGTTCAGTTATATGTTTTCATTTGTTTTGAATCATTCCAAGCTTAGGTGGTCCAAGCTTAGGTGGTGTTGGGGATTGCATATTTGAAAATAAATTATTCGTTTTTTATTATCAGAATAAGATAATCAGCTATAACAGAACGTGCTACAAAACAATAGTGTATGTATTTGATTACCCTGCTACATATCGCTATAATCAAAAGTCAGCTTTTTGAGTGTTTAGCAAAATAGATTAATTGATTTTCAAAGGGTAAAATGACAATAATCAAATAACCAGTTTGAAAAAACAACTCAAAAATAGATTCTCAAAACTGTGTTTTGTAGCTTCCACAACACACATAATTGATTTTTTAAAACAAAACCCTAAACAGTTTAAACTATATTATTTGCGATTTCGATCCACAATAATCAGATAAACATTTTTCAAACACGAACTCAAACAGTACCATATATCTTTTTCAACATGAAGATGTAAATCCATGTCATAGGAATCTATTGAATTGAAAACAAACTTAAATCAATCTATATGTTTCTTTTCTAGATGGGAGTTTATAAGACTATTTTGCTCTTTCTCTATCTATGCTACCTTTCATACTTGACATTAAACTCCACTTTCCTCATACATGGTATTTAATGAAGTTTGAAAGGAACTTTTATCCAAAGTCAAGTTATGACAACTAATTGTGAAAGTGAATTGTTTCTTCTTCGAAGTTCGAAACAGGTACACATGTTTTGGTAACTGGAGGTGCTGGATATATCGGTTCTCATGCCACTCTACGCCTTCTTAAGGACTCTTACCGTGTAACCATATTGGTATATCTCCTTGTTTTTTATTAATCTTTTACTATTATCAACTATAATACAATGTCAATTTACATGTTAATGATATAAATTTGTGTAATTGTGTTATAGGACAATCTGTCCTGTGGAAACATAGGTGCTGTTAAAGTTCTCCAAGACCTGTTTCCCAAACCTGGGAGACTTCAATTCATTTATGCTGATCTTGGAGATGCAAAAGTCGTATCCTACATAACAAACATCTTTAATTTGGTTGAAAAGTAACATATGCACGCGTTTGTTTGTTTGTTTCCTTGATTGATAAAATATATATCAGGTACACAAAACATTTTCTGAAAATGCATTTGATGCAGTGATGCATTTTGCAGAGGTTGCATATGTTGAGGAGAGCACCCTTGATCTACAAAAGTATGTATACTTCTTTTGAGCTTTTTCTTTATCTCAGTCGGTCATATTTTACGGTATTATAAGGTAATTATACATCTTAGAATGCTTACACTTCCCAGACTTCAAAAAAAATATTTAGGTATTATGATAATATTACATCAAATATGCTTGTGGTATTGGAAGCTATGGCAGCACACAATGTGAGTACTCTGATATATTCAAGCACTGGTGCAACTTATGGAGAGTCCGAGAAGATGCCGGTTACAGAAGAAACTCCTCAGGTATCATGGGATTACAGAAGGTCATATCAGGTCAAAACCGAGTGAAATGAGTCGGGTTGGGTTAAGCCAAAATGCTTTTGTCAAAAAATTTAATAAAGACTTAATGTTTCATATGTTGTGTATTCTAGCACCCAATTAGTCCCTACGGGAAAGCCAAAAAGATGGTTGAAGATATTATTCAAGATTTCCATAAAAACTCAGACATGGCTGTCATGATTTTAAGGTTTGTGTTTGTGTATACACATAATTCCCTAAGATAATGCAATCAATGTATGTCTTGACACATAGTTCTTTAGACGTTGACTACTTATCATCGTATGTCGAATATGTTCTTTCAAAATTCCAGATACTTCAATGTGATTGGCTCTGATCTAGATGGAAGATTGGGCGAAACGCCCAGACAAGAATTACGTGAACATGGAAGTATATCAGGTGCGTGCTTTGATGCGGCCCGTGGGATCACCGATGGGCTAAAGGTAACTTCTTTCTGATCATCTCTTTCATTCTAGATTTCATAGGGCTTCTTTTTCTACAAGATTTTTATATATAAAGTAGAATAATCTGATATTGAGTATGTGATCCAGGTTCGAGGAACAGACTATGAAACCCTGGATGGGACGTGCATACGGGACTACATTGATGTTACTGATCTAGTTGATGCTCATGTAAAAGCACTTGAGAATGCAAAACCTGGGCATGTTGGAATATACAATGTTGGTACAGGCAAAGGTAGAGACAGAATTATGATTACAAAAATTATATTATTTCAACTAATGTCTATTTTCTTATATTTGTTGATTAATAAGGTTTTATGCAATAAATTTAAATCCTGGGTGAATCTAAGTTCATTCCACCAGTTTCTCTTGAGAAAATTTATCTGATTTCATAACATCTAAAAAAAACATAACTCAGATCAACGCATTTGTTTATTGAAGTTGTTCATTTGTATCTTAACAAAATGTAAAAGTAAGGATGTGATCTCATTCAAAGATTACTTTTTTCATCATGAAGTTTAATTTATATGTTTTTGACAGGTAGATCAGTTAAAGAGTTTGTGGAAGCATGTAAGAAGGCGACATGGGCGTCAATGAAAGTAGAGTATCTGCCACGTAGACCTGGTGATTATGCTGAGGTGTGGAGTGACCCGAGAAAGATACTGCGTGAACTCTACTGGTCAACAAAGATTACTGATCTGGAAAAGAGTTTGCAGGTCGCGTGGAAATGGCATAAATCACACGATAATGGATACGGACCCTCAACAGCTTCGTTTTATAACTACGTGTCCAAGGCTGTGACAAAGTTGAATAGTTTTATTTGGAGGGGGGCAAAAATCATTCTACCATTATATACAGGTTTACTAGTTAAGTGAGTCCGCAAGTACTGTCCTCTATGTGTCCAAGAAATATATTCATTTTCCTCCTTTACAAAACTTAAAAACAGACTGTTAAGGTTTTGCTGTGTGCCTGTGTCCACACAAGCTTTATTTCATCTTTAACTTAAAGGAATTAATTTCATCTTGTTTGTTCATAAACTATTATAATCACTTTCTGAAGCTTTTTGATAGCATAATCCCGTTTGACTGATAATTTTTTCATTATTATTTTATTTATGGTAGAACGCACATCTTAATTCTAATCTTAAATAAGCCTTTTCTCCACTACAAAATTTAACCCACGGCATCAAGGAACACCGAATACTGCTTGCTTTGATGATTTTTTTTATTCTTATTTTATTTTTAATTATTATTCATAAACATTTACAGCAAAAAACTGATAACATAGTTGTTGGGGATGACGTTAAAGGTCTCATCTTGCCATATCTTAAGTTCTTAACTTCTATTTCTCAGTAAAATGGTGTTTATATCGGGTCCAACCTACAGAATGTTTTAAAACCCAGATTTTTAGTTGATTCAGTCTCTTTACCGGGTTGTGGGTCAACCCAGTTTCTAGAATTCTTATATATATTTAAATATAGTGGGATGTTCAAATGAGAACCTTAAATTAATTGAGAATGAGAGACTCAATCTCAGCCGTCCAATTCCCCTCCTTCAATGTCATTGCCCACCCATGAATTCCTCACATACACATACACCCTGCCACACTCAATTCCCCCACACTCTCCATCCATGAATTCCACTTACAAAATAAACGGCTAAGATTTAGTCTCTCATTCCCAATTAATTTCTCATTCTCATTTGAACTTTCCACTTTAAATATATATGCATATAAACTTGAAAAAAATTACTAGTTTGTCAAGAACTATAAATAATCTATTGTAGTAAAAACCGGAGATAAAATTTGACGGCACTAATTTCTCCCCTAATATCGGTTTAAACGACTAAGGTTAAAACTAGGATAATATCAAAACCTCTAAGGATCCAAGTTACCCAACTAATATCGGTTTTAGCAGAATATGATCAAATAACCAATAATATAATCAACCACAATCAACAAGATACTGAAATAAGTAAAAAGAGAGACACAGAGATTTACGTGGAAAACCCAAAACGGGAAAAACCAAGGGAGGAGGAGGCCGAGAATCAATCCACTATAATGCTTCAGTTCTTACAAGCTTGAAAGGAGAAGAAATTACAGAGCTTTAATGGTGAATGGTGAAAAAGAAATAATCCCTAACTGTTTGTGAGTTTCTGCTGTAAGGATGCGCAGAGAAAGAGAGAAAATATTCTTTTGTTTGTGCTGCTTCTCCTGCTTAAAGACTCCAAGGCTTTATGCCTTTAATTAAAACAAGTTTACCAACTTGTCAAAAGTCACCCTTGAAGTTTAGAATATGGATGAGCTGACCACCATCAGCTAATCTGAAAAAGGAGAAAAGCTCTTCATCAGCTAATGCCAAAAGCATTTCTCCATTAGCTGATGCCGTAAATGTTTAACCAAAATGGCTAGAAAGGCCCCTCGAGAATGACACTTGTTTATATGGAGACATAATTTCTACAATCTCCACCTTGGCTTCATATGAACAAGTCATGCCAAAAACAGCAGATAAAATTATCACACCAACAGCTCTTCAAACTCCAAAGCTTCAAAAGAATAAAACCTGCAAACATCATATAGAGAAAAAATGATTCTGAAAAATAGTAATAATACCTCCTCCACCAAAAGCCCATCGGGCTCACTTGCGATCAGTAACACCGTGCTAACCTTAATTGCATCATCGAGTTCTCCAAATAACCCCTTTAACCAAATAGCCTCCTTGATAGCTTCTGTAACCGCCATATACTCTGCCTCAGTAGAGGACAATGCAACTGTAGACTGCAAATGGGCTTTCCAACTAATAGCACAACCATTCAAAGTGAAAACATATCCCGTGATAGATCTCCGTTTATCTAAGTCTTTGCCATAATCTGAATCAACATAACCAAGCACCCCATCATTTGATTTACCAAACCGTAGACACAAAGAAGACGTACCTCGCAGATAACGGAAGATCCATTGAACTGCATTCCAATGTTCTTTCCCCGGGTTCGCCATATATCTACTAACCATGCTAGCTGCATAAGCCAAATCAGGGCGCGTGCAAATCATAGCATACATCAAAGATCCAACAACACTAGAGTATGAAACACGTGCCATATACTCCATATCAGTCTCAGTAGTGGGACTTAAAGCGGGTGATAACTTGAAATGAGCTGCAAATGGTGTGTTGACAGGCTTTGCTTCATGCATATTGAAGCAACGTAGGACTATCTCGATATAACTCTTTTGAGAAAGATGCAAGGTCCTAAAATTCCTGTCACGAATAATTTCCATACCCAAAATCTTTTTGGCAGCTCCTAAGTCCTTCATTTCAAAATCAGCTTTTAACTGGTCTTTTAACTTCGAAATCTCCTTCACATTTTTCGCTGCGATCAACATGTCATCCACGTATAAAAGTAAGTAGATCATTGAACCATCACCACACCTTTTATAATAAACGCAGCTATCATAGGTGCACCTGCTGAAATTGTGACCGGTCATAAATGAATCAAACCTCTTATACCATTGTCTAGGAGATTGCTTGAGGCCGTAAAGAGATTTATTTAATTTACACACATAGTCCTCCTTGCTAGGAACTACAAAACCCTTAGGTTTTTGCATAAATATCTCTTCCTCAAGCTCGCCATTTAAGAAAGCTGTAGTAACATCAAGTTGCTCCAACTCATAATCATTAGAAGCAACTAACCCCAATAATGCACGAATAGAAGTGTGTTTGACCACGGGAGAATATAAATCAGTGTAATCAATACCTGGAATCTGATTGTAGCCTTTAGCTACTAACCGAGCTTTATACCTTGGTTTCTCACCTGGGTTGATAGGTTCTTTGAGCTTGTAGACCCACTTGCATTTAACTGGCTTTTTCCCTTTCGGAGCGGGAACTAAAACCCAAGTGCCAGTTTTCTGCAAAGATTCCATCTCATTATGCATAGCAATCATCCAATCACTCGAGTCTTCAGATTTGATAGCCTCATCATAATTCAATGGCTCCAACACAGACTCAATGTCTTCAGCAACAGTAAAGGCATATGCAACAAAATCAGATTGAGCATACCTCTTTGGAGGTACAATTTTTCTTCTCGGCCTATCTCTTGCAATGCTAGGAGTAGTAGCCTGTGGTTGTGAAGGCGTTGAATCTTCACCAATAACAGGCTCATTAGTCGAGGAAGGTTGTTGATGCTCAACTGTATTTGGAATAGTAGTAGATGAGGTAGGTAGCTCCACCTCCACATGAGCCTTCTCCTTACTTACATCAGATGATCCCTCCATATTGATAGAAGAGTCATTAACTCGTTGAATCATAGCGGTCTCGTCAAAAGTAACATCCCTCGAGATAATAACCTTTTTCAACTCAGAACTTCATAGTTTGTAACCTTTCACCCCTGGATTGTACCCAAGAAATACACACTTTATTGCCCTCGGTTCTAACTTCCCTTTGTCAACACGTGCATAAGCTGGACAACCAAATGATTTCAAACCTGTATAATCGGCAGGTTTGCTGGACCATAACTCAAACGGAGTTTTCTTTTCAACGGCTCGTGATGGTGAATGGTTGATAACATAACAAGCAGTAGAAGCAGCCTCCGCCCAAAAGGACTTTGGCAACTTAGAGTTTGAAAGCATACATCGGACCTTCTCTATAATGGTGCGATTCATCCTTTCAGCTATACCATTTTGTTGAAGTGTGTGGACCACCGTACGATGTCGAGTGATGCCTTCCTTTTGGCAATAGGCATTAAACTCTCCAGAACAAAATTCAAGTCCATTATCCGTGCGAAGATACTTTACCTCCAATCCTGATTGTTTTTCAACCTGCACTTTCCAATTTCTAAAAGTAACAAAAACATCTCCTTTATGCTTTAAAAAAATGACCATATCTTGCGAGAGAAGTCATCAATAATAGTAGGCATATAAGAAGCTCCACCTTTCGAGACAACTTGTGCCGGTCCCCATAAATCTGAGTGAACATAATCAAGTGGTCCTTTAGTTGTATGGGAACCACTCATGAATCTCACCCGTTTAGCCTTGCCGTATACACAATCTTCACAAAACTCTAGATCAACAATGTTTTGCCCTCCAAGTAACCCTCTTCAACTTAATTCAGACATTCCTTGAAAGCTCATATGGCCGAGTCGAAGATGCCAAAGACGAGACTGATCTGGATCAGATAAGGACTTTGAGACAACATCTGCATCACTCGAAATTGTTTGCCCGTCAATAAAATAGAGATTATAAGTTTTTCGTCTGGCCCTTAGAATGTCAGAACCATTCTTGAATACCCTCATAACTCCACCTTTACCAGCAAATTCATACCCCTTTTCATCAAAGGAACTGAGTGATAATAAGTTACGTCTGAGGTCTGGAACATATTTAACATCGTCCACGGTTTGGATAACTCCATCAAACATACGGATCCTCACAGAGCCATGCCCGATGACAGGACATGTAGAATTATTTCCCATCATAACATAACCCTGATTAACTTCTTCAAATGTGTAAAACCAATGTTTGTTGGGACACATATGAAAAGTGCAACCGGAATCAAGTATCCAATCTCCAGTAGATTTTACATCATCTGGATAGACAGTTAGGAGTTCTCCAATACAACCAACCTCAGCTACATCAGCTTCATCTGAATTACTAGCTTGACCACCCCTTGCCGTTTTCTCTTTTTCTTTATTCTTCAATTTGAAGCATTCATCAATTATGTGTCCTTTCTTACGACAATAATTGCAATACTTTCTTTTGCCCTTAGATTTAGATCTCGCCCTATTGAAGGATTGAGAGTTGTTACCTTTCTCAGTTGATCTACCTCTAGCATTTAAACCTTCAGCTTTCGTGTCACCTGAATCACCACCTGTAATTTGTTTCATCTTCTCTTTTGAATCCAAAGCAGTTAAAACTTCATCCAGTACAAGAGTGTCACGACTGTAAATAATGGTATCACGAAAATGAGAGTAAGAGTCAGGCAAATATGATAATAAAAATAGAGCTAAATCTTCATCATCGTACTCAACATCCATATTCTCCAAGTTACAAACTAACTCTTTGAATATAGATATATGATTAGTTAAAGAACTCCCTTCATTCATCTTCAAATTGAACAATCGTTGCTTTAGATGCAACTTGTTGAGTAAGCTCTTTGTCATCAATAATTGCTCCAACTTTAACCATAAAGCAGCCGCAAAAGTTTCCTTCAACACATCTTGCAAAACATCGTTAGATAAATGTAAACGAATTTGAGAAGAAGCTTTTAGATCCTTTTTCTCTTTTTCAGCTTGTGTCAAAGAATCTGGCATTTTCTCACAGCCTAAAAGTGCCTCATGTAAATCCATTTGAATCAAAACATCTCTCATCTTAACTTGCCATAAAGGAAACCCGGTGTTCCAGTCTAGCAATGGAATATCATACTTCATTAAAGACATGGCTAATTAACTTGATAGAAAATCAATCCCAATAAACCAATATCAAGAGCAACGTGGCTCTGATACCAATTGTAGTAAAAACCGGAGATAAAATTTGACGGCACTAATTTCTCCCCTAATCTATTTTAAACTAGGGTTAAAACTAGGATAATATCAAAACCTCCAAGGATCCAAGTTACCCAACTAATATCGGTTTTAGCGGAATATGATCAAATAACCAATAATAATAATCAACCACAATCAACAAAATATTGAAATAAGTAAAAAGAGAGACACAGAGATTTACGTGGAAAACCCAAAACGGGAAAAACCAAGGGAGGAGGAGGACGAGAATCAATCCACTATAATGCTTCAGTTCTTACAAGCTTGAAAGTAGAAGAAATTACAGAGCTTTAATGGTGAATGGTGAAAAAGAAATAATCTCTAACTGTTCGTGAGTTTCTGCTGTAAGGATGCACAGAGAAAGAGAGAAAATATTCTTTTGTTTGTGCTGCTTCTCCTGCTCAAAGACTCCAAGGCTTTATACCTTTAATTAAAACAAGTTTACCAACTTGTCAAAAGTCACCCTTGAAGTTTAGAATATGGATGAGCTGACCACCATCAACTAATCTGAAAAAGGAGAAAAGCTCTCCATGAGCTAATGGCAAAAGCATTTCTCCATTAACTGATGCCATAAAGATTTGACCAAAATGGCTAGAAAGGCCCCTCAAGAATGACACTTGTTTATATGGAGACATAAATTCTACATCTATCAAGCACTTAAGAAGTTAACTAAATTGAAAATTTTGTCGAGAGGGTTTAATTAAAATGAAAATTTTATTGAGGGGTTACATGAACTCAATAGAGGTTTCTATTCGAAGGACCGTCGCACATCGGAGATGAACTGTACTCTCAAGCCGGTCGGAGATGATAGAGGACAGGAGCCACCGTCGACTATGGAGAGCAGTTCACAACTCGTTTTTAAGATTTCTGTCGAATGAAGTTTCAAAATGTCAACTGTCGAGGTGACTAAATCGCTAAGCTTTTATGTTTTATATAAATTAAAATAATATAAATAAAAACACGTCAAAGCGGGCCAACTCAACCCGGGTTAGCCGGTGGCCAGAAATGTTCAAACCTGATGTACATTGACCCTGTCTTCTTATCGGGACACAAGTCAACCGGTCGGATCGACATGATTAACCCGCGTTTTAAGAACCAGTTCGCAAACAATTATCACAAGTTTCCGCTGGAACGAGTGATGAATGGATTTAATATCCTCACAAGTCACAAGTTCCTGCTGGAAGTTGACCACATATAAAATGCACGTTCAATAATTCATAAATATACAACACATTAGATTCCCTCTTTAAACTGGCAATAATAAATAATAAATAATAATAATAATAAATTAATAATATTTGATAATAAAAATTACGTATTAACGAAAGGGCAAACGATTGAAACACTCATGAAACGTACATGTTAAACTGAAATAATTAAGCTTTTTAAATAATACATAGAAAAATGATAAATAATTTCACTTAATTTATTAAAAGTAGCAAGTAAGCTAGAGTTGAATACTTTACTCTAAAAAACATGATTTTATATATCCTTTATTTTGTTGGGATCACATGATTTCAGTTTATCGATCCTTATGTTTAAAATTTAAATACGTCTACTTGTTCAGGAGGGTGATTGATTGATTGTTCAAGAGGGTAATAAAATATTAAGAATTTTAAAAATGAGTAAAGATATATAATAAAGGAGCCTTAAGACTTAACAATTATTAGGTTTAATAAGAATAAGATAAGGTGAGTATTTATGGTGGCGGAACTTGAACTTATTTTTTGGGAAGCTTAAGTATATCTAATATGAATTGTAGTTAGTGTGAACGGGCAGCGGTTTCTCGTAGGGTTGCAGGTGGGCAGGGGCGCCAAACGAAAGCTATGTGAAGGCGTGTGGAGGTGGAAAATATTATTTACCACCTAGCCCCTAGGGTTCTTCCTCATTTCTGATTTCGTTCCTCCTTTATCTTTTTCCAGTATTATCATTTTATCAATACCTATATCTTTTGTTCTCCTAGTATTATTATTTATCAAAAGCTATATCTTTGGTTCACCTAGTTTATAGAGGGGGTCACAAAAACATATGGATTTTTCTCAAACATGAATAGTATAAATCTTACACTAAGCACATTATGAGTATTCATCGTTTGAATAGATAACTACTTATGATAACAAAACATATAAAGAAAAACAAATTATGAACTTTATGTAAGAGTAACATTCGATACTTTTTTTATAAATGAGAGCTTACTTTTTTTAGGAGTATGTGAAAATTAATAGCCGATATATTTTAAACTAGCCCGGTTATTTAATTTTGTTATTTTGCCCCAAGCCCTTTTCTAAATCTTATTTATTAATTATTATGGTAATGATAATGAAATTATAATGGAGAATCATTATCTATGATAGAAATAAAACCTAAAATCCAAGTTAGCTTCTGACTACGATTGCAACCAAATATTAGGAACGATAAGATAAACATATTGTCAGACTTTTCTTTCTTACAAACTTCTACTTGTTCCAAACACACCTAAAAGTTTCGAACATAATTCTTTGTTAATCACATTTTAGTTTTAATAGTGCCTTGGAAATCGACTCATGCACACAAAGTCCTCGTGTTGTCATGGCATCATCATCATTGTGGACTCTTAGGCTTTAGCACAAGTGGAGTAGTCTCCATGATGCTATTGCTTCATGTTGTGATGACGAAGCTTGTCATCTGCTCTCTTCCCTCCGCCATTTGATGTCAGTCATTCTCATAACATCTATCAGGAGCTTTTTTCTTCTTCTTTTTTGCATTGTTTAAGAGGGTAACAAAGATGTTAAAATTTTTATGACAGTTATTAATATAGGTATTTAGTAAAAAATCAGTGATGCTAATGTAATTATGACAATCATCACTACATGTGTTCTTATCAACAAAAATTGAGAATATAAATATTATGAACAAATGTTTAAGGGTAGAGATGTAATTCTTTTAAAAATTGAAATTAAAACGTCTTAAGTAAATAGTTAATTGTATAGATTAAAGTAAATACTTCATTAATATGCTACATGCCTAAATCCTTTTTGTGGAGTTTAAATCAATTTAAAGGTTGAAGACGGTTTTTTCTTGTTAAAATGTTACGATAATGTAATTATGACAATCATCACTACATGTGTTCTTATCAACAAAAATTGAGAATATAAATGTTATGAACAAATGTTTAAGGGTAGAGGTGTAATTCTTTTAAAAATTGAAATTAAAACGTCTTAAGTAAATAGTTAATTGTATAGATTAAAGTAAATACTTCATTAATATGCTACATGCCTAAATCCTTTTTGTGGAGTTTAAATCAATTTAAAGGTTGAAGACGGTTTTTTCTTGTTAAAATGAATACGTTAATGTTTAAAATAAAGAGAAACCAATATTTAACAATTAAAAAACAAAGAAAAATAGATATATTAATTAAATAAAGGTAATTTGATCACTTTAGATTAGGAAGGACCAATAATATAAGAAAGTCGAATCAAAAGAAATCAAACCCGTAAAATTTGTGAAATAGAAACTAATTACATAATTTTAACCAAACTATATATATAAAAAAAATGTAATTAATTTTATATATTTTAAAGACTTGTATGGTCGTATTTAATAAAATAAAGAATCCAATAGAGTATAGAAGAAATAGATATTTTGTGTTAGGGAAGAAGACATTCTTGTTCTCCTTCCATTTTGACTTAGAACATGGCAGATGGCACCATCTCCGGAGATTCCTCCCGTCTCTCTCTCTCTCTCTCCTCGTTCAAAAATCAAAATCAAAACCAAAACCTAGAGAGAGAAAACATACATACAGATACAGAGACCCCAACACGATTCATTCATCAACAGCACCCAATTCGATTTTCCCACTCTTCTTCATCGTACGTCTCTCTCTCTCTCTACATTTTCTCTTTATTACGTTTGTGTTTTCTGTAATCGGTTTTCGAGCAATACCCCTTTTCTGATTTTGCAGTCAATCATTCAACTCGATATATATGATCATGATTTCATTGCCCATGTGAAAGAAAAGAAAGTGCTTTTTCCCCCTTTTGCTCTCTTCGTATATCGTCTCTGATTCTTCTTTTGCACTCGCAGGTTCTTTGGATGCTACTTTTGTCAGGTAATCCTTTTGTCTAATCGTTCGTAAAATTTATTTTATTTCACTCGATTTGCAGCTTGTTTGAGGTTGATGAATGATCGATATTCCTATTTGCATGTTGTGTTTTTGAACTTTCGATTTTCTTTCAATAATTTTCGTCTGGCTAATCCTTAGATCTTGGAAATGGTTTATATTTTGCTTTTTAAATTTGTGATCTCACGTTGTTGCTTGAATGTGATTGAAAATCGAGCTTTTGGGATTTCGAATTATCCCCTGCTTGCTATGTATGTCAAGTTGTTAGTTTTGTGAACACTTTTAGTTGTTTTGAAGTTTTTCAAATAAACTTTGTGGCTGTTTTTGATGATAAAACTCATCACATAGGCTCTTATCTCTGTTTCCTTATTCCCTTTTCATTCTATTACTGATTAAAACCTGAATTTTCGCGTGTTTATGTAGGTGTAACCGTCGATTGTATTTGTTGCAACCCCTGAACAATATTTGCGGTCCGCCTCTGCACGGAGGGATTCTTCTACAAATGCTAAACTTTAACAAGCCAAGAAGTCAGCCAAGGCCTACCAGGTCTTATGCTTTAGGAGGTAACGTTACAAATTCATTCATTAACTTTCATGTTCTTATGCAATTTTGTGCTTTGAATATCTTAATCTTTGCATGATTATTCTATTATTATATGGCTCTTTGATGATTTATATTCTTAGTTGAAAACATTAACTTTCTTGACGACAGATAAACTTGGTGATCAGAATTGTATCGGTAAATTGTATTGTGTATAATCACGATTACAAGGGCAACAAATATATAGAAAATACATTTACACTTTGAACCCTCTAATATAATAGAATATAATAAATACACTTAATTGTCTAATATTCCCCCGCAAGCTAAGGCCGGGGAACGACCTGTAGCTTGGAACGTAAAAGAAGAAATCGTTGCGAGGGCAGCGGCTTGGTGAACACATCTGCAATCTGCTCATCAGTGGATATGAACTGAACCGAGAGTTTCCGTTGGGCTACCTTTTCTCGAACGAAATGAAAGTCAACTTCTACATGCTTTGTACGTGCATGAAAGACAGGATTGGCTGAAAGATACGTAGCACCGAGATTGTCACACCACAAAGTAGGAACCGACTTAACAGGAACACAAAGCTCACGTAGTAAATCTTGAAGCCACGTAAGTTCGGCAACAGTATCAGCTAAGGCTTTATATTCAGACTCTGTTGACGACCGAGAGACAGTCTTTTGTTTTTGTGCAAACCATGATACAAGATTTGAGCCCAAATAGATAGCAAATCCCCTGGTGGATCGACGGTCGTCTGGGCAACCAGCCCAATCAGCATAAGAGAATCCCGTAAGTGAGGTGTGAGTCGAGTCGGTGTAAGCATGGAGAATGGTGTCAGAGGCATGCGTAAGTCGTAAACCATAATTAGCTGTGCCCTGCAGGTAACGAAGAATGCGTTTGACAGCCGACCAATGATTGTTTGTGGGAGAGTGCATGAACTGACAAACTTTGTTGACGGCAAATGTGATGTCAGGACGAGACAAAGTAACATACTGAAGAGCACCGACAATTTGGCGATACATCACTGGGTTATCAAACTGGGGACTATCACTAAGAGCAAGATTTGCAGTGGCGGTCATATGAGATGATACCGGCTTAGCATTAGACAAGCCTGCACGTTGTAGAAGTTCAAGTATGTATTTTCGTTGCGATAGAACTAAACCAGAACTCATGTGAGAGACCTCAACACCGAGAAAGTAGGAGAGAGGACCCATATCTTTGACAGCAAATGATTGATTCAAACTCTGCACCACTTTGTCAATAGCATGTGGGTTGTTACCTGTCAAAATAATGTCATCAACGTAGACAAGCATATACAAAAGTGTACCCCTATTGGAGTAAATAAAAAGGGAGGGATCTGTTTTGGATCCCTGAAAACCTAGAGAAGCAAGTGCCGCTGAGAGTCGGTGAAACCATGCCCGTGGGGCCTGTTTTAACCCATACAATGATTTGTGAAGAAGACAGACGTGATTAGGTTTTGCTGGGTCAACAAATCCAGGTGGTGGTTGTAGATAAACCGTCTCGGCAAGGTCACCATGCAAGAATGCATTTTGAACATCAAGCTGTCTTAGAGGCCATTTCTGTGTTACGGCCAAAGAAAGAACAACGCAAATAGTTGTCGATTTTACCACGGGGCTAAATGTCTCATGATAGTCAATACCTGGTTGTTGGCGAAAGCCTTTGGCAACCAAACGTGCCTTGTCACGTGTAACGGCCCCTGTTTGATCCCTTTTTAATTTGTATACCCACTTGCAATCAACTACATTAGAATTCGGAACACGTAGAACTAGCGACCAAGTACCATTCCGCATCAGCGCTGAATACTCTTCAGCCATGGCATTACGCCACTGAGGGTCCCTGTTAGCAATGGTAAACGATGTTGGTTCAATGTCGGGAGAAGAGTGTTGGGTATGGAATGTGGCGGCATTAAAGGGCTTGGTTTGTTTGGGATTAGGACGAAGGTTGGCAGGTCGATGACGAGAGGGTTGTGTTGTAGTAGAGGTTTGTGCTGTAGTAGTAGGCTGAGAGGATGATGGGTTAAGTTATGAGCGACGGTGATAAGTGTGAAGTAAAGGAGGTGGGACCGAGGTTTGGTCAGATGGTGAGGTAGTAGAGACCGGCTCGTGCGAGGCGGAGGGCGTGGAGGTAGAGGTCGGTTCTGGTGATGCAGAAGGTGTGGTGGTAGGTTGTGATTCGTGGGACACGAATTGTGGAGCAAGAGTAGGATAGGTAGAGTGGTAAGTAGGCGCGGTGTTAGAAGGTGTCGGAGGAGAAGTGGGCGTGGAAGATTGTTTGAAAGGAAATGATTGTTCATTAAAACGGACATGAAGTATGTTTTTAAGGGAAAAGGTTTTGGTCGGTGAGAAGAGTTGGGAAGAGCCAATATGTAAGATGGGTAAACCCTTACCATTGCCAACATGAAGATTGTCCTCACCATAGTAGGCTTCAGAGTTATCAAAGCTGGATAGGTCTGGTGCAACATGATGACTAGAGCCAGTGTCCGGAAGCCAAGAGTTTGATGCTTGTGAGCGATAGTTTGTAAAGTTGGCGGAGGGTGGCTATCTTGATCTTATAGTAGCAGGATCACGGTTAGGGCATTGAGACGGGATATGACCAATCCCACACCTGTTACAAGTACAAAAAACAGTGTTTTGATTAGAAGCCTAACTAAATTGATTTCGGTTACCTCCTCCTGAATTTCGGTTGGTGTAAGTTCCCCGTCCACGGCCACGATTGTTTCCACGGCCACGAGTGTTGCTGGATCTGTTGGTGTAAAAGGCTTGCATAGGTTGTGAAGTAGCGGGCTGAACTTGAAGACCAAGTTGTGACAGAAGCCGTTGAATAGCCTTAAGTTGATCCGGTTGGGGAATAGACGAGCTAGAGCCAGCAGAGGCTGAATTGTTGGTGCTTGTGGCAGCAGTGAAAGCTTGAGCAGTAGAAATGTCTGGTGTGGATTTCTTGATCATATAGTCATGATCAGATAACAAGCCATGTAGCTCAGCAAAAGCAGTAGGGAATTGACGAGCAAGAAGAGTGGATTTCAACCCGTTATATTCCTCTCTAAGACCGGAGAGAATCAGCATTACCAAATCTTTTTCTTTCACAGGTTCACCTATATTGGCGAGAGCATCAGAATACTCACGAGCTCGAGTCAGGTACGCGGAGGAGGATTCATCGGCTTTCATCTCCAGTTTAAGAAGTTGTATTTTCAGTGTGTATTCCCTGGAGGACGTGTGAGGAGCGTAAGCACGCTCAAGGGACAGCCATAGGTCACGAGAAGTAAGACCTTGAACGTGTTGGAACGATGCTTCAGAAATAGTAGACATAAGTAGCATTCTGACATGAGCATCATTAGCTATCCATGCTGTATAATTGGGATTCGGTTGTGGTGGCTGCACTGTAGTGCCATCACTAGTCTGTTCTTTTCCTGATGAAGAAGACGGAAGAGTCATCGAGGGACAAGGGATTGTACCGTCAATGTAGCCAAAAAGATTATTGGTGACAAGGAAAGGCTGAATCATAGCCTTCCAGTAGCCATAGTTAGTTGGAGACAATGTAAAACCAAACTTGTGAGAATTGTGTGTGCTTTTCTTGGTGGAAGTGAAAACTGCCAGAAGAGCCATTGATAGAAAAAACAGAAAAGCAGGAGAAGAAACAAATAGATGTACTTAGCTCAACAGCAATTGCAGATGAAGCACAGCAACCGCTGGTCATGGTTTTTTTTGTTGTTGTTGTTGTTGCGTGGCTTGTATCCAGGATTCCAGTCGACTGAAGCAATAGTCGACAGAAGCAGACTTGTAGTCAGCGATAGCAACAAAAACAGGGGCAACCCTTGCGTTGCCAAAATTCAGCGACAGAGAGGCAGGGGTCGACACTTGTATTCAGCAATACAAGATTACGTAGGGTTCAGCGTGACTAGTCTTCAGCGACAGAAGCAGGGTCGATACGTGTTCAGCAACTTGTATTCAGCGATAGAGGCAGAGTCGATACCTTTTTTTACGTCTTGTATACGCAGGTCAAAGGTTTTGTCGTTTTTGTTTTTGATTTGAATACGAACTGCTTGTATACGTACGAGTTGTGGGTTAGGGTTTTTCTTGGCGGCTCTGATACCAAGATAAACTTGGTGATCAGAATTGTATCGGTAAATTGTATTGTGTATAATCACGATTACAAGGGCAACAAATATATAGAAAATACATTTACACTTTGAACCCTCTAATATAATAGAATATAATAAATACACTTAATTGTCTAATAACGACCGTATAGCACCAAAGTTTACTGTGTTTGAACTTTGAAGTTACTTTTGGTGTTTGTGGTTGTAGGTGTGGATCATACAGAACCAATCAAGAAGAAAGGGTTTGTAAGAAAGATTGTTTTTGCTTTAGGGCTTACAGCATTATGCATCTTCATGCTCAAACAATCCCCTACTTTCAAGACCGTTAGCCCAGTAAGTGAATAGACCTCTTCCATTCGGTTATATGTTTTCAATTGTTTAATAATCATTCCAAACTTAATTTGCTATCTTTTTCAATGTAAAGATGTGAATCCATCTTAAAGGGTCTGTTAAGTTGAAAACGAACTCGAACCAGTCTACATGTTTCTTTTCTGATGGGTGTTTATAGGACTATTTAGCTCTTTTCTGATGTGAATCCATCTGAAAGTATGGCAAGTAGTTGTGAAAATAGATGGAAATTTATAAAAAAGATCGAATGGAATATTTATCCAAAGTTAAATTATGACAACTAATTGAGAAAACTAAACCTTTATTCTTTGAAGTTCTCTAGGCACGAAACAGGGGTTACTCATGTGTTGGTAACTGGAGGTGCTGGATATATTGGTTCTCATGCTACACTACGCCTCCTGAAAGACTCTTACCGTGTAACCATAGTGGTATATTCTTTGTTTTTAAATTTATCGTTTAATAAGATTCAACTATAATACCACGTCACATGTTAATGATGTAAATTTGTATAATTGTGTTATAGGACAATCTGTCCCGTGGAAACATAGGTGCAGTCAAGGTTCTCCAAGACCTGTTTCCAGAACCTGGGAGACTTCAATTCATTTATGCTGATTTGGGAGATGCAAAAGTCGTATCCTACAAAACAAACATATTTTATTTGGTTGAAAAATAACACACGCACGTGTTTGTTTGTTTGTTTCCTTGATAATATATACTTCAGGTAAACAAAATATTTTCTGAAAATGCATTTGATGCAGTGATGCATTTTGCAGCCGTTGCATACGTTGGGGAGAGCACCCTTGATCCACTGAAGTAAGTATACCCTTTTCGGCTTTTTTATTTATCTCAGTTTTATTTTTCCCTGTTTTATGCCCCTGTTGTAAAAGTAAATATACATATTAAAATGTTTTCAATTTCTAATCTTTGTTTTCTTTTATAATCATTTAGGTATTACCATAATATTACATCAAATACCCTGGTGGTATTGGAAGCTATGGCGACACACAATGTTAATACTTTGATATATTCAAGCACATGTGCAACTTATGGAGAGCCTGAGAAGATGCCAATTACGGAAGAAACTCCTCAGGTACCATGGTATTATAGAAGCAGATAAAAAACGGGTGAATGGGTAGGATTTGGTTAACTTGAAACACTTCCGTTAAAATTATAAAAATTGTAATTTTTATAAAGACTTGATATGTCATTGATGTAAATATTAATTCTTTAATAATCTATCTTATATGTTATCATACATTTCATGCTTAACACTGACTAGTTTTCATGTTGTCTGTTCCAGCACCCTATTAATCCCTACGGGAAAGCCAAAAAGATGTCTGAAGATATTATTCAGGATTTCCATAAAAACTCAGACATGGCTGTCATGATTTTAAGGTTTGTGGTTTCTCTGTAACTCCCTAAAATAATGCAATGTTTGTATTGACACATAGTTCATCAGAATCTTGACTACTTATCATCGTATGTCGAAAATGTTCTTTCAAAAATTCCAGATACTTCAATGTGATTGGGTCTGATCCAGATGGAAGATTAGGTGAAGCGCCAAGACCAGAATTACGTGAACATGGAAGAATATCAGGTGCATGCTTTGATGCGGCCCGTGGGATTACCAATGGGCTAAAGGTAACTTCTTTCTCATCATCTCTTTCATTCTAGATTTCATAGGGCTTCTTTTTTACAAGATTTTTATATATAAAGTAGAATAATCTGATATTGAGTATGTGATCCAGGTTCGAGGAACAGACTATAAAACCCCAGATGGAACATGCATACGGGACTACATTGATGTTACTGATCTAGTTGATGCTCATGTAAAAGCGCTTGAGAATGCAAAACCTGGGCATGTTGGAATATACAATGTTGGTACAGGCAAAGGTAGAGACAAAATTATGATTACAAAAGTTTATTTTCTTACATATGATTTCATTCAAAGATTACTCTTTTCATCATGAAGTTTATTTGTTTTTGACAGGTAGATCAGTTAAAGAGTTTGTGGAAGCATGTAAGAAGGCGACAGGGGCATCAATTAAAGTCGAGTATCTGCCACGTAGACCTGGTGATTATGCTGAGGTGTTCAGTGACCCGTCAAAGATACTGCGTGAACTCAACTGGTCAGCACAGTTTACTGATCTAGAAAAGAGTTTGCAGGTCGCGTGGAAATGGCAGAAATCACACCATAATGGATACGGACCCTCAAAGGCTTCGTTTTAATATGTATCCAAGGCGATTGAAGATTGAAGATTTACTTGGTTTCGGCCTGGTTTCACGATTAGGTTTATTGTGAAAATAGGTTTTGAGGTGGTAATTTTATACAGTAGTATCATTTTTTCCCACATTGATGAAATGATTATTTATTACTAATTAGGTGTGGAGTTGTACCCATTGGTTACATGTATTAGGAAACTGGTTACTGAAGAGATCTCACAAATAATGCCTTGTCAGGTGTAGCTTGATTACAAGGAATGTATGGTTTCATATCATTTAATCATGTTCCAAATAACAATGCAAATTTTACATAATCAAGTAATGCATATAATGTACTATTGCAAACATACATTACAAGACAAAGATACTCACAAGAAGCAACATATAGCTTAGCGACAAACCGATTATCAAACGAGATGTTGAAAAGAACATTAATAAAAAATATATATATACTTCCATTGATGTGTATTCATTAACAATGCACACATTACTAATGAAAAACCTAAGAAATATTAACCATAAAGTTTGCACTAATCCAGAATTTTGACAAGCTTGCTAACGATATATAAAATGTTTAAACAAATGTAGTCGTATAGAAACTATATCTTAAAATACGAAATGAGATGGCGAATCTAGATGATGGAAGAGCGGTTCCGTCTAAAGTTCAATGGTGGTGAAAGCACGCACCAATCATAATCGTATAGAAACTATCTTGGAAACCCAAGGTCAGTTGTTTGATGGAAGAGAGGTCCCTGGATCAAACACTATGAAACTTTTTTGGGTGTGAAAATAAGGTTGTTAAGGCATCCAAGAACCCCTCATCGTTGTTTGATAATAGATACCAATCGGATTTTGTCCCAAACATGAAAATATCTGATCACAAGATCTGCATTTAATGAAGTCTGCCACACATTCTCCAAGTAATTAATAACCACAAGTCATTAACCACTAATCATGAGCTAAGGGGTCTATAAATATACCAACCAATCAGATGTGAGTAAATGCAAGTAACACCTCTCTCTCTCTCTCTCTCTCTCTCTGTGTGTGTGTATTTATTGCTCTCATAATCCCATCCTCCAAATACTGATTCTCACGCCGGAGTTGGGTCGCGAGCGGGAGCTCGTGGCAAGACTAACCGGTGGTAGTTTTGCAGACACCTTCATCCAGGTCAAAGGCAGAAGCTTTCAACAATATCCAGTAACATTTTGAAACTCATGATGAATTAGCATTTGAATAGAGTAGTTGTGTGGTGTGCTCTTGAAGTTAATATCCAGAAAGATGTTCAATCAATTGAGGGGCCTTCCTTGAATAAATTTTTATCCATTTTGGTTTCCATTTTGGAATGTGTCACATTGGTTTCTTATTCCATTTATATAAGAGGGGGCTTAGGTAAGAAGATCTTTTTTCCCCTACCTATTCACCTTGGTTATCTTACTCTTGCTCAAAAGAAAAATACAAGAGTCTCATGACTTCTAATACCATGCGAAATGCTCTTCAGAGAAGATTATTAACTTATGTTTTGCAGATGATCTAATGCTCTTCTGTTATTGTGATTCTTTTTCTGCTTAAGATGTAACAGATGCTTTGAATGAATTTAAAAAATGCCCTGGTCTCATCCATATACACGAAAAGACCGATAAAAGACTCGATTTTGATATTAAATGATGGTCTCATTAACATAATTAATCATGTTTGTATGCAACTTACAAAGATCTATATCCTAATGTACGTCAAAAACACACCGACAGATGGTTAACTTATAACCCATTTAATTATGAAACATTTACACGTATTTGTTTAATAGATTATCAACATTTGAATAAGTAATACATCTTATTCATAATTACAAGCAAAAGTAGTAGCTTTATTATCATTGCAAATTTCTTGGTTACATGATCCTCATACACAGATAACAAACCCAAAAAAAACTTTCCTAGCACATTGTTTGGGCCAAAACTTGCTCGATTATCATGACAATTAGATGACTTATATGCTTATGCCCGACGAGCACTAACCAAAAAGTGATGATCAGTATAAACGAATAGGGAAGGTTCTGCTAGGACTCAAATTCCCCCGCCGGAGCTCCCCTAACTTAAAGTGGAAGTCGGGGGGCTGCTCAGTGAGAAGACCATTCGCGGATGTCAATAGCTTAACCAATCGGGAATCAACTATCCGAAGAACAAATTGGAGTTGAAATATATAACTTGTAACACTAGTCAATATTGCTACGGCTTTGTTTAAATTTTTTTTTTTTTTTTGTTACAAAAAATGTTTGTATTTAATTTAGTTATAAAAGTAAAAATATATATTTTCAAACACCACCCAAATATGAAATATTAAAAACCAACACTTTAAGCAAGAATTGCATTTTTTTTTTTGTCACTTTTTAAAACTTTAAAAGGAGGCCATCTTTGATTAAAATGGTTAAACTGACTATCACTACAACTCGGGCTCACAATCTTCGGGTTCTTCACTTCGAAGATTGATTCCTGGTTTATTTTTATTAGAGTTGGAAAGCATATATTATGTCGTTTTAATTACAATTTATTTGATAAATTCACCCACAATTGTTGACATAGGTGGAACCAAATAGATGTGGGGGCGTTGACTTTAGGCAACCTTAGTGTAACATTTTCAACATTTGAATCTCTCATGTATACGCTTTACAAGAAATATGATTAATTTAAATAAATCATTAAAAAGCCAAAAACTCATGTATCATTTTACATGATTCTAATCTGTCCTTGAACCCATTTCAAGCTATGTGTTTTAATTTAACATGTGTTTTTGCAGGTAACCTACCCTACCTGGAGGAGTATAGGTCTCCAACAACCGGTCTCATGACTAACATAAGATCCGTAAATTATCTAACTCATAACTGAACGAGATGTATCAGGGTTTGATCCTTAGACTTCTATTATAAATTTCATGTCCGCAACTTCATTTGACAAGTTGAAGTTAAATTATAACACAAATCCATGCAACACTTGAGATGACTCAAAGAATCTCTTTAACTGCTATATATAATAAATGCCAGAAAAATAAACCAATATGTTTGAAAAAATCCTGAAGAATAACCAACTTTCATGTGTAACTTTCATTAGCTTAGGGTTCTTTTGCCCTTTGTGTGCATGTATACTATGATTAGTTCTTTAGCCCTTTGTGTGCATATAAAGTAATACTACAACTTGAAGTAAAAATAAAATTACCAGTTACCCATTTGCTTCTGAATCTTGGAATTCTGAGAGGATTTACCACCCTTGTCTTTATAAGCATTTCTCGAAGCATTTGTCTTCCTTCCTGCGTGGGCTGCTTGAATTGCACGTTTTCTTTGCCTTGCTAAACGTTCCACCAATTCAGGATTCTCATCCTGCTCGCTTTCATGATCATCTTCCACCTGTAAACCGACTTCATTAATTTATCACTTTCGCAAATAATAAAATGTGATGCTATATATGAGACAAACAACTAATGGTATACAACTGTAATCAGATCAAGTTAATTTTATAAGAAAAACAAATTAATGGTGAAAAAGCAATTATTTGAAAACAAAGCTTATTTTGTGAAAATTTGTGATACAGACATGATAATATCACTACTTTAAAAAGAAGACTGGTAATCAAATTCTGTCTTCTATAAACCAATTTTATTACAACTAAATATCTTATTTTGATATTAAATCAGTTAATCATTTTCAGAACGCACATCCAAACACCTTTAATGTCCTTGAGTTGTCGTATCAACTTGATATGACGGGAATCCACATTCATTATGTTTATTTGCTGACATACTCCTATGGAAATCAGAACAGTTTCCTCTTTTGGGATGTAGATGAACATTTACACTTCCTTTTTCAGAAAGAATTTAAATTATTTGTTGACTCGTTACCACTAAATTGATGATATTGAGTTGGGTCCATGATAATTTATCGGGTGTTTTGGATACTTGACAAATTATCAAAACATTCTACTTAAAACTACAACAAAAGTCAGATGATTTGACCCATGAAACATCCAAAGGGTAAAAAGGGAAGGAATACCGGATCACTTGTATCTTGATTTTTTCCTTCAGAAGAATGTTGAACATCTTCTACTTCGCCACACACCTTTAGTTGCTCAGCATCCTTAATAATGTATTTATATTGTAAATATAATTTTAAATAGCTAAAAGTGAAGAGGTGGATATTTTGTAATGTCACTTGGTTGAAAAAGACTTGATGTACAGGTGTACCTCGGTCAATGTGCATAAAGAATCAAAATTTTCGATATCTGCAGCACTTAATGAAGAAGAGCCATGTTCTTCATCATCAGAACCAGAAATCTTCTCGGTGAACTACGGTTTATCAATAAAATGCAAGCCTTAGACACACATCAAAATTAAATAGAGAAGGCAAGTTATATCATTTCGTGATAACTCTAAGATCTAGTTTGTTTAGCAGAATTCGAATGAATGGAATTAATTTAAATTTCATCCAACTTTCCTATGGAATGGACTTTCTATTACTTAGGGGAATGTAAACATTCCAAAAAATGAGATCCTATTCAAATACAAGTTCACCAAACGCAATATAGCACGAAAATTGATTTCAATTCCATTCCATTACTTCTATGCGAGACAAACGGAACCTAAGTTTGCACCAGAAGGGGTCCTTTTATGGTGTATAGGGAAAACACCTTTTGTCTAAAGATTATTTCAAGTTATTTATATATTAGTATTTGCCTCATTACACATAAAACATAAATCGAAACATGTCCATTCATAAGTAAAAGGGTCAAAATTACCACTTCTAAAGAATAAATACACATAACCCGTATAATATACTGAATGTGCTTGAGTTAAGGCTTAGACCCACTAACCTGTTTATTTTATATAAGGTTTTTAATTCCCTATTTCCTTCCAACCCACAAACCTCATTATAACCCACCAACCCGTTTTGACATGTCAACCCGTTTATTCTATATAGGTTTGTTTTTATTTCCCTATTTCTTTTTCGACCCACCAACCCATTTGTGCCCCATCAACCTGTGTAAAAAAACATGTTACACAGGCCGTTTGCATGTTAAGCATATCCGGGTTAGTATTTAGATTTCGGACACAAATAGTAATAGGGGTCATGTTGGGGTGGGTGGAGCATTCTAGACCCAACACACTTGCCACACCTGACCTCATACCTTTTCAATATCATCTTGTTCCTTCCTGCTAAAACCACTTGCAGAAAGTTCCTTATCAAGAAAACCAGAAGCTTTCTTTATTGAAGAAAAACAAGGCTTTATAGTATCTGATTCAGCATCTGAATCTGAATTATCATCAGCATTTGCTTCAAAAGAAAGGTTGAACCTCTTGCTGAAAAACTTGATGATGCATTCAACATCACGATCGAAGTACCTAAAATCATATACTAAATTAAATAAAAGTTATTTATATAAAATTACACTAGAACACAGTCAAGCAGGGTGGGACTAATAATCAAAGTTAGTGAAAATCATTTTCTAAGTTTTAATCATACATTTCTGCATTTCGATGAGATACCGATACCATTTGTGGAAAATCGATGATTGTAATTTTCTCATCATCATCTATCTGCAACAAAGATATAAGACTGATAAGTCGCTTTATGTTTTGTGAAGTTCAGTGGCAAGTATATCTTTCAAACACATTTCATCACCGAAAAGTAATACAAAAATTAAAGCAATGTTGAAATGATATACTTCAAACGCGTACCATAATGTTAAATTCATTGAAGTCACAGTGAATAAGCCCGTGCTCTGCCAGACGGACAATAATTCCTATGATCTTTTCAAAGACAGTATCAGTATTTTGCAACTGCTTCACCTGTACACTGTACATATCTGTTTATTAATTTATTTTTCAAATGTTATACCTTCAGCAAAATAACAAGTCTAATGACCGAAGTACCGAACTCATGTGCATGGAAATGACATTGTAACAAACTACTTACAGTGGATAGCCTTGTACAAGTGACATAATCACACAATGGCGGTTGCAATCCACAGCATTTGGTACAGGAAAACCATGTTCTTGTAAAGCCTACTCCACAAACAAAAAGTTCTTAGAAACCGTAGATGCAAGATTATTACTTAATACTTTACAATAGAGGTCACGGTTACGATCCATTCACTTATTAATCAAATAAAATTAATAACCAAAAAGAGAACTCATCAAACGCATTGAAACTTGAAGGTTACACAAAGTTTAATTTAACACATACAACCTCCCATATTGTTTATTCAGAACCATGTTGATAAAATATTGTTTTTTAAATGTAAGCAAGAAGGTGGTTGCGGGGTCAACCGATTACAGTGCATTTTGACCTGTAAGAAGAGATGGTTAGTCAGCCGAACCCGTTTTGACCCTTACCTATCAAACACTATCTTGCGACCTCTACTTTAACATTAAAAAAATTCAAATTGAATATGTTACCTTCATGAAAGCAAATTCTTTAAGAGCGGCAAGGCGAGACAGTTAAAGCCAACTGAAGCTATTTCGATGCTTTAAGTAGTCACGTTTAGACTTTACAGCTCTGAAAGAGGTTCTACCTAACCTGTGTAGTTTCATAGCCATGATTGTACCGTCTTCATTTGCAACCTCAAAAATATCTTCAAAGAAAGGCATGTTAGGACTTGTTAATAGTATATTGGGCTATAGACGCTGTACTTGGGCTAGGGTTAGGGTTGTACATTGTCTTTATATAGAGGGTTTCCTCTTCTTGTTGATCATCAGTTAATAATATCAGTTTTACACAATGTAGATATACAAATCTCATTCAGATACATGTTTTCAACATGGTATCAGAGCCACTGATTTCCTCCACCTGTTCCTGTCCTGCTGACCTGTGCTGCTGCTGTTGCCGCTGGTTCCTGTTGCCTCCAGAAACCACCGAGTTCAACCACCGCTGACCCGTCTGTTCTTGTTGCTCTCGCCTGGCCGGTTTCTGTCGAATTATCTACGCTGCTTCTACTGCTGTCCCTGCTTTATATGAAACCTCCTGTTGCTGCAAGAAACCACCTGTTCCCGTCTACCTGTTGCTGCTGACCTGTGCCGCCGCCGCTGCTGCTGTTTATTACCGCCGCCGCTGCTGTCTGCAACCCTAGCTCCGCCGCTGCCCATCTGTCGTCATCTGCCGTCGAACTGCCGCTGCCAATCTGTCTGGTTCCACCATCGACTAGAGTCGATCTATCTTTAAATCTGTCTGTTAGTCTCGTACTTTTCAAACTCAATCTTGTCTCCAGTCGACTATCTAGAGTTTGAGGGGGAGTGTTAAACACAGTTGTATTCCATCGGTGTCCATGTTTCCTGAAATCCTGATCTGTCAGTTAACCGTTGTCCGTTGACCTGCTATATTATCTTCGGTGTCGGTCGGTTTCCCTGTTTCCTGAAATCCTGATCTGTCTGTTTTCCGTCGTCCGTTGACCTGTTATATTATCTTCGGTGTCGGTGTCGGTCGGTTTCCCTGTTTCCTGAAATCCTGATCTGTCTGTTAACCGTCGTCCGTTGACCTGTTATATTATCTTCAGTGTCGGTCGGTTTCCCTGTTTCCTGAAATCTTAATCTATCTGTTAATTTGTTACCCTCGGTTTCAATACCGCAACCGCTCCTGTTAATTTGTCATACCTGGTTCCAACATCAACTAAAGTCGGTTGACTGCCATCTCATCAGAGATTGAGTGGTGGGCACACAAGCGAACCCTCCATCCATACAGCCGATTCACGTCAAGACAGATTTTCAACTTGCAGATATCCTCACTAAACCTCTCCGGAAAACTCAAATAGATTTCATTTGTAACAAGTTGGGCATGATTAACATCTATGCTCCAACTTGAGGAGGAGTGTTAATAGTATATTGGGCTATAGACCATGGGCTGTACTTGGGCTAGGGTTAGGGTTGTACATTGTCTTTATATAGAGGGTTTCCTCTTCTTGTTGATCATCAGTTAATGATATCAGTTTTACACAATGTAGATATACAAATCTCATTCAGATACATGTTTTCAACAGGACTTAACAAGTTCCTAATGAACGAGAACTAAAGAAGTGAGTCTCAAATTCTTTTTTTAGTTAATATTACCAGACTCTTTTCCTACACCAATTTGACGTCCCACCGAAGAAAACACGCCTCGGTTCACCATAGTCTTTATAGCAAGAAAATCATAACCTAGGTACGTGAGTCGGAACCCATCATCTACAAACAAAATATTAATAAATTAGAAAATATCTCTAGCAATAGCTTTTGAAATAAAAATTGTCACCTACTCACATTTTGAAGAGTCATGATGCAACAACTTGTGCTTGAGCAAATTCTTTAACACCTTATAAGTTCCACCATGTCTATATATACAACTCATAAAATTAGTATTTGTCATGAATTTCCCATGTAACACAAATGCTTAAAGAAAGATTATAGACACAAAAGATATATGCAGATGCATGCAAGTAGAGACCAAGAGACAATATATATTGAATATACATGAATATAATTGTGGCGGTAGAGGTAACCTGAGTGAAGCAATGCGATCTATGAGCTCTGCAGGTACAATTTCGTGCTGAGAAGGGAATAAAACATGTTTTTAACAAGTAAAACAAATGATAGATATACGCTTATATCTATATATAGTGATACCAAATAGCAATTTAGAAATGAATTACATTGCGCATTCCCATCTCGACAACAGTAAGAACCCTGAAGTCATCTTTGGAAAGGTACCGAAGAACATTCACATCAAGCTTCATTACTCTTCTTTTGCACTTTCTTCTATTGTAAAATTGATGAGATGAAAATCTTTGTTAGAGTTTAATTTGGGTTAGTGAGATGTAAAAATGAAGAAAAGAAAAAAAGTAAAATTAACTTAAGGGCAATAATACTTTGCAAGCAGAAATGATAAAGCATTGATAATCGTGTATGTCATTTATATGTTCTGTTTTACAAGAGCTACAAATTTTAAAACATGTTAACTAAGTTGGATCCATCCTAGTAAGTATCTCTGCATTTTGGAATCAAATCATAAAAAAATTACGCAATGGATCGCAGAAGAATTCCCCTTTCTCGGGACGACTTACACGTTATAATTTTTGTTTTACATGTTTTTGAAAATATAAAAGTAAAATGTGACACACATAAGAAGATAACAAGTTAAAAAGAATAAAAGAGAAAAATATCTACATGACAGAGAAAAGATAGACAACAAATGTCACTGCAAGAAACACAAAAGGGTCATATGCAAAAAGAAGGTACATCTTGTCTCCATTCCATGACAAATCACCTCATTTTGAAGTAAAAGTTACTGTTTTCATATGGAAATTCAACATGGAGCTTGTTACAAATTTAACACACTCTTAAAAATTCAATATTTGACATATATGTCATGAATCATGAGCAAATCATATTAATCCCATTCCAAATGACAAAAGCATGAGTATTTGTTTTCTTTTATAAATCGTCATGATTTTACCATTCTAACCTTCAATCCTCATAACAAGTATTACATAGTTTAAAACTTCAACTGGCAAAGCTACATATACAAGGAAAGTCAATTATAAATGAAAAGGCAATCAAAGTAAATGGAAAAGATTAATCCACTGCTGTAAATGCCTTTAATATAAATACACAACATCTACTATAAAAACCTACAAATAGTTTCTTACTTGTAAGTTATTATTAAGAACCTAAATACATGGAATTTATACTTAAAATCAACATAAAAGAATTAAGGAATATGTCAAAAGAAATATAATTAAACTCATACACTCAATCTGGGAGTGTCAAGCGGACTGACTTAAGCATATGACTTATTGACTCATCCAAGGGGTGGCCATGTTGGTTAGCAACCTGAGTACTTTCACCAAAGGGTGTAAATTACAAGCCCTAGAATAACTGTAAACTACAATCTGGGAGTAATCGCAAATTCAGTGAAATTATATACATTCAGCTTCTGTTACAATTCAGTTATTTTATGTAATAGTAACCGAGTTTGAAAAATTGTTCCGGAGTCACTATGACAAATTCTACAATGTGAAAGTGAAGGGGGAGTGGGCTTTGTAGAACAGTTTTCAAACTTAGTTACCATTAATTTCCTTATGCTTCAACTTTCAAGATTATTCTTTTAGCAAGTATTGAGTTAATATCTATTTCCAGAGTACCCAATAAAACCCTGACTTTAAGAAAACAGAATTCCGATTTCATATCGTATCAGAATTCATAATCAAGGAAGATAGTACTAAATTAACCATATAAACAGTAAATTTGACAAAATCATATGAAATTCGCCAGATGTTGGAAAAGAACACACAAAAGAATTGATAAGATCTTAATTCTAGGATTAAGGCAATTTACCCAGAATCTCTAAGAATTAGAACAGAGATTGAAGATGGAGTGCTAATGGGTTTTATTTATATGAACCGACAGAAGAGAATTAGAGGATAGGAACACGGTTGTTTTACAGTTTTACGACTAACTAATACAAGTGAGAGCTAGTCTCTTTTAAAGGCAGATAGTTAGAAGTTGTTAGATTGTGCAGATCACATAACTTCCTAAATGGCACATAACAAAGAATCAGCACACTGCGATTGCGAAGAAGAATGGTAAAAAAACACTTCACGTAAGCTTTTATATATACCTTTTGCTGGGGAGAATGAGTAAGGAAAATGTGATCGCGCTGTTCAACGATATGAACTTTCGTGGAGGAGTCTGCGCGCTAAACTAAATAAGTGAGAAAATTTTGAAGCCGCGGCGATTAACCGGAAAAACCGAGAGTACAAAATAAGTCCGGAAATAAGCTAAAATAAACCCCTTCTTAAATTAACCTAAGTAGTATATCTTTGGGTCTTTTTGGTAAAGTTTTTTAAAGCTTATTGAATGTGGTAGTTTTTTATTTTAAAACAAAAGGCTACAAGTTATGTTCGGACGAAAAAGCTGGAAGCTTTTTTTCAAACAAAAAAGCTCTAAAAGGAAAAGCTTCTTGAAGTAGCTTTTAAAACTAGCTGGAAGCTTTTTATATACCAAATTACCTAAATACCTTCTTTAATTACTTTATAATTCCTCATATTTTTATAATTTTTCCTTTTTTTGTCATTTTACGCTATTAAGCTCAAGCTACCAGCTAATTTACTGAACACATATATAAAATAAACAACTTCCAGCTTTAGCTACCAGCTTTTAGCTTCCAGCTATCAGTTAACAGCTTCCAGCTACAGCTACCGACTACTTCCGCCAAACATACCTATATCAGTTCTTTTTTCTTTTTTTTCTCTTATTCAAATTAACTCAAAACCTCAAGTAGTACTCATCTAAAATCAACTTAATCTTTTTTTCACCCTTTTTTATTTATTAAGTTATACATTTATATATTAAACAAATAAAATATTTAAACGATTCTATAAAAATTAAAAGATAGCAAATAATATAAATAAAAATTTTATTAATAAATAATAGTAATAATACATTTCATTCGTCCTAACCATATAATTCTCTAATTGTTTTTTTCTTCGCCGACGTTGCCTTTAAATTAGGAACCGAAAGGTGTTTATCATTGCTAATGTAAAACTCAAAGTCTTTGTCGAATTGCTAGCCTTCTTGTAGTTTCAATGCTTTTTTCTCAACTTCAAGTTTCTTCATTCTATAAGTCATATTTCGGTCTAGTTGTTGGTTGTACGAATATCTTTGGCCCAACAACGTATCAAGGTTTGGGTCGATTGTGGGCCGTATTTCTTATACTGATCGATGGTCTCTTTCCTTTGTTCCAACCGATAGGCCGTTGAGGCTCCTCTATTTCGATGTCGTTAGCCCCCTCTTGATCATTGTCGTCCTCGTGATCATTGTTGAGGTTAAAGTTAACGTCTGCATCGGATGATGGGGTCGGTAGGTTTTGGGTTGAAAATGTTTCACTACGTTTTGTGGGCTGGAAAAAATGAGAGGTCATCGGTTGTACCGTGCAGCACTTTGGACAATTTTTTAGAACGCTCCACGCTCTTCGTGGGTGAAAAGCATTCCCCTTGTTATCCTCCCGTTAACGGTAGTGCGCCAAACTTAGAATATTGGTTTCGCTATGACCGCTTCTTGTATTTATTATGTTGTTGTAGATGCCAGCGAAAGACATTATATTTTTTGTTTAGATATTTGAACTTGGAGGTCACTTGATGAACATTTCTATAGGTTCCACGTTGCATTTGAGTGTGAAACAAGATCTCGACTCTTCTCCAAAAACTATCTACACATCTATAATAAAAATGGTAAGAATAATAATATATAGTAATAATACGTATAATAATATGTAGTGGTAATACGTATAGTAGTATGTATAAAAATTATACAACCCGTATGAGCGTTTCCGACAATGGGGTCCTCGGAAACGTCAACCCAAGCTTAAACCAACGCCACATCTTCCTCGGCCGTCCATTTATTATCTTTTGCTCGACCGAAAAAAAAATTCTTTCCCATTTGTCGTGTCGAGATTTCTTCTTGGGTTCGATTAGATTGTTGGGTTGGAATGGATTGTGGTGTCTCCAGTTGTTGAGTTTCCGGTACATAGTCAATGTCATTGGCGTCATCTTGAATCAAGTTTGGAAGATTGAAGGGTGCCGGAACAAAACCCTCTTGTAACATCCCTTGGTACGTCAATTGGGGAGCGATGGAACGTTGTTGCGTAAATGGTCAGAACCCGATGAAGATTCTTGTTGCGGGTTGAAACCTTGTTGAGTAAACGAGCGGAAACACGGTCGAGGATGGTGTGTTTGAATCCGGGTTTCGACCGAGGATGCGACGTGAATCCATGTTGAACTTTTTTAAAGTGTAGTAGTGTATTTTTTTTAGAGAAGAAGTTTGAAGATTAAAAGAATTTTGGATGAAAAGTGTTGAGTTATGGTTAGATATGAAATAAAGATTAAAAATAATTTGATAATGTCATAAACCTATTTTTTTAATATATATTAAAGATTAAAGAAAGATACATTTTATTTTTCTATATATAAACCAAATTTTGATATAATTACATCTAGATTCCACAATTCATACTCTTAATAGTTTTAGTTTATGAAAAAATTAAATAAAAAAGATCCTGATGTTCAAAATTATGATAATCAGGTGTTAACCTTCCAACACATTGACCCATTTACAACCCTCTTACATGCATATGACTCGCAAATATGCAAACCAATATAATTAAATTGGTTATGTGTGTCTTACATATATGAGTTAGTGTTTTAAATCCTGACAGTGATTAATAAACGGGTCGGGTTTGAGTTAAATGATCCCAACACGCCAACCCAAACACGGAAAACGAGAGTACAAGATGTGAGAACCATACGTGTCACGTACTAGGTCATTGTCACGTCAGTGTGAGCGTGAGCGTCACATCAACGACACTCCCTCCTTACTTTTTCATTCTTAAACCCAGGAAATAACCATATTTCACACGCTTCAAATGCTAAATTATAAGTCTTCAATAAGAGTTAATTACACGGTTGGTTCTTTAAGTTTGGCCTATATCACAATTTTAGTCTTTTACAAGAATTTTTTTCATTTTAGTCCTTTATTTTCAAAACTTTAACACGGATTGTCCTTTGTCCGTTAAAAATGTTAAATTTTTTAAAATACCCATTTTACCCTTCTCTAATATTACACGGACGGTCCTTTAGAAAAATTAATAAAAAAAATAAAATAGTTCACTCCTCTCTTCCACCCACTCTCAAGAATCAGCGCCTCCACCAAATCAGAACCCTTTATTCTCTTCAATTTTGACTTTGGTATGGTTTATTCTCTCCAATGTATTTGATTTCTAGAATTTGAAATCTGAATGACTTTATGTTCTTGATCACCACAGTTTTATAGTTCCTTTTTTCTTTTTGGGTGAAAATAAAGAACATAAACAAAAATTTGAAGATCAAAGTACTTATCTTCAGTTACTTTGGTTACCAGGACACTAAAGTAGATGAAAAAAATAACTTTTGATCTTATTGCAATAAATCCTACCTACAAAACAAACATTCATCTAGTTGCAAATCCTCTCATAAGTTTATGCAGAGTGCAAGCTCGTCATTGTTAACTAATACAAAGATTGCTAGTCAATTAATATTGATAAAAGTTTGGCTAAAAAATAAAAGATGCGTTCTTTGTCCCACATCGGTAGAGTGAAGGAAGATGAAGAGGATTCCATGCCTATAAAAGGAGTCAAAGGCTTTGGTTGAAAAGCGTCCTAATCAAATATATAATCTAAGTATTTGATTCTTTCTTTCTTGTTCTCTTGTATGAGTGGTAGAAAGTGGTGAGTTAAATCTTAGCGTTTTACCCACATTGTAACTCTCTCATCAGTATAATAAAGTCTCTCCAGTTCTTGCCCCGTGGACGTAGATTGACACACCGTCGATCGAACCACGTAAAATCCTTGTGTTTGTGTTCGTGTTCTTCTTTATTTGTTTTTCCTTCCCTTAATCATAACAAGTGGTATCAGAGCCACGGTTGTTTCTCTCTGTGGCTCGCATCTGTTTGATTGAAGATGTCTTCGCATAAGTTTGACATAGAGAAGTTTAATGGGTCCAACGATTTTACTCTCTTGAAGGTCAAGATGAGGGCACTTCTGGTTCAACAGGGGTGTGCGGTGGCGTTAAAGGGCGATGACAAGTTCTCGAAGGATACAAAGGAGGAGACCAAGAAGGAGATACTGGGGAAGGCACATTCTGCAATTTTGATGTCGGTTACTGATGAGGTGTTACGGGAGGTGGTAGATCAGACGACGGCTTCTGGGTTATGGAACAAACTGTGTGAGAAGTATCAGAATAACTCTCTCACGAACAGGTTGTATTAGAAGCAACGCCTGTATACTCTACGGATGTCGGAAAGTACTCAGGTAAAAGATCATCTAGATTCGTTTAACCGCATTATTCTTGATCTTCAAGGGGTTGGGGTTAAAATAGATGAAGAAGACCAAGCCCTAATTTTATTGTGTTCACTACCTAATTCATATGAGAATTTCGTGGATACCATGCTTTATGGTAGAAACGAAATTAGTATTGATGATGTGAAAGATGCTCTCTTGTCTAAAGAATTGAAACGGATGGTTTCGGGTTCTGGGTCTGGTGAGGAGTCTTGTGGTTCAGGTATGTTTGCAGGTAGGGGAAGATCACAGGAGAGGGGTAAAGGGAAAGAGAGGTCGCGTTCAAAATCAAAATCATGGGGCAAAGTTAGATGTTATCTTTGCAAGGAAAAGGGTCACATTAAACGAGATTGCCCTAAGGGTAAGGGAGGTTTAAAGGATGGGTCTAGTAGCAGTGGCAGTGCTACTGTGGTACAAGACAGTTCTGATGAAGGGAATTTTGGCGATGTTCTGGCAGTTTGTAGTGCAAGCACTGCTGATCTCTGGGTTATGGATTCTGGTGCTTCTCATCACATGACTTTCTCTCGTGATTTGTTCATCACTTTTAAGGAGTGGAATGGGTCCGTGAAGTTAGGTGATCATAAAGTACTAGATGTAAAGGGGAGCGGGATAGTGCAGGTTAAAATGTACGACGGAATTGTCAGAAATCTGGATTGCTGGTATGTTCCCGGACTTAGAGTTAATTTGATCTCTCTTAGTCTCCTAGCCAAGAATGGTATGAAATACTATGGTGAAGGGGAATGGGTGAAGGTTTTAAGAGGTGCCCTAGTACTGATGAAGGGGCAGATGCAACATGGGATTTATCTCTTGCAGGGCAGTGCAGTAAAAGGAACGGCGGCGATGTCTCAGTCCATGAGTAAGGGTGATGAAAAGACAAATTTATGGCATATGCGTTTGGGTCACATGAGTGAGCAGGGCTTATCTGTGTTGGGCAAGCAGGGTCTACTTGGTGGAGATGTGATGGGTAAGATTCATTTCTGTGAGGCTTGTGTCAAAGGGAAGCAACGCAGGGTTAGGTTTTCTACTGGGCAGCACACTTCAAAGGAGGTTCTGGAATATGTTCATTCAGATTTGTGGGGTCCGTCACCGGTGAAATCGCAGGGTGGTTGTCAATATTTTGTCACTTTCATTTATGATTACTCTAGAAAGGTCTGGGTGTGCTTTCTCAAGACAAAAGATGAGGTGTTTGGGAAGTTCAAGGAGTGGAAAACCATGGTTGAAAAACGGACTGGTAAACAGGTCAAGACTCTGAGAACGGATAACGGGTTAGAATTCTGCAACGCGCCATTTGATGACTTCTGTAAAGCAGAAGGTATAGTGAGGCACCGCACTGTACGACACATACCACAGTAGAATGGTGTTGCAGTATGAATGAATCAAACACTCATGTCGCGTGCACGGAGCATGCGAATATTTGCTGGTCTATCGAAACAATTCTGGGTTGAAACGGTTAACACCGCTAGCTATCTGGTTAATAGGTCTCCATCAACTGCTATCAATTTGAAAACTCCTCAAGAGGTATGGTCCGGTAAACCCTCTGATTACTCTAATCTAAGAATATTTGGATGCCCTGCATATGCTCATGTGAATGATGGTAAGCTGGAGTCGCGGGCGGTTAAATGCATATTTCTAGGATATGCAACAGGGGTCAAAGGCTATCGACTGTGGTGTACGGAAGGTAAAAACCCTGGTAAATTTCTCATTAGCAGAGATGTAACCTTTGATGAATCTGCTATGCTTGATAAGGGTAGAGGAAGTTTTGGTGATTGCGCAGGTACAAAAGACCAAGGTGCTGACCAGAGGGTGGAGTTTGATAGTCAAACTTCTGACAGAGTTGTGATAGAGGAAGAACAACAAGAGGAAAATAATAATAATCAACCTGATCAATCAGAGCAGTTAGAACCTCAAGGGGAACCAGTTGAGGGGGAATATGATAATTCTGGTAACGGGGTTGAAGATTCCATAGCAGCTAGAAGAGGGAAAAGAAACATACAGCGTCCAGCAAGGTTTGCAAGTTATGTTAATTCTTGTGATATTGACTCTGTTGCTTATGCCTTGGCAGTTGGTGATGATGTTGGTTCTGATGAGCCAAGGTCATATAAAGAAGCAGTGGCGAATATAGATGCAGAAAACTGGTTAATAGCTATGAATGAAGAAATGCAATCTCTGGATAAGAACAAGACTTGGGAGCTTGTTCCATTACCAAAGGGGGTGAAGCCGGTGGGTTGCAAGTGGGTCTTTAAAAGGAAGGAGGGAATTCCTGGTGTTGAACCTGCTAGGTTCAAGGCGAGATTGGTGGCGAAGGGTTTCTCACAGAAGGAAAGGGTTGATTATCATGAGGTTTTTTCTCCTGTGGTGAAACACAAAACTATCCGGGTTCTTTTAGCAATGGTGGGTGCATTTAATATGGAGCTTGAACAGCTATATTTGAAGACTGCATTTCTCCATGGTAACCTTGAAGAACGGATATACATGTCTCAGCCGGAGGGGTTCGATAGTTCTGAGAAAGACCGGGTCTGCTTGTTGAAGAAATCACTATATGGCTTAAAACAGTCTCCGAGGCAATGGTATAAAAGGTTTGATGCATTTATGATCTCTAATGGCTATGAGCGTAATCAGTTTGATAATTGCGTGTACTCGAAGAAAGTTTCTGGTGGTTCTTTTGTTTATCTGTTGCTGTATGTGGATGATATGTTAATTGCAGCTAAAAACATGGCGGTAATTAATGACTTGAAGGCTCTTCTGAAAAGTGAGTTTGAGATGAAGGATTTGGGTGCAGCTAAGAAGATACTTGGTATGGAGATCTGGCGTGATAGAGCATCAGGAAAACTTTGGGTTTCTCAAGAGAAATATGTAAAGAAGGTTCTGCAAGCTTTCGCAGTTGATCAATCCAAACCGGTAAGTACTCCGTTAGCAGCTCATTTTAAACTTGATCGGAGCACTGTACCAAAGTCGGAGGGAGAGATTAGCTACATGAAGACTGTTCCTTACTCTAGTGCTGTTGGAAGTCTTATGTATGCCATGGTCTGTACTCGCCCCGACCTGGCTCATGCGGTGAGTGTGGTTAGTCGATTTATGGCAAATCCGGGGAAAGCTCATTGGGGTGCCGTTAAGTGGATTCTGCGATATTTGAAGGGTGCTTCAGATATGTGTCTGGTTTTTGCTGGTGACTTGTTGAAACGGAGGTCACTAACCTGCTATATCTTCACTTTGTTCGGATGTGCAGTCAGTTGGAAGTCTACTCTACAACCTACGGTTGCATTGTCGACGACTGAGGCAGAATACATGTCAATGACTGAGGGTATAAAGGATTGTATCTGGTTACATGGTCTGGTGCAAAGTTTGGGTCTGAAGGTGAAGAAACCGGTTCTCTTCTGTGATAGTCAGAGTGCTTTGGGTCTGGCTAAGAATCCTATTTATCACGAGAGAACGAAGCACATAGATGTGTGGTTGAAATTTATTCGTGATGAGTTGGAGGAAGGAAGGTTTGACATCGAAAAGATAGCTACTGAAGATAATCCAGCAGATATGTTGACAAAGTCGTTACCAACGGAGAAGTTCGAGCATTGCTTGAACTTAGTGAATGTTCGCCGGTGATAAAGTCCCTACGGGGCATTTGGGCAGGAAGGAGATGACTGAGAGATACTGAGAACCTTTGACAGTTGGAAGAAATTCCAAGTCAAGGTTGGGATATTCTAAATGGTGATAGTCTTTTATGGTGGAGTATGATAGTTCTCTGATTTGAGAATTATGATTGTCGGTTTAGACAATGCTTTCTCTAGATGTGCCATTGATGTTTCTTTTATTGTAGCCAAGGTGGAGATTGATAAAAGTTTGGCTAAAAAATAAAAGATGTGTTCTTTGTCCCACATCGGTAGAGTGAAGGAAGATGAAGAGGATTCCATGCCTATAAAAGGAGTCAAAGGCTTTGGTTGAAAAGCGTCCCAATCAAATATATAATCTAAGTATTTGATTCTTTCTTTCTTGTTCTCTTGTATGAGTGGTAGAAAGTGGTGAGTTAAATCTTAGCGTTTTACCCACATTGTAACTCTCTCATCAGTATAATAAAGTCTCTCTAGTTCTTGCCCCGTGGACGTAGATTGACACACCGTCGATCGAACCACGTAAAATCCTTGTGTTTGTGTTCGTGTTATTCTTTATTTGTTTTTCCTTCCCTTAATCATAACAAATATACTTCCTGTTGATTTGTATATTATCAGATATACCAGAACACTTGATGCAAATATATGTGTAAGCAGGTATGTTTCATGCCAATTTAAACGAATGGGTTGACCACCAAAAGACACAAAAGTAGATAACTCACCTGTCTGCCCCAAAACGCCACCCAAACAACAATGAAAACATAACGAACTAATTACCATGACCACCCTCTAAAGTTGTCAATTTTATTCTCTACTGATGCTCTACAACTTCATAGTCAACCACTTCACGAAACAGAGCAGGATCAAGAACACAATTTTCACTCCCATAAACAATAGCATGTACACTTGCCATGAGTTTCGCAATCTCTCTTTTTGAAAATATGGTTGAGGTGAGTTTCAGATTCAGGCGGTGCTGGTGATTTCAAGTGGCCGGAAAATATGGTGGACTGGTGGAGGCGGTGGTTCTTGAGAGTGGGAGTAAGAGAAGAGTGAGCTATTTTATTTTTATTAATTTTTCTAAAGGACCATCTATGTAATATTAGAGAAGGGTAAAATGAGTATTTTAAAAAGTTTAACATTTTTTAACAGACAAAGGACCATCCGTGTTTAAGTTTTGAAATTAAAAACTAAAAATGTAAAAAATTCTTGTAAAGGACTAAAACTGTGATATAGGCCAAACCTAAAGGATCAATCGTGTTTTTGTATAAGAAAATATTGTTTCTTTTATCACATCGATTTTTTTTCTGTCTTTTGGTTTCACATTTTTATTTTTTTAATAATAAAAATTTTGTGTCATAAAATATAATTTCATTTATTGTCGTTGTGTTCTTTTCTCTTTGTTAATTATTAATATAATCATTTATTTTTTTCATTTTTTTAAAAAACTACTATGAGATATAATTGTATCTATTTTAAGAAGTTTACTTATATTATGCTTAACTTTATATATGTTTTTAATACGAAAAGTTTTATAAAATTAAACACGCTCATAAATCAAGTGGCAAACAAAACACTTTGCTTAATTATATATATATATATATATATATAAATATATATATATATATATATATATATATATATAGAGAGAGAGAGAGAGAGAGTGAGAGAGAGAGAGAGTAAGGATCCATTAAGAGGGATATATTGGTAAGAGGGCTAAGAGGGGTTTTCAGCCATTGGATGCATATAAAGAGTCAACAAGATTAAGTCAAAGATGATGAGATTTACATTTCTATAAATAAGGACAGAGGGGTAAATCAGGTACAATACGTCTTTTATGGATAATAGCAGTTATGGAAGGGACTAAAATTTAGGGACGTGAATTGGAAACGATATTTAAAAAAAAATTGATGAACATTGAGAAACAAAAACACATAACATTGATATACTTTCTGATATAATATTTGATTACCATCTTTGATGAACATGGCTAACCAAAAACTAACCGATCGGATATTGATAAACTCTCTTGAACCAAATATTGATGAATAACACTAATACTCACCATCATCATTCATAAACAAAAATTAATCAGAAACTATGCTCGTCACCATCATTCATACAAAAAGACTCTAACACCATTCATCATTCTTAAACTACCCAATTCATCATAAACACTTATGCTCACCACCATTCATAAAAAAAATGGTGAATACCTTAATCTTTATGCAAAACAAATAGATGAAATAAAAAGAATTAAGATGCAGAAACAAAAACCGAACACAGATATCCACAAACAAAAGGTAAAAATTTGATGAAAATAAATCTTATTGATGAAATATAATTTTGATGAAAATTCACTTTATTCACAAAAATACAGAAGAACACAAAAAACTCAAAAAAACACTGTATATACTTTTACTGATCCATGTACCTCTCCACCTTCAAGATTGCCGGATTCCGGCAGATTCGCGATGGCGGCGCAGGTCAGGAGGCGTCGTCGATTTCAATGTTGCATATAAAAAGTATATACATTGTTCGCAGGTCTGGAGGCGTCGTCGATTTCAATTCGCAGGTCTGAAGGCTTCAAGGCAGCGACGGATTCCGGCAAATTTCGCGATGGCGGCGCAGGTCGGTGGATAGAAGGTGTTTGAAGGCAGCGCCGTAACCCTAATTCACTACAGGTCGGAGAGACGCTTGGGTTCACCAGAGGTCAGAGATACTTGGAGGTCGCATCAGATGGTCGGTGGAGGTGAGCGTTCCGACGAAAATAGGGACTTTGAAGGCGGCGGTGATGAAGGTCGGCGATGGCAAAAGGGACTTTGAAGGGCGGCGGAGGAGGTGAGCTTTCTGTTAAAGGAGGAGGATTGGGAGTAGGGTTTGCTCTGAGATCTGATTCACGGTGATAAATATACAAAATAAGATAGGAGCGTATATTAAGGGAGAAAATGTATAGACAGGAGAGAGAAGGTATTTGAAAAGTCTAAATTACCCTTTTGTTGAGCAAGCCATGTGTCACTTCCAGCTTCCCCCTTAGCCCCCTTACCAATATATCCCTCTTAATTGATCTTGATTCTATATATATATATATATATATATATATATATATATATATATAGAGGAAAGTTCCATCGAGAACAAAAAAAATGCGAGAACTGCGAGAACCGATCTAAACCGTAAAATATCTACCAAACGCCAAGATATTAAATTATGAAAATTATACCAAATATGCTCTTTAACATGACATTCATATTGTTATATTTTTTTCAACAAAAAAAATTCGTTTTTGCCAGGTTTTTATTTTATCACTATAAGGTATGTTACATATATGTAATCAGTATTTAACATATTTGTAATTAGTACTATAAGGTATGTTACATATATGTAACGAATTTTTTTTATTGAAAAAACTATAGCAATATGGATGTCATATTAAAGAGCATATTTTTATCGTTTATTTGGTATAATTTTCATAATTTTATATGTATTTATATGTTGGCGTTTGGTAGATATTTTAGTTTTAAAAAGATGGGGATCAGTTCTCGCAGTTCTCGCATTTTTTTTGTTCTCGATGGAACCCTCCCCTATATATATATATATATCTTTAGTGTACAGAATTTTTTAAAAATCAATAATGCTCATAAGCCAAATATGCAAACAAAGCCTATCAATCTAAAATCACCAAAACTAAATGACAAACAACCTTTAACAACCTATAATAACTAAACCAAATCATAAATAACTCAAAACCTTAAATTTTTTATTTGAATAAATAGTAAAAGTATAATAGGAACCTTCTTGAATTAAATAGTAAAAAACACAAATTATAAAAAGTTGCATTATTAAGCAAAAAATATAAAGCGCAACGAAGTGTGGAATCATGACCTTTTTATAAATACAATTTGTAAGTAGTTGATGTGATATTATTAACCTTCTTTTTTTGTGCAAATTTAAAAACATATAAAATAAGAAACAATAGTTTTTAAAAAAAAATGATTGAAAGATGAAATAGTAAGATGCATGTGTTACAAACCCATTGACACAAGTTCTACTCTCATCCTACCATCTTTTTTCTTCATAGACATATATCATTACTTTTTAATATTTATATATTATTATAATTATATATTAAATCCACAAGCAAAATAACCGGGTACGTCATTAACTTTATTTTTTAAAGAGAGATCAAATGTTTCAAATTTTCATTCTAAACATACGTATTAAACGTTTAGTTTATATATTCTATACATTCTTATTTTTGTTTTCCGCCGCAACGCACGGGTGCTACCAACTCGTTGTATTGAATTTGAAAGAGAAAAGTAAAATTAAAAATGTGACATTTAAATGTGAGACTCCGTCAACTTATTTTACAATCATCCATTTTCTTTAGATTTTTATATTATTTTTCATTTATTTTAGTATAAATATTTTTTATTGTTTTTAATAATTAGAACGTATGAAAATTAACAACAATCGGTCTTAATAAATTACACCAAAAAATAGGATTTTTCTCTCTGATATGTTTTATACAATTTTTTCTTGGTTCTTTTATATATTTGTTATTTCATATGTGAAATATTTTGTAAAATTTTAACTAGGTTTTTTTTCCAAGATAGATGTTTGAAATTCATCATATGAAATTCATATGTAAAAAGTTATATGAATGTTTGAAATTCATCAAATGCAATTCATATATGAAAAGTTATATGAAATTTAACCGGATGTTTAATACAATTTTTTAACTGGGTTTTCTTAAATGGTATCATTTCACATGTGAAACATTATCAGCTTGTTATTTAAATCACATATACCAAACATATATGATACAAAGAAACATATAATGTGAAAACGTTTATTTATAAAAAAAATATAAACTTTAAATTTCATTTCTATTTTAAAAAATACCTCTCACCAATCTAAAATACTTGCAATCACAAAGTGATAGATTTACCTAATTAAAGAACTCATTTAAAGCCATTAAATAGAAAGGAATGTAATAAGTTACACAGTACAATCCTAAATAATGGTCACCAAGATGATATCTGAGCGTAAATGTCAAAAAAAATACTGGTCTAATAATGTCAAAATACAGATATGATATGTGGTGGGAGTTTGAATATTAATGGAGGAAAGTAAAGAGAGGATGCCCGATCGAGGAAGACTCGTAAAGGACAAAAACTCAGATCTACTTCGTTAAGTGGTGTTGTTAGGTTAAATTTCGAAGGTAGAGGTTTATGTGGTAGCGTTGAAACTTGAAAGGGATGTACGGTGGTAATAGAAAAATCGTAAGTGAGAGATGCAATAGAAGGCGTCGGAGATGGAGGATGGTGGTCGGGGGTTTTGTGAAGCGAAGATACGAGAGAAGGAGCGGAGATGGATGTCGGTGGTCTAGTGTTTCATGAAGGGAAGGTTGCGTCGTTTAGGTCGTAGTTCATCGGCAGTCGATGCTCGAATCTCTCTGGTATACACGTTTAGTTTCCATCATTGAGAAAGTGGCTACACAAGATCTGATTGGAGTTCTATTTGGAAAATTATGTAATAGATCTGATAAGATTGTTGCATCTTCATGTGTTCTCGTCTGTTCATCGTTGTTAGTTTGTTTGGTATGCAGATTCAAAAATCTCATATCTGTAAATATAAAGTTTTGTATTTGATTGAGGTTTTATAACAACGGGGAACTAGAATTGGATAGTCTACATTTGGTCCTTCAAATACAATTTCTAACCCATCGTACACGGCCATGTCAAGCTACACGACCAGTATACTGCTACCCAGTCCATGCCACGCCCTAACCCTGCACATCCCACGTTGGATAGAACATGGTCCGTGTTGTCCTGCCATACGCGACCTGTATTAGTTTACCTTAAGGGGTCTGTTTGGCCCTACACGGCCCGGGTGTTCCCTCGAACAACCCGTGTTACACCTCTAGATAGCATTAGTTTGATCAAACAACTATGTATCTAACCAAAACAAACCCTAAACCAATTCTCAGTGAATCCCATCGTCGAAAATTACTAAAATGACCCAAAGCATCCCCAAACACTAAAAGACATTACAGTTGATCAACCTAATTATTAAATACACAATCTACCAAAATTTGACCCATAAACTCAATCTAATCATAATTTCATCAAAATGACTTCTAAATTTAAATTCTAACTTCATAATCTGAAATATAATCAATTTGTAACTTTACCACATTTATCAAGGCCTCTAAAACGCCTAATAACCAAAATCTAAATTTTAACAACAAAAGACTATATAAACATACCTTAAAGCTTGGATTAACAATAAACTTACTCTCCAATTTCTCCAAATAATGAATTTTCTCTCATTGTCTTCTTCTTTCTCAAAGGGTCTAGTTGACACACACATGCACACAATACACTCAATCTTGACTTAGTCAAAACACTTCCTCTTTTAATAGCAAAGTTTGAATAGTTGCTAAAACCAGTCCCCTAAGTTCTATTCTTTTATCATTTAAGCCACACATTTTATTTCAAGCAAATATTTTGAGATGTGGCAGAAATGGTCCCTCTGATTATAATAATACAAACACATAAACCCTCTTAAGTACTCTTAACCAAATAGAAATAGTAATAATATACGCACTAAACATAATAAGCTATAAAAATACAATTACTTACTTTAAGGTGTTACAGTTTACTACTTTACCTGTGAAGAAGAACAACGAGAAAAAAATAGTAACGGTGTTACCGTAATAGTATACAGTTAACAGTTTATTTAAAGCTAATACGATTTAAATAAATAGACGGTGGAGATTCATCCTCCCATTCTCACAAACATAGAGTAAATCAAAAAACTACTTTATAGCAAATAAAGAACCAGACTAGTGATATCACTTCTTCGTTTAATATTGCAAATATAAAATAAATTTACAGTTACAAAATGTTAATAGGGATATTTTACGTGTGAAAATATTAAGTAACCAGACAAAAAGAAAAAGAAAATTTAATTACCAAATAAGACGATTAAAATAACTATAATTGATTAATTATTGAAGAAACATAAAATAAAATAAAAAATAATTACAAAATGAGATCATCGAAATAACACCGAGCTGAAGAAGATTTAACCAATATATATATATACCTGTGGCTGTATTTTGATGTCCATCGGCCAGGATTAATTTCCAGTGACAGATACCACAAGTTGCCCCAAGATCGACGATATTCCGTCAATCGATCTACCAGATCCAAAATCGCCAATACACAATTAAAACAAAAACAGATCCAAGTAATCGATCGTTACTCATCGGAATCTTCATCACCGCCGAAGATGGAAAACTTATTGACGAGAAGGAAGAGTACGAGGAGGAGGACGAGGGCGACGCCGACAGGAGATCCGCTTGCACGGTGGATGGAGTTAGGTCCTCCGGTGGAGAAGATGTTTGAGACGAAAGAATCGGAGGAGAGGAATTGGATGACTAGCAAGAGAATGACTGGAAGGAGTAACAAACCTAATGGACTAAGAAGCTCAGCGATGAACTCCGTCAAGGCTTCGCCGACGCCAGCGTCGCCGAGGAACATTGGAATTCCGATCAACACAACTACTACGACGGCAAGTAGAATCCCATAGGGTGCTCCTCTTCTTTCCTCTATCATTGTAGTTGTGCTGCTCAGCTCTGTGGCTGTGTGTGACTGATCTGAAGGTTTTATATTGTTTTTCTATACAGTGGATGTGGAGATGTGAATGGGGTAGTGTTTGTCTTAAAGTAGATTGAAATTTGTTCTATTTGAGATTTGAGATGAACACGTTTTGTAAGAAAATATCTTAAACTCGTAAACATACTTTGAACGTACAAGAATATTTAATGCACACGTTTAAAATAGTTGATATTTAATTCATACTTAATTCATATTGTATACGGAATCACTTGTGATTGCAATATTGTATATTAAAATTTTAAGACTATATTTTACATGAATTTTATTAAACATACTCTTTAAACTTGTTATAAGTTTACAATAGAACTTACAAGTTTATACATCTTATTATTTAAGGTACATGATGTATATTGTTATATTATTATTCATTTGGTCCGTGTTTGATTTGTGTTCCTTGTATATATATCATTTGTGTTTTAAATACTCATGGGAAAACATTTAACCATTGACGCCATCGACGTCCACAACTCTTGCTATCGCTACCAACCATCAACACCCCTGACGCCATAGTCGTCCATACATTGTCCGTGTGTTGAGAGCCTCTAATTATGGTACCAACAAGCAACAACCACCACCGGTAACCATCACATTCGTCTTTGGTAACCATTTATATAATTGGCTGGATCATCTAGTGCCCTTCAGAGCGGGAGTAGTATAAAGTTGGACGCTCAAACTTCAGTGAAATATACAATGCAAAAGATTTTACTATGTGGCGGCGAAGTGATGATGGACTAACGGCCAAAGTGGTAGCAAGGAGGTCAACAACACTAGGAGTTATGACTATAGCGATACAAGCTATAACTATAGTGACAGCTAGGAGTATTCATGGATGGTTAATCGAGAAATGATTAACCAGTTATCGGTTTGACATATTCTTGAATCTAAACCGAAACAGACATTTAACCACTTATTTTGGTTAGATAATTTGATTAACCAATTAAACACTGCTTTAAAACTAAATAGTTAGATGTGTTATTACGATTTACAACATAACAATACCATTGCTACGATGCACACCTACCCTTTGACTGTGGGCTATTACAATTAGAAACATAGGTTGTAATACCCGTGATTTTCAAATTGTAATATTATTAATTAATATTATTAAAAAATAAGCTTTAAAAAAAACTTTTCTTTTTAAAATATAATTTAACTAATAGAAGTTTTTTCTTAAAACATAAATTAAACTTTAAAATATAATTTAACCAATAGAAGTTTTTTCTTAAAACATAAATTAAACTTATAAACAAATATGATATCTATAATCCTAAAACTAAATTTCCTTAATTTAAACCCCAACAATCCCGTTTACAAATTTATAAAACCCAAAAATTTAAAGAAACCCAATATTTTACAAAATCACCACCGCCATAGTTCTCTTCACCAAGCCACTTTTGTTCCATTAGTTTTCTTCACCAAAGATTTTGTTTTGTCAAAGATTTTGTTAATTCTCTTTTCTTTTTTCAAATGGTTCATATATATAATTTATTTATAGGATCTATGAATAATATTATATAATGATGACGAATATGAACATAAAAACAATTACATACTGCCGGTGTTAATAGTGGAAATATTGTGAGGTTTTAAATTTCAGAAAATGGGGAGCGCAAAGAGGGAGATAGCGCCAGTGTTAATGAAATTTGAGGTGTTATTGAAATTTGCATACTGCCGGTGATTTAGAATCAAGAGATCAATCGATGTGACCGATCTGATAAGGATATTACATTTTACAATCACTTTATTACACCTTATAAATTTTTACATCATCAAATTTTATATTTTACTTTAAATATCTCCGTGTTTATACACGGGTTAACAAACTAGTATTTAAATAAATAAATAATAGCTTTTATTATTTTAAAGTAGGCTTTAACACCATTATACTTTAGTTAGTCTAAAGACCAAGAATGTCGCGAAGGGAAACTAAGAAGGATATTTAGGTTTAATTAGGGCACAAGCCTCCGCACCCTTATTTTCAATCAGCCGACTTTTTCCACTGTTAGGAGTGGTGTGTGAGCCATAAACTACAAAGATTGATGGAGCAAGTAGCAGAAATCGAGCATTTGTGCACCAAATCAATTGATTTCGGTTGGAATTCAATTGATTCGTTATGGCAATTTGCACACATTCACTCTAGTTAGCTGAGTTTAAAGGGCCTTGGCTTAGCAATACTGAAGTCTGGAAAAAGAGATCTCATACTTTAAGGTTGTGAACTCAAACCCCAATAGTGGACATGTGACCGAGAATTATATGAATACTAGTAACTCAAACCCCAATATTGTAAATAATGCTATTTGAGTTGTACAATTTTAAAAGTGTTAAGATTGTTACTGGAAGTTGATCAACTCAACTTAACCCTAAAAATCCGAAAGAGGGTTAGGATCTAGCAGTCTCAAAAAATAATCATATAAAAGAAAAATATGATATCATAGTTACTCAAGCAACCACAAACAAAACAAGTTGTTTGTTTGTATGCGTGTGTGTGCATCTAACAAGAAAAAAACCAACCCGGATTCTTCCTCCTTTGTGGTCGGCCAAACCAACAGGGAGAGGGGAAGAGAGTTTTTTGGTGGCTTGTTTCTCAAGCTATCTCATTAACTTACGAGGTAAAATTAAGTTAAATCTATTTTAAATACCATTTTATATAAAATAGATCAAGCCCAGATTTAGCTCATATTGAATTTGGTTCAAATAAAAAGTGAATTAATGTAAAATGTGTAAAAGGCATTCACAAGATGACATGTGGCAAAAACTATAAAAGGGTAAATTTGATTTTTTATATCGTTTATGATGCATTTAAAAAAATTTAATTAGTCAAACTAATCCATATTATGTTGGTAAGTATTTCCGCCTGTTTTTATCCTTTTCTCCAATATTCTTTCTGATTTTCATGAGCACTCTCAAGTTTCTTTATATTGGTTTAATTCTGTTTCATGTCTCCTTACAAATTGATTTAAGAATATGTACAGTGTTCATCATTTTAATCGAACAAAATAATATATTCATCGATTTTTGAATATATGATAATCCATCAATTATTTACTACGCAATCATCAATTTTTGAAATAAATTATGAAGTTGGGCATCCTTCAATTTTTGAAATATATGATAATTCACCAATTATTTAATATGCAGTCATCAATTTTTAAAATAAATGAAGTTCCGCATTTTTCAATATTATTGTATATTAAATTAATAACATAAATGAAGTGTGCGTACCTTTTCTTTCCAATGAATCATTTCCTTCTGATAAAACAGTCTTTTATTTAACTAATCGTATGAATTCCGTTTTTCAAACAATCGTGATTGCTAGAGGCCACGTAGCATATTTCTCGGTATTAGGGTAACTGAATTGATCATTTTATTCCAATTTTGCCATCGCGTCTCAATTAAACCGTCCTTCCATGTCATCCATTTTGACCGACGGAAATTGACATTTTATGGCAATCCGACGGTTAGGATTGTCTCTTACCCTTTTTACATTTTCACACATTTTACTATAACCACACTCTATATATACATATTATTCCAAAAAACATATTTTACCCCGCCGTATCGCGCGGGTAAAACACTATATATATATATATATATATATATATATATATATATATATATATATATATATATATATATATATATATATATATATATATATATATATATATATATACGGAATACCAAATCTGAGCCGTTGATCTCATCACCGTTATTGTTGCCAGTTAATGTTGCTCTCCCCAGTTAATGCTGTCAGTTATATTTCATGACTGAATTGATGTTGCCAAATGTTAATGTTGCCACTTAATGCTGCCCCTCCTCATTTAATGCTATATATATATATATATATATATATATATATATATATATATATATATATATATATATATATATATATATATATAGTGGGAGATTCAAAAGAGACCAGGAAATAAAAAAAGTACGGGAGACCAAATCTGAGCCATTGATCTCATCACCGTTAGTGCTGTCAGTTAATGATGCCCTCCCCAGTTAATGCTCCCAGTTATATTTCTGCTTTAATGAATAATAACTGTGTTATATCTGTACAATTCTGAGTTTGTTCAAACCAGTTTGGTTGTGAATCAGGACAACTTAAGTATGAATTATGACCTGTAAAACCCAACAGTGGTATCAGAGACTCGGCTCAATTTATCACAGTGTTATATATATATATAGTGTTTTACCCGCGTGATGCGGCGGGGTAAAATATGTTTTTTGGGATAAAATGTAACCTTTGAAGTAAAATTAATAGAAGAAGAATGTGATTATCGATAATATGTGTTGTCTATATTAAAACCATTTTAAAATGACTAAATTTAAGATAAGTAATCAAGATATACTTTAAAAAATCATTTTTTAACAAAATTTATGTTGAATTTAATATTATTTAAATCACAACAAAAATGTAATACCTTAAAGAAATATTTATTAATTTTTTAAAACTATTTTAATTAAGTAGTACAATTACTAAAAGATTACTTACAATACCTTAAAGCAATAAATTATTGAACTAAACTTGAGTTCAATTTAATATGCAATAAATCATAATAATTGATTACAATAATTTAAAATTAATGTAATTAATTAGTTTGTTTTGTAACTTACAATTAATTAATTTTCATAACTTCAATGTTTGAAAATGTTTCTTTAATGTATTGTAATATATGCAAAATGTGTTGTACTACTTAACTTAAAAAAGTCTTAAAAAGAAGAGGCTAAATGCTTTATAAGATAGTAAAGATGTTTAGTTATTCAAAAAATATTGATCGAAAATAGCAAATTTCATTCACAATTTATCACACGAGCAGCTTGGATGAACGATCCTAAATACCCTCAAGACAAATTATTGTATAATAATACAATAAGCATACGAGCAGTTTAAATAAGTGGATGAAAACATAGCATGATTTCCGAACATATCCAAATTATACATATTTGCACCTCAGTGAAATGAAGCATTAGACAAAATACCACAAAATAATTGCACGCATCAAGGTGACGCCACATTATCAAAAATTCAAAACGCTGCACCCATCTTGCTCGCAACCATTGAACCTTTCCGGAAAAGATACAAAAAACACAGTACCAAAATGCAATGCATTATGTGACACCAAATAGTCGAGCACCATCTAAAACATATCTAACCCGTGCCTTAAAGACTTTACATTCTGTCATTTGCTTGCTACGCCATCAAGAAGAAAAAAGGAATGGATATCACAAAACCCACAAGTTATGGAAGTATGGTGCCACAGAGCTGCTCACTTCATCTTTTCCGTTTGGAAGAACCAGCACCTCCTCCTCTTCCCCTCCCAGAAGGGGTCTTCTTTGTGCCTGTAGCCTTTGCCTCCGTTTGTATTTGAATTCCTACAACCACACACCCAAAAAAAAAAAAACATATGGGCGTGAGTCCGATGGTAATTGTGAGAATATGTTTCATGTTTGTTGGGAAGACATTGATTACCTTTGGAACTGAGACTCGCGATATCCACTTTTGGCTTTTCCTCAGCATCACCTGTACCTTCTGATAAAAACCACCCACAAAAAAACATTACAGCATTTACATATGTTTAGACGGACCCTTTCAAGTGATAATGTTTCGGGTAAAAGATAACCACTAAAAGGATGAAGATGCAGATGAAGGCGGCAAAAGAGAATGCAAGCATGAGAATAATCTATCAAGTAGAGAAAAGAGATGCTCAAATAAGAAAAGTTTTTACCCAAATCCTCTGCATCCGAGTTGTTTTCTTCATTCTGTACAACAGCATCACCATCTCCCACTGCACCACCATCAATTGGTTCCAGCATTGCTGCAACCCGTTTCTTTGGAGCCTTTTTAATGCCAGGAAGTGTGATCAGGTCTGCTGTACGAATCACACGTGACTTGCTTCCTTTGTTGTATGCCTTCGTTAGTGCAGTTTTCACAGCAGGTGGAACACCATCAAGCGGACTTGGATGCCCCTAACAATACATAATTAACTGGGATTAAGTGGGATACTATGGGCATCTTAAGTAAAGATAGGTAGCAAATAAGCACATTGAGTAAGGGATAAGAAGGTACTATTTGGTACAGCCTGAACCAGTTCAGCTCATGTTCACAAAAATCATATTATTTGTATTTACAATCTAAGTTTTTTTAAGAGGTTTTATGAGCTAAAATCACACTTGGATGACTTTCAACCCAGTTCCTTTTTTAAGCTAAGTTTTGTCTTATATTTCAAATTTTATCCTGTTGCATATAAAAACATAAGCCAAATTTACCCATTCATTACTAAGTAGGTTGAAATTGTCAGCTGGTGATACCTGAAACTTGGACATAGCCATGAGGGAGTCAAAGTCCTCCTGGCTAATAGAGTACGCATCCATAAACTCCACTACCTTTTCAACAGCTTCATCCTGCCGATCAGAAGTCAAAGAAAGTCAATTTGATAGCCAACTCCTCACTCATAGTCCCGAAAGGTATACCAACCTTTGGCAGCAACTTTAGTGGATTGGTCATGTGTTTAAGAAGAAGGGACAGATAATCAAGAGACAGAGTTGACCTACAATAGTTGAACAATATGATCAATAAATGTATGGATATACAACTTTGCATAGATTCAAGTTCATTATGATTTTAAAAGCAGTTAAAGGAAAACTACAAAAATTTATAATCTATTCAGCAACATGACGCACAACAAATTGATCTGGCAGCAGAATGTGTACCTGCCCAAATGGAATTGTAGGGATGCTTGCAGATGAACATGCACATCTTCAAGAAGCCTGTAATTCTTTCCCATGGTAGAGTTCTTTCCTAGCCATCCTCCAAATCTGTTGAAATTCCGTTCACCCTACACATATAAATGTGTCGCCATAAATAAGCATATATGTAGACGTAGGACCAATAAAGGCATTAACACAATATAACCTGTAATATACTCATGCATTACTCACCGGTTCAAGTATTTCCCTTTGTCCACGGAGTAGAGCAGCCCTTTTACAAATAAAAACCAAAATTAAATTATACAGTTATAGACGTATACAAAGCAGTTATCCACCACATATTCACAAGGTCTCTTGTTCATAACTTACGGGATTATACAAGATTGAAAAGAACTAGATTGAAAAAGCTGCCACTGTCGGTATCTTCGTATCTGTACATTAATTATATCCCCGTTTGCAATTGAATCAGCAGCACGTGCAATCAAGTTCATCCTCTTGAGCCCATTCTCATCTTTCCCAACCGAACTTGGCTTGTAATTGATATAGTTTTCCTGCACAAGTTCAATAAATACGAATTAAAAAGATGTGTGGAAGAATACTAACCACAACTTACGTAACTTAATTATCGGATATTCTACAATAGCAAAACCTGAATAAGAAGAGGTACTAAATCTGGATCACTCATGCTCAGATCGAACCGTTCATCCATTCGTAGTTTACCAGCCCTAAAATCAAACAGCCTACATGCAGGAAAGACGAAATACCATAAATTATTTGTTGGATAGAAGATCATACAATTAGTATGTTATGATTCGTACTTATCGACTGCTGAAAATGGAGATATATCCTCATCCTTGGAACTACTAAGAAGTCGTTGTCTTATGTCATCGTAATTAATGGTTGACATGGAAAGACTCATATATTGCAATTGGTTCAGAGCCATACGGATATCTCCGTTAACTCTTTCAGCAAGTTCCTCGAGTGCAATCTAACAAATACATTAAAACTATAGTGTTAGCAAGTTAAATGAAAAATAAAAAAATTGCATATTACATAACGTTTTTGCAAAACCTGTACCTCATTTACTTGTACGCCTTCTGTTTTTGCAATTTGTGCTAACCTTTTCGCCATCTGTCATCACGAAGATTGTATACATCTTAAATCGTAGAAATTTAAAAGAAAACATAATAAGCGAAGGAGGATGTGAAAACCTGTTGCTTTGTTGGTTTGCGAAAGCTAAGCAGTAAACAGTAGTTCACAAGGCTCTTTAATTTCTGACTATAACGATCATTGCATATACAAATGACTGGAATTTTGGACATCTTGATGCTGGCAATAAGATCAGCAACACCACCCCTATCTCCAGCCGACATACCATCAACCTCGTCCATAATTAGTACAGACTTTGGATGCTTAGACCTGCATCATTAATTGATCATTGCAATAACAAATATTCATTTTCTTACAAAAGTTTGCAATAAGAAGAGGTACCAACCGATTCATATCAGTACTCAAAGACTGGTTACTGACAAGTTCTTTGATAGAATTAGCAGTGCTACTACTGATTCCTTTTTCAATCTTGGAATCAGCCTTTCCACGGCTGTCACTAGCATTAACCTAGATCAAACATTTGTATTGTCACGCAAAACACCAATTGATGACACATAATAAAACCCCCGGAGTGGAAGAGAAAGAAAAAGATAGATTTCAACACACCTCAATGGTTTGGAAACCAAGCATCTGACTAACCAGTTTTGCAGATGTAGTCTTTCCTATACCAGGTGTACCACTTAATAATACTGCCTTCTTTCCCCCTGACTCACTCTGTTTTTTTCCCTTCCCCTTGTTGGAACCACTCAAAAAACTCTCATCCCAACTTTTCAACCAATCATGAAGCTGCTTCACCTGACATTTTCAAGATTACGTCTTAGCAATAAATAGTATTTTATTGTTATTACATAAACAATAGAAGCTTGAAGAAGACGAAATACCAGTGTCTGATTCCCTACAATCTCATTTGGAACTTTTGGTTTGTACTTCTCTGTCCATGGCAGTGAAGAATGCTGCACAGTTTGTTTTTTCTTTTTAGCAGGAGAGACAGCTGCACTAGCATGTGTGATAGCTCTTCCCTTCTCCGGAGATTCATCGACTATTATCAAAGAAATTGTTAATAAACATGTTGAGATTTGTAAGACATAAAACTGAAACAAAAAATTTAATGAGCATACTCTTCTTTCCTGCTTTCTGGGGAATCGGTTTTGGCACTTGTTTCGGCACTAATTTGTCCACTTGTTTCTTCGTATCTTCTTTGTTGGTGACTTTTGATGCACGAATCATATCAAAAAGTCCATCCTCGCTAAGAAACTTCGTACTTTAAAACAATAAAAAGAAAGTTATGAATAAGAATACAAAATAAATCAAGGTAAAGCATCCATTAATGCAGGATAACAAACCCAAGCTCTTTAGCCTTTACTGATTTCTTTCCCCCGATATCTTCGTCGCATAAGAGATAATTCTGTTATTAACATACAAACAGTAACATCATTAATAACAAGCTGATAGGAGCATGATATAATAAATCTAGTTTGTGCATCATGAAACTAACCGTTTTCTTGCTGATGGATCCAGTAACACGACCACCATGTCGTTTAATCAAATCTTCTGCTTCCTCTCTTTCCAAACTATAACCATGATATTACAAAACATAAGATTATTACTAATTTAGATCAAAACTAGAACAATGTTAATCAAGCAGAAGACACACCTGTCAAGTGTTCCACTGATGACAAATGTTAAATTAGCTAAACAATCAGGAGACCCTTCAGGAACTTCCTTTTCTCCTTTGTGAGGAGGATCTTTTCTCTCACCAAAAGCCATGAATCCACCACGTCCACCACCTCTACCACCACCTGCCGCAGCTGAACCACCCCTGCCACCTCGACCACGACCACCAGACTTAACCTCTTTAGCTTCCTCATCATCAGCATTGCTCTGATCAAGTTCTAACTTTTTACCTCTTCCACCAACAGACCCACCCCTTCTACCACGACCTCTTCCACCAGATTTCGGCTCACTTGGGATGTCATCTTCTTCGTCATCACTTTCTTTCACACTTGCATGGGATATCCCTTTACCTGAACCACTCTTCAGTTTCTTACTAGGAGTTGATTCAACTGACTTTTTTTCAGTTTTGGGTACCACAAAATCATCATCATCATCGTCATCATCCTTCACAATGTGCAGCTTCTTTACAGGTGGAGGTTGTATATCAGTGGGTGACTTCTGCAACTTTCTTTTTGCTGCAAGTCCAGATACTTCTGTTGCCTCTTTTTGATTTTGTTTGTCAGTGGCAAAATACTTACTAGTTTTCCGTCTCCCTGAACTTTCTTGACCTCCTTGTACCTAGTCAGTAGCATAACAAAACGAAAAGCCACGTGTTATAAAAAAGAATTTTCTTGGCCCCATCTTATGGTAAACACGAGAATGTGAATCAAAATTAGTAACTAAATAAGCTTGTTTATTTTAATTCGAATATATCAAAAAAATGTACATGAACGGTACAATTACTCTATATGCGTATTTCTTGTCAACAATCAATTTCTTATGTACTTACTGATTTCACATGTGATGACGGAGAGACATCTTTAGCAGATGACATTTTTCCAGGTATCGTGAGCGTGGGTTTTTCCGGTTTTGGTGTGTTACCATTATCATTAGCTTTGTCATTGTGCTTCATGAACCACTTTCTAATATCCGGTTGCTGTGGGAATACAAGTTACAAGTCAAAAGAGAGTAACCTTCTCCATATATACAAACCGATAACCCAAGTTGAAAAACCCCCCTCCCTCCTCTTTTTGAAAAACAATAAATATAGTTGGAGTTTCAAGCCAAGTAACTTCATACGCAGAATCACTATGACTGCTATTACTGTCTTAGAACCAACATTTTCGATTTGCAATTAGCCAAATGAATCCAATATATGCATATATCAAAACAATTACTTTTGATCCCATTCTTCAGGCTCTTCTGTTGGTTGTTCTCCAGACGACAGAAGTGTTTAATCTCCTCGGTAGGTTATACTGAAAGTAAACGAATGTTCGGTAACTAAGGTTCAGTTTCCATAATTGCAATAAAACAGGTAATACAAAGACAGTAGACAAAAACTAATATGATACATGTAAAAGTTCAAAAGCCGGGTATAAATAAAAGATTAATAATCGAAACGCATTGCAGATTCCTACAAAACTTTGCAGCGACATCGAGAAAATTGTCAAAAAAAAATTAAAAATGCATAACGTTGCAGATCGAACGACATACCAGATTGAACAAACTCAGTAGAAAACTTACACTGCACTGATAACAGGCGCGCTCGCGAAACGAAGGTAGAGTCGACACGTTCTAATACCCTTCTAAAACCCTAAATTACAAGAAATGGGTGAAAACCCACTAAAGAATAAGAGGGGATGGATAATTGGACTTCTATTAAGTCGGTTACCTGATCTTAAACCATCACCATTCACCAACCTGATCGTGGACGCCGCTACTGTTACACCATCACTCAACCTGATTTTGGACGAAGGTGAAGATGCTTAGAATTCAATTCTCGAGGGTTCAAAATCTGGGGTGCAAAAAGCGGATGTAGAAATGCTATGGGTCATTTTGTTTTTTGAAGTAAAGAAAAAAAAAATTATGCAATTGGAAGCATTTCGTTACACATGTTTTCAAACTAATAAAAACTTAAAACAATAAAAATGTTTATAAATATGAAAATATTCAAATTTGGTGCTGCTAAAACATATATTTTATCTCCTTTCTCTATATTGGTGTTAAAATAATGAGACCCGAACAAATCAAAGTTGAGAAAATTAAACACAGATAATATAGGTTAGTTTATTCGGTTATCGAGCATATAATTTGAGTTAATTGGTTAAATCATCTTCAGCTTGAGTCAATGACGGGTGAGGTACTTGGGTTTTAACTCTTATAATTGTCGAAAGTCTAGTTTGTACTTAAATTCCGCATCGTAGAATTGCAAGCGCAATCTTGAAACCTCCGTTATAAGAAGGTTGGAAACTATTCAACGTATCAATAAAGCTAACTTTATTTGCTTTCAAAAATACTTGTTATCTATTCTTTTGTGGCTAATATTGCGGGTTTTATATAAATTGAAAGAAATTGGTACTTCTAATTGATATTAGAAAAATGGCGAATGAAAAATTGACAATTATATATATAACATTTACCAAGAAGAGGTATGAACAGTAACATTCTTCCTTTAAATGTTATATCTTTAAAACAGCATAGAATAACCATATTTGTATTTGGGCAATTGGTAAGAATGTCATTTTTTAAGTGTGAGATCTCATGTTCAATTCCTTCCAATTGCATGTTAAGGCTTTTTTTTTTTTTATCCATACTCCATAGTATTTCGATTTTAATATTTTTTTCAATTCCTTCTAAGGGGGCGTTTGGTTCAAGTATTGATTTTGAGGTGAATGGGATTTATACATGGGAATGGGAATTGGTAGGAATGCATTTGGTGGGATTTAAATCCCAAGCCTCTGTTTGGTTCACCAAGACACCAACCACAGCCACTTCACCGCCGGCCACCAACTCACCGCCGCCAAAGACTAGGGTTTTCACCACCAACCACCTCTAAACCACCTCACCGCCACCACTAAACCACCTCACCGATCTGCGCATGCCACGAACGGACCACGACGAAGAGGAGAACGACGGCGGCTAGGGTTTTCTTGAACGGACCAGATCTGCGCAGGCGAAGAGGAGAACGACGGCGGCTAGGGTTTTCTCGAACGGACCAGATCTGAGCAGGCCATGAGCGGACCACGACGAAGAGGAGAACGACGGCGGCTAGGGTTTTCTCGAACGGACCAGATCTGAGCAGGCCACGAGCGGACCACGACGAAGAGGAGAACGACGAACCAGATCTGCGTGGCGAAGAGGAGAACGACGGCGGCTAGGGTTTTCTCGAACGGACCACGACAAACGGTGGCTAGGGTTTTTTCGAACGGCGAAGCAACAAACGAAGGTCGCCGGCAAAACGAAGGCGACTTGATTGTTGGAGGTCGCCGGAGTAATAGCCGGAGGTCACCGGAGCAAATGCCTTGGTTGTGGGATTTCAAAATACCAAGGGTGTGGGGAGGATTTCTAAATCCTTTAGATGAGGGATTCTAAACATTCATGGGAATTAGAATCCTTCACTACATTTGCAAACCAAACAAAGCATTTGGGGGATTTGAAATCCCACTCTCATGAATTCCCCCCAAATACCACTAACTAAACACCCCCTAACTGTATGGTAGTGCTTTTCTTTCTTTTTGTCAATAGTCTTACAATTTTATTACTTTTTATTCAAAGAACTAATATTATGTTTTTTTATTTTTCATATAACATCTGGTGCAAATATAAATATATGTTTGTCATCGTATTATTTTTATCTATATTTTAATACAAAATTTGTCATAAAATAATATTTATATTTTCTGTGATCTAATATTAAGAAAATATATTTTATTCATAACTGTTATATTATGTTATTATTTACATTGAAAAATATATGAAAATGTAACGCCCCAAAAAAAAAAATTTTTAAACAATTACTAAATACATTCACTTTTGACTACCAAATTAAATGGCCAGGCAGGTCGGTCGGGAGACAGGATCCTTTCGGTGCATGACCTTTCGGAAAATCCAAAACCAAGCCGAAGCGACTATTCTAGACATCATCCAACTGGTTATATCGACTTGTGAAGTATTATCGTAACAGTCTCAAAGTAAAAGGAAAATCCAACATTTTATTTCCAACATCCAAAAGTACAAAACTGTTACAAACCAGACGTTACTCGAAAACATTATAAAATCAGAGTGCGGAAACGTTGCTGTCAAGCCGGAGACATTCCATTGTCCTTACACGAAGTACCTGAAAAAGAATAATATAACAACGGGTAAGCATAAAGCTTAGTGAGTCATACATTACTTACACCTTATAACGGATAGCATATACCGCAGGCATAATACCACATATACACATAATCACATACGGTCCATCTGACCCTATCATATACGGTCCACCTGACCTGTGATGTCATCTGCATCTGCGATGGTCATAAAAACCAACCTGTTCGATGGTTATAAAAACCAACCTTTCCGATGGTATAAATACCAACCTGTCCGATGGTTATAAAAACCAACCTTGTCGATGGTTATAAAAACCAACCTTGCCACCTCTGGATTGTCAAGTCGATCTTAACCAACCCGTTCGGCCATATAACACATAACACATATATCATGTAACATCATATAATAATTCATTAAAACATAACTACACATAACATATACTTACAACATATTCATATCGTATTATAATGAGTAAGTTAGTGATAACTCACCTGTCAACAGTAGTCTCAGATAAAACTGATCAACACAATAATTATCCGATAGATCCCCGCGTAACCCGGTAACTCCCTACAATAGGATTTCAACACAACATCTCCTCTATAAGCCTACTGTCCAAAACAGTAAATAACGTATTCTCCAAACTGACTTAAATATCGAAGATCGACAAATTTTAGTTTCTGTTCGTTACACGTCGCGACGCGTCCCAATCTGGACCGTCGCGTCGCGATCCTTTGATTAAAATCTTAACATCTCCAAATCGATTGCTAATTAATTCAGTACTTATATATGTCTTATAATGAGTTCATATATATATAAAATACCGATTAACTTTACTCCTATCATCGTATAACAATCTAATCCTTAAAACATCGTAACATACTCGTTTATATGATCATACATCTTAATCATGCATCTATGGTTTATATGTGATAATAATAACACAAAACCAGAAGCATACCTCTGTAGACGATCACTTCTCGAATGCTATACCCGATCCGGATGACTCACGGGTAGCACAACGACGCTCCGATCTTTGATAACCGATCATCCGAGCCTCCAAACACTTAAACAACAACCCAAGACTTCCAAAATGCTCCAAAATGTCGAGAGAGAGTTTGAGAGAGCTGTAAATGTGTGAAATGAACCAAAAATCGAATTTCTATTTATAGAGCCCTCTGGAGTGAGATCGCGTCGCGATGGAGCCTCTAGATCGCGTCGCGATAATATAAAAATCAAAAGTATCAATCATTGCAACTTTCGGCAGCCGCCCTTGAACTTTTGTCGGATGACGTGTCGCGTCGCGACGTTAAAGGTACATCGCGTCGCGATATAGCTGCTGATGTAAGCGATCATTTTCTGACATGATTGTAGCCCTTTGAGTCTAGTTTCCGTAGCCTTTTGAATCACCTTAATCCGAGTTCGTACGAGTGAAATATGATCGAAACAGTGGAGGCGTGTCGGATTTGACAGCTTTTCTAATTCTTTGTATTTCAGTCCGATAAACACCGTAGCATCAATACTTATCCAATACTCGTCATTAATATTCACAAAATCTTTCAATAATGCTTACGACTATAAAGATATGAATTCGGGTCGTTTACAAAAAGCGAGGTATCTGAAAAACGGGTATTACAGAAAATTACTCGGTTACAGATATGTATATTTAAACTTGCACCAAACACTATATATTAAAACGTAACAAAGAGAGAAATACGTCGGATGCGATGTTTTAAACTTTTCCCGTTTTATTTTAACATTTGTATTTGAATATTATTTTTATATTTCGTTTATGCTAAAACACCGCGGCAACGCGCGGGTAAAAACCACTCGTTTTGATAAAGATGTTTGAGGTTAACAAGGTATATCATTGGGTGATATTCAAACAATCATATTCTTAGTAAAATATAATATATAAGATGGTTGTTCAAAGTTAGAATGCGTAGAAAAAACTTAGGTTAACATGCATCTACTGTATTTGCTTATTACATTACGTACATGTGGCTACATTAGTTGGTAATGTTACAATATTAAAAGTAACATATACAAATTGAAGGGTAAAAAGTGAAAATTTATTAATTGTTGAATTGAAAAATTGAAATGATGTATAAGAGTAATTGAACTGTTAAACTTAAAGTGAGAGAGAAAAGCTAAAGACCATTTAATTTGTAAATAATAGTAAATAGTTGTATTAGATCAAATGTAATTTATATAAAATTAAAGGTGTATAATAAAAATTAAGGGTTAAAATTGAAAATTAATATGAATAGTGATTTACTTGGGTTATGGTTGTTTAATAAAAAAAATTTAAGGGTTAATAATGAAAATTTGTTAAGAGTGTATAATGAAAATAAATAAACTTGAGGACTAAAATTAAAAATTGTAATGAATAGTTCTTCTAGAGAATTGATTATATAAATAATTTTTTTTTTATAAATCTCATCTTTAAAATTAATTTTCGCTAATGTAAAATATTTTAATTGAAATGTAAACAAATATAATGATTTTTAGTTTTTAAAAAGATTAACAATTATTAAATTTAGTGTTTCGATACATATGTAAATTTATAGGTTTTGTAAAGATATATATAATTTTAAAATTTACAAAGATATATATATAATTAATAAAGTTTATAAGAATATAAACGAAATTCTATCTAATTTATAAAGTAGAAAGACGTAACAATGTAATAGTGTACTACGAAATTCTCTCTGATACTGATGCGATAAGGCGATAAGCGATTATCTCTAAAGTAAAATAATTATTTATTTGTTTGTATAAAGTGCCACGAAGTGGAATTGATCGTAAATACGGGGACCAAAGGTGTACTTAACCCAAAAAAGGAAAAGATGAAAAATAGAAAGAATAGAAGAATACCAACGACCAACGAACAAGCGGCATCATCATCCCACACAGAGTACGAAGCGCGAAGAAGATGAGGGTCTTCCTCCACTGCAGTTCATCATCCAGTTCCTTCTCACCACCACCGCCGCCGCCGCCGCCAACCACCGCTCTCCGCCCTAAAAAGTCTCTTGTTTCCCCTTTTCAGAAACCCTCTTTAATCAGTTCACTAGCTGGGGCTACGCTCTCGTTAAATCTCATCTTATTCTCACCGTTTTCTCCAATTATCCAGCCGTCAATCGCTTCAGATTCTACTTATCCGGTTGTGCAGTTAGAGTGTCGTGAAGAAGATCAACAGAGAGGAGATACGACGATGTTGGAAAGAGCTCCTGAACTGGTGACCAACGAAGAGATTGTGAAGGAGGCTTGGGAGATTGTTAATGATACCTTTCTTGGCACTGATCGAAACCGTTGGTCACCTCAATCATGGCTTGTATGTATCACTCACTGTCACCAACTTATATAATCAAATTGTTCGCAAAAGGACTTCTGTTACACATAGTCAAAGGCCATTTTTAGGGTTTGAAACAAAGTGCATTACTTGTTTACAATAGTTCTTGTTGGAAGCTTTGATTTTAAAAACAAAATTATTACTGCAAAAGAGCATATTGCAAAATAACAGAAATAAGGGTATGTGAGGTTTAACTCTTTCTTGATTTCTTATTACTGTGTTGGCTATGAAACATTGTTTATTTGTGACTAAAGAGCAAAAAGAAAAAAAGAAAATTAAATTATTGCTGTATAATTTATCAAGGTTTGTCTATGACACATGTAATCTTTATCTTTATAGCAAAAGAAGGAAGATATTATGGGTACATCAATCCAAACAAGGTCTAAAGCTCATGATGTAATCAGGAGGATGTTGTCTAGCTTAGGCGACCCTTATACACGTTTTCTTTCTCCTGCAGAGGTATTTGCTTTTCACTTGTTTTATCTAGATTTGTAATTTTGCGTTTAAGTAAACAATGCACATGTAGATTATAAATCTGAATATGTTTTGAATCCTTTCAAAAAACCTGATTATTATAGTCATTTAACTACATGAATTCTAAAAGGCTACGTGGGGCGTCTCAACTGATATTTTATATTTTTGTACCTAATACTAATATTTAGAACTCGATATTATGTATAATTATTGTTTTCACTTACAAACTTTCCAGTGTCTTATTCCATGGCACTTGTTCCTTCCGTTGGTATTTAAAGTTCTCAAAGATGGCAAGGTACGATATGTCGGGAATTGGAGTTAACCTTAGGGAAATTCCTGATGAAAATGGTCAAGTAAAACTGAAGGTTTTAGGGCTCATTTTGGATGGCCCTGCTCAAACGGCTGGTGTCAGACAGGTGCTTACAATTCATAGTCCAGTTTATTTTAATTCTATATCAAGTTGCTCATTATGAATTCTAATATATTAGGGAGATGAATTATTATCTATCAACGGAGTAAATGTGAAGGGGAAATCAGCATTTGAAGCTTTATCAATATTACAAGGCCCCAATGACACATCCGTAAACATCATGGTTGTTATCGTAAATGGATGTTGATTAATAACTATCCTCATTTTATTTGATTACTAAATGTTTGTGCAACATTTTTTATCTATAGGTCAAGCATGGAAATTGTGGTCCGGTACAGTCTCTTGAGGTCCAAAGGCAACTTGTTGCTAAGACCCCGGTCTTTTACCGATTGGAACAAATGGATAACGGTAATACTTCAGTTGGATATGTGCGCTTGAAAGAGTTCAACGCACTCGCTAGAAAAGATTTGGTTACAGGTGCATTTTATTTTGAAGATTCAGATGTATTTTTTGTCAATATCATACGATGCTAAACTTGAAGAGGATATTTTTACAGCAATGAAGAGACTTCAAGGCATGGGTGCCTCAGTCTTTGTTCTTGATCTTAGAGACAATCTTGGTGGATTGGTACAGGAGGGAATTGAAATTGCCAAATTATTTCTCAATCAAGGGGAGACGGTAAGTAATGTAACCCAATTTTATACCTATATACAGGTGCCTCCAGCTTTCTTTTATTCAGCAGTGTAATATGTCTATAAGAATAAGATACTCTTCGGCAAACTAAGAATAATAAAAAAATTCAACGTACAACGGGCTTTAACCGCTATCTGCTGTTCTAACCATGCAATGCAACATACTTGCTATTTCTTACCAAGTATGTAACTTGTTTCATTAATGTATTAATTTAAATGGTTACAATTGCATATTCTGGTAAGAAATGGTAAGTATGTTGTACTAATGGATAAAAAGAGTACATTGCTTACATCTGCAAAAGGTAGATAGTTTTTCTGTTGTTTGTCCTCTATACTTCTATTTAGCTGTTTGTTGTGATTTTATATAATGCAAATGACCTTTTTTCAGTCTGCATCCATCTTTCATTTCATTTTTGGTGCTATAGGGTGAAGTAGGACTATTGGATCTGGTTTTTATTATTTGGTCTTCGACAGGTAATATATACTGCTGGAAGGGAACCTCAGAATGTAAAAAGTATAGTAGCAGAAAGAGGGCCTCTTATTACAGCTCCGGTCATTGTATGTAATTTTCTGTAATTTTACTTTTTTCTCTTTATTTTGGCAGCCTGTGTTAATTAGAGAAAATGCACTGGAAAAACTTTTATAAATTTGGGCAATCAACTTTGTAATATATAATCGGACTAATGACTTGATTGTTATTTTGAAACTGGCGCAGTGGTTTTGAAGAAAATTATTATTATTATTCATTCTTTTAGTTGTTGAAACATGATCCTAAGAACTTTCTATAATTGTTTCTAATGCAGGTTTTGGTGAATAAAAATACTGCTAGTGCAAGTGAAATAGTGAGTACTCCTATTACTATGTGTTCAACCTGCTTTGGTAGTGATTGATTATACATGGCAACATAGTCGAGTCAGTCAGGTTGGGTAACAGGTCACCATGGGCTCAGGTAAGAACGGGCAGGGTTGGGTTGCATGCAAGCACTCTTTTTTGTCCTTTATGGAACACATCATTAATATAAGATGCCTTATACATGTAATATGATTACAAAAACGGTATTTAATCTTCGTCCAAAAACCATTTAGGAGGTTGTATGCATTAGAAATAGACTTTTGGTGATTTTCAACATGTATGACCTGATTGACCCCCTTTTAGCTTAAGTTTGTTATTTAATCCAATTAAAACAAACACAACGTAGATTAATGGTTCAAAATTGGCACCTCTAGTAGTGATACATACTCCTTACAGGTTGCGACTGCACTTCATGACAATTGTAGAGCCATTCTTGTTGGTGAAAGGACTTATGGAAAGGTATGCTTCTCTAATTCCTTGGTCTAACAAAAACAAATCTTATCAATAAAATATGTTATGACATGGATTTGCAACTTTTTTGTTTGTTAATCTGATAACATTCTTGACTATTACCAGGGCCTAATTCAATCTGTATTTGAACTCCATGATGGATCTGGTGTGGTGGTTACTGTTGGGAAATATGTCACACCACATCACTTGGATATAAATGGGAATGGAGTAGATCCTGACTTTAAAAAGTTGCCAGGTATTTTTACTGACTGGTATGATGCAAAACATTTAGACCTGAAACTTCTACGTTGCTCAAGTTATTTGTGTTTGCAGCATGGAATGAAATGGCTGAACGTTTATCCAAGTGCCAAAAGCAACAAGGGTGAAACAAAGGTTACGTGTTTTCTGTTACTTTCTTTTCTGAAAATGGTCAATTGATTGATATGTTGTTTCTAAAGATAGCTGGTGGTCGTTTCTAAAATCTAAATGTGGCCATTCTAACTCATTTATATGAAAAGGATCCATTCAAGTAAACTAGTTAAATAAAAATTTTAAAGGCTGAAATGGTTTGGGTGGATTGACTGGGTGAAACAGGTCAAATGTGAACTCAAATGCTTTTAGTATTGTAAACCATTATATTGCAAGTAAATTTTCTTATTATTCAAGTGCGTTAATGTATGCGGAGGCCACAGAAGTATTCAACTTGTTTCATATAGGTGACTCATGTTTTAAAACTATGATATATGCCACTCAAGTATGTCTATGCCCATACTCACAATCTAAACATGCATACCTCACTCCTCCCCCGTCAATTTTCTAAATTACAAATTAAATACCGAACTTCTCCCGTCTCCACCCTACACGTGTCTTCTATTTCTGCCGGTGTAAACCTTACAGGGAGTGGGCTCAGTAATAGGCTACTCCATGTAGCTATCGTGTTTTCAAAAAGAATAAAAGAAAGTGTTTTTCCATCATTTGACAGGTTTTTGGTTGAAGTTGTTATAAATGACGCAGTACTTACTTGGATTACCTATATGATACTTCTATAGTTAACGAAATAGTCAAATCCATATGTAACCTCCACATATTATCCCTTTCTTAATAATATATTTTCTGTAGTCATACTCGGAACATGAAAACCTTGCAAAATAAAATGGGACCAAAAAGTCCTGCCTCATTTGACCTGCTCATCATTCGCTCATTTTGACCCTGTTACATGACCTTCATGACTCACGTGTTTTGCCACCTCTAGTCCTTTCTTTTATTTGCACCACGTGATACTGATATCAATATTTGCTTTCATTTTTCAATCTCATGCAGCCTTTACATCCTGGGTGGAAGTGTCATGAATTTTTGGCTCGATACTTCTAATACAGGATGATATAGTTTGAAGCACATTATAGCTCAATCTCAGATGTTGCAAATAGTGTTCAGGCTACAACAAATGCCAAAGTTAAAACGAAAAAAGGCTTGAGAACAAGATGATTTGCACATGTTCAAGACTCTTGTCCCTACATTGTAGATGGTAGGACTAGAAACGTCCATCAAGTGTACATTTCTTTTTCTTATAATGCACGATGCTAGTTCAGGAAGGAAACAGGGATTGATGGAAAAACAATGATGATTTATGCACAATTGATAATCATTTAAAAGTATTAAGGCTGTGTGAAATCAGTTACAGTATTTGGTTATGATTCTTGAAATCACAAAACATGCTACACATGGTAGCCACTGTAACATAAAGTTTGGGTGGTTGTGGTGGCTAGTGGGTTGGGATGGTGAAATATGGGGTTGAGTTAGTTTTTCATGACCGGTAAATTTTCTTCTGGCTCACGAGTGTAGCAAGGGGACAAATGCAAATGCACACATGATTACATTGTTTTATTTGAATATTGTTCGTGAGTTAGGTTTGAAGAATTATCAGTGCACAGAGTTGTGCTATTGTATAACCAGGTTGCGCCTCTAAAATGAGCAGATTTTATTGTTTATCTCTAGTTGATATTTATGATTAGAAGGGGAAAGAAGTATTAAGGAAATCAAACTTTCCCACACTTGCTCCTTGTATTGAAGTGTGTAGACAAGTAAATGTTTTATGAGTATTTTCATTTTGGATGGAATTGCGATTCAGAGTCTTTGTTCTTGTATTATTAGGCATATGAAAGTTAATGTAATGAAGTTGGGTTGTAATTTTAGTTCGAGATACAGGGGTGTCTTTGAGGAAGTGCAGTAGGTACGGTCGTACAGGGCCCACGTTTCAAAGGGGGCCCATATAGAGTCTTGTTGACTATTCCAGTCACGATAGCATATGCAGAAACAAGTTTCTCAAAACTTAAGTTGTTGAAATCCTACTTACGATCCAAAACTTTATAAGAAAGGCTTAATATATTGCCAATAATAGCTACTACATTTCTTTTGCTTTAGTTTTTTATATAATAAATATCGTAGGATTAGTGAATTTTTGCTTATATATATGTGTGTGTGTGTGTTCGTGCGTGCGTATGTGTGTAAGGGGCCTATCTTTTCACTTCGCACAGGGCCTCCAAAATCCACGAGACGTCCCTGTTGAGATACCGAAGTTTTGGGTGTGGATTTATTTTGTAGATGGTCTAATGGTGTTAAAAAATAAATAATAAGTTTAAAGTTGTTTCTAAATGTTTCAGGAATGATATTTAAAATGAATTAAACTTGATTTATATAAACTTTAACATTTAAAAAACACTATATAAAACGAATAATAAGTTGGAAATCAAATTAATAAAAACTTTATAAAGAATAAAAAACATAAGCAGAAAAAGAAAGAAAATGTAGTCTAAATAAGTCAAAAGAGAACAAATAAAGTTATAAAATTTAGAAACGTTAAAGATAAAAGATCAAAATATTAAGCTTATTTGGTATGTTTATATACACCAGGGCCATTAACAAACTTAAAAAGAAGTTACAGTTTTACATTTTTTAAAGTTAATGGAGATAGCATGATAAGTAATCGGAAAGATAAACAAATAAACTAATATTAAAGGCCAAGTAAAATAAACAAATGGAGAAGCAACAATAAGAAAATCATCCTAATACTTACCGTCAAAGGTAGTAAAATGGAAAAGAGTTAAGCGACTGTAGGTCGACAAGTTAGAAGTTGTAACACCAGGTTTCACGAGCTTAAAATTAAGTAAATTAAAACTTTATTTACACCAAAAGATTTACAGCGGAACAAACCACTCATTACATACTAAGTATTAGTTATCGACTTGGCGATCTAGAACAACGAATCAAACCAAGTCTCAAAATTTAGCCGGTGTTACCACTACACACCGACCATCGTTATAAGTATCAGAGTTAACTACAAGTGTTCCAAAGGACAAATATACAATGACACTACCCAAAAGCAACCCGTCACGCCAGGCCATCCAACCACTAACCTGCGAAAAGGGAAATATCACGAAACATTAGCTACACTAGCTAGTGAGTACAAGTATCACATAAGCACCAATAAGCATGCTATCACGTCACAATAAGGCACACAATGCTAAGCTATCACATAGCGGTGTGCCGACATGTCAGCAGGATCATATCTTGCGAGGTAGCTAGCCTGGCTCAACGATCCGAGCTGGGGAATCAGTCACAACCAACCGCATCGGTGGGGGAGCGAAGAGCAGCCCACCATCACGTTTGAGTCACTAGGACTCCGTTTGGATCTGATCATAGACCAAGATCCTTACTGTATGTCGAGGAACGGCGGCCTGCAGAACCCTCGGGAATCCGGAATTGGCCATCGAATCCCATAGACCCGGAATTTACCGTCGAGTACCGTTAATCCCGAATAACCAGCCATCTAGGCCCTCAAGGGATCCAGCTGCGTCAGCAACTGACCTCCACCACTGCGTCTGTCCGAACAGGAATCATAAACACGTTTGACCCATAGGGTCCACAGTACGCATGCGTATCACATATCACAATTTATATCACATGGCATAACACATATCAATGTATCACTGTATCACACCTCGAGTATACACACGTGTAAGCATGTTAGCATATTACCCAGGCAACGGGTAAATCTACTTACTGAGTCTCATGGAAAACCGGTACTCACCTCGATATCACATAAGGCAGATATGGATCCGGGAATCCCAATAACACACGGAGTCGTCCGAATCACCTAACACATTAGGTTCAGACTTAGTTATCACATACATATAGCACACATAGGTTAGAACACAAGTTACACAAGCTGTCAACACTGGACAGGCTCCTACGGCCGCAGAGGACATGTCCTACGGCCGTAGGATACATATCAAACCCTCCCTACGGCCGTAGGGATAACTCCCTACGCCCGTAGAGCTTCTTTCCAACGAATCATGCTTTACGGCCGCATGAACCTTTTCCTACGCCCGCAAAAACGATTCTTTGGTGACCTATGACCGTAAGTTACATACCTACGCTCGTAGACCTTGTTTCATCGTCCGTAGACGGTAACCCACACAAAAACACATCCTACGCCCGCAGAAACCCTGCCTACGGCCGTAGTGTATACACAAGGCCTCCTACGGCCGTAGTGTATACATAAGGCCTCCTACGGCCGTAGGGAATACCCCCTACGCCCGTAGGAAATACCTGCACAGCAGTTCTTCGTCCCTGTTTAGCACAGTTGCTGTCAATCGCGATTTTTAACACCAAAACTCGATTGAAACCAGATTCAATCGTTTGTACATGTTGTTTGACACCCTTAGACACTTATAAACACATTTGACACAATTTAAACCATAAGAATACATTCATACACCATCAAATGGTGTATCTTCACCAAGAACACAAAACTAGGGCTCTTGAAGAATAATCACTTACAAATCAGATGAAGAACAGTAGCTAGATCACGAATTTGACACTGAAATCTCTTATTCAAGCTTATTCCTTGATTGATTCAGCAAAATTCCACGAAGAAGTGAAGCATATGTGTGTGTACGTATGTAGTAATGTGTGTTGTGTGTGTTTTTGTCTTTGACTCAGGGGATAAGGCTCAAAGAAGCCGACCTTGGGTTTTATTATTAAAACACGGGGTATTTTATTCCCCTTTTCAACTTACAACTTGACACACACCATCCCGTTTTAACCAACGGGGATATCTACGGAATCATTACGCGAAACCGTATAACACGACATCACTTTTAGACACAACCAACACTTTTCACATAAACACATTAATTAACACGAGACACGTTAGTCACATAAAGCACTTAACTTAATTCACTTAAAGTCACAGTACAAGTACCAAAACACATGGTACAAGTCACTACTGCTAGACCCATTTACAGGTTGTTACAGAAGTTGTAGACAATGACATGTTAAGCGAGGAATTTTGAACACAAATGAGAGACATCTATTCGGTATTAGGTCAAAAGTAAATACTAAAATAGTATAAAAGGAAACGAGAATGAAAACACGAAGGTAAACAAGAACAATTAACTGTCAAAAAGAAAACATAGAAAATGATCATGAACTAAAACACAAAAACCCTAGAAACACATAACCCTAGAAAACACGTAATAAGTTGCCGGTGACCTATAAACTATGAAAAGTAGTTCTTTCACGGAAAAAATTAATTCTCTCACACAAATCAAAACACTCTTGAAGTGAATATACAAGCTAGTAAAACACTTATTTCCGTGTACGAATCGTTTTCTTCCGTCAAAGAATCACCACCCATAAGCTACATGGTTGTTTTTATTAAATATTAATAAGTTGAAACATTTTTTCTTTCATAAACTTATAAAAAGGAGCTACAAAATTTAATAATTTTTGCGATAACTGACTGGTTGTCACCAACAATTTATAAATTTGAGGCAAATAATATTCGAGCGTACGGCCCACAAAACCCTCGATATTCTCTTTCCCTCCGACCGCCCTCCGTTTCAAAATCCCCCAACGCTTTTTTATTGTCCTCCAAAAGACACTCTCGCAAGAACAACTCATCGTTCTCCACTTTACACCTTTACCATACACCGTCGGCGATGAGATTCTTCGGCAAAGGTTCTTCCGATGACTCCACAACTCAATCTCCGTCAACTCCTAATTTTTCTTCATCCACCGCCGTAGCCTCGGGCCCCGCGAGAGCTATCCGCCTTGTCTACTGTGACGATAAAGGGAAGTTCCAGATGGATCCGGAAGCCGTTTCTATTCTCCAGCTTGTTAAAGAACCCGTTGGCGTAGTTTCGGTCTGCGGTCGTGCTCGCCAGGGCAAGAGTTTCATCTTGAATCAGGTACCTTTTCGGCTTTTCCATTGGGGGAAAGACTTAGGGCCTGTTTGTTTGCTGTTTGACCGCTATTTGACGCATAGTTTCTTTCTGCCTATCAGTAATTGAGGCATGGGTTTTAAGTGGAATCATTTGTTATGAAATGGTTTAGTTTGAGTACAATGCAGTAAGGTGATCCAGTTTTAGGATGTTAGGGTTAATTCTTAATTCTTAATAATTGATTTGCGTCTTTGTGAGTTTGGGCCTTAAGTAATTCGGTACCGAAGAATGACTGTCAGTTGTATAGATTGGCTGGGCTCCTTCCAGTTTAGGATGGTACAAATTGTTAAAATTAAGTTCCTTGTAATTGTTTCACAAGTATTTGCAATAATTCATGACAACATATATTTATATAATTGCAAACAAGGATGTCTAGTTATTACCGTTTCTAGTTTTTTCTGCAGTTTCGGGGGTTTTCTTCACATGAAATTTCGGTGTGCTATAGTTATGAAAAGCACGATGTCATAAACTATGGATAGACTATATGTAATATTGTTATCAAATTTTCTGCTGGACGAGAAGATTGAGTGTTAATCACAAATTATGATCTGAAAGATTCTGAAGCCACATTTAATTTTATATGTATTGATCAGTTAGTGTGAAACTTTAGAGTCTTCCTTTTTTTTTCTCTATTTTTCTTTTAGGTGATTATGTGAAAATAAGTTTGTTGTTGCTGAGCAAGTTTAAGATTAACTTATGTGGTATGCCACATACATGATACTGTAGAAAAATAATAAACAAGAGGTCAAAAGGCTTGAAATAAGTGCACGTAATTATATTGTGTATCGGATTTGAGTTAGAAGCATTTCTATGTTGTTTTAACATACACATCGCTATTGACTACGGAGACTTGCAAGTTCAGACCTTCAATCTCAAAGTAGGTAGGGTAGTCTGAAAAGCTATCCAGCTGAGCTACATACGTGGGAAAGAATACATTAAACCAGGACACTTAAATAAAAAAATATTGTTTAACATTCAGTCATGTACTTGCATTGCTAGAAGCCTTTCTATTCAACAATCTTTTGTGTTTTTACTCTTTAATTTTAAAGATTTCAAATGTCGGCATGACGCAAATGTTACTGAAGTTGGCGCTTTTTCATAGAAACTGTGTATGAGTGTCCACTGTCCACAACGTGGGGTCCTGTTTCATGCTATTTCTAAAATATCCTCAGTTGGATCTTGTAGTAATAATTAGACATATCTCATGATAGACATAGTAGCAAGCATGGATCAAGCAGAAGATAAGATAGAGACATGTGGCATATGAAATCGGCTTACTTTTATTAATAAACAAGAACATATATCATACTAAAATATGCAATCTATTATTGAAATTCAGCCATATTAAGGCACTTTAGAATGGTAATTTCACTAAAAGGACAATCCAACTGGCCTTAAAAGGCCGTAACTGTAAATAAAAAAAACAATGTTAAGCTGAAAGCCTAAAACATGGCCTAAAACTGGAAGGTACAAACTGAAACATGGCTGAAGCAGAAAGAGTAAAGAAAGAAAAGTTGACGTATATAAGAAAAGAATCTGTGATATTATTGAAGAAGTTTTTTAACGAACTATGGAAGTTTCTTTAGTCTCAATTTTGTTAGCATGGTGAAAAAGGATTTATTGTAGAACAAATTAGTAGACTGAGAGGCAACGGTGATATGTTTCTAGGAAAATTAAAGAAGGCTGAATCAATAGGAACACGATAAAGGACTTGTACCTATTGTAACTCCTTGTAGGATGAAGCTGGAGCTTGAATTCATGATTTTTTTTGTTCTACTAAAAGCCCAAAACCTCTGTAATGTGACTGGTCCAAATGTTTTAAGAGGGCCTGCATGGCATCACCATAGCTTGCCACCATCATGCTTCTTACTGCAGAATTGGCTCATGTGTCCAGTCTATATTTTACCTTGCCACATCATTCTGTGTGGCTAAGTCGCTAGGGCCTAGGTGATGAGTGATTTTATCATTTGGCGAGTCATGCCCTATGCCTTGACACTACTCATGATCTGAGAATCGTTATATATTGTTTTTGGTTTAAGTTTAGGGAGTATTGTATAAGAGAGTCACTGTTGTTTAGATAACTAGCAACATCCAAGTAGAGGTTTCGAACACAAAGACACACACTCATTACACATATACACACAAACACATGACTTCTTGGATTCTCTTTTTAGGCTGTTAAAGACTCTTCTTTGTGTCTCAATATCCCAAGCTCTGTTCTCGAGCAGCATATCGCATTACTACCTTCTAATGTCTTGTTAGTATGTCATCTTGATGAGTGGAATACCTGATTGTCTTATTAGTATGTCATCTTGTTTTTTTTTTTTTTTTTTTTTTTTTGTTGTTGTAGCTTCTTGGAAGAAGTAGTGGATTTCAGGTGGCATCAACTCATCGCCCTTGTACAAAAGGGCTTTGGCTGTGGAGTACTCCTATAAAGAGAACAGCTCTTGATGGAACTGAATACAACCTTCTATTATTAGATAGTGAAGGAATTGATGCTTATGATCAAACGGTTGGCTCAACTTACTTTGAAGGATTTAGTTCTTCCTTTTCAGCTCCAATAAAACAAGTTCCAGTTCTTTTTTGCTGGATTTTCTTGTAATGTTTTATAAAATTCATTTTCTTTCTTGGGTCATTTTACAGGGGACGTACAGCACACAAATATTCTCTCTAGCTGTTCTCTTATCAAGCATGTTTATATACAATCAGGTTGATAAATAGTTACTATGTCACCTCCTGTCAACTGCTATCTCTTTATCTACTTTTTAATATGCTTCTTTCTTTATTCAGATGGGAGGTATTGATGAGGCTGCACTTGATCGCCTCTCTCTTGTAACTGAAATGACTAAGCATATTCGTGTGAGAGCCTCTGGCGGGAAGACTACAGCTTCTGAGCTTGGCCAGTTCTCCCCGGTCTTTGTCTGGCTATTAAGGGTAATTCCATGTGGGATTATTTTATACCAGTCTGTTGACTCACAAGTCATACAAATATTCTTGTTTTGTACATTTAGTGCTACTGTTATTACCCATGTTTGTTCACAATCAGCATTGTTTTTTTTCTTACTACTACTTTCCAACTTTGCAGGATTTCTATTTGGACTTAGCCGAGGATAATAGGAAAATTACACCTCGTGACTACCTGGAGCTTGCATTGAGGCCTGTTCATGGTGGTGTTAGAGATGTTGCCGCCAAGAATGAGGTTACCCATTAAACTCGATCTCACTGTCAACTTCTCTTTATGGATATCAGATTAATGTTTAGGAAAGTTAATAGTACAAATAGGACTGCAATGTTTTCATTTTGTATGATCTTTTAGAATACATTGCTAATATATATTGATTAAGTACTGAATTTATTCTTGATAGATAATGTAAATGTCTTTCTTTGCTTCACTTGGTGTTAAAAGGTAAGTGCTATTCTTTGTTCTACATGTTTTATTATACACTTACAATTGCTAAGGCCTGGCTTTGAAAAGTGGGATGCGCTTTGATGCGTTTAAATTCCCGGGAGCCGATGTGTTATGCTTGATGCGTTTGCATCACGAACGTGATGAGCCCGATTTCTACAAAAATTATTTTAAACAAATTTTATACCTTTTAAATACTACTTATATATAAAAAAAATTCAAATTGTACTAAAAGTAGTTTAATAGTCGTTCATAAATGTTGAATAACATAATAGTCAAGTATGCTTAGGAAAATCAAAACAGTCAAAAGACAAATCAACAATAGCCCCCACTTCCTATCCCCCCACGAATTTCTCCAAACTTTCTCTAGTCACAAACTAAATGTCCTCAATATCCGCATCATCAATCCCGAGCACGTCTCCATCTCCCTCATCATCATCAGTCACTTCAATGTCTTCTTCCAAGTTCCACCTCATCATCACAAGTCTCTCCAATGTCTTCTTTCACCTCATCATCTTCATCAACAAGAGCAGGTCTCTTTTATCATTTTTCGATGGGCCGACCCCATCATCGCCTCCTCTTCTTGATCCTCTAGTGCAACCCAACATAGCCCAACTTAAAGCCGAAAAAAATGCATCAGCCGCATCACACAACGGGCGCATCACGCGACAGCATGAGAGCGCTTTTAGAAACCCCCATCGCATCAGATGCGTTTTAGCTACCGCAGCGGGCACATCACACATCAGGCGTGCCCGATACGTGCTTTTTTAGACCAAGTGCTAAGGTTTAATACTTTAATCACCGTATGAATATTCAAGTGAGCACTTTTTTCAGTCAGCGCAGCTTCTTGTGCCTTTTCGTGTTTGCATTTTTAGCGAAGAGTGAACAAATGTGACATAATAACAAAATTTAGATCTCCTTTTCCCTAGTGCTTGCTCTCAGTGTTTTCACTAATTAGTATCATGTAGACATACATATTTTACTAGTTTTTTTACCATACGTGTTTTTATTGATGATTTTAGATTCGAGAATCTATTCGAGCTCTTTTTCCGGATAGAGATTGCTTCACTCTTGTTAGACCTTTGAACAACGAGAACGAGCTTCAGCATCTTGACCAGATTCCGGTCAGTGATCTCTTTTTTATGAATTATGAACATGAATTTAACACATCTGATGTATTTATTGTAATATCATTACTTTAAGCGAAGTTGGCCTTTTGCTTTATTAATGCATTCACTTTTATATGTGTTTGTGATGTGTAGTTGGATAGTATGAGGCCAGAGTTCAAAGCAGGACTGGATGCATTAACAAGGTTTGTTTTTGAAAGGACCAGACCCAAGCAAGTTGGGGCCACAGTTATGACTGGACCCATTTTTGCCCGTATCACTCAGTCCTTTCTAGATGCTCTTAATAATGGGGCAGTGCCTACAATAACCTCCTCATGGCAGGTTAGTTTTTTAATCATTAAGTTGTTCTTATGACATTTTCTGGTTGTTGGTTTTAGTTTTTATACTTTTATCGGCATATTTGTGGTAAGCTATGTGGGCATATTTATTTAGAAGTAAGTTACGATTGTTTTTTACTTCCCTGTTGATTGTGTCTTACTATGATTTCTTTGTAAGTGGGGTGGAGATCATAGTTACTATTTTTATTACAGAGTGTTGAAGAAGCAGAGTGTAAAAGGGCATATGATTCCGCGACTGAGCTCTATCTGTCTATCTTTGACCGTACAAAACCACCAGAGGAAGTATGCTTTATTATCTCCATTTTATTAAAAGCTAACCGAGTAGCAAATGTTTAGACAATCTAAACTCCAAATTGTTGTAGGATGCTATGCGAGAAGCACAAGAAGAGGCTGTTCAAAAGGCAGTGGACACTTTTAATGCTATTGCCGTGGGAGCTGGTTCTGCTAGGCAAAATTATGAAAAACGTCTTCATACATTTTTGAGGAAGACTTTTGAGGTAATTACTGTATATTGCTTTCTTAAGATTGTTAATACATGATCAGTATCTAAAATTTCAACCGCACACACATACCTCCTCAAACAGTTTCCAAACTTTACTCATGTTTACCTACTGAGTTGTTGATGCACCTCCCTAAGCTTTTGTTTCGTAATATACCTCTGCTAAAATGAGAAGAGAAAGGTGGCACTGAATATCTTAGGATGTTCAACAATAGTATACTTGCTCCACTCTAATATAGCATAATACCAACATAAAATTGGTGTCAGTTACGTATAGATCATATGTTTATTCAGTTTTGAATACGTGTAATATGGTGTTCACAAACAAAGTCAGGTTTCTCTATAAACCAAAAATGCAAATAATACTTTGATACATGTACTATCAAACTACCAATTTGCAGTTTCTCATGACAAATATGCTGTGGTCTTTAAAATGCATTGCATTTAATTTGTCCAGTCCATTTGCTATATGAAATCAAGAATTGGAAAGCACATTTGAGTGCAACTGGTCTTTTCAGGAGGGTACAAGTTCACTCTTACATATATATAAAAAGAAGAAGCATTATTAAAAATACGAAAGGGAAATAACCATATTTATTTATGACTTTATGTAATAACGTGTTTGTTATGGGTTAATTTTTAACTTTGAAGTTTATCCATTCTTCATTTTACTTGCTATTGCAGGATTACAAAAGGAATACCTTTAGGGAGGCTTACTTGCAATGTTCGAATGCCATACAGAGCATGGAAAAGGAACTAAGAAAAACTTGTCAGGCTCCTTCCACGAAATTAGATGATGTCCTTAAGGTATTATTATATGGCTTTCCGATGTATGGAAGTTCTATGGCTTTGCTCGGTGCTGACTGTTGATGTTCTAGAAGTTCACGAAAGAGCTATTTGTGCAGTTACATCACAGGATATTATTGTTAGTTTTGATTGTTAGCTTGAAAAATAAGATAAATGAGGCTTGCTTTTTTTTTCTTCCTTTAAAAAAAATGAAGCTGAGATTGTGCATGCTCTAAGAAATTTGTTTGCTTTGCTCTTATAATTGTAAAGCCATGTTGTGTGTGTTTTGTCTGTCTTTATGTGTGGAACTGATAAAAAGTCTCACATATTTTTAAATATTTTTTAGGATTTTGTAAATCAATCTGCAAAGATCAGTACTTTTTTGTCACTTGCTTAGTTGCTTTCCCTTTTTTGAAATATAAGTTACCCGTGATACCTTGTTTCAAAGTGAAGTGAACATGTTCCATCCCACAAGTTGTAGTTGGTGCTCACAGTTCTGTTATTTGTATTTAGTATAGAAGGCGCCTTTAAAGTATAAACGTGCTTTTCAAAAAGCAAGTTTCACATGGATGATGAATGATTATAGTTTTTATTTTTGTTTTTTAGCGTATAAAATGTTTTAGCATCATTCTATTTTTAGTAGTTGACCATTGATGTGTTTCCGAAAAAAATTTACATTCAATATAGTTCATATCATTTGTCAAAGGTACCCTATATGATGTTTAAAAGTCGATTCGGTTTTTTAGGCTGGAGGCTGTACTTTACTTCTAGAAAATACTTTTACATCTTAATATAACAATGAAGCACTAAAATGTATTCACATATAATGCCCACCAGTTTAAGTATGCGCATAGGTATTTTTCTTCTTTACTTTACAGTCTTATGGTTACATTGGTAATTGTTTATGCAATTTGTTACACGGAAAGGGGCATTTGGTCCGGATCTTTCTTCCTATTTTTTACTTGTTTAAAAGCAACTTTTTTATGTTTTTCAAAATAAAATTTCAGCTGTTAATAGATGGATGAGATAGCAAATAATCTACTGATTGTGGAATGTGTATGGTTAATTGTATAGGTTCTTGATAGACTTCTGTCAAAGTATGAAGCAACCTCACATGGTCCAGAAAAATGGAAGAAACTAACTTCATTCTTGCGTCAAAGGTTTGTCTTCTATATTTCGTAAGTCCACTTTAGTAGCTATTGACATGTATTTAACATTTGTTTGTTTATAAACCTCAAGCTTGGAAGGGCCAATCCTTGATTTTGTCAAGAAACAGATAGACCATATTATGTCAGAAAAGAGTTCCCTGCATTTAAAATGCCGCTCTATTGAAGATAAAATGGAATTGCTAAGCAAGCAATTGGAAGCGAGTGAGAAATACAAATCTGATTACTTAAAACGCTATGAGGATGCTATCAATGATAAAAATAAACTCACACAAGATTATATGAGCCGGATAACAAATCTTCAGAAAAACTCGAGCTCATTGGATGAAAGATGTTCAAGTTTGTCAAAAACATTGGAAACCAGTAAACATGAAACCATGGAATGGAAAAGAAAATACGAAGTTTGTTTATCTAAACAAAAGGCTTTAGAAGGGCAGGCTGGCTCAGAAGTAGCAAACTTAAAGGCGAGAAGCAGTGCTGCTGAGGCGAGATTGGCTGCTGCACAAGAACAAACCATGTCTGCTCAAGAGGAGGCCAAGGAGTGGAAACGTAAGTACGACATTGCTGTCAGTGAAGCGAAGAGCGCACTCGAGAAGGCAGCTGCTGTGCAAGACCGGTCAAATAAACAAACACAACAACGAGAAGATGTTCTTAGAGCAGAATTTGCTGGTACATTGGCTGATAAGGTGACCTCTCTCTCTCTCTCTCTCTATATATATATATATATATATATATATATATCATGTGTTACTAGTATAGATCTTTTGAAGGGAAGAAAAAAAGGAGGGGGGGGGGGGGCTATAACAGGTTAAAACAAAGGCCATTTGTTAGTATGACAGGGTTGACCTGCAAACACCTTTTCTTTGTGTCAGAACTGTTATGATTACAAAAAAGGGCAATGTCAGTTTCTCTCGTTGATCAACATTGATCATTTTGCTGTAGTCTCTACCACTTTAGTCATTAAACATTAGCAAGGGTGTTCCATTTTCGATATGACACAACTGCAACATACTTCCACAAATCTACTACGTTAGTCATGTAACTGACGAAAGTGGACAGTTTTACCAAGTTAAATGACTAAACTAAAATGGTACTAATTAAAGTATAATGTTTATTGTTTAATGGTAGCATCGAGATAAGTATGTTGCTGTTCTATGCCCTTACAGAAAAACAATATAATTATTGTAATAATTTAATCATTGAATAAAAAGTGTAAGAGGTCGAGTGCTTTTAATTTTTTTTTTGGGCGAACTCCAACAAGTTTGATGCATTCTTGGTCAGGTGGTAAGCTAACAGTTTGACTTGACCCTTTTGAGATGAAATACAACCCAAGCAGACTCATTTTTTATTAACGGGTTGAAATGTCACTTCTAGTTATTTCTGCTTGTTTTATATAGCATTGAAGTTTGATGGATTATATTTAAAATTTAGAAAAAGAGCTTGTTTTGATTTCCCCAAAATTGAAATATCAGGAAGTTGAACTAAAGGATAGGGCATCAAAGCTTGAACATGCTGAGCAGTGTGTAACTTCTTTGAGCTTACAACTGAAGGTGAGACTTCACTTGCATTGACTTCTATTTCCTATTTTCATTTAGATGTTATTATGTGTTCATGGACCTTGCATCGACTGATGATATGTACAATCTGTTTTCCCCTAGACTGCAGAGTCAAAGATAAAGAACTATGATTCAGATATCTCTTCTTTAAAAATTCAAATCAAGGAGCTTGGGGAAAGGTTGGAAAATGCAAATGCTAAAGCTCAATCATATGAAAGAGAAGCAGGAATTCTAGAGCAAGAAAAAGTTCATTTAGAGCAGAAATATCGATCTGAGTTCGAGCGGTTTGAGGAAGTTCAGGAAAGATGCAGAAATGCTGAGAAGGAAACTAAAAGAGCAACACAGTTGGCTGATACTGCTCGGGCAGAAGCAGTAGTGGCTCAAAAAGAGAAGAATGAGATCCAGCGGTTAGCAGGCGAAAGGCTGACAGAAATTGCACGGGCCGAGAGACGTATTGAAAACCTAGAGAGGCAAACAAAAGATCTTGCTGATGAACTGGAATCATTCCGGGCAGCTGAAAGGGATGCTGTATCTAAAGTCAAATTGCTAGAAGGAAGGGTTAATGAAAGGGAGAAAGAGATTGAAAACCTACTAAAGTCAAACAATGAACAACGGGCCAGTACTGTACAGGTCCTTGAAACCCTTTTGGAGACAGAGCGGGCCGCTCGGGCAGAAGCTAATAATCGGGCGGAAGCACTCTCTGTTCAGCTGCAATCTACTCAAGGAAAGCTAGACTTGCTCCAACAACAAATGACCACAGTCCGCCTTAACGAATCTGCATTGGATGGCAAACTTAAAACTGCTTCCCATGGAAAACGGGTCAGGATTGAGGACACATTTGGCACAGATTCTGTTCAAGAAATGGACATTGATGATAGAGGGAGAAGATCGAATAAAAGAACCAGAAGTGCAACTAGTCCTCTAAAGTTTGTTTCTACTGAAGACGGTGGTTCTGTGTTTAGAGGTGATGAAGACAACATCAGCCCGAGTCAACAAGTCAGCACTGAAGATCATACAAAATTCACAATCTCAAAACTTAAACAAGAGCTCACAAAACACAACTTTGGTGCAGAGTTGCTGCAACTAAAGAATCCAAACAAGAAAGACCTTGTGAGACTCTATGAAAAATGTGTTCTTCAAAAACATTGAGTTGGTACGTTTGTTGAATCGATCTTAAAAAACGAGTATAACGTGTCGTGGAGTTTACAACTGTCTAGCTATCCCGAGTGAGTGTGCAGAGATGATAGGTAATATAGATGGAGTTGTGGTTAGTAAAGATATTTATGTCTTATATGATGCAATACTTTAGTTAAATATGGTGTAAATGATCTACAAAGTGTGTGGTATTATCACAACAAACTTGGCTTTGGGTGCTGGTGTTTTTAATCTGATTGGTGTGTATGTTTGGTTTTGTGGATGGAGTAAAAGGAGTCCAAGCATCATTTTGATGGAGCCAATCTTTTAGATTTTACAGACAACCCCCTCTACTTATCTCAACCTCCAAAGTAACAACCTAAATTTTCATTTTGTTTTACTACATTTTTTTAAAAAACTTTGGTATATAAGATATTTTACAAGTTAAGAAAGACATGAGCTATTTTCGGTAGGTTTTAGCTAGATGATCGCTGTCTTGATTGTTTAAACAAACGACATCAAAATGATGAATGAAAACAATATAAAAGATTTGTATATGAATTAAAAAGTCAAGCATAATTTGTGATTAATTATAGATGGTCATGATTTTAAATGACACCTAAATTGATCAAGATTAAATAAAGATTAGTAATGATAAATGCTAGATATATGAGTGAGAATATGTTATGTTATTGAAATTATGATCCTTTTATATTATGATGTAAAACCAACATGACCATCATCAGTTCCTTAAATCAACTAAATAATTTGATTATGTAAGTTAAATATTGTAATAAAGTTAGTGATTTGCAAACAATATGTTGTAATAATACTTAATTCCACAAAAAGAGTATAGGGGGTTCAGTGACTTAGTAAGTCACTATACCTAAAATTTATTAACTTTGGGTCTAGACATGATAACAATATTTGCATATAACATTTTTATCAACAGAGTTGTTTATATATTATAGGGAAGAATGTTTAATTTAGTCCATATTTAAGTCTTAATTCTAAGGGACTAATTTTAACTTTCAGATAAATGTCATCAATGATCTAGATTGAATTTTAAAATTTTGGACAGATAGGTATTTTTATAATTCATATGTGATGCTTTATAAAATCACATACGATTGTATACTGATCACCTATGATTGTATTTTAGAATTTTAAGACTATTTTTTATATAGTCTTTATTAAACACATCTTATATTATAGAATTCAGTGTCAAAATATCCCTTCTCAATTTAAAGAAAAGTTGAACCAACATCATGTATAGAATATATAATTTACACTTTGATATATAACTCAAGTAACAAAATATACCATTTATTTTCAAGTTCATATGCTTATTTATCTTATAGTCGATGATAATTCAGTATAGCATTATGAGTATGGTAGTCTCATATAAATTGGGCTAATTTCTTACCAAGAACAATCTTCAACTTCAACAGTCCAGTATCTAAATTCGTATTTGTGTTTGGCAGCAAACAGTTAACTATCTTAAAACCTTTTTACTTCATACACACTCTCAAAATTGTTAGTATTCATAGATTCTTTATAACAAAAACATCTTTGTTATCATACTTGCCATTTAAGAACTGATAAAAAGTGTTTATGCAACAAACCGAAATTTAAACCCCAGACCGAAGAGCAAAAGTAGAAAACAGCTAAAATTGGAGATTAGAAAGCAAGGAATCTATGCCAAAGCAGTACAAAACATTGGTTTTTCTGTCATATTAAGTGTTGTTTTCGAGTACCGGCTATACAAATCGTCAAAAACCAGCAAAATACCGATCACTTGAAATTTGTTAACAAAGTAACACGCAAACCGCAAAACAAAGAGGTGAAAAACAGGAGATTGCACCATTTTTACATGTGTCTGCAACCTCCACCTATACAATTTCAAGGCCATTCACCTCTTTCTACCCCTTTCTATTCACCAAAACCACTATTTCTTTTCTTCTTCTTCAAATACACAGAAGAACCCACATCTGTTTTTCTTCTTGTTTTTTTTTTTTTTTTATAATTTTACTGCGGGTTTTCTAGTTCTATACATAACATATGTACTATTAAAACTCAGCAGCCTGCTGTAACTAGTAACTTTCAGATTCGAAAGACGAGACGTTTGCACTCACATGTTAACGTCCTGGAGGGCTAGCAAACGGGTCTCCCATGTATGGATGGGCTTGGATGTTTAAGCTACTAGATGACACAAGTTCCTGTAAGTTGTATATATAATTCACACAAAAAAGCTAATCAAATATTTGTAATAAATGAATTGGCTGACTTTGACTCGAGTCTTTGTTTTTACCTGTTCAACAGCCTCTGAGCCATCTGAATGGAAAAGAATAGGCCGGCAGCGCTTATCTTCATTCATCAAGCTGGAATTCTGAAAATGGGTGACAAGTGCCGCCTTTCCTTGAATTCGAGCATATGCCAATGAAGCTACTTTCTCACTGTTAAACTTCTCCCACTTTTTCCCATTGAACACCTAAACACCACAAATTATATAATACAATTTAAGGAGGTTCTAAGGTCAGATTGGTTAAAAAAGGAATTGGAAGTCGATAAAAAGGACCTGGTAAAACGGGATTATATGCATTGGTGATAGCATGTTGATAAATGCATACCCGACATTGCATTTGTTCTGCATCAAAAAGCAGTGATAACAATCAGTTAACAAGAAATTTGAAGAACAAATTAGAAATGTTATATATATTCCAAATAAGAAATGTTTTATATATTCTATACCTTAAAATCAATCGGGAGGTATAGAAAATCATAAGTACCACTATGACTTTCATCAATCGCAGCTAGTAACATCTTTGATGTATATCTGCAAGTTTAACAGATGTATTTAATGTCTATTAAAAGTTTAAATCTTGAACTGGGAATAAGACGAAAGATGCAGGTCTTACTTATTAGGGATGTTTTTTATCATTAAAGTTGTTCGCGTATCTTCACCTTTGGTAATTCTGTCAAGATCAAGCTGAAACTGCTTCTTATTATCCATCTGGTTTGCATTTTGGTCAACACGACGGTTCCGCCCTCTTTCACTCATGCTATCCAAATTCATGGGTCCTATACCCGGGTAATGGCCATTACCTAAGAACATAGGACTCATCCTAGGAGATAATGACATGTTGCTGAAATTAGGGGAACCGTTTTCCATGATGTTTCCAGAAAGGGGAACATTTTTCACAGACCCATGAGCATTCAAGAAACCTAGACCACCAAAAGTTGGAGGACTCATGAATAATGTTTCAGGAGACTCGTGATACCGCCCAAAGTGTCGTTCAAAGGGAATCCCGGATGGAGCTGACCCGACATGATGGTCAAGCAATGGTTGCCCAGTGAATCGATGAGTTGTGGTTGGAAACCCATGTGTAGGTCCCTTGGACCGGTCAGAGTATATTTTGGGACTTCCCCATAAAAACTGTGCACCAGATAACGTTTCGATTCCTGAAGTGGACCCGTTTGATTGACTCAGTCTGTGATCTGGGGAGGGGTGTTGAAAGATAGCTCCATTGTTTGAATTCCCGTTTGAGAACATGTGGTCAAGATGGCTACTTCGTCCATGATCTTTGCCAATTGGTGTTATCCTTGCGGGTTGCGAATGCAAGATAGAAGCCAAGCCAGGTAAACTGTTGCCAACGGTGGGGCTCATGCTCATTGATGTGAAAATGGGTGATTTGCTAAGACTTTGCAGAGGACTGTGTTCTATAGGACTGCCAAATTGTGGCCAGACACCTACAATAAAAAGCATGTAAAAGCAGCACATCTAGTAAACACCAACAGATTCATGATATTTTCTTTTATTATGTATTTTTGGGTAAAAGATAACAAATGTTACGAAAGTCTCACCTGGAGGGGAGCTGGCAACCGAGGGACCCACTTGGAGCCTAAAACTTCGAGTGTCATCTTGGTCAAACTCTTGACTTAGTTGCAACATTAGGCTGAAGTCAGAGGATGGTAACAATTACAAATCAGATATCACAGTACAAGGAAAAGAGACTAGACGTTAGTCAAAATACATAACTTTTCTTTAGAAAAAAGGGTCAACTTGAACAAGAAAGTAACTTACTTTCGACGAGCTCCACCAGGGCGACTCGGTTCAAGCTTTATTCGTTTCCCAGCTATGTCACTCCTGTTGAGAGATCTAAGTGCTGCTTCTGCTGCTCTAACATCATAATATTCAATGAACTTATGGTGCCTTTTGTGTGGTGTTTCCCGTATCTGTTATTGCATAATATACACACCAAACATTTACATACATACTCACTTAAACAGACGATGTCATTGTAGTAGATAAGAAGATAATTATACCTCTTTAACCTCGCCATATTCCCCAAAGATTTGAAGGAGGTCTTCACATGAAACCGAAGGGTCCAAATTGAAAACAACCAATGTTCCTTGATTCATATCTTTGTCAGAAGGGTTATCCTGGTAACATGATGATAACTTGTTAATATCTTATCTGTGAGCAAATGAAAGAGAACGGAAAAAAGTAAAGGAGAAAACGATGGGTGTAATATGAACCTTTGGAATTGAGTAGTGAATGTCTAGCTTCCTCCTCCGTAAAGGCTTATTCTGTAATGCACGCATGGCAGTACGAGCAGCACGAATATCATAATAAGATATCATCACAAAGCCCCTGTGTTTACATGCAGTGTACAGTGTTCTAATATCACCATATTGCTACAAAATACACACAATTAGTTACTTTACCAAATGCTCAAATATATAACTCAATACAGAACCCGTATAACCAATAGCTAGACATTGTAACAGTCAAATTTCCTATAATGGCTTGAAAGATTCTCATACTCAATATACAAATTTCTTTATTTCAAGCAAATGGTATGACACTTTAAGAGCAAATCACAACAATTCAAAAAGTTGTTCTAAAACCTTCCAACTTAGGAATACAGTTATAAAATCATTCATCCACGCCAGCATATCATGTGAAAAAAGAAACACCCCAGAATAATTAATTTGAAAAGTATGGCGGTTTTAGTAAAGTGATGTATGTTGCTATATATTGCAATTTAAGCGGTAAGGAAAATATTAACTACCTCAAACAGAGTTCTTAGTTCAGAATCCTCAACATTACTATTTATGTTACGCACAAACAACGTTCTTGAAGGATGCTCTCCATATGGATGTTCCCCTGCAACAGTCCCCACTCCATTCGGAAGATTGTATTGAGTCAGACCGTTGGCAACAACCCCATCACCCAAACTTACCTTTGACATGCCACTATTCAGACTATCCATCAAATCAGGTTCCAATTCCATACCTCCTCCACTTCCAAAGAGATCAAAATCTTCTGGTTCGTCAACATGGTTAGGAAACAGTTTTAGGTTAAAACCATCCATCACATCAGCTAAAAGATCATCTTCATCAGGTAACAAGTTCCCAATCTTGTCTTCATCAATATCTTCAAGCAAATCATTGTTTTCTAGATGATTGTTGTTTTCGGTATTATTCATAATCACTGCATGTTGAACAGAAAGAAAGGGTCAAAATGTCAAATTTAACCCTTTGAGCACAAATCAAATAGTCAATGCAGCTACTAAAGGACAGGGCACGTACACTTCTCATGACGCAGAACGGGTAATGAACTTGAAAAAAGAGTGGCGTCATCAGACCCAGATAACATTCCCAGGGCTCCACTTCCCACCGCTTTTGAGAAATTCATTGACTTTTAATATGAAGAACCTGCGGGCTATAAACTATAACTAAAGTCAAATTGTTGACTTTTAGTGTATAACAAATAAATAACAAATTATAGCAGATCTCTATTTATTGCCAAGAAATGTTGTGGGCTAGCAGCCGACATAGCGTGCCGCCATTTTTGTAGTTAACTGAGGTGCTTAATTTTATAATTTTTTCGATAATAACTCTCAAACTATGTAACTTTCGCCACGGAAAAGTTTTTTCTTTTTTCTTTGTTGTAAAATTTCCCCGTATTGTAAAAAAATGACCTTGAAAAGGGAATCAAAGTAGATTAAATAACAATGTTTTCTTATTATATCCTAAAAGGACTATATATATTTGTTTCATGGCTCAATGCACATCTTACTAAAGTGAACCAGGTAATAGCTGCGAAGAACACGTGTCACAAATCGAAGAATCCAAACGTCATAATCAATATTGTCATTCAAACAGGTGAAACTAAATAAAAAGGGAAACTCCATCAGCTTACTTTACGTGACATACATATTAATAGCTTTTTGTATGATTATATGCATTCATTACCTACGAGTTTCAATCAACCACCTACAGAAGAGAATCAGCTTTTATTTTAACATCTATCTAAAGTTAAGGTGAGTTATAGATACTTAAGAAGTAAAGGCAAGTACAAACAACAAAAAGTGGGAAGTGAATATTTCAAACAACCATCCAAAGTACACAATTTCCATTATGATGGTATTTGTGTGAAAGTTATCTAATTTGGACTAATTATTGAGATAAATGTAATATAATTTTACTAAACCTAACTCTAATTAAATAATTAAGCGATTCAATAATTTAACTCGCAATAATCACTTTGAAAATGCACATATAATGAATTTATCCATAAAACTATAGAAGATAATATCCAGAAATAGGAACTAAGGGTTCAATTATTACAATAGCCTTCTTGAGGAATGCCTGCTTATGATGCAGAAATGCAACTCAAACAAACTACAATAATGATCGAAATCGAATCAGTGAAGAGAATCTAATCATGGCAATGAATTCTCATTAAAAAAATAACAATAAATGTTATAGATTATGATAATCGCTACTGATTTTGCAATCCAAGTAAACCCCAATCGAACAAGTTAGTAAATTTGAACACCGATCACAACATGCAAAGCAATCAAACAAGCTCACCGACAAATTGAAGTAATATTAGACAATTAAATACCCAAATTAAAAAGCTACGAACAAATTCCAACAGAATCCCCAACTTGAACCACAGCAAACTCTAAAAATAACAAATTTATGAAACCCATTTTGCAAAATCCATATCTGCAATAAATATATCAAACCCAGAAAGAAAAATTCGAAAAAGAAACTGGGTTTCGAACTTTATACACGTAGTCGTATGTTCTGTGTGTGAGAAAGAGAAAAAATGATACCTGGAGAAGGTCAAACCACAAAAGAAGACGAAAGTAATCAAAAACCAATTTGAATCAAAAGCATAGGCATGATCGGATGAGAGTGTTGTGAGAATGGAGACGTGAAGGGAGAGAAGTGTCTTTCTTTCTCTCTCTGCACTTGGTCTGTGTTGGAGTTTTCTCTCTCTAAAAAGTGCAAACACAAACACACGTACAAAATCTATAGATACAAGTATCTGTGTAGAGAGAGAAAGTTGTGATTGGAGAAGCAGAGAAACTTTTTTCAGAATGATTTCTGCGAGCGGTGTGGACTGTGGAGTGTTCAACTGCATTTAAATCTGCTTTCATGTCCGTAAGCACACACACTATATATATATAAAGTTAAAAACTACATTAAAGTATTATCATATGATTTATATATATATATATATATATATATATATATATATATATATATATATATATATATATATAACACATTGTACTCGTGTAATGCCACGGTGATGACAATATTTTATGCTCGACAACATGTTTAATTTAAAAAGTAGGGTATGGTATGTGTGAAACACGGTATTAGTCAACCTAGTCATCTTTTTTTCTCATTTTTCTGATTTTTTTACTTTTTTGACAATCAACCATTTTATTAGTTGTTAAAATAGTTTTTGAAAAACATTTTATCAAATAATTCGAGAAAAAGATACTATACCCTTAAAATTATATTAATGTAAGTAATTTAGCCAAAATTAGATAAATTAAATAGTTTTTATGATGTTTAATGATTCATTAAAGATAAAGTTGTCTTAAATTAGTTGAGATAATTAAGGAAATAATTGGTTAGACTATTGATTTAAGTTTGTATCTTAAGCATAAAACTTGTGCTACTTAAAACTATTAATCTTAACATTTTGAAGAGATAGAAAGTTAAATACTTTATAATGTAATATAGATACATATATATAAGTATGGTACCCACACGGTAGAAACAAATGTTTCTACTCGTAACATTTAGTTATGGTATTTACATATTATTGTCACATTAAATAATTTTAATTCATAACATACCTATTTTCTTTCCTTTTTCTTCATTTTTTATTTTCTTTTTTGTCTATCAACTCTTTTATTAATTTTCAAAATAACCTTTTGAAATTCAATAATATAAAAATAAAATTCTACTTATATAATAAGATGATAAAAACATAGTATTATATCATAACTTAGATAATTGTGTTGACGTGTATGAGGAATATGTTCGTATGGAATAATGTATTTGTGGGCTTGTAAGTTTTTAACGATATTTAAATTTATATTAGTCATATTTCATTACTTAAATCTCAAGATTTTAAGTAAAATAGAATAGAGAAGGTTAAATATATTATAAATAAGACCTTTTATTTTAATTATATGAGTTATTTATAAATATCCGAAATATTTAAAAACTCGGATGCATGTTATCAGGTGTATGAATTCTAGTTATATGTATTTTCTAGTACTTATATTATAGAATTTTTATATGATGGAATTTTTAGAATATTATTCTTATGAAGATTATTTTATTTAATTTGAATTTGTATTAGATATCTTATAGGTTAAAATTTAATTTGTATTATCTTGACATATTTAAACATTATATATTAATAGAAGTTTCATTTATTAAAATGCTATTTAATAATCTAATTAACTCAATTTAATTGTTTTTTTAGGTTTAAATGATGAGAATGTTAGTAATTCCAAGTTGTTTAAAGTTAAGAGATTAAGACTTTTATGAGAGAGCGCACTAAAGATTTTATATATTAGTATAGATACACACACAAGTGTGCGAACAAACGCGTGCACACACATATTTATATATTGGTTGAATACTCCTGCGTTGTAACGAGAAAAATAATAAGGATAATATATTAGTATAGACTTAATGTACAAACATGTACTTGAAATAAAGCAGATGAAAAAGATTCCATGAAATCGTAGAGTGCTCACACAGAATTTGAATTCAAATATATACAAGATTTTTTCATATGATATCCAACATTACATTTAGCGGAAGAAAATAACTTTTTGATAACTAGCGTTTTACGATAACATTTATATAGATATAAATTGAGATGGACACAAATATGTATTCATATTTACATCAAATATTATATGTTAAAAATTATGGGATAAAGAACAATATAATAAACTAATGTAATTGTTTTAATATAGGAAAAATGACTATTAATTCTCAACTTTTACATTTTTTCTTAAGTAATTACTCTACTTTTTTACCTTATATATTAAGTATCTTATTATTGGGAAGTGATTCTACTAGTTCTCAACTTTTATATTTTTTTACAGTAAGTACTCTATTTTTCTATTACATTATAGTTATGTCTCATATTTTATGATTTTCTAATAAACTTCCTTGACTTTTATATATATATTTTTTAAAATATGATAATTAGAAACTTGGTAAATAAATACGTGGCGTGAATTAATTGACATACAGTCTCCAAGTATCATAAAAATCCAAAATGACCTGGCTAGTTGTATTGAGAATAGGTTTGAAGAAAGGGTTGATAAATGACTGAGCTGGTTTGAAAAATGAGTTTGATCCATTTGAAGATGACCTGGAATCATCAAACCTGATTTTATTTGTTTTTTGTTCAATAAACTTAAGAAAATCCTAAATTATTGTGACGATTTTTTATTAGGACCGTCGTTTAAAACATTTACAAAAACTTCCCTTTGTGGAAAAAGATGAAGATAGTGATCTGTCAATTTAGGACTTTTGTTAATTTTAGTAAACAAAAAACAACAATATTTTATTTGGTAACGATTTTGGTCCTCCAATTTTAAAACATGTCAAAACTTCCTTTTTGTATAATTGTGGAGACCCTGGAAATATTAAATTGATGAAAAATAGATATTATACAATATTCTAATCATTATATTTAGATCAAACTTGTATTTATCCCAAGTGAACAAAGTCTTATTTTCTCACTCTCAATTTCAGGTGATCACATTTAATCAGAAACACTATTTTTCATCTAATTTTGTTAGTTAACGATGGTTGTTTTACGCACTTCGTTGCTAATCTAGCCTGTTTAGATTATCTTTGGTTATATATATATATATATATATATATATATATATATATATATATAAATTGGATCAATAAAGAACCATGTGTTAAACAAAGAACCTAAAGAACCAATCTGGATCTTTGGATCATCAAAATCAATGGATGAGATTGATTGGTGGCAAAACTGTAATTATTATGTATTAATTAAGGAAGAAAAGGGTAAACATGGAAAATCCCCCCCCCCCTCCCCCAACAAACTCGATTTTTTTTAAAAAAAAACCCCAAAAATTTTTAAATTGTCATAACTTTTTAAGTTTTGTGAATTTGAACAAAAAAATTATACCAATCTTTTAGTTTTTTAATCCTCTTTCAAACAAGATCACTCTTCCCATATTTTTCTAAAATTTTTTTAACATGAAAAATTTGTTTGCATTTAGGCAGCATGTACGTTTTCGTTTTTTGCATTTTGTATTTAGGTTTCAATGAACACAGCTCAAAATGCAAACTACGGATTTTGCATTTAGGCTTGAATGAATCCAGCTCAAAATGCAAACAACGGAGTTTGCATTTAGGCTTGAATTGCCCAGCTCAAAATGCAAACTACGGATTTTGCATTTAAACTTGAATTACCCAGCTCAAAATGCAAACTACGGATTTTGCATTTAAGCTTGAATTACCTAGCTCAAAATGCCAACTACAGATTTTGCATTTTGGGCTTGAATGAACCCAACTCAAAATGCAAACTTCAGATTTTGCATTTTGAGTTTGAATGAACCCAACTCAAAATGCAAACTTTGCATTTCAAAAAAAAAAAAAAGTTTCAGAAATATATCAAGTCCGGTCTTGTTTGAAAGAGGACGAAAAACTAAATCTAACGGTATAATTTTTATGTTAAAATTGTTAAGAACGAACGAGTTATGATTATTTAAAGTAAATGGGGTTTTTTTTTAAGTTTGTTGTGGGTTTTGGTTGTGGGTGCTGTAGGCGCCGATTGATTTTTTTTTTATTTCCTTTTTTGCCCTAAACAATGTGTCACATGTCATTACCAGGGAGGTTCTTTAGATTCTTTGTTTAAGGAAGGTTCTTTGTTTAACCACACCCTATATATATATATATATATATATATATATATATATATATATATATATATATATATATATATTAAAAATGTGTTCTTTAACTTAATCTTTAAAAATATTTCATTTCTAATTGTCTACTTTTAAATAATCTTATTTGAACACCCATAAATAGAAGTTAAAGGTTAAGTATCCCAGTTGTAGTTAAAAAAATACTAAATTTTGATATAAAGTTTTTCTTAATATTATATGTATCATTAAAGTAAACAATAATAATACTAAGTAGTTATCTTGGATGTAATATGAAAAATATTTATTTCCAAATGATGCATTACAATTTCAAATATTTAAATTTTATCCCATTTATTTTAGATATTTACGTATGAAATTTTGTTTTATATTTTATTTACCCTAAAATCCGCACCAATTGGTGGAATAGCCGCTATACATTAACCCCCTTCATGGAAACTAAAAGATGATGGTGTAGATCACTGATCAAAAAATTTTATATAAAAATATAGATAAAAATAAGACTATTATAAACATATATTTATATTTACATTAAATGTAATATATTAAAAATAATGAAAGATAAACAAATAACATGTAAAACTAATTGTTTTGATATAATATAATATATATGGAGAAATTCATTTAAGAATCATTCTTATTGTAAGTACAAATTGGAAACAATATTAATGCTCATTAATATGAGTATGTCACTATGTTGGTTATCTATATATTTACTCGACCATGAATTACATTCGGGCAAATGAGTCGTTATTAAATTGACTTAATTTTCTTAAAACACCCCTTGTTAATAAGCTATTAATGAATCACCAAAATTATTAACCATTGATTAATTTTAATCAAGAACCAATATTAGTTATCGCCATACTCATACTAACAATAATTCCAAATAAACTTATATATATATATATATATATATATATATATATATATATATATATATATACATAGTGGGAGGTTCAAATGAGAACCTAAATATTTTTGAGAATGAGAGACTTAATCTCAGTCGTCCAATTCCCCCTCCTTCAATGTCATTGTCCACCCATGAATTCCTCACATGCACCTTGCCACACTCGATTCCCCCACGCTTTCCATTCATGAATTCCACTTACAAAATGAATGACTAAGATTTAGTTTCTCATTCTCAATTAATTTCTCATTCTCAATTGAACCTTCCCCTATATATATATTCATATAGAATCAGGATCAAATAAAAATAGTTTTAAGATAAAAAGTGTAAGGAGAAATGTAAGCCTGACACGTGGCATAACAAACCAAAACTAACAAAAGGGTAAAACCGGAACTTTTTAAAAAATAAAATTGTTCTCTCTCTTCCCTGTCCCCACCACCCACGATTATACATCTGCCCCCTCCCCCTTTACGATGAATCCCTAATTGCCACCCCCCAAACATCATTCATCCGCCCTCATTACGTCCTCTACAGCCGTCGACCCCTCCTCCATGAAGAAGCCGCCGGCGATCGAAGATCCTCCGTGAAGACGCAAACCCGAATTGCGCAACCACCTCGCCGACGCAAACCCACGTCTGAAAGTGTTCATCATGCGCCGCCCTCCCCACCGCCGCCCCAACGCCGCTCACGTGGTCGCCGGAGACCTCTGTGGCTGCTGAACCTTGCTTTCCCTAAATCGCCTTATACACTACCTAAATCCAGGCCCCTGAAGACCTCGCTGACGCAAACCCTAATCGCTCTTTGAAGATCTCTCCGACGCAAACTCATGAAGTCGCTGCCCTACCCACCGCCGCTTACGTGGTTGTTGGATTCCTTTGCAGCTTCGATGATGCATCCGACATGCCTCCCTCTCCTTCGTTGTTCATATAGAAATCGATGGTGCATCCGCCGTTGTTTGTGAATCATCGGCGAAATATTTGAAGTCGATGGTGCCTCTGGAACCGGGAAATAGCCTTTTATATTTGGACCAGTCGCTGCCGTTGTTAACAGAGTTCAAAAATCGAAGGTACTGTTTGAGCAAACGAAGCTTATATTGAGTTAAAAATCAAAGGTGTTGCTCGTTTGTTGTATAATCAGATTTCATCTTTTTCTTAGAAAATGTTTGATATTCACCTTCATTTTATGGTGAAAGTTGTGTTGGAGTATGCACACTGACGCACGTACGCCATTAGGATCACTGCCAATATAGTGTGGGCCTATTGGGTCACACGCCGGGGATCAATTCTGACAGCAATAGAAGATGAGGGACTGAAAGTGTTAAAGTAGAGAAGTTGGTATGCAGGAGATTTACGCGACGCGGTGCTTGTTAGGCTACGCGACGCGGATGGTCCGCGGCGCGGAAACCTACGGGTACGCGGCGCGGAAATACGTCTGACAGCATGCAACTTTTGGCTCCACCTCCCCATTTGGCCAATGCATGGCCAAGCTTTTTCTAAAAGCCAGTGGCCGGTCTTTGGGGATGTAAATGGTCGGTTTTGAGATTATATTCCAGATGAACACTTGCTTCTCTCTCGCTCTCTAGTTCTTCTTGATGGGTTTTTCTCTCTTGGGTTCTTTGAAGATCAACATTCACTTAGAGCCCCAAGTGGGTTTCATTTAAGAGTGATTGTGAGAGATTTCCAGGAGATAAAGAAGAGAGGATTGATGTTCTTGTGTGGATTCAAGGCTTTGAAGTCCACACAAGCTTGCTAGTACTTGAGGATTGAAGAAACCCGGGGTGGACTTGCAATAGAGGGAAGCTATTTTGTTTCCTAGTCAACACCATCTTCTTCAACAAGTTGCTGGAGCTAAGGAGAAAGGTATATCTTTCTTTCTCTTTGTTTTTCCGTGTTGCAAATATCAAGTTATAGAGTTTGGTCCATTAATGGGGGTTTATGCTTTGTTTGCTTGTTCTCTTGCTTTTGCTTGTTGCATGTTGCTTCCGCTGTGCTCATAGAACCCTATCAGTGGTATCAAAGCCACCTCTATACTGTATTTGCACATGGTGGCCTGAAAAACCCGAAAATAAGTTTTTAGTTTTCTGTCCAGTGGATTTCCGCGGCGCGGAACTCGTGTGGTCACGCGGCGCGGAAAGTTACGGGACGAAATTTGGATTTCTGCCAGGATTTTACGCGGCGCGAATTTTTTCTGGGTCCGCGGCGCGGAATCTGCCTGAGCAGAATCTGTTTTTCTTTTTGTTAAAGAAAAATTGTTTTTTGGGTTTTTGGCACTATATTTTGGTTTCTGGAATTTTTGTCCAGAAATTAAAATTTGGTTTTTGTAAGTTGCCTTGTATAATGGTTGGTGTATTTATATGTTGATTATTATTTTGGCATGAAAATGGTAATTGCATATACTTACATGATGTATTTATGAATATGTTTCATCAAAAATGGTTTGGTGTTACTAATGCATAAATACATGGGATTTTTAGTGCCTTGAGTGTTTTGTAAAAATCTTAACCATTATACATAAGTTTACATGGTTTTGTGTGACACACCATGTTGTTGTTCATTAGTGAACTTGTTTGTTGTTCTTGTGATGTTGGTAACCATAGAAATGCCCTATACCTTGTGGATGTTTGGTTGCATTTTAAATTATTCATTCATTTGGTGACTTTAAGTCACATGGTTTGTAATAATTAAATTTATTTATTTGGTATGTAATTTTGTATATGTGGCTTGCATGCCATTTAAATATTCCATATTATGTATTTGTACTAGAAGTTAGGAATTGTGGCTTGCATGCCATTTATTTCTTTTTCTATGTAATTGTAATATGGAGCAACCATCGGGAGTCAATGGAGTGACGTCTTGGCAAACACGAATCCGAGAGGCCCAATGGAGGTAGCGGGTTTAGTGGGAGCACATCCGAAGTCAAGGCTTTTGGTCCTTAGATGACTTTGTTTTCCCGTAGTGGCTCACGGGAAAACGCATAGGTTTTAGGGGCATGGTTACCAATTTGTTGTATGCATGTGATGGTTTTATTATATTGTTTATGCATGAGTTGTAGGACTATTGCATGCTAGACAATTTTTTGTAAATAATAAAACCCAAGAGTTTTTAAAGATGGTTTAACAAACTCTCGCGCACGCACTCGATTAACAAACGGATTTAAAAATGGTTTAGTATCCGATTAGTGAGAACGTTTGGTTTTTGTCACTTTTTGTTAATCATACTCAAAATGATTTTTTAACCAGAAAACTAAATCCCGTTTTCTAAAATGTAAATCGCACACCAGCCATAAGATGACACCACCCGAATCTAGTCGTGTAAGGGTTGATTGTCGAGCTTTAGCCGAGTTAGCCTTTGCATGAGCTGTGTGGAAGGTGCGTGTGGCAACTCGCAAGGTCGATTGTCGAGCTCTAGCCGAGTCGATTTTGGGCGAGAGTACCACCGTGTATCGATGGTTGATTTACGGTTTCAATGTAATATTTTGGATGATTGTCGAGCTCTAACCGAGTTATGCAAAATATTAATTGAGAATTGATGTGGAGGGATCAAACATGCCAAACTTGGCACAATGGTTGTCAAGTAGGATCCCGCAAGGAACTAAGAGTTGCAATAATGGATTGCAATCGGTCAATGGTTGCCGGCCTAAATAGCTTTGCCACGTGATCCGCGGAAAACCCGTCACGGTGCATGGTGAAATAGGGTTCTTAGCCTTTGTTAAAATAGTTGTTTTTTTCTTTAACACATGGGGTAATTATTTTAACGAGGATTTCAATCAAACTAACTAAAACTACTCTGCTTTCATAGATGACGTCGACTAGCATCAACAACACCAACTTCACGTTATGTACGTTTCTTGAGAAGGAAAAACTCGATGGGAGTAACTTTATGGATTGGTCTAGGCAATTGCGCATTGTCCTACGACACGAAGACAAGTTACATACCATTGAGGAACCCTTTCTGGAAGCCCCTGCTACCAACGCAAGTAGGACTATTCTTGATGCGTATTATAAACGTGTTAAGGACACCAACGAGGTCTCTTGTCTCATGTTAAGCATGATGATCCCTAACTTGCAAAGGCAATTAGAGGATCTAAATGCATACGAGATGATGCTTGAGTTGAAGGACATGTTCCAACAACAAGCAAGGCAAGAACGGTATGGGTGTTTAAATGAACTATTTGGTTGTCGGATGCAAAATGGTGAGAGCGTAAGCATTCACGTGCTTAAGATGAAAGCACTTGTGGAACGCTTGGAGAGGCTAGGATTTACCATTGAGAGGGAAATGGTGATGGATATTGTTCTCCGATCACTTCCACCATCATATGAGCAATTCGTTATGAATTATCACATGCATGGTATGGATAAATCCTTAATGGAGCTTCATGGCATGCTGAAGACTCTTGAGTCTAACATGGCCAAAGGTAATCTCACCTCGTCCACTCTCACTATGGCTACAAAAAGGCGAGCTACCTCAAATGGGAAGCTTGGTTCTACTAAGCTCACCATGTTCAAGGAGTCAAAGGGCAATGAGATGGCGCCTCAAGGTGAGACTCCAAATGGGGAAGTTTGCTACTTTTGTAGAAAGCATGGAAATTGGCGCCGCCACGCCTGCCCTAAGTGCCTTGAAGAGCTAAGGATGCACAAGATGAGAAATATTGTCTCCAAAGCTTAAGGTGTTAGAAAGAAGTAGAAGCTGTAGAGAGCTGGACTTCATAACGGGAAACAAGATGGTTGTCCCTATTTGAAAAGGATTGGAAGTTGGGATCTTGCCACTCCTTCCAGCTAGTCTATTACTTTGTTAGATCTATGTTTTACGCCCTGCGTGGCTAGAAACATTGTATCTTTTATGCCTTTTGATAACGATGGATTAACTTCTTATGAATTATGTATTTGGTGGCTTAAATGAAAGTTTATCCATGTTGTGGCATTTATTATAAGTGTTTGCTTATGAAGTAATAGATTGATCGTGAATGATTTGTACATGTTACTCGTATTGTTAAAGTCAATTTAACCATATAAATAAGACTTGCATCACCAAGCTCCATGTGGTTAGGAACTTTGATCTTTTGATCTAGGATCAATTGATGATTGTAAATCTTATTTATTAGGATAAAATGACTCAAACATCCTTCACTTATGTATGTGAGAGGAATGCAGGCTTGTTGGATTTTGTTCACACTTTTGTGTGTAGACCGTTCAAGCAAAACCTAAGGAGTAACATTGGATACTTTGTTACCTTACTAGTGAAGGTAAAAGGATGAAAATGTTTAATTTGTTAGACACTCGTCTGAAACCTTGAGAGGTGTTCAAGACACATCCGCGACAAAGTACATGACTAAGAGGGCATAAGACTATAATACTCAAATCTAATAGAGATGTTGAGGATGAAGTTCAGAGTTTTGTGACCATCATAAGAATTATGATTTTGTCTCATAATTCAAACCTCCTAGGACATATTGTTATATATGTTCGCCAAGTGGAGGAACCGAACATTCTAGTTATGGTCCGATTATGATGGGTTTAACCAAAGTACCCTATTTTTTGGGAATACTTTGATAGTGGCGGGAAATGTTCCAAAAGCCAAACCAACAAAGATGGTTAAGTATGCACCTTAGATGATGATACTAGAAAGTGTGTCTTTACTAGTCCATCACAAAGTCCTAATTCCTCAACCTGTGTTTAAGGTGTGTTGGAGGAAACCGGAATCTAGAGATGCTACTCCATTAGGTATTATGCTGTGGCCATGGGATATTTGAACAAGAAGTTTGTTGTTCAAAAAGGTTTCAAATATCTGCGGGTGCCAGTAGGATTAAAGTTTACCTTGAATGGAAAAACCTGATGTTGGCACTAGCAATCAATTGTGATTGAGGCTCGGCATGGCTATGCTGGAGCACCTGACATTAAGTCATTACCTCTTAAACTTGGTAATAGTTGTCATAAGGCCGGAAAGATATAGTTTTATATCTGAGGGAGACGACTTAATGATGTTTACATCAAACTACCAAAACAAGAGTGGGCCTAGAGTCCGCTAGAAGGAAAGGGGTGATGAAAATGAGATGCAATCCATGTGGGATATCCAAGTATTGGACTTGGTAATTCCAACCCTTGGGTTGAAACTCGAAGGGTAAAAATGGTTCTTTGTAGAAAGAGACCAACATGGATATGTTCATGATTTCGAATACCAACTGATAGGAAAGATCTATGATTGACCATGTGGAAGGTATCATATGATGGCTTTCTCTCAGTGGTTATGTCGAATATTGAGTTCGTAGACAACTTCAAATACCGACTAATCGGAGATAGTTTTATGATGATTGACCATGAGGAGGGTATCATCTAAAAATTCTCTACCAGTGGTTATGTTGAAGTAAACTCGGATACTTGTGGATTTGGTGCCTTTTTCATGGCTGTGACAACTTAATGCAAAGACCGCATTCCTTAATAGGACTTCTCTGAGGAAGTGTTCATAACACTATCCGATGGTCTGTTACATTAAGTGTATCCTTGTGAAGTCTACAAGCAAAAGGAGTCCCATGGAGGACTTAAATAAGCATCTCAAGGTTACAACATTTGCTTTAATATGAAAATCAATTGTTTGAGTTTTCAATGAGCAAGGATGAAACACAAATGAATGTCAGGGCTAATGGGAGTATTGTTGTAATTCTATATTTGCGATGAAGTGGAGATAATGTCCTTACCTTATATATGTTTAAAAGATAAAGTGAGGAATTATGCATCCATAACGACTATAGAATATACAACACCTGTTTAGGGAATCAAGAAATATTTAGATATGTTCTTGGTACTCTATTGTAAAAGAAGCAAGTGTAAGTTGTTACTTTAGTGTTAGCTTCTGAATAGAATGGGATAACTGCCGATTTCAATCGGAGTTCATGATCCTATAAAGTATGGTGTTGTTGATCAAAATGGTTCTTGAAGCATCAATGACCCTATTGGGTTCTTCTGAGACAATGAGGGTATGATGGCTTTACTATAAGAACCAAAGTCTGAGTAATCATTTACCTTATTGGGTTCTTCTGCAACAATGAAGGTGCGATGAATTATAAGAAGCATCATGATCTCACCAACGCATACTTTATGAGTGATTGGTTGAGGTAGAGACATGATCGCTAGCAGAGTTTATACGGATGGCTTTATGGCAGATCCGTTAACTAAGCTGTTGTCACGGGCTAGTGATGTTTACCATACTAGGCCTAGGTGAACAAAGCTTGAGTTTGTTTTAGTTATATGTTTGGTATATATTATCTTGGGGAACATTAAGCAGTATTGTACTTCATACTATATTGATTATTAAATGTGATTTAATAATGCGCCGAGGGTGGATATTTTATGAATCCTTACTGTGTTCCATCTTAGCATGTTTAACACTTCCCAGAATGCTCTTTTCATTCTAAATGTCCACAGTCGGTCATTCTTCATGGGGAGGAAGTTTGAGATAAGGCTGAGGGAAGTGGTTGGTCGCTATCTAATAATGGATTAGATAAAAGAGACGCAACACTTCGCCTGTGCTTGCAATGGTCAAGTGACTGGACGACCCGCACCTGAATTTACTTCATGGTTTCTGTCACGAGTAAGTCAGGATGATAATATCATTTTATCCTTAGACTGGAGATACATGTGTTCCAAAGCATGGATCTGCTTTGCTTTGATTGCTTTCAAACGCAGTTCGTAACTGGCTGTTATAAAGGGAGCTTTTAGGTAAAGTATGGTGTATGTGGCGGAGCAATGTAGTCAAAAGGATTCATTCCTCTAGTTTTAGAGAGATATCCATGGGCCCTTCGATGATTGAGCGCTGACGTAAAATGCATGGCCATGCTCAAGTTGCAATGATATTTGATCGATTGCAACTAGATTTTGGGTCACCATCAATCGAGATCGAGAAACATAATCGTGAACGATCTGGAGATTGACATTTAACCATGTCTCGTGTTCACACGGATATCGCGAACGAAGGGATGAATGATCACTTATCTATAGGACCATTCCGTATCTGATTCTGGATTTGGTTTTTGTTCATGATGACAAAACCCATGCTTGTTGGGGGCAGAGATGCCTTGCTAGAGGCCGCTCTTTGTCTGTGGTTTATGGGTACGGTGTGTCATGTGCAAGTGGGAGTTTGTTGGAGTATGCCCACTGACGCACGTACGCCATTAGGATCACTGCCAATATAGTGTGGGCCTATTGGGTCACACGCCGGGGATCAATCCTGACAGCAATAGAAGATGAGGGACTGAAAGTGTTAAAGTGGAGAAGTTGGTATGCAGGAGATTTACGCGACGCGGTGCTTGCTAGGCTACGCGACGCGGATGGTCCGCGGCGCGGAAACCTACGGGTACGCGGCGCGGAAATACGTCTGACAGCATGCAACTTTTGGCTGCACCTCCCCATTTGGCCAATGCATGGCCAAGCTTTTTCTAAAAGCCAGTCGCCGGTCTTTGGGGATGTAAATGGTCGGTTTTGAGATTATATTCCAGATGAACACTTGCTTCTCTCTCGCTCTCTAGTTCTTCTTGATGGGTTTTTCTCTCTTGGGTTTTTTGAAGATCAACATTCACTTAGAGCCCCAAGTGGGTTTCATTTAAGAGTGATTGTGAGAGATTTCCAGGAGATAAAGAAGAGAGGATTGCTGTTCTTGTGTGGATTCAAGGCTTTGAAGTCCACACAAGCTTGCTAGTACTTGAGGATTGAAGAAACCCGGGGTGGACTTGCAATAGAGGGAAGCTATTTTGTTTCCTAGTCAACACCATCTTCTTCAACAAGTTGCTGGAGCTAAGGAGAAAGGTATATCTTTCTTTCTCTTTGTTTTTCCATGTTGCAAATATCAAGTTATAGAGTTTGGTCCATTAATGAGGTTTTATGCTTTGTTTGCTTGTTCTCTTGCTTTTGCTTGTTGCATGTTGCTTCCGCTGTGCTCATAGAACCCTATCAAGTTGTTCATCGGAAGCATCACTAACGTGCATTGTTGAGTATGGTTCGATTTTTCGTATGCATCAATGTTGGATATTTAATGCACAATTCGATTTTGTACTCTTTTAGGTGCACAATTCAATTTTTAGGGTTGTGCATCTTATGTATATGTATTGTATTCATCAGTTTTTTATTCAAATTGTTCATTAGTTTGGTATGATGAATGTTTGGTATTATATTCATCAGCTTCTACAAAATGGTAGATGAAATGAGTGACTGTGCATAAGCTTATGAGTATCACAACAGCGTAAAAGAATTTTTAAAAACAGTTTCTGTTTTATAATTTTTGAAAAAATGTCTTATACAAAACTGGTTTAAGAAAATCCTATTCCGAAATTGCCCTTAAAACTGCAAATTTTTGGCAGTTACGATTTGACAGTTTTGACCAGGGTTTGTTAACTTTTGATGAAAATATGTGACTGAGAATTCTCTTTACATTTTGTAGCTTTATTCTCTTTTTAGTATATTTTCCTTCCCTATTCATATATATATATATATATATATGTGTGTGTGTGTGTGTGTATTTATGGTCAACATTTGACAGCCTCACATGGCAACATGCAGGTAAAAAAGTAAAAGATTGGATGGAAAAAAGGAAAGAGCAGAGTGTAGGGGATAATACCCCTTATGAACAGTAAATTGCATACCAAAACGACATTAAAGTAGCCAAAACGACACCGACCACGTAACTAATGTATATATGTATAATATGACATGTTTGTTATATTTTATGTTTTTATAAATTTGAAATTTATTATGTAGATCCTAAAATTTGATTTGTGGAACTAACACACTATATTTGATTTGCTGGAATATACTGCTGACATGAATATGTGATAGTGTATGGTAAGTTTTTTTTAAACGACAAACACATACACTTACTAAATCTATTCCTAAATCAAATTTACTGTCCATAATGAAACTTGAACCCATAACCACTTGAGAGTGAACACCATTCCACAACACCAGATACGCTAGGCTGCAAGCCTTTTAATTTTTTTTATCTCTTTCACCACCTGCATGGTAAGTGTGATCATACCCTTTGTTGTAACTATCCCCTCCTTAGTGATCCTTATGCCACGGTTACCTCCCCGTGCTCGACTTTGTCATTTCCTATAGTTATTTTTCAATTTTAGTTAGAGTTATGTTCATTAATCTTGACCATTTCAATGTAAATGATGCCAATTTAATATTTTGATGTGCTATTTGATGTACATTGCCTTTTGCAAAATTCCCTTATATATACGTGTTACTAGCCAAGCGGCCTTGACTCTGTACGAGTGACGGTAATTATTCGATACAAAATAATTTAGAATGAACTCTAGTCTTTTACTTATATTATAAGATATAAGAGATAACATTAATTAATTAAGATATATAATATGTTGATTAACTATCACGACGTCTTCCAAGGGTGTCTTTGAGCACGTACAGGAGGTGCGACCGCACAGGATCCACGGTTCAGAGGGGGCCCAATTTTTTATATACAATATTATATATAGATATAATGTTATGATTTTTGAAAGTTCACTTAGTAAAATATAAATAGTAGGAAGCTCATATTTAAAGTAATTATATTGTAAGCCTAAAAGTAGATATTAAGGATTTGATGACAAATATCTTAAATCATAGTTGTAGTCAATGTTAAACTCGCACTTAAGTATAATGATCTTGATGTAAATGAACTTTAATGGAGTTAAAGCTGCTTTACACGTTTTAACCCGGTGAAACTGTCAAACTAATATTGTTTTAATGTATCTGAAATAGGGCAAAATGCGCGAAAATACAACAAACTATACCAATATTGTCATTGTATGCATTCAACTTTACTTTCTACCTAAAAATACAAGCAACTTACAAATTTGGTTCATTGTATACAATGGGTAACCTAATTACCAGGTTACCGGTCATCTGATTGTATACAATGAACAACATTTAAAAGTTGATTGTATACAATGAACAAAATTTGAAAGTTATTTGTATACAATGAACAAAATTTGAAAGTTGTTTGTATTTTTAGGTACCAACTTTCTTTTGTTTTTGGAGAGATAACCGGTAAGTTATCTATTGTTATAGGTAACTTGCATACAATGAACCAAATTTGTATGTTGCTTGTAATTTTAGGTAGAAAATAAAGTTGGTTGCATACAATGGTAATATTGACATAGTTTTTTGTATTTTCGCGCAATTTGCCCTCTGAAATAAGACAATTGTTTTCGCAATGCAATCAATTATTGTGTATATAGTTTTGTTGACAGTTACAATAATTTCTACATCTGTTACAATTATTGCATGATAGCTACTGAGAATCATATACTTAAGAGTATTGATTCATAACTTTGCTCCAAGTAATGCTATGAGAAATTCATAATTCATATAACTATGTAAGACAAACCATTTATACTAGTGTTATTATGCTTTTAGTTATTGATATAACAATTATTATAGCATGTCTGAGTGTGTGTGTGCATGGGTGGCCCGAGGTTTTTTTTACTATTAACACCTTATAATGTCAAAAATATAATTCATTAAGATTGAGGGTGACACCTACTAGTCAATTTTGCAGACGAAATGAAAAATTTTAACATTTTTAAGCCAGTGCCACCGGTCAAAGTTTTTAGTGCCTCTAGTGATCTTTTGATGCCATTAAAATCTAATAAAAATGAAATTTAAAAAATATGATAAGATATAGTTCAATATTCGATTTATACCTTTAAAAGATGTTAGTTTATTCTAAAAGCAATAATTTAATTAACAGATCTTTATCTAAGTTATGTTTTTATTTTAGATTTTGGTCCTAAAATACCAAAATAGCACTTGAAACCTCGTTAACCCGACCCGATTAACTAAAAAACCCGGAAAAAGCATAAGTCCACCCCTATGCGTGTTTATAAAATGGGGCCTATATTTCTTCCTTGCACCGGGTCTAAAGAATTTACGAGACGCCCCTAGGGTTACTTACTTACTGCAGAAGTCGAACAGAACACCTCAAGAACGGCAAGAATGTCGAACGTAGCGAGGCAACGAGCTCGAGGCAGCGAACTGGGTTAGCGAGGCAGCGAACTGGGTTAGCGAGGCAACGAGCAGAAGCAGACGTCGAACAGAGCTAAGACAAGACTGTAGCGAGGCAACGAGCAGCAGATGTCAAGCAGAACTACGTAGGTGGCTAGGGTTTACGGTGCGTTTACGGTGGGCGACAGGGCGGTGGCTAGGGTTTACGGTGGGTTCAAATGTAAAGTAACGATAGGGAGAGGGAGAGAACCGAGATAGGCTTTTGACTAATTTTGAAAAGTAATGAACAATGGGTGAGAGTCTAAAATCCAAAATTCTAGATCTATCTAAGTATAAAGCTAATTTGGGCTTTTTGGTAAATCCAAATTTACACTTTTGTATTTTTTTATTATTATTTTTTTTACTTTATTAATTAATTTTATGAAATATTAATTAAAAATATAAAAAAACAAATTTAAGGCCGTCACAAATCCGTCCCAAAATTATGGAATTTGCGACGGATTTGCGACGGACATTAACTTGTTTTTTATTTTTAAATTGTTTTTTTATATAAAAAACTCATAAACTCTTTATTAGACTATTATATGACAATACAAACACAAAAAAACATTTAAGAAACAATTATACGTCTATAACGCACATGTCGTTGAATGATAAACGATATTTCAAGTTTACTAAACTTGTTTGTAATGCTATTAAAACGCACACGGGCGTGTCTATAGACACCTCTAGAACCTCTTAGTTCACCAAATCGATAAAGCGTATAATAAATAAGATAATTAGTGTTTGTTGATGTATTTTTATCACTTTTTAATTTAAAAATAAAAAAAACAAATTCAAGGCCGTTACAAATCCGTCGCAAATGCGACGGATTTGCGACGGACATTAACTTGTTTTTTATTTTTAAATTGTTTTTTTATATAAAAAACTCATAAACTCTTTATTAGACTATTATATGACAATACAAACACAAAAAAACATTTAAGAAACAATTATACGTCTATAACGCACATGTCGTTGAATGATAAACGATATTTCAAGTTTACTAAACTTGTTTGTAATGCTATTAAAACGCACACGGGCGTGTCTATAGACACCTCTAGAACCTCTTAGTCACCAAATCGATAAAGCGTATAAGAAATAAGATAATTAGTGTTTGTTGATGTATTTTTATCACTTTTTAATTTAAAAATAAAAAAAACAAATTCAAGGCCGTCACAAATCCGTCGCAAATCCGTCACAAAATTATGAAATTTGCGACGGATTTGCGACGGACATTAACTTGTTTTTTATTTTTAAATTGTTTTTTCATATAAAAAACTCATAAACTCTTTATTAGACTATTATATGACAATACAAACACAAAAAAAAAATTAAGAAACAATTATACGTCTATAACGCACATGTCGTGGAATGATAAACGATATTTCAAGTTTACTAAACTTGTTTGTAATGCTATTAAAACGCACACGAGCGTGTCTATAGACACACCTGTAGAACCTCTTAGTTCACCAAATTGATAAACACGTATAAGAAATAAGATAATTAGTGTTTGTTGATGTATTCTTATCACTTTTTAATTTAAAAATACAAAAAAACAAATTCAAGGCCGTCACAAATCCGTCGCAAAACCGTCACAAAATTATGAAATTTGCGACGGATTTGCGACGGACATCAAATTTGTTTTTATTTTTAAAATTGTTTTTTCATATAAAAAACTCGTATATCCTCTAATACACTATTGTAGACTTTACAAAACATATAAAAAAAATCAAAAAACGATTATTTGCCCAAGTCGGACGTATCGTTGTATGAAAAACAATATTTTAACATTAGTAAATCTTATATAAATATATGAAAAATGCACAAGCGTATTTATAGAAAAGTATATAAAATCTCTTACTTGACCACACCGTCAAAAAGTATAATAAACGATATGACTCGTGTTTATTGATGCTTTTTTTTACGACTTTTTATTTAAAAATAAAAAAATACGAAATCAAGGCCCGTCGCAAATCCGTTGCAAATATATAAAAGTTGCGACGGACTTGCGACGGTTTGTTTATTTATATTTTTTTATTAATTTAAATATTTTTGCATCGGATTTGCGTCGATTTCTCTCTGTCGCAAATCTGTCCGTCGCTATTCCGTCGCTAATTTCCGTCGCAAAACCGCCCGTCGCTGGTTTGTCGCTATTCCGTCGCTAATTTTGACGACATGTTTTTTATGGTTTCATGGCTTGAAGTTCATCGCAATTCCGTCGCAAAACCGTCGCAACTTTGCTATTTTTTGCTACGGATTTCGTCCGTCGCAAATTTTCGTCGCAAAAGCCTGTTTGTGTTGTAGTGCCTGACGTCTTCAACTTATAACTTGTAACATATTTTTTCATCAATGCTGTCAAATTTAACACTAATTATATAATATAATCTTTAATTTAGGCATAGACTAAGATAAGATAAATAAATATTTTGTAATATATTTACGCTATTTTTTAAATTTAAACAATGTTATATATCTTATCTTCTATCATATTAGGATTGAATTTGAATAAACTGTTAATTTAGAGTTAAAATCTAATGTAACCAAATTAATGGTTGTCATTTTCTAATTAAATAATAATATTTATTTTGATTAAATGAATGTCTAGAATTATCTAATTAAATTAATAAATATTTATGCTTATATTGATATAAATGATTATTATATTGTTTGTCTAAATATATGCTGTTGTCTAAATATATGTTTTGACTTTAATTTAATTGTAGCTTTATAATTAATTGTTCTTTTATCTTATATATATGTGTGTAAAACGAAGCTTAATTTGTACGTTCTACAAATTTAATTTCCATACGAAGTTAAAGTAATAAGATAAAGTTGAGTTTCAATTTTAACTACTTAAAGTCAAAATAAAGTTTTAAATTCTTACTGAATAAATTGTTAGAATTTAATTTTATTTAAGTGAAAGATTAGATTTTTTTAAATAAATTGATTAAGATTAGTTTTTTATTTATATTTGAAGATAATGTTTATATGTATATAATTTCTAAGTTGTTCCAAAGGAGGTTGAGCAAAAGCCTTAACTAAAGAATCTAAAATGAGATAAGAATCTTGAAGTGCCTTGCCTTTAAATTAATGAAACCCTAAATACTTTTTTTGCCTTTACATGGTTACATCCCCAAGCAACCAACTTTAGCAAGAAAAGAACCCAAACTTACATCTTTATATATCCCATAAAAATCAACCAACAAATATATATCTCTTTACCTTAACATACATTGATAACACACGTACAAACGTTATTACATTCTTGTATAGTAGCCAACAAAAAATGGCTACTAATGATATGAGATCAATGGCTTCCCTGCTTATGATCCTTAATTTCTCCATGTATGTCGTGCTTCTATCCCTTGGTGGATGGGCGATGAACCGCGCCATCGATCGTGGTTTCGTTATTGGTATTAGTCACTTTACAACCAAATATCTAAATCCTAAAACTTTCAAAATCTTGTGTTTTTTTTTTTTTGTAATGTTGTGGGGTTTGTGTGTTGTAATTAAACAGGTACAGGGTTCGATTTGCCGGATCATTTCTCTCCTATTTACTTCCCTATGGGAAATGCAGCTACTGGATTCTTTGTGACGTTTTCAATGATCGCGGGCGTTGTTGGGGTTGCGTCGATTATCGGTGGACTTGCTTTTGTTCGTACTTGGAGTTATGATAGCCAGCCTGCGGCAGCTTCTGCTGCTGTTATTGCATGGGCACTAACTGTGCTTTCCATGGGGTACATTATAAAAAAAACTTAGTCAATCTTTCCATTTGTATCTTATAATTTAAGCCTAAAGTTAAAATCTTATTGTATGTATTAATACATGGGCAGGTTTGCATGGAAGGAAATCCAGCTGGAAGGCAGAAATGCAACGTTGGTAAGTGTTTTTGTGTGTGCTTGTGTCAGGGTAAATATGTTACCAGGGTTATTGTGACTCATTGATGACGCATTAACGAGCGGTATATTGCAAAATAAGTCACGCTCTTTAATAACGATCTATCAGGACGCAATTTACAGTTGGAAAAATATATAAAAGACCAACATACCCCTATTAATAAGCATCCAATCAAATCAAATGAAGGGTCGGGAGTCACCCACTTTCACCTAAATATGCATTCTCATTTGAATCCCTCACTATTTGCATTCTCATTTGAATCCCTCACTATATATCTATATATCACCTATTTATTTATGTATTTTTTTTTTCAGCGAACAATGGAGGCATTCTCAATAATCCTTTCGGTTACTCAGTTCCTATATACACTTGTTATTTATGGATGATCAAAGCGATTCTATATATTCTTGGATTTTTTTTCTATTTTTTATTTTGAATAAATCATTTTAGCGATATTGATTTAATTATGCATTTGTAAAACCGTAAAATATTGATCATAACATTTATATTTTTCAAACACAAGCCATTGTGTCACGTACTGTCTGTATTTTACCTTTCTCGTACCCTGTAAAGAAGGAATTGGCTAGGTTGTTTTTGTTAAAACACCGGCCATTGTATGTATGTAAATAATTTTGGTTGTTCTATATATATATATATATATATATATATATATATATATATATATATATATATAGTTAACTCCTCTTTTAGTGGATATTACATAGAATATATCCGTTCTTTGTATTTCCTATTTTCCTATGTGTGTGCATATATTTATATTTTGATACTTCTTTATTCTATTCCTATATTTTAATTTTCCTAACCTTTCTTTCATATTTTTTTTGTATTTATTTTTCTCATATTTTTTTTGAACCTGTTTTTTTTCTTTTTTTGGGATTGTTTTGCTTTTCTATTTATTCTTCTTTGTAATTTGAGTTTTTTTTTGTTGTCTTATTTTACTTAGTTATCTATGTATTATTTTTTATTTCCCTCTCTATTTCCTATATCTTTTGATTTTGTTGCCGGAGGTCTATCTCAGGAAGCAATCTCTCTATCTACGGGTAGATGTATGATTGTCTACACTTTACCTCCTCATACCCCGCTTCAATGGGATTGGGTATAGTTGTTGTTGTGTTGAATTAGAGTACAAAAATACCATTAGCGATCTTGAAGGTATTGTATAATGTGCATGTGAAAAAAATAGGGTTTAGTTCCTGAAAGTGTATCGAAGTTGTCACTTTTTGCTATTGTGTATACCCAACTTTCAAAACTACCATTCAATATACTCAACTTACTAATCTTACCAATTGATGTACTAAGAAACCTGAACTTTAGGTTGCAGGTAATTTCTACTTTTTGATTTATTTTTATACAAACTATTATTATTAGATTGTTGTTCTTGATACATGAACAATGAAGGGGGTGTTTGTTTTAGCTTGTTTATGACTTATTTTCCGGGCTTATTTTTTATAAGTTAGTTTTTTCCGACTTATTTTTTGACTTTTGAGCTTATTATGAGTTACAAGAAAAAGATAAGCCGGATTCGTAAAAAATAAGTCAGAAAAAACAAGCTTATGAAAAATAAGCCCAGAAAATAAGCTATTTATAAGCTAAAACAAACACCCCCGAAGAACACTCAAATCTGAAACATTCAAGTGAACAAGAAATCATTCAAACAAAGATAGCAACAAACAAACAATCAAGCACGAATCTATGAACACTAATTTGGTTACACAACCGTGAATCATAAACACAAATATGGACACGAATCTGGGTTCCTAAAAACATGAATCTGGGTTCATAACCTTAAACAAGCAGCTGAGCACGAATCTGACTTTATACCACCAAATTTGGACGAGTTTTAGTACAAAAATCAAAAGCTAGATCTATTAAATATAAACCCTAAATAATCGAACTCCTAAAACCTTAAATCAGAAACCTTTGAATCACACACATGAATCAAGAACAACTTTGAAATCAAACCTAGAACGCAAATCTATGGTGGTGGCGGAAGTCGATAGTGGTGGCGGCGGTGGAACGCAAATCGACTTTAGGTTTCTTCAACGGTGGTGGTGAAATCAAACCGAACCCTAAATCGATGGTGGTGGCTGCGGTGGAACGCAAATCGACTTTGGGTTTCTTCGACGGTGGTGGTGAAGTCAAAACAAACCCTAAATCGATGGTGGTGGTGGCGGAAGTCGATGGCGGCGGTGGTGGTAACAGTTCTGAAACCCAATCTGTAATCGATTCACACGTGCAGATGAAGATGAAGGTTTGAGTCAACTTTTCCCTATTAAATTTATATAAACTTGAATGTATAGATTAAAAATAAGAAATGGATCTGGAAGATGCATCAACACAAACCCATTGATCTGGAAGATCCATCTTCAAATTATTATTATTATTTTATTTATTATATTTTTAAAAAAGAAGAAATGGATTAAAATAATAGTATTTATTTTAATTTTGAATTTTTTTTATTATAATGACCTGTTGTAACCCACAATAGAAGGTTACAATACTTTAAATGGTAGTTTTTTAAATTTGGATACATTAAATGGTAGTTTTAAAAGTTGGATATATACAATAGCAAAATGTGACAACTTCGATACACTTTCAGGAACTAAACCCAAAAAGATATACATAAAGATCACAAAACCAAAAATGAAGTTAGGGAGTTTCAGGTTAATTGGAATACTGCAGTGTCTCTTGGCCAATGGGTTCCTTTGCCCCTTCTATCATGCCTCATTTATATATGCTCATATACCACCATGAGGTTCTGCTCCCCAACTCCTTGGCTTAAATCATAAGATCACTTTCTGTATTCAAGAAAACAAGAAACAACATTGTATATATGTGCCGAATAATGGATTCATATACAAACTGAAATTCCTATAATTAATCGTATAGCAGTAAGTATATATATTATGCTAGCTTGGTTTTCCCTGTTCAAGTTACCGGGGAGGGCGAGTCTTTGACTCAGATGTACGCCGCCTAACCGGGGTATCCCAGTGACCGTTTCCTGACCCAACCTGGCCACCTTCAAGATGTTTACCTAATAAGGTTCGGGCCCGTGATCTCTTTGAGGACGGGACGCCTTACCACTAGGCCACCTTGGTGGTGGTTATGCCTTCTCTTGATGAGTTAATCATAATTCGTACACCCTCTACTACCACCAATTTATTTTGCAATAATTAAAATGTTTGTTGTAATACACATACTATATATAACCTAGATTCTAATCATATGTAAAGAATGCATAATAAACTGAGACTGTAAGAGGATAATCCACCTGCCATTTGAAAACAACTCAAATATTCCACAGCAACTCTTCCAGGAAGATTTTTCAGATACATGAGGAGCTGAAGCTAGAAGTGGCTGCATATGATTACAGAAATCAATACATATGTAAAAACCAATCAAGATTGCATATTATGATATTAAACAACTAGTTGGGTTTTAAATGTACAATATGTTTGATCTAAAATTAAACAGAAAAATGAGATAAACCTGTCTTTCAGAGCATTTAGGTGTCTCGAGTTCATCTACACGATCATCACTGCTCTTTCCACAATATGGGCATTTAACATTTGTAGAATCCGGTAATAAACTGTTTTTCGATTGTGGAGAATCCTTCTGATCAGATGCCAACTTCTGAACCTCATTTTCTTTTGACAACGGATTATTCTTCAAAACATTCTCGTTGAAAACAGTCTGTTCCAAGGGCGTTCCAGGCACAACCAAATCATTTTCCTTTTGAAGCTTTGTGCTCTTATTTAACTGTATATTTGATGCCATTTCTTGATCAACAGCCTTAACTGGATCAACAATGGGTGGAGTCTGGCTATCCAAGTCTTCAATAGGTTTGCATAAGTAGTCAGCAACACTTTCACTCAATGTTGCATTCTTTTTAACTCGAGATTTGTTATCCGAGCTACTACTTCTAGAATCCAAATATTTTTCATGAGGTTTTTGTGAACTTGACCCGCTATCGATCTCATTTTTTCCTTGTTTTTGTCTGGCAGCCTTCTGAGTTTTATCTGTTGTGAAAGATTCTTGGCCAGCAGACATATTGTCTTCTTTCTTCTCCACATTGACCACCATATGAGAAGAGCTAACTTGCCCACCATCACTCTCTCCTATCATAGTTTGATCCATCAATAAATATGGTTCAAAGCAAGAAACTCATGACCAATGATTACTTGATCTTGCAGGAAATTAACATCCAAGGAGATAAGCAACAGAGATTAGCAAATGCAAAGTAAATTTAACTTCCAACTTTGAAAAGAACTCAAAACATAAAAACCCTAAACAAATTAACCCACCTGGTTACATCTTTATACAATTTATCCAACAATTAACACGTAACGACGAAGCAAATTGAAAAGAAAATGAATCAATTCATCGAACAACAAGTGGGCATGTCTTGAATCGGTGCAAGAAGCAAAAAAATGAAGGAATTGAGAGAGAAATGAATGCGTAGAATAATATAATACCATGGCGAGAAGCAGGTTGGATTGAAGAAAGGGGATTCTTGTTGGTTTTAGCGGCCGTATTCTTCTTACTCTTCTTCTTTTTCTTGGAATCTTTTCGCTTATTTGGACCTGGTGACATGATTGATTATTATATAATATATGGGGGAGAAATTAAAGGGCGATTACGTTCGTCTTCTCTTTCTCCCTGTAGAACGTTAATGGCATTTGTAGTTTTGTTGCAGAAATTCAAAAAAATATGATCGAAGGTGGTCGGAGTGTGGCACGTTTTGGAAATTTGGCATGGAGTCCAAAATGAATCAAATCTTTGGCGGTCAGTTTTTGGTAGGCGGGCCTTCATTTTCTCCCAATTCGATTTTACTCTACTAGAATTTCGCCATATATTATATTTAAAAAAGTGATATTATATTTATAGTTATTTTGGTTCTTTAATAACGATGGAAGAGAAATAAGGACACTTATTAAAATTGAATTTTGCCACAACTAGCTACCAAAGCTTTCTGATCATCATCTTTATCATGTATTCATCTCACACTTTTTTCTGTACTGTACACATTGCGTCTTTATGTACAAACAAATGCGCACTAACAAATTTCCTTTTAGAATGTTAAGTTCATCCATCATGTAGCACATACTAACAAAATTCAAGTGAAGCTTATCGATTGGTTGTCAAGAATTTCCGAAATACTTGCGAATTACTAAAGATCATGTTCCCAATCTATAAAGATTCGATTTAATGAAATCATTCTAATTGGTTACACCGGTGAAAGGCAACCCTTTAAGTATTATACTTGCGATACAAAATTTATCTCAAGTCTTCATAAACTTCTTAATCCCATGTTGTTTTCTAAACACGCGGGCATGCACGTATACGTGAGAGATCGCTTCTTACCTTTATTCTTAAATTGGTTTAATATATTAGTGATTAGTTTATTCTTAAGTTATATTTATTATTTAGTATTTACACTGACCTTATAACCAATTTTACATTTAGGCCAATACTCCCTCAGTTTGTTTCACATTGTAATTAATAACCATTTATATACAATATATAATTAATTATTAATTCCTCAATTGCTTAAAATATTAATCAACTATTCTAAATCTATCCTTTTGGTATTGGACTATAAATACTATTGATTCTCACTTTTGTATCTTAGCACACGGTAAACCCCACCCCCAAATTCCTTCCTTTCTAAACGAGCTTTTGTGCTTGATACACCTATTCTTGATGCAACTCCCTTGATACCTACTAATTCTAGACGGTCAACACTTGCTTTTGACCGTCAAATTCTCTATTCACACCACCTTTTAATCCTCCCCTACATTCGTCTTATTTTATCTTGTATCATTTTCTATAAACAATTAATAATCTTTTTCTTGAATTTAGTGCTTTTAATCAGGGGTGGACTCAAGGACAAGGTGGTGGTGACATGGACACCAGCCAATTTTATCCCTGTAATGTAAATTTCGATTTTTTGAGACGCTGCTTTCATTTCGTAATGTATATTTCAATTTTTTCGAGCCAGTGCTATATATCACCTATTTCTAATGGTATCACCACCCATTCAAAATCCTAAAATATTAATTCTTAGTGATCTCAAATTGCCACCATTTCATATCTCATTCTTTATGCCACAAAGATCGGTCTCAAAATACTTTTGACTTTGGTTTGGACTACAAAAATGGCATTAGATTCCACGGATGGAACACCAATAACTCTTCATGTCATCTAATTTTGACCAAAATATTCATCAACCATTTATGTATGTATAGGTCTTCCATGTCTTTGCAATTGATTCTTTATCAACTCATGTGGTGGTTCCCACATTGGGGTGCATTGCCATGGGACCACAATATCCCTTGACGACCTGTTCTGCTTATCTACCACCAGTTTATCACAATCTCACATTCATCATCTTTCATAACGCATGTCTTGCCATATCTCCGCATAAACTTACCGAATATAAACCCATTCAAGTTATATCAAACACAATTACCTGATCAAAATCACAAAGCCTAAACAGTTTTCGATTCAAAAACCCTAACAAAGAGGATACGCTTCGTTTTGGCAGACTATATTTTATTTTTACCACAAACAAAGAAACACGGAGAAACCCTTATAACAATCATAATAATAGCCAACAATAAACTCCTTGAAAATGTAGCACAGATGAACGGTAATAAAGTACATTCATCAGTATACGAAAAGCGAAAAAAAAAAAAGGGGCAGGGACGGGGGCGCGGGGGGAGGGTAGATGTTTGTAAGAAATCACCAACCTACCTAGCATTTACGCACTACAAAAAAACATGGGCACGCCTCATACTGCGTATTTGTTTTTGGCATATCTGTCAAGTATCCTCGCATCTTCCTGAAACATAATGCAGAATGCGAGTCAAATAAATAAATAAGAAAAAGAAACTAAATCCAAGTATTCTATCAGAAGATGGAGAACTGAAGGATTACATGAAATATAAAGCCTATGGTGTCTTTGTATTCAATGAACTCCTTCCACCGTTTCCCAATGCTCATCTGCAAACAAAGAAGACAAGATATCTTATTATGTTATGTTGGCAACAAGTGAATCTGAACAGTAGAAAAAATAAATTACATAATCTTGCGACATCTGCAAGATATAAACAGTAAAATGGAAGAGTAAGACTTAACTTGATTATCAAAAAAATATAGAGCTAAGGATTTTAAGTTGAAATATGCTACGAGGATCCATTGTAATAACATAAAAAATTGAGTTAATTACACCATTGGTCCTTGTAGCTTACCCAAGATCATGGAATTGGTACTTGTGCTTTATGAATAACACAGGTGATCCCTATCGTATACATACTGTTTCCCATGGTATACATTTTGTTATAATGTTGGTCCATCCTTTAACCTTGTGTTTGATTTACATGGGCTATTTAAAAGGCATACCAAAAACAAGGTTAAGAGATGGACCAACATTGAAACAAATGTATACCATAGAGATCATCAGTGTCATTATCAAAACACAAGGAACAAATGAGTTATTTTGGGTAAACCACAGGGACCGACAGTGTAATTAACCCTAGAAAATTTGAGAGAAAATTATGACATAATGTTATTATGATAATGATCAAGGTAAACTAACTTTCAACTAATTTCTATTTTGGGTTAACCAACTTAGTTAGCCAAAAATCCATCATAGTTTCAGAAGTTCTGATTAAAGATAACTTTCAACCACAAACATCTAACAGCTCCCAACAACCATGTATAAAACTCTAAACATGATTTTTTGAAAACTTGTTGAAGTCTTGTGATCATATTGTAAATCTTCAATTGTTTGAGGGTTTTTTCGCAGCAAAAACATATGATCATGAAAACGGGTAACTTGAACCTAATTACTAGTCGGCGATAATAAAAGTAGGAATAACTGTTAAGTAGATGGGTCGACTTAGCATTTTAGAGATGTTCTTTTTAAAATAGTACCTGAGCACTCTCATTGGCAGCATTTTTGGTCCATACGGATATTTTATCCTGCTTTCCTCTTACATTTACAACGGCTCCACAAATATCATCTCCATGATCAAACTGTTCTCCAATCATTGCTAGCAACTATTTTACATATGGAAAAAGTTTACAAAGAGCATTAAGTATTAAGATCCATAATATGAAAGAAGAAAAGAGTATTATGGAAGTACCGTGTACAGCCAGCAGGTATCAGACTTTGACTTGGAAATCGTCATTGTCCATCTGCCACCATTAGCACACACAGGGTCTTCCCACTTAGGTTCAATCTTATTTTTGAAGCAGTAATAGTCGGCTCCAGTACTCAGACCGCTTGGTCGGTTTATATTGTTGTAAAGGCTGCATGTAAAGAAAACTTCAGCAAGCAACATTTAAAGATAGCATAGACTTGTAGGAACTAACTATAATGTATGATCCACTATAAAATACAATATCCAACTTCACGCTTGAAAATATTATGATACAAGAGAATATCCAAAAGCTACTAAAATACATGTTTGCAGGAACCTGATAAAGAATATACAGATATTCAGCCGAGTTTTTTTAACCCACACACAGATTAACAAAAACCTAAATCTTATGCAAAAAACGCTTAACTAGGTTTCAGATTATTCATTAAAGTATATACAAATATGTAGAATGATAGCAGCTCAAAACCCTCCTAGTGTGATCACTCCTTGATGGCCAGACCAAACCTTGTGAATTTAGTCTGCCAAGGTCAAATACCAGTCGGCAGTCGCCAGAAAAAGATAAAAAATATCAAAACAACATTGACTTCACCGGGGTGAAAGTTCTACAACAAGTGTATATATGGAAGCCAAACAAATAACAAAAGACAACTCATATGACTTGATCCACAAAAAATCTGTAATCATGACACTAGAACCAGAGACGGTGTTCGTGCAAGCGAATACATATTAATCCAACCTGATGACAAGTATAGTGCTTCAAAACAGAAATATAAAATATCTTAAAAAAAATACAATCAGCTCAAAAGTTAAAGAGGAATGATTTATGTTACTTTTCGTGTGAACAAAAACTGAAAAATAAGAATCATGAAGTAATTACTGATGACAGACGGTGAGAATAAAACATACAGTTCCTAACGGAAGTTAATACAGAAATAGATTCCATATAGGATGAAATATTGGGAGAAAGGGATGTTATCTCCCGCTCACGGTGAGAATAAAACGAATCTATAACACAAAGTAAACTCATTAAACCCTAAATCGAGCCAAGTTTTACTAAATATCACTTCAAACTTTTCTTGATGATGAACAACAGAGATCAGAAACGGCATATGAGTAATTTAATCAAGAGAAAAAAAATCAAACTACGAGAGAATGAAACAATCAGTTTTTTAAATAGATGAAAACCCTAATTCAAGAACTCTGGCAAAATTGGTTCCCCTTTCAATTTCAAATTGTCTTCGTAATACAATACAAATAACATGATTAATCATGTCAAGAAACATCAATGAGATAAAAGTAAAAAGGAAATACCTCCAGAACTCTTCAATAGTGGAGAAAGTGTAGATAGGGCGCATGGAACTACCCCATTCGGCTTGCTTAGCCTTAGCTGCGGGACTATCGAACCAGAACGTCCATGAGTGCTCGAGTGGATGCTGCACTACGGCCGTACCAGGCCTGGAAGAAGAAGAGGACGACAGAGTATCGCCGTCGCCGCCGCCGCCGACAATCTCTCCCTCTTCCGGTTGTTCATCTTCTTCTCCGTCCGATCGAACGCCCTTAATTTTGTTGCCATCAGTTGTCTTCTGCTCCTCCGATTTCACTACTTCTTCCACCATCTTCCTCTACAGTTCTGTTTCTCTCTCTGGAGCTCTGTTTCTCTCTCTAAAACTCCGTTGATATGCAATTGCCCGATAAAAGAGTGTCTAGAAAATTTTGTATCAAAGTATCAAACTACTACGACCAGGTTGGGCTTCGTTTGGTGCGTGGCTCAATATCACCCTTGGTGAGCCCAGAGACTTTCTATTTGAGAAACTAGTGAATATATATATATATATATATATATATATATATATATATATATATATATATATATATATATATATATATATAATAAATAATATACATATATCTACACTACTATATAAACCATTTAACATTCTATCTTTTAATTAATTTTAAGACTTTTTAAAATTCAATCAAGAATAAATTGTAACCTTTCATTTATCTAAATTAATCTCATCCACCCAATCTTTAACCATTTCACTCTTTCTCCTAATTTAATTTAACATTTAATTCATTTAAAATATATTTTCTCACTAACACACTCTCTCACACAAACACAATTATGTACCTACCACAACATAATTTCAAAATCTAATTAACTTCTGTTTTCTTATTTCATAAATATAATTTCTTTTTATTATTTTAATGTGTTTTAGAATTTATTTTTAAAACTAATAATATAGTTGATGCAGATAAAAGAAAATTTAGATAAAATGGACATGTTGCTGAAGGAAACATTTTTGTGACATTGAATCGTGCGAATAACATATCATTATATTCTCGAAAGTGGCATGTTGCAAAACAAAAACTAATTGTCGCCGCAGCATTGCGCGGGTACGGTGCTAGTATAGGTTTAAACAATAATTGTTTTTCGTACGAGATTCGCGAAAACCAATCCGAGCTATCAAATTCCTCCTACTTCAATGTCATCATTCACCCATGAATTCCTCATATGCACCCTGCCACACTTTATCCCCTCACGCTCCACATCCATGAATTCCGCTTTATCAAATCAATGGCTAACATTGGTTCTCGCAATTCTCGTACAAAAAACAGTTCTCGTTTAAACTATATATATATAGTGGTTTTATGTGCGTACGGTCTATAATTAATTATCATCTACTTTGTCAAGTTATTTCATGCACATAAACTCAAGAAGGGGGTAGAGACGGAGGAGGTGGTTCATGTGGCGGTGACCTTTGTAATGGAGGTAATGGATCGCCGATATTTGGTGGGAATAGTGGTAGATGTGGTTGTGATAGTGGTGACCACAACCGGGGCGATGGTGTTAATAATCGAGGTAGTAGTGATGTCAATGGCGATGGGGTGGTTGTGATGGTGGTATGTGGTGGTAGTGGGTGGCAATGGTGGGTAGTCATGATGGTGGTTGGTCTTGACATTGGTGGTGGTGGTACGTAGTAGATGTCTGGGTTGGTGGACCCGGTGTTGGGTGGTTGTGCGGGGTGGCGTCAATGATGGTGGATGGTGGTGGTGTTGGCAGCGAGTGGTGATAATGGTGGGAGTTTAAATTAAATAAACAACTAATGTTAAATAGATATATTAAATAAATAAATTTATAAACTTTTATGAAATTACATGAATTTTATTATTTATTATTAGAATTTAGTGTAAAAAAATGCAATGAACTTTACATGAGTAACATTGTATGCAACAAACTTTGGTAATTGTCAATAAATACAAACAACTTTCAAAATCATCTCATTATATGCACATAACTTTTCTATGTGTCTCGTTTTAAACTACTATTATATACAAAAGCTTACATATAATAAAAAAAACTATGAAAGTTGATTGTATTTATCGATAAAAACAACGTTTAACACATACAATATCAACTTATACAAAACTCATTGTATTTTAATACAATAAGCATTATTATTATCATTATTATTATTATTGTTGTTGTTATTATTATTATTCTAACGTTTTAAAATAAATCGCCAGCCAAGTAGGATTAATAACAAGGTTTTCCTCTCCGTACCACAAAATTATTAAAACATCAAAATGAAATTTTTATATGTTATTAGTTCTATATTTTTATATTTTTTAGTATAACAATGATTAGGAAAAATAAAATAGCTAGGAAGTATAAAAAGGTGATAACAAGGAGATAATGTTATATTTATCCTGAAAAACGAGCATAGAATCATGTATATAAAAAGAGAGCCTCAACCATTACACCAATTTAGATATTTGATAAACTTTCACAAACATGAAAAATACACAAAAAAACTAGTTTTATTATTCATTTTGTCACGTCACATCCTGATAATTATATGTATATATTATTCTATAGATACTATATTAGGGCAAGCTACAATGGAAGAGAACAGACATACCCTTCGGTGACCACTGAAGCATACATAATGAGCATCGAGAGAAGAATTGGTGTTTGATTATAGGGGTGTTCAAAATAATCCGAATAGTTATTTCTAAATATTCGAAAATCCGATCTCAAATTGTCCAAAACTCTTGATATCTTAATATTTGGATTCATTTAGTAATTTTCTATATTTTGGATACTTTGGATTTCCGGAATTTTATATGTTGCTATTGTTTTAACTTCTTGACATCTATAGTCTTTTGCACATGTATTATTCATTTTGAAGCGTATTTAAGCTATCTTTATGATTAAAGATTACTTATTATCTATACAAAATATATTTATTTAATTTATCGGTATCCGTAATTGATTTAAGATACCAAAAATCTCTATCCAAAATTTTAAATATTTGGTTTTGAACACTCCTAGTTGACAATGACAATTAGGTCGATGGTGAGCATTTAGAACAAAAAGGTGAGAATCGGTGGTGATTTAATGGCAAGTTTAAGGTGAGTAGCAACGAGAGTGAGCGATAGTGAAGGTCGACAATGATGATGAAAGCCCACAGCGATGGTGGAGGTTAATGGCGATGGGGGATATCAACTCATGAAGGTCAATGGTGGAGGTCAACAATAACAGTGAAAGTCAATAAATCAATAATGGAGTTAGATGGTGAAGCAACATACCTAACAGAAATCTCACATCCAAGGATTATAAAATTATTCTCTTTCCAAAAGAATTTATAAACAACATAATATTACAAATTCAAATCTCATCATATTAATCTTCAACCTAACATGTTGTTTTTACAGTTTTTAAAATACAAATAATTTAAAAGCGTGGAGATGGTTCTTTTATCTGTGAAAATTATTCATGAAAGGAAACTATATATACTTTAATAACTTGTAACATAGTTAAATGATGTTGTAACTTACATGAATAAATCAATTTAATAATTGAAAGAATGATCAATTTAAAAGAAAGACAAATGATATATGTCCTGCTAGCAACATCTAAATTTGGTGTTATTACATTCACATTTTTTTTATAAGCAAATACTAAAATTACAAATTTTACTTTTTATTAAACAGACATATAATAACAGATAACTTAGATGTTACAACAACTTATATGTCATTATTTCTGAAAGAATAGAAAAGAAATTATAAATTCTTTAAAAGTCAATTTTGAAATTTTGCGTATATAGCACTGCCACGTGTGAAGACGAAACATGACATTCTCGTGGATTCGACTCTATAAGACCACACGTTGTGGTCGACCCGATGGCTTCGGGTGAGGTTAGGTGAGGGCGGGAACACCAAAACACATCATCGAGTTTCACCAGCGAGTTCATCCATTGGGCTCCATTACCCGGCGAGGCAACCGAGTCACCCATCCCCCCCACCCCCCTCCAACCAATCACAATCACACACCTAATTAATTCTTCTAATATATTAATAAAAAAGGAGAGTTTTAAGGTATGATAAAACTTATAAATTGTTTTTACAGTTACTCACGGACGGATCTCCGCCGGAATCCACAGTAGCATAAGATCCTCCCTATTTTTTTTTCCAATCGCTTTTCACCTTCATTCCATTTTCAATTCTTATCGTCATCACCAACTCACCACCTCCCTTTCTCAAGTTGCGGCTTGCCAAGGTATTCTTCTCGCTTCTAATTTCATCATCGAAAGATACCTCTTTCCGTCCGTTTGATTCATGTTTATGATTTTCAATTGTTAGCTTGTTTTGATCTCTAATTAATCCAATCGTACGCTAATCATCATTAGTGTGGTGGGTATCGATTATCAGTAGCAAAAGGCCTATAGGGTTTCACTCGAAAAGAAATCGGTAATTTGCAGGGAATTTCGCTTGCTCGATTTTGGATTCTTTGTTTAATTTTTGTAGGGTTTAAGATTGGTCTTCTTTGATCGTATGCCAGTTTTGAAATTTAATCCGTCTAATCGCATAATTGTTACTTTTGCGATCAAAATGCGTTATTAAAAGTGATAAGAGTTGCTCATAATCTGCAACTTATGAGTTTCCAGGGTACTCTAGTATACAAGTACTGATTGTTAAGCTCTAAGATTGTTATTATAAGAAATGCATCTATGTGGAATTCGTTGTTTGATTCTATTAACGTGTCACTGATGAAAATTTTCTAGATCATTTGTTTATATCGTAATGGGCTTCTTCCGTTTTTGCAAACACTGAATTTTGTGTAGGTGATGGAATGTCGCACAAATGTTCAACATTTAAATTAATTGTGCATCGATAAATGTTGGTCAAATTGTTGAATGTTTGCATTTTGTGGGTCATTGATATTACTTGAGGTGAGGCGAAACAAAATAATACAGGATAAATTGGAGAACCATGGGTAAGGTATGAATGAATGAGAGTGATTGTATTCATTGTGGCTAATGTTTGATTCAGTGTGCATAAAATTTATACCTTTTTTTTTGTCAAACTTAATTACCAAGTAACGTCATACTGTGGTCACTGTATGAGTCTTGATAATTTAGCCTTATAAGTCGATAAAACTTTATATGTAAGCTGTCACCTTGGTTTAAAAATGCGGGATGCGCTCTGATGCGTTTAGAGTCCCAGGAGCCGATGCGTGATGCGTGATGTGCTCGCATCACGAACACGATGCGCCTGATTTTCACAAAAATTACTTCTAAACTAATTTTATACCTTGTAAGTACTTATATATCACAAATTCTTCAATCAATACTAAAAGTAGTTTAATAGTAGTTCATAAATGTTGAATAACATTATAGACAAATACAGTTACGGAAATCAAAATCACCAAAACACAAATTATCAATACCCCCCACTTCCCTTTCCCCCACAATGTTTTCCAAAGTCCAAACATAACGTATATATATAAAATTATAAACATACAAGTTTTAAAAAAACAGTCTGTTGTAGCATATAAGTGTTCACTGTTGTGTAGATAATCTATCTATATATTATCTAACTTAAGAACCTTTCTATCCTAGGTGGCAATGCCTAGAAGATATGAATTTTCTAATTGAAGTGAATTAGATAGAGGGGTTTAGTGACGTGGCATAATTACAAGTTTGGGGTTTTTTTTTTTTTTTTAAATAGCCCATTAAGTAACTCCCAGTAAATTAATTTAATGAGTTATTATGGACGTAATTTGTTGGAATCCTTATTGATGGCCTTTCCGTTTCTTTAACAATTGCTCAAGCTCAGTAGTGGCATCATTTTTTGGCCCAAGCGTATTATATGTAACCAGTTTTCTACTCAAGTCTCAATCGGCTAATATGATTCATTTGACTCACAATCAGAAAAAACGGTATCGCCCTTTCGGTTTTCATTCGAACCAATGGGTCAAGAGAAGAACTAAACAAACCGGCCGATCTTGCTATGTTTTTCTCATTCTTTGTTCCTCATCACGAACATGACTTCACAGAACTCTCAACTTCTACATTTGATCGATAACCTTCAACCCTCAGTTCTTCAGCCATGCTCACAGCGGCACAGCCTCAGGTTTGAACTTTGCTTTGTTAATTATTATGCAAGTATGTAAATGTAATATTTGATCCAACTATTGTTACGTTAAGTGCTATTTTCAAAGCATGTTGATTGTTGGTCTGTTGCAAGCTTTAATTCTTCATGTTAGCATGTTGATATTGCTTCTTGATAGGAGTTATAGAACCTTGCATATTTCTCAAAAAAGAATTAACTTGCTGCTGTTAATTAACAGTTTTTGTAATCTGTATTTGTTGGTTATTTGTTATGCTATTTGTATTAGAATATCATTTTTTATGGTTTATTATTTCACTTATTTTATATTTGCTTTAATGAAAATATTGTTAGAAGTTATCTAGGTTACTGGGTTTTCGATCAAAGTTTGTAAACTGGGTTTTCAGGTTTGTTATATTTCATCATGAATTCTAGCATTTCTAGCATTTTATATGAATTTAAATTGGTTGAAATTTTCATGTTGCTACTTGCTATGTTGATTATCTTTTAATTCTATTATTTTTATTTTTATGTGTTAGTTTTCTATATTAATCTCCTAAGGTATATTAATGGTATTCTATATTTTAATAGCACCACCATTTAGTTGATAAGTCATGGTCTAAAAGTCGGTATATTATTTGCTTAAAGATTCAAAGGGGCGTCTTTTTACGGTTTCGCCCGCGGCATGAAACAACTTAGGACCGGCCCTGATTGAAGGAGACATTTAGTTTTCTCAGTTTAATGAATGCTCGGTTTTTTCTTGCTCCTCATTCAATTAGGGCAACACATAATACATTAGTACAAGTTATTGGATTGTGGGAAGTTGGTTCAAGAGATAATTTGGTTCTTAAAAATTTCAAAGTTTGGGATCTTAGTGCATGTTCAATGCCTTTGCAGGTATTTATGTTTTATGCTTAATCAATCACTTACTAAAGTTCCACAATATCTCAAAGTCTCAATCATTTTACATATTTTTAGGCCGCTCTTGTAAAAGATCCTGTAGTGTGTTGTGTTAATCGTGTAATTTGGAGTCCAGATGGTTCTTTCTTTGGTAAGTGCCAACCTAATTATAGCATAACATGTACAAATATATCAAAGTCAACCCATTTATAACTAAAATTATAGTTTTTGTTATCTCTGTCCTTTGAGATAAAACACAACCCAATTTATAAGTAAATGGATCAAAATTGGTACATTTAATACTTAAGGAATTCGAGGCACATTGTACAAATATATTCATATCATGGAGGCGATGATGTGAGACATCATCTAGAGGTAATGAAGTTTCATTCTGCAGACCATTTTTCCATTGAAAATGATAAATATTAGTAAATAACATTGGTTATGTAATTTATAGATTGATGCTCATGTTGGCGGACGCGGAGTAAATAATCTTGCATTCTCTCATCCGAATAAGCAGCTTCGTGTGATAACTTGTGGGGATGATAAGACCATCAAGGTTTGCTTAGAAGGTTAATGGTTTGTGATGGATGATATGTATTCCTTATTTATTTTCTGGTGTCCCGTGGTTTTAGGTCTGGGATGCAGCAACTGGTAACTTGTGGTGTTATAATAATCAGTTTTCCTTATTGCATTACATCTCTTTTAGCTTTTATTCTATATTTTTGGTCTAAATTTCTTTATGTGCCATTGAATTTATATTCAGACTTTTTTTCTCAACTTCATTTTGGCTATTAATCTGGCCTCGATTCATATTCTCAACGGCTCTTGATGGGAAGATCTTTAGGCGTTGTGCAATTTGATACAACTAAAAATCGTTTTTTTTATGTGCTGCTGGCGATGATTTCTCCATCAAATATTGGGATATATATCTTTAGGCGTTGTGCAATTTGAAAGAACATATACCGATAACGTTCATAGGGAGTGTTTAGTGATGTATATGTAAAGACGACACTTTATGCTTAATGTGGTCGGATTAGGTGCAAGAAATCAGATAACATGGTAACAAACTTTAATGTTAATTGATGAAATAAAACTTAAAATACAAACCCGTTTTTATGCGGGCCTATTACCTAGTATATTATATATCAAAATTCCATTAAAAAATTTATCTAACCTAACTGATTTCCCTAAACATATTTATATCAAGTAACAAACTAACAACTAGCAAAACATCACTGATGTAAAAAAAGAAGCTGTTAATTATATCTAATATCTATACAAGTATACAACCTAACCAATTTCCATTATTCCATAAAAGCTAAACCAATTTCCATAAACTCTATATAAGTATCAAGTTATCAACTAGCAAGTACAATATGCAATTATCGACTTATGAGCTGCTGTTTAAAAAAAAAAAGAACAGAGGCGTGACCCAAAAACAGAAACTAACAAACCTAGAAAACGCATGCGCACCAGTCGACCGCATCAGAGCGCATCTCGTACCCCCCGATGCGTTTCAGGCACCGCATCGGGACTCTTTGATTTCCTTTTGCATATGCAGTGGTGAAAACATGTGGTGCCTTACCAACCGATAGATATGTGGATATATTGTGGTGAAGTTGGTCAACATTGTAAGAGTCAATTAACCAACTGTGATCCCGATTCACTCCAAAAAATAATCCACAAAGGCGCTTTTGTGTATTAAAAGTACAAAGTTGGCAACAAATAAGATTTCTGTGAAGGAAGGGGGGTCGTAGTTTACTCAAATACAAAATTAGCTTTATAACGTGTGTAAAGCGTCTTTATCTCCCACCGGACCAGTGTCAGAAGATGCTCTTGAAAAAGTCCGTTCTCTCTTAGGTAAGGTTTCAATGCTATTTATGTATTTCTTGGTTTTTTGTCTTTGATCTTATAGTTGACTGCTCGATAGGATTTTGTGTCGTCACTTCATCGTTTTCATAAACTAACATGTCAAAGGACTCCTCTTACATACATCTTGTATAACTTTGCTTAGGTCAGTTTGGAGCTATTGCCATTGAATTGCATGCATTAATGGTGAAATTGGGTAGATTCGCGCTAACAGGTCAAAATGGATTTTTCGTAAAATATTAGCCAAAAAGGAAACCGATTAAACAGTTTAGAAGTTGGCCAAAAGCATACTCAATTTTTCTACGACTTCCTAAATTGCTTTATTCAAGAAAGTTAGAGGAGCATTATTATAATCATAGTTTTTGTAGTTATATACGGAGTATTACGTAACTATTTATGACATTTTTGAAAAAAGTACAAAAGTTATTGGGAGGTCAACCCAAGAACTCAAATTGACCCGATTTGGTGCATCCTTAAATTCTACGCATTTCTGTTCGAAACCTGTTTTGACCTGATAATAATGTCCCAGTTATATTTTTTAGCTATCTGTATGTCATCTCTCATCTTACAGATATCATTTTATAATTTATCTTTTTCATGTGTGTTTCTGTATCTTATTTCCCAATGATGTTTCATAGTATTTTGTAATGGTTACACGAAAATAGAGTTATTAAATATATGAACGTCAAATTGCTAGTTACAATTATAAGCATCACGTCTATTCAATTACATAATTATTTATAATAATTCGTCCATATACACTTGCTGAAAGTATATACCCGTTTTAAGAATGGTTACTGTGGTGCACACTATTGAGCATTTTCTTATATCACTCAGAGTCTTTTAAGAATTGTAGCTATAGGCATATCACATCTGAAAAGAACTATAGATTGTTTTGAATGTTCATAGAGTAGTAAATAGGTTTTTTCTTGTAAGTCAGGGGGTGTTTGGATGCGAGTCTTAAAGTTGATTATTACCACTTGAAGAATCAAAATCAGATAATCAGATGATTAAAGCATAGTCACATGGATCGGGGATTGTTTCGGTACGGGAACGAGGATCGGGATCGCGGTTCGTTAGGTCTCTAGAATTCGGTACGAGAGAGGGTAGGTTCATTTCGGATCGCTCCGGTACGATGTACCGTAAAGTTTGGTACGATATAGTAATATACACTATAGTAATAATATATATCATTTACATGTTTAATAATAATATCCAAACATCAAAAGTATAAGTGGGTCAACTGAAAATATGAACCTAAAAGACTAAAAGTCGGTCAGTTTTCTAGTCCATTAAACAAGTCGGTGACCTCGGCCAACTAAATCCTCTTATTCCAACAATCTACCTCCACGTATCAGTTGAAAATTCAAAATTAATTGAAACAACTCGAGAAAGAGCAGAGCTTTTAAGATTCAAAATTTAAAACTTACTCTCCGATCACTAAAGTTTAATTTCAAATACTCTGTCACTCTCTCGATGGATGGTGCGGGAAGCTTCTTAATATTTCTATCATCGTCGATTTCAAGAGAATCCATTAGGTACATCATTTCTGGGAATGAATCACACATTTCTTAATGGACAAATCGACACCTGAAACATGATTTTTCTTCATCTGATTCATGAATCAAACATTTCCGGAAACAAATTGAAAATCAATCAGGTACGTCATTTTTTCGAACCAAATCGCAATCCCCATCGTTCCGGGAACGATTCTGTACCGCGATTGGGTACGCGCGATCCGGATCGCAGATCGTGGGGTACCTAGCGATTTATGTGACTATGGATTAAAGTTAGGGATAGTTGGATAAATTTACATTTATCTCAATGATTTGTTTCATCGACGCAGCTCCTTACCTACTTGAAATCTTATTCTTGTAACCCTATAAAAATTTGATAACTAGCTAGAACCAAAATCAACTTTGCACTAGATTCAAAACTATTATTGTGACTACACGTTGGTACATATCTCATGTCATTTGATAATTTACCTTTTAAATTTGTGGTGATTAAGAAATGAAGGTCATAAATATAAGCTTATAATGAAACCATAGTTACATTTAACAAACAACATAAAGAATCGGAAAGAACAGAACGTTATTTGAACTTTTGTAAAGATTGAAAGTCGATTGACACTTGTGCGATCGGAAAGTGTGTAGCTAATTCAGCCTGTTTATTCAAGGACATTAAGAATTAATATGCAGAAGCCTGTTTAAAAAAGAATAGATTTGTAGGATATCTTTAGATATAGATACAATAAACCTCTTATGCTGAGAATGTGAGAATATTTTCTACACCTTTGTAGCACCCTGTCTTTCATTTCTTTTAAATTTTGCGAAACCCAGCCTTTTTGTAATTGAACGGCGGTGTACCTATTAGCTTAACATGATGCAGCGCAGTAGCGTGTAAATAAGCATACATATTTATTAATCTATATATGTAAGTATATAAAACATACGTTCATAACTATACATATGCACACATATGTGCGTATATATATGTACCTATTCTTAAATATGTTTGTATGTATTGATATAAATACCTGCCAGTTTAAGAACTAGCAAACATATACTTTACAATTGTGAACACCAACCATCGTAATATCCTACATTTAGCAAGTCAATTTTGTTTAGGCCATGCGATTTTTCCAAAGGTTATTTGTTTTATAGCTTGTCAATTTCATTATCATGGCCGGTTTAAACACTAAAGTTTCTTCTATCTTGAAAATGGACAAGATAAAATCAAGCCTTCAGATGTATTAACTTAAACGGGCCCAATCGATCTTTGCCACCAATTAAATATGTTCATATTCATGAATCTGACAGCTTCACTGTAAGTTCAAACTTAAAATGTTAACTTCCTTTTAGTTTTCCTTATAATAGACTGAATTCGCAATATGTAATTCTATATTTTCTTTCCAGATGGGGATATTCTGCATGCCGCCTTCCTCCATCATTCCCCTTCATAATCATCCTGGAATGACCGTTTTTAGCAAGCTTCTATACGGATCAATGCACGTGAAAGCATATGATTGGCTTCGTCATCTGATGATACCACACTTGGTATCATCTTTCTCGACTATATATCAAATTGACTAGTAGATGTGGCAAAAAGGGCGGGTTGGGTTTGATTGGAACACAGTTGTTAATTGTTATCCAACGTTAGAAATTTATGAGTAATTAATATTTTATGCTTAAAAAGTTATATATCAAAATTTTATTAATGAAAGTGATTTAGGAGGTTTTATGATTTTGAATAATACTTCGGAGGACATTCAACCATTTGTGACCCGTTTATTATATATATATATATATATATATATATATATATATATATATATATATATATATATATTTTTTTTTTTTTTTTTCAATTTTTTTTAACCTAACATGTTCCGCCAGTTAGAGATAAGAATGTCTCAATTTGACCCATTTATCATATAGGTGACTGCGAATAGCCACTTCTGGAATGTGGTCAAGAACCGTGATTTAAAATAGTGGGCGGTTATCGTGGTGATATAGCGTTTTTTTTATATTATTTAGAATATATATATATATATATATATATATATATATATATATATATATATATATATATATATATATATATATATATAGGGTGAGGATCAAGTAAAATGTATATTAACGTAAAAATGGTAAGAGGCAATAAAAAATCCTTTTTATTGATTAAAACTAGTTCTTCATCGATTTCTTTTTGATGAATCCAACATATTCCTCACTTTTTACACACCAAAAGAGATTTTCAAATACAGATTTTGAAACCAAATTTTTGGAATAATTTGGTGATTAACAAAATGCTTTCATCTAAAAAGTGATGTATATGTTGGATTCATAAAAAAGAAATCGATGAAGAACTAGTTTTAATCAATAAAGATGATGAACTAACAATTATCAGTTGATGTATATACTGAAAAACTATCACTAATCATCCCTCTTACACTTTGTACTTTAATTTACCTTTTATTTGATCTCATCCCTATATATATATATATATATATATATATATATATATATATATATATATATATATATATATATATATATATATATATATATATATATATATATATATATATATATCATAAAACACTTGTAGTATACTAATACTAATATAGTAAATAGTAATATGGAAAGTGTCAAAGTGTCTAACTCGTACATACCTGGAGCCAGTGAAGTCACATCATAGTCGCAACTCGCAAAAGAAGAAAGGAAAAAAGAAACGTTGAATTGTTGACGTATTCATTAGGTTTAAGCTCTATTTTTGATGGGCCGACCCAAAAAAATAGTATGATTTTATTTCTAAAAATAATCTACAAGTCCAAAGAAAAGATAGTGTTATGAAACCGCAAAACTGCTATTCAAGTCACAGTCAAAACAGTGGTAAATCTAGGTGAGATTAGCGGGTCCGCTATGTTTGCTAGGTCCACGAACCGCTATCTCAGCACTATTAAGTGCCCAAGGTATTACTTATCTTGGTTAGTAATTCTAGATCCACCGTTGGGAGTAGGGCTGTCAATGGATTGGATCGGATCGGATCGGTTAAAGATCTGATCTGACCCGTTGACCCATTTAATTGGATTTGGATCTGATCCATTAACACGAAGATCTTTTTAATTGGATTTGGATCGGATCAAATATTAATGGATCATGACCTGAAGCGACCCATTTAATATTATATATTTAATATTACTAATTTATTTTTATATATGTAATAATTATATCAATTAATTTTCCCACCCCCACTCCACCCTTACCCCTACCCCTACCCTACCCCACTCTCACCATCCTACCCTACCCTACCCCCACCTACCCTACCCGCCCCACCCCCTACTCTTATCCAAAAAAATTTTATCCTCAAAGTTCAAAATATGAAAGAATATATCATTAACTAATCACTCTTTGAGCTAGCAAATTTTTATTAAAAGGATCCAACCAGTTAATTAGAAAAAAAACAGCTTAAATCAATTCATGTTCAATCACTTTACACAGTTTTTACGTACCGAAAAGGTGATGCAATTTACATTTAAAGTTTCTTGACCATGTGAATGTCATTTGAATATGAATTTTATATTTGCATATTTGCATGACTCACTTGTACTGTACAAGGTATGATGCAAAGGGTACAAGACCTGAAGTAAATGAGTAACGAATTCAGGCCAATTATATTAATGTCGAGATGAAATCTACGTTGGAGGCTCACGAAAATCCAAGAAAGAAATTTACGCGAACTCTTAATTTTCAAAATAATCAGTTTCAGAACAACAAACAAACAAACGGAGATGACGACGGCGGTAGGTGGTGGTCGGCGGTGGCAGTGGTGGTGGTGGCAGTGATGGCTGCGTTTGGTGTGGAAGCAGTAACAGGCGGTAGTGGCGGTGGCGACGGCGGTTGTGACGGTGTTGGCGGCGGCAGCGGGTGGTGGCGACGGTAACAGTGGCGGCGGCTGGTGGTGGGAGCTGTACGGGTGGCGGTAATGACGGCGACCGGTGGTGGGAGCGGTAACGGGCAGCAGCGGAGGATGGTGACAGATAAATTGATAATATTGGTGATTGTTGAAATTAAATTGTAGTTTAATATTAAATGGATCGATCCAGACAGATCTTGGATCGACCCACGTAGTGATCCAATTAAATGGGTCGACCTGTTGGATCTCTTATTAGAGCGATGGATCCAATTTTTAGACCCGTTGGATCATATAAATGGAGCAGATCGGATCGAATCTGGGGCATGATCTGCCCCATTGACAGCGCTAGTTGGGAGTACTCTCCATTGCATAAGAGTTTTAATGTTCGATACAAGCCTCAATAGCTCGGTAATAATGAAATGTGAGTCATGTGAACCATAACCAACACCGATAATAATTTGTAACATTGACATTCGGTAAATAGGATCCTCTAACTTGGATATTTGCCGAAAAAGAAAACTTTGAATCAATATGAAATCCAATGGTTATGCATGTTGAATAGGGGAGTGTCAAAGACTCATGGTTTATCTATCAGACATTTAAAGACATTTTACTTATGCATTTATCAATCACTGCGTAGGCATACTCAGTTTTAGTTTATCGTCCAATTCTAATCAATTTACTTGACATAATGTACGTAGTAGTTGAGATAATTGGTATTCCTTCATGAAATTGTTCTTCCCCTGTTCTTTTTCCAAATTGATCATCTATAGTAGTCATTTTGATCAAATTAGACGAGAATAAAATTTTTGTATGATTATTCGAGTATTAGTATATTGTTGTTATTAGACAATTAAGTATACTTATGATACAGTATTATATTAGAAGGTTCAAAATGTAAATGTATCTCTTATATATAGTGCCTTGTAATCGTGATTAAACATATACAAAATTACCGATTACACAATTCTGATTACCAAGGTTTATCTTGGTATTAGAGCCGCCAAACACAAACCCTAACCTGCTACTCGTACGTATACAAGTCACCTGCTTCTTGCGTCGCTGAAATACAAGCCGTACGTATACCAGAACCGTACGTATAAAACCCACACCTTCTTGCGTCACCTGCTTCTTGCGTCGCTGAAATACAATCCATCTTCTTGCGTCGCTGATATACAAGCCACAAAAAAAAACAGAGAAAGCCGATTGCCTTCTGTCGCTTAATACAAGCTACTAACAAAAAAAAAAAAAAACACAACCTGCGACATTGCTTCGACGATTGTCCTCTGCTGCATCTGCGATTGCCCTCTGCTTCCGTGATTTTTCTTTTTTTTCTGTTGCAAGTTAGGTATTTATCTTCACCCACATCTGTTTTTTATCTATGGCTTTACTGGCAACTTTCACTTCCACAGAGAAAACCCCTCATAATTCTCACAAGTTTGGTTTTACATTATCTCCACACAACTATGGCTACTGGAAGGCTATGATTCAGCCTTTTCTGGTCACCAATAATCTTTTTGGATATATTGATGGCACAATCCCGTGTCCCTCGATGACTATTCTGTCTTCATCATTTGAAAAGAACAGCCTAGTGACAGCACTACAGTGCCACAACCGAATCCTAATTATACAACATGGATCGCCAATGATGCTCACGTACGAATGTTACTTATGTCTACTATTTCTGAGGCATCATTCCAACACGTTCAAGGTCTTACTTCTCGTGATCAATGGCTGTCCCTTGAGCGTGCTTACGCTCCTCACACGTCCTCGAGGGAATACACCCTGAAAACACAACTTCTTAAACTAGAGATGAAAACTGATGAATCCTCCTTTGCATACCTGACTCGATCTCGTGAGTATTCTGATGCACTGGTCAACATAGGAGAACCCGTAAAAGAAAAATATTTGGTAATGCTGGTTATCTCCGGTCTTAGAGAGGAATATAACAGGCTATAATCTACTCTTCTTGCTCGTCAATTCCATACTGCCTTTGTTGAATTACATGGCTTGTTATTTGATCATGACTATATGATCAAGAAATAGACACCGGACATATCTACTGCTCAGGCTTTCACAGCTAACACCAGCATTTCAGCCTTTGCTAACTCCAACTCATCTATGCCTCAACCGGATCAACTTCAAGCTATTCAGCGGCTTCTGTCACAACTTGGTCTTCAAGTTCAGCCCGCTACTACACAGCCTATGCAAGCCTTTTACACCAATAGATCCACCAACACTCGTGGCCATGGAAACAATGGTCGCCGTGGATGAGGAACTCACAACAACAGGAGTTCAGGAGGAGGTGACCGAAATCAATTTAGTTGGGCTTCTAATCAAAACACTGTTTTTGGTACTTGTAACAGGTGTGGGATCGGTCATATACCGTCTCAGTGTCCTAACCGTGATCCTGTTGCTATAAGATCAAGACAGCCACCTTCCGCCAACTTTACCGATTATCGCTCACAAGCATCAAATTCTTGGCTTCCAGACACTGGCTCTAGTCATCATGTTGCACTAGACCTCTCCAACTTTGACAACTCTGAAGCATACTATGGTGAGGACAATCTTCATGTCGGCAATGATAATGATTTACCCATTTTACATATTGGCTCTTCACAACTCTACTCACCTACCAAAACCTTTTCCCTTACGCAAATACTTCATGTACCTGAAATAAAACAAAACTTACTTTCTGTCTAAAAATTTTGTCTTGATAATCATGTGTACTTTGAATTTCACTCGAATTTTTTTGCTATGAAGGACAAGTATACACACACTATCCTCCTCATGGGTCCAAGTAATGGCGGTCTATACTCCTTCTGTCTTCCTCAATCTCAGCCCGTTCACAAAGTCGCTTTTTCAACCGCCCGTGCGTCGTCCTCCACATGGCATCAAAGACTTGGACATCCACATCCACAACTCTTGAAGTCCAGTTTTCTAAATATAATTTACCTTTACAAAATAAATGTTCTAGTACCTTTTGTGATTCTTGTTCCGTTGGCAAATCATCTAAGTTACATTTATTACCATCTACTTATAAAAGTATGCACATTTTGGATTTAGTGTTTTGTGATGTATGGGGCCCTGCGCCTGTTACTTCCTTTGATGGTCATCGTTATTTTATGTTGTGTGTTGATCATTATTCCAGATTTATGTGGTTTTTCCCTTTAAAACAAAAATCCGATGTTTATGCCACCTTTAAACAATTTCTTGCAAGTGTTGAACAACAGTTTCAAACCAAACTCAAATCTGTTCAAACCGAATGGGAAGGTGAGTTCCGTAACCTCTCAAATTTTTTTCTCTCCTCTTGGCATCACTCATCGTCTCTCATGCCCTCATACTAGTGAGCAGAATGGCTTTGTGGAGGGACGGCAATGACACGTTGTTGAAACCGGTCTTACTTTACTTGCTCAATCTTATGTCCCACAACGGTTTTTGCATTTTGCTTTTGGTACAACCGCTTATCTCATCAATCGAATTCTATCCCGAACAAACTCCCACACCTCTCCATTTGAACATGTGTTCAAACATCAGCCTGATTTTTCCTTTCTTCGGGTCTTTGGTTGTTAATGTTATCCTCACCTCCGGCCTTACAATAAACATAAAATGGACTTCCGTTCTACCCCGTGTGTGTTTCTTGGTTATAGCACTGGCCATCATGGTTACAGGTGCTTTGGCCCACAATTTGATCGTCTCTATATTGCCCGTCATGTTCGCTTTAATGAACAATCATTTCCTTTCAAACACTTTTCCACACCCACTTCTCCTCCGACACCTTCTAACAATGCCCCTCCTTATCACTCTACCTATCCTACTTCTGCCCCACAATTTGGGCCCCATGAATCCACACCTACCACCATGTTGGGAAAATGATCTCATCAGTTTAGATTTGATGAGACAAAGTTAAGTTTGTAAGATGAGTTCTACATATAACTTAAACAGAATTATGAAGCTTAGTCGGATTGAACACTATACCGAGTATAACGACCAGTTTATACTATACCTTAGTTAGATTATTAATGTGTTTGATAATCTGTGTATGTCACATAAGGTATATATCGAGTATTCAGCTTGATGTGTTTCAAGCTGGGTGACTCAGCTCAAAAGCAGAGTCAACTCGACAGAGTTACTAAATATGTTTTAGTTAACTTGTTAGACTTCTAAGGATGAGTTTATTAATATACGTGTTAATTCATGTATGTATTCGAGTGTGTTCTCGAAGAACTCAGCTTGATGAGTTTCAAGTTGAGTAACTCAGCCTGAAGTAAAAAGTCAGTTTAAAGATAATTTAAATATGTTTTAAATTCATCTTAATCTCTCTCTATATCTACGGAAAGGATAAGAAGACTCCAGAATCAAGATAGAAGATTGAAGACTCAAGATAAGAAGATTCAAGATTCAAGATTCCGGATTATCCGATAGTTAGTTAGCGAATTAGGCTAAGTCTAGTTTGTTAGGAACCGTAGAACAGAATTATAAATAATTATCTCCTGATAAGTTTAGAGGTACGACTCAGAACGATTCTGAAAACAATTTACAGAGCCAAACCTCACCTCACCGTATGTGTTACAAATCTTGATTCAGTATCAAGATAATCACAGATTGCCAAAGATATTCGTGTGTTCGAATTAATCACATCAGTTGTGATATTGGTAAGTGATCATGTGTTGATTCAATTTGTGTAAATCCTGTTTAGAGAGTCGTCAGTACCTATAATTATATGTTAATTATAGATATCTAAGTTTGAGAGATTGAGAGATTTATATTAGGTGATTATATATCAAGAGTTGCTTACTTGATAGTTATTGTAATCATCCTCTTATTCAAAGCACTGTAATCATCTTCGTATTAATAAAAGCATTCGACTATTTGTGGTTTGATTTACTGTGTGTAACACTTTTCTTTGATTTGTTCAATTTCCGCAGAAAGTGTATTCAACCCCCCCTTCTAGACACTGTTGCTTGTTGTTATTCTCACCAAGGGACCAACAACTGGTATCAGAGCAGGCTGAACGATTTCATCAGTTGATTAGTTCAAGATTCTGAGAAAGATTGAAATGTCGACAAGCAATACTCCATCAAACTTTCCTCAGATGTCTGCAAAAGGATGTCCCGTATTTGATGGATCTGACTATCCTATGTGGAAGTTCAGAGCCATGCTCTTCCTAAAGTCCATTGACAACCGTATGTCGGAAGTCATCACAAAAGGACCAATCATCCCCAAAATTCCTTCTACTGTCAGTGATACGTCTCCTGGAAAAACTGAAAAGGAAACAAGAAAGCATACTGCATCCTGGACTGAAGAAGACCGGAAACTCTTTAATCTGGATGACAAGGCAAAGAGTGTTCTAGCAAATTCCCTGACAAATGAAATCCTGCGCACTGTGACTGGGTGTCAAACCGCGAAGGATATCTGGGATACGCTGAGTGTCACTTATGAAGGCACAGATCTGGTCAAGCGGCAAAAGAAGAATCACTTGAATAGATCCTATGAAAACTTCTTTTCAAAGAAGAATTAAACCTTCACAAGGTTTCACTGCTTGATAAATGACCTACTAAGTATGGGTGTAAAGAAAGATGAAGCTGAGCTCGTGCTGAAATTTCTGGATGTGTTACCAGAAAGGTTCAATGAAGTAACCACCGCACTGAGGGCTGGAGGAACACTACACGTGTATAACCTACAGTCCATCTATGGGTTCTTGCTGAATCATGAACAGATCACAGAACACAAGAGGGCCTCTCAACAACAACTCAAGGACTCATTGGATAAATTTGAAGTTGCATTAGGTGCACAGAAAAAGAAGAAAAACTCCAAACCTTTGGTTGTTGAATCTGAGACTGAGTCAGAATCTCAAGCTGACCACTCAGACTCAGACTCAAGTGATACTGATGATGTTCAGACTATCACTGAGCAAATGGCTATGTTAGCTAGAAGACTAAGAAGAGCTCAACGGGGAAAAGAAAGATCTGACAGGGGCAAAGGGAAGAGTTCATTTGATCCCAAGAATGTTGTGTGCTTCAACTGTCAGAAAAAGGGACATATTGCTGCTGAGTGTAGATCGAAGAAGGTAGAATCAACATCTGTTGTTGATAAGAATGCTTACCGAGCCGATAAGTACAAGAAGAAGTACACTCAGCTCAAGAAATCAAAGCCTGAAGACAAACCTAGTGGAAAAGGTTTATATGCTGAAACCTGGGATACAGAATCATCCACCTCAGATGATGATGTATGGCTAATGGCTCAAGAAGATGAAGAGCTAGAATTGGATGAGGTTGATTATGGTCAGTCCGAATCAATCTTTGAAGCTGACATGAAGGAAGCTGTGGAAAACAACAAACTGAGTGATTGGGTTCCTGCTTCCATGTACAAGGTCAGTAACTTCTACTCTTATACAGATGAGGAGAAAGGTCTTGCTTTTGATTATTTGTTGAACGATTTCAAGACCAGCCTTAAGTCTCAACATGACCTCAAAGCTGAAATAGCAAAACTGAAGGATGAGATTTAGGAAAATAAATCTCTCATTGATGTTGGTAAGAAAGCACAGTGTGACCTTGAATGTCAGAGGCACTAATAAACTTCTTAGTGAAGAACTTCAGGAAGCAAAAGACAAACCTGATCAACTTCAAAAGATCACTGAGTCTTGGTGTAAGTCATCAAAGCTTGCTGAACAGTGCATAAACCAACAAATACCTAAACAGGTAAAGGCTGTACTTGGAGGTGACTATCAAACAGCAGCTTATGTAGCTGATGATGAGATAGCAAGTACAGATTCTGAGGAGGATAGACTACTGATTGAGTCTCAGAAGTCAGCCTCAGAGAAAAGACATGATCCAAACTTGAAATTCAATATGTTTGTGAAAGCTAGTGATCATGGGAATGAGTGCTCAACATCAAAACAGCATGGTAAGTCTGTGCTGGACAGATTAGGCACTCAGTCTGTTCAAAGAACTTCAGTCATAGAAAGGCTTAATCCAAATCCTTTCAAAAGACAAAATTCTCTTTCTGGCTCGGAGAGAAGTTACAAGAACAGAAAGACCACTGTAAGTCAGAGGTCAAAACACGACAATGGTAAGTCCAAAGTTGTGGATCTTGGTAAGTCCAAGAAAATCAACAGTGGTAAGTCCAAATCTGTTGAAACTGGTGAGTCCAGCAGACATGACAAAGGTAAGTCCAAAGTCATGGAAAAGAAGGTTGTTAGTCAATCTTCTCATCAAAAGGATAACAAACAGAGACCTGACAAAGATAAGTCCAAAGTCAGTATTCACCAGGTGAATCAGCTTGCAAAGAAAGTTGAGAAGTTATCCACCACATACAATCCTAAGACTGAGAGCAAATTCTCACAAGGATTGTTAGACACTCTACCTCCTGTCATCATTGGAAGAAGGAGATGCTACAAGTGCAGAAGTAGAGGTCATGAGGCTAAGGACTGTGATGTTGAAATATCAAGGCCTGAACAAGAACAAACTAATCAGCCTACACAGGATTCAGTTCCTGCTCAAGCTGAGCAGTCAGTTCAACAAGATGAAGCTGCTAAGTGCTCCTCATCTGAACCCACCAAGAAGTGGGTTCCCAAGTAAAACAAATGTGTTTAGTTTTTATATCATGTGCAGGGTTCAAGTAAATGGTACTTGGATAGTGGATGCTCAAGGCACATGACCAGGTGGAAAGGACTTCTTAGTGATTTCCAGGAAGATGAAGGTCCTAAAGTAACATTTGGTGACAACTCCCATGGAAGAACTAAAGGCTATGAGAAGATGCAAGCTGGTAAAGTCACTTTCCAGAGAGTTGCATATGTTAAAGGCCTCAAACACAACATGATTAGTATCAGTCAATTGTGTGATGAGGACAATGTTGTTACTTTTAGGAAGAAAGCAGAAACGATTTATAATGCTAAGGGAAAGCCTGTATTAATAGCTAAAAGAGAAAGAGATGTGTATCTACTCGATCTTAATTCTGCTGATCCCAATAATGAAACCTGCTTGTATTCCCATTCTGTTCCTGACCTGAGTTGGTTATGGCATAAACGTTTATCTCATTTAAATTTTAAGAATATAAATATGTTATCCAATAAAGAGTTAGTCTCTGGATTACCAAAGATCACATTTGTCAAAGACAAATTGTGCTCAGCTTGTGAACAAGGGAAACACCACAAAGGGTCCTTTAAATCAAAGCAAAATTTTTCAATAACAGACCCATTGCATATGTTGCGTATGGATTTGTTTGGACCCATAAGTACTCCAAGCCTGAGTGGCAAGAAGTACACACTGGTGATAGTAGATGAGTTCTCACGATTCACCTGGGTAATATTCCTTAAAGCCAAAAGTGAGGCTGCCTTGGAGATAATTAGTTTCATCAAAAGGGAAGAGTTGCAAAAAGGTTTGTCTATAAAGCAACTCAGAAGTGATCATGGGACTGAGTTCAGAAACTCTACCCTTGAAAGCTTCTGTGAACAAAAAGGAATATTACAAAATTTCTCATCTATCAGAACTCCACAACAAAATGGAGTTGCTGAGAGGAGAAATAGAACCTTAATTGAGGTTGCAAGGACAATGTTATGTGCGGCAGGATTGAAACTCTATTTCTGGGATGAAGCTGTTAGTACAGCCTGTTATACCCAAAATAGGTCAATCATTGTCAAAAGACATGGTAAGACTTCATATGAGATGTATAAGTCAAGAAAGCCCAATATAGGTTATTTCCATATCTTTGGTTCAAAATGCTATGTGCTGAATCAAAGAGATCAGCTCCATAAGTTGGAACCTAAAGCTGATCCTGGAATATTTGTTGGTTATTCCTCTATCTCCAAGTATTATAGAGTATATAACACAAGGAGAAAGGCCATAGAAGAATCAATTCATGTCTCATTTGATGAAGACAGTTTTGATCAAAATAAAAGTCATGCTGACTTGGTCAGTCTGAGTGAGCTTGAACGGCCTAAGGAAACCAACTTATGAAATCATATGTTTGTCATAGGAGATGATAGTGATGATGATGTGTGTTCATCAATGAAATCATCACAAGCTCCAAAGGATTCTCAAGCTGAGAAAGATGATGAGTTCGTCAATCCTTTTGGAGCTGAAGTCACTCAGACTGAGAATCTCAGTGATAATCAGTTTGTTGACAATGATGCTGTTGAGACTGAGGAGATAAGTTCACCTCGAGGTTCTCAACATCACTCAGATTCAGAACTAAACTCTCCAACTACCACATTTAAATTCCTCAAAGATCATCCTCAAGATCAAATCATTGGAAATATCCAAGAGAAAGTCATGACAAGATCTAAGGCTACAGCTAACTATGCTGCACACTTTGGTTTTCTGTTTCAGATGGAACCAAAGAAAGCTGAGGAAGCCTTAGCAGATGAGGATTGGATTGATGCCATGCAAGAGGAATTAAATGAGTTTGCGAAGAATAACGTCTGGACACTTGTCCCTCCCCCCAAAGATCATTCAATTATAGGCACTAAGTGGGTCTATAGAAATAAAATGGACAAGGATGGAGTGATAGTTAGGAACAAAGGAAGGCTGGTAGCACAAGGGTATAAGCAAGAAGAAGGAATCGATTATGATGAGACCTTTGCCCCTGTTGCTAGAATTGAAGCCATAAGGCTGTTCTTAACTTATGCAGCATATAAAGACTTCAAAGTCTATCAGATGGATGTGAAAAGTGCTTTCCTCAATGGAAAACTTCAGGAGGAAGTCTATGTGAAACAACCTCCTGGCTTTGTAAGTTCAAAGTTTCCACATCATGTCTATAAGTTAGACAAGGATTTGTATGGTCTTAAACAAACTCCAAGAGCTTGGTATGATACACTGTACACTTATCTACTATCAATGGATTTCACCAGAGGTAGTATAGATAAGACACTCTTCATTAAAAAGAGTAAAGGACAAGTGATTCTTGTACAAATCTATGTGGATAACATTATCTTTGGTTCTACAAATGAATCTCTGTGTGAGTGGTTTTCCAAAATAATGTCACGAAAGTACAAGATGAGTATGATGGGTGAGATGACTTATTTCTTAGGCTTACAAATTCAACAAAAGCCTGATGGAATATTCATCAATCAAAGCAAGTATGTTCTTGATTTGATAAAGAAATATGGTTTGATTCTAGTTCAACCATGAAAACACCCATATCACCAGCTGTCAAGCTGAGTAGAAACTCAGATGGTAAGTCTGTGTGTCAGTCTACCTATAGAGGAATGATAGGTTCATTACTCTATTTGACAGCTAGTAGACCTGATATCATGTTTGTCACATGTGTTTGTGCAAGATATCAGGCAGATCTTAAAGAATCACATCTTCAAGCTGTGAAAAGGATCTTTCGGTACCTTAAAGGTACACCAAATCTAGGTCTTTGGTATCCAAAGGACTCTGGATTTGAATTAGTTGGTTTTTCAGATGCTGACTATGCTGGGTGCAAGTTAGATAAAAAATCAACCACTGGAGGATGTCAATTACTTGGTGGGAAGTTAGTCAGCTGGACTAGTAAGAAACAGAACTCAGTGGCTACTTCAACTGCTGAAGTTGAATATGTTGCAGCAGGAAGCTGTTATGCTCAAATCCTATGAATACAGCATCAACTGCAAGACTTTGGTATGAGTTTCAAGAAAACTCCTATCTTCTGTGATAACCAAAGTGCTATAGTCATTACTTACAATCCAGTCTTCCACTCAAGAACCAAGCACATTGAAATTAGACATCACTTCATTAGGGACATCGTGGAAAAAGGTAAAGTTGACATTAACTTTATCTCCACAGATGATCAATTAGCAGATATCTTTACTAAACCACTTGATGAGAAGAGGTTTATGTATCTGCTAAGTAAATTGGGTATGCTCAACCCCTAGCTAAGTGTCTAGAATCTGAGTTTTCAGGTTGACAAAGACTAAGTGTCTTAAGCTGAGTGCACAGTTTATAAATAAGTTTTCATAAACTGTATAATATGTCAAGCTGAATTATGAGTTCACATGTTTGGTCAGTTCCAAACATATTTTAACTACTCGGTGTGGTTAAAATGTATGTTTGAGTAAGTCTTAAACATAAATGACTAAGTGTCATTGAGTCTAAGCTATGTGCTTAACTCAGACTGTGTGATTGGTTCACACGTTTGGTAAGTTCCAAACATTCTTTAACCACTTAGCGTGGTTGAAAGGTTCGTTTGAGTCAGTTTCAAATGAAAATGACTTAGTGTCATTGATCACGAGCTGTGTGCTCTACTCAAGCTGAGTATCAATCCCAAGCTGAGTGCACAATTTCAAGCTGAGTGCTTGACTCAAGCTGAGTGCTTGGGATAAACTGAGTAATAAGTTTACTCAGCTTGGTGTGTCTAAACTCATGTTTTAATTACTAAATGTTATTATTTCATGAATACTGCGTATTTGAGTCAGTCTCAAATCGTGTATTATACTAATTTGGTGTTAGTATAATACATCAGTGTATATAATCTTATTGTACGTCAATATTATTATATTACATTAGTATCCGTTAGAAGATGATAAGTTCTACCCGTTTACTGTTACATCAAAATTTTACGGCGTAACGGATAAAAAGGGGAATTTCTAACGGTAACTTTTATCTCTCCTCGGAAAGGTATATATATCGATCATAGTCGAATTAGAGAAGTTACGCTTTCAATCCAGACTTCTCACATACTAAAATACCTTTCACTTTCTTTGCTAAGTGCAAATTTCTGTTCCATCGAATTCGCAACCCTAAGTCGCTCAGTGCGCAATTGACGATCGCTCAGTGCGAGTTACAAATTGATTACTCTGTGTAATCTAAACATTCAACGATGGAAAGTACCACTCTTGTTCTAGGTGAGCGGATGGTAAGAGGTGCTACTTTTAAGAACAATGGACTGCCAGTGATTAAAATCAACAATCAACGGGCCTGTCTTGCGATTCCTCAGAGGAAACAAAGCAGAGGATATGAAATTTGGATTGATTATATCCGTAAATGCCCCCTGGCATTCGCCTTCTGTGGCGCCTCACTCAACATTGTTCCCCAACATCTATTGGAGTTCTGGTTTACATGCACCTTCAACCAGAACAGAGGAGAGATCATTGGCACTGTTCGTAATGGAGATAGAACAGTGGTCCTCACGGTTCAACGGCTAAGGGAAGTTCTTCAAATCTCTGTTCAGGATGTGTTCGAGTCTACCGTGACTAGACAAGTGGCGAGGTCAGTTCTACCTCTGATGGGTCACCCTCAAACTGAAGGGGTGATCAAGAAGGCCACTTTCCCAACTGGCTGGGGCTTCATGGTGTCAACAGTGGTACGTTCACTGGGGACTAAAGTTGGAGGCTTGGACCAAGTCAACGAGTTTGAAATGCAGCTGTTATACAATATGTTCTTTGACAGACGTATCGACTATGCACAGCTTATATTGAACGAGCTCAAAGTCCAAGTACTGAAGACCACCAGGGACTTCCATGTGCCATTCATAAGGTACTTGTCCTTGGTGCTTGAAGCTGAGTTGGGAGATCTCCATGAAGCTGGATGGGATGTGTTTCCTGTTCCATCACTCAGCTCCAAGATGTTCAATAATGACATCTTCCCTGAGCAAGAGGGACTAAGTGGTCCAATGCTCTTGGTAGCCGAGGGAGCTTCTTCTGAGAGTGAAGCTGAGGGATCAAATCAAGGGGGAGCTTCTTAGGCTGACACAGAAGTTCAAGCTGAGCACTCTGCTCAGGCTGAACCAGAACATACTGAAGCTGCTTCTGGTAAGACCTCTCCTCTCTCACTTTCTTCTCACCTTTCTCCATCTACATTTGGAGATAAGACTGCAGTGGAACCAAATCAGTCTAACCCATCTCCTCCACCTTCATTCCACTTTCAATCCCACTCTGAAGCCACCCCTAGTATGTCCACTGCTGCTAGGGAGAATATCCAAACATACCAACGAAAAACTGCCATAGGTGGTGCCACAACTAAAGGCATCACTGGAGCTGAGATCACACCGATCCCTCCCCAGGCAGGAGTTGAGGGGGAGACGCCTACTCTTAAGGTGTCAACCTCGAGGCTCATTACAACCCAACAGCCTATACCGGGTTTGGTGTCTACTCAGCCCACACTCTCCAGTGCCATGGGAGAGCCCACTACTGTGCCTAAGCAGACACACTTAGGTAACATTGAATATATGACCAATCCCCAGGGTCAATCACCCCCCTCCATACCCATAAGCCAACCACCAACCCATACACTTCACGTCTCGAGCCCACTTACTTCTCTTCATTTCTCACACTCTCCTGCACGGCCTGTCAATGTTTCATCTTCAAACCAGGATGAATCACAGGGTCCAAATTCTGGTGCAAATGAATCTAAGGATATACACCAATCCTTGGATGATGCACCCAAGTCTCCACCTTTACAAGCTGACTTTGATTCCATTATAAATTTTCTGAAAAGTCAGTTTGAGATCCTCCACTTCAAAAGAAAGAAAGCCAAGAAGCATTTGTTGCTAAGGCTGGATGCCCTGGATGCTGAGGTGGCAAAGCTAAAATCTGCAGTGGCTGCCCTACAACAACAGCGGACTTCAAGCCCTGATGATGATGACAAAAAGGGGGAGAAGATTCCAGATGCTGAAGCTAAGTCTGAGCAAGCTGAAGCTCTACTTATGCTGGCAAAGGGAGCAGATCAGGTTGAGGGGGAGAAAGAAACAGAAAAAGAACCTGAGCTGACTGAGAAAGAAAAAGGCAAAAGACCAGTAGTGGTCAGCTCAGATGAATTAAAAGCCCCTCAACAGAAAAGAAGGAAAGTGATTCTAAGTGAATCATCTGCCTCAGATGAAGATTCGGCTGACAAAATGACACTTCAAGAAAGAGCTTCACTGATGGCTGCCAGAAGAATGGAAAGGGAGGATGCTGACCAGCTTGGGATCTCGGTCGAAGAATTGAGAAGAAGACAATCAGATGCTCAAGCTGTGTTAGCAAGTGAAAAAGCTATAAGAGAACAAAACTGGGCTGAGCTGATCAGAAAGCAGAATGAGGAATTAACAAAACTCAAATTGCCTATAGTGCCCAAGGAGGAAGAAGAAGAAGAACTGCCTATGCAAGATCAAGATGAGGAAGAAGATATATCTCTCTGTTATGAAAAGCTGCACTTCTCTTCTCAGATTGACTCTCTAAAGTTGAGCTCAGCTCAAGGGATAATCATAATGGAATTCTCTTTAAAGAATGGTGAAACACCTTCTGTGGAGCTGAATCAACTACACAAACTGGGTGATGAGGAATGGAAGCAAGTGGCAGTGCTCATTAAGCAGATGGAAAAGTCCTCTGCAAGAAATCAAGTTAAAGATGAGCTGCTAAGGTTACTTGCAAGAGCTGATGTGATGCAAATCATACCCAGGACAGAGATAGCAACCCTACTGACTTCCTTTCAGAAAATGGGGAAGAACAAGCTGAAAAAGCCAGCTAGATTAGCAAAAGCAAACAAGTACAATATGTATCTTCCTGAAGGCTTAGAGTTCAAAGAAAATACCTATGTGGAAAAGCCAGAAAAAGGATTCATGTACCTGGATAGAAATGGAGAACAATGCTTCTAGTCTGATGCAAATATTTACACATGTGGGGTATCTCAAGTATTTTCTCTTAGATAAATCGTTGAAAAGACTGAACAAAATGCTAAGTTCAGATATAGACTTAACAGAGCAATACGATCACAAAAGGATCAGCTTCAACACTTACCCAATCTGCAAGAAATCCTTGAAGAAATAGACAAGGAAATCAAAGAGTTTGAAGAGCTGCATCCTAAATAGATTAGTTCTAATGTAAATATTAGATTAGTTCTAATATTTTTGTAAGCACTTAGTGTGCATGATCTAAGTGATCAAACATTTTGTATTATGATCAGTTCAATTAATACAAGTATAAAGTTTGATATTTTCAACTGTTTTATGATGTGTTCATATTTATAAGTCTGATAAGTTCAGCAAAATGAATAACTGATAAGTTCTTATTCATAAATGTACTTAGTTGGTATGTTCAACTAAAAGTTGGTGTGTTCCATTTAAAATTGATAAGTTCAATTAAAATTTGATTAGTTCAAATTCAAAATCTTGAGAAGTTTAAGATTTATAACATAATTCTGTTAAACAAACTTAAGAACTGTTTGATGGTTTTTTCATCATCAAATAGGGGGAGTTTGTTGGGAAAATGATCTCATCAGTTTAGATTTGATGAGACAAAGTTAAGTTTGTAAGATGAGTTCTACATATAACTTAAACAGAATTATGAAGCTTAGTCGGACTGAACACTTATAGTGATTCAGACTGAGCATAAGCTGAGTATAAGCTGAGCATATGTTCGACCAGTTTATACTATACCTTAGTTAGATTATTAATGTGTTTGATAATCTGTGTATGTCACATAAGGTATATATCGAGTATTCAGCTTGATGTGTTTCAAGCTGAGTGACTCAGCTCAAAAGCAGAGTCAGCTCGACAGAGTTACTAAATATGTTTTAGTTAACTTGTTAGACTTCTAAGGATGAGTTTATTAATATACATGTTAATTCATGTATGTATTCGAGTGTGTTCTCGAAGAACTCAGCTTGATGAGTTTCAAGCTGAGTAACTCAGCCCGAAGTAAAAAGTCAGTTTAAAGATAATTTAAATATGTTTTAAATTCATCTTTATCTCTCTCTATATCTACGGAAAGGATAAGAAGACTCTAGAATCAAGATTGAAGATTGAAGACTCAAGATAAGAAGATTCAAGATTCAAGATTCCGGATTATCCGATAGTTAGTTAGCGAATTAGGCTAAGTCTAGTTTGTTAGGAACCATAGAACAGGATTATAAATACTTATCTCCTGATAAGTTTAGAGGTACGACTCAGAACAATTCTGAAAACAATTTACAGAGCCAAACCTCACCTCACCGTATGTGTTACAAATCTTGATTCAGTATCAAGATAATCACAGATTGCCAAAGATATTCTTGTGTTCGAATTAATCACATCAGTTGTGATATTGGTAAGTGATCATGTGTTGATTCAATCTGTGTAAATCCTGTTTAGAGAGTCGTCAGTATCTATAATTATATGTTAATTATAGATATCTAAGTTTGAGAGGTTGAGAGATTTATATTAGGTGATTATATATCAAGAGTTGCTTACTTGATAGTTATTGTAATCATCTTCTTATTCAAAGCACGGTAATCATCTTCGTATTAATAAAAGCATTCGACTATTTGTGGTTTGATTTACTGTGTGTAACACTTTTATTTGATTTGTTCAATTTCCGCAGAAAGTGTATTCAACCCCCCCTTCTACACACTGTTGCTTGTTGTTATTCTCACCAAGGGACCAACACACCTCACCTTCTACACCACCAGAACCGACTCCTACCACCACTACCTCGCAAGAGCCAATGCCTACTGCGCCATCATCTGCCCAAACCTCGGCCCCACCTCTTTTACTTCACACTTATCACCGTCGTTCAAAAGATACCCCTACATCTGCTCATCCTAATTTCACGGTCTCCTCCACTACTACAACCCAAACCTCTTGCCCTCCACCAACTAACCTTCGTCCCAATCCCATACAAACCAAGCCGTTTTAATGCCGCCACCTTCCATACACTACACTCTTCTCCCGACATTGAACCGACAACTTTTTCCATTGCTAACAAGGACCCTGATTGGCGTAATGCCATGGTTAAAGAGTATTCAGCGCTGATGAGAAATGGTACTTGGTCACTAGTTCCGCGTGTTCCAAATTCCAATGTAGTTGATTGCAAGTGGGTATACAAGTTAAAAAGGGATCAAACAGGGGCAGTTACACGTCACAAGGCACGTCTGGTTGCCAAAGGTTTTCGACAACAACTGGGTATTGATTATCAGGAGACATTTAGCCCAGTGGTAAAATCGACAACAATTCGAGTTGTTCTTTCTCTGGCGGTAATACAGAAATGGCCCCTGAGACAACTTGATGTACAAAATGCATTCTTACATGGTGATCTGGCAGAGATGGTTTATCTACAACAACCACTTGGCTTTGTTGACCCAACAAAACCTAATCATGTTTTTCTTCTTCACAAATCATTATATGGGTTAAAACAGGCCCCAAGAGCATGGTTTCACCGACTCTCTGCTGCCCTTGCTTCTATCGGTTTTCGGGGATCCAAAATGGATCCCTCACTTTATATTTACTCGAATAAGGGTACACTTTTGTATATGCTGGTCTACATTAATGACATTATTTTGACAGGGAACAATCCACAGGCTATTGACAAAGTGGTACAACGTCTGAACCAATCCTTTGCTGTCAAGGATATGGGTCCTCTCTCCTACTTTCTCGGTGTTGAGGTCTCTTGCATGCGTCATGATTTAGTTCTCTCGCAACGAAAATACATACTTGAACTTCTACAACGTGTTGGCTTGTCCAATGCTAAACCGGTGTCATCTCCTATGACTACCACTGCGAACCTTGCTCTTGGTGATAGTGCACAGTTTGATAATCCAGTCAAGTATCGTCAGGTTGTAGGTGTGCTTCAGTATGTTACTTTGTCTCATCCCGACATCACCTTTGCAGTCAACAAAGTTTGTCAGTTCATGCACTCTCCCACAGACAATCATTGGCCGGCAGTCAAATGCATTCTTCGTTATCTGCAAGGCACTGCTAACTATGTTTTACGGCTTACGGGTGCCTCTAACACCGTTATCCATGCTTACACGGACTCTACTTACAACTCGCTGACGGGCTTTTCTGATGCAAATTGGGTTGGTTGCCCAGACGACCGTAGATCCACCGGGGGATATGCTATCTATTTAGGCTCAAATCTTGTATTGTGGTCTGTACGAAAACAAAAGGCTGTCTCTTGGTCGTCAACAGAGTCTGAATACAAGGCCCTTGCTGATACTGTTGCTGAACTTACGTGGTTTCAAGATTTACTGCGTGAGCTTTGTATTCCGGTTAAATCGGCTCCTACTTTGTGGTGTGACAATCTTGGTGCTACATATCTTTCACCCAATCCTGTCTTTCATGCACGTACAAAGCATGTAGAGGTTGATTTCCATTTTGTCCGAGAAAAGGTAGCCCAACGGAAACTCTCGGTTCAATTCATATCCACTAATGACCAGATCGCAGATGTGTTCACCAAGCCGCTGCCCTCACAACGATTTCTACTTTTACGGTCCAAGCTACGGGTCGTTACGCGGTGATGTTGTGTGCAAGCGTATATAAATTTTTTATATTAATTTGTCACACTTGTAGTTTTAAATTTTGGAATTACCGAATAGCTTAAAGACACACACGGGCAGTGTACCCACGTATATAGTATAGCCTTTAGGTAAGACCGAGTATCGAACACAGGGAATCAATTTTTAAAACTGAATATTAATAATTATATTAAATTTATTGTTTTGCAATAATAAAAATTGTTGGATCATTTAAAAACTAAATTCTTTTTGTATTTTTCTGAATAAAGAGAAAATAAATAACAATAAGAAAACAGGTAAATATAACAATATTTCAAGAGAAAGAGTATTTACCTAGTCTTTGAATCCTCTTAATTAATGATTAAAAATGATTTAAATTATACAGATCAGAGCATGTCTATTTTATTTTATAGAATTAAAGAGTATAATTGGTTCCCTTTCAATCTTTAATTAATTAACACTATAGACACATGTTAATTATTCCGGATTGAGTAATTAGTTTCTATAAAAAGGATAATCTGGTTTAACTCATATTTATAAAATTTAGAAAATAATAAAAACTGAATCTTTTAAATATCGAAAAGACAAGTTATTATCTTTTATAAGATTATAAATATGACAAATATTTTAACTTTTCAATTATAAATATTATGATATATAATTAATTATAAATATTACATATCAATTCACAACTTTAAATTGGTCCATAAAGAAGTCTAATACATATTTATAATAAACAAATATTTATTTATTTCTCAAATTGATCCATGAATAAATAAATAAATTCCATTTAAATAAATATTTAGATACGATAATTTTACAAATGGTTTTTCAACATTCAAATGTAATAAAATAGCATGAATTGATAATGAAATATATTTAATTAATTATAATGTTTCATAAAGAAATCCAATTGGTTATTTATCCAAGTTATACAATTAACCTAAAAGGTTAATGTTTTAAATGAATATTTTAATTAATTATACAACGTTTACTATAATAAATCTTGTAGCCATTTAAATATAAGATTTAGATATAAATCCTTTTCAAGATCTTATATATAAATCTTATAATAACTTGTTTAAATAAACCAATATGTATTTCGTTAAACCATCTTATCAATTAAAATAAAATAGACAATTAATAAATAATATAACTTGATCATTTTTAATATTAATTAAGATTCATCGTGACTAGGTAAATAAAAAGGATTAGTTAACCATAATAATATTGAAATAAACAGAAATATAAATAAACATAACTTGAATTATAACAAGAAAGATTATACCAAATGAATTATAACAACAACGTCCGACTACCTCTACGCGGAGAGATAGAATCCTAGTGTCCAATTCTGACTTGAACGGATTGAAATTGAAATACAAATTGCGATTACAATGGCTGGAATGGTAAAAACTGAAAACTAAAACTAATATGTGTTTAGCAAATATAAAAGGTGACAACTCGTAGATTACAACTCACAACACGGTAGTAGGTGATTTGGTAACTTAAACTAACTAAAAATCTAACTTATTTCGTGGCTAATGAAAGAAATAGCAGCAAAGAGGAAAAGAAAATGTAAATTGAATTGGTGTCTGGAAAAGAACAGAAGTGCTGATATTTATAGGCCTGGAACAGTGCTCGCGCGGCGCGCCAAATGGTATTCGCGCGGTGCGCCAGAATATTATTGTCGGGAATAAACCGAAATTAAATCTGCTTTACGGGATTCGCAAAATCTTGCTCGCGCGGCGCGCCACTTATACTTGCGCGGTGCGCGACTTGTTCTTATCCATTTCTTTGTTTGATTTTTCTGATTTTCGTCGTTTTGTTCGTTTCTTCGCTTGGTGACCTGAAATAGCCAATAACTAAATAAGTTATCAATTTTAATATTTATTAGCTTATATTTATTGTAAAAACATGATATTGCCTTTAAATAAATACGTATTTTTATGTTATATTTAGGCAATATCACGCGGCCTTAGTTTGTGGGGGAATATTAGACAATTAAGTATACTTAGCTTGCGGGGGAATATTAGTTGAAACGGACAAACGGGTATTAAGTTGTAAGTTGAAAAGGAAAAAAATACCTGCTTGGGGATAATTGAGAACCCAAGGTCGGTTCTCCCTTATTTCATAACACAGATACACACACGCTTATACACAAAGACTTCATCCTTCTTATTTCTTGAATCCCTGAAGAGGAATTCAATCAAGTTTTAATCTCAGCAGCAATTTCAAGTGTGAAATCAGTTTTCAATTCCATCTTCATCATCCTTATATCACTTGTAAGTTCCTTTCTTCTTGTTCTTGAGTTTTTGGTGTTCTAAGTCAAAATGGTCAAATCTGAGTTTGGATACAAGAACTGATAATTGGTAATCCAATTATAGTTCCTACATCATCTACAATTGATTTTAAATAGGAATTTAAGGATTAAAGTGTTAAATTGGATTGAGTTTAGTGATTTTCTTTTAATGGGTTAAAAGAGATGAAATTGATCCCAAAGCTTGAATTGTTTGTTAGGGTTAGATTATTGAGTGTTGTTAGATTCATTTTGGTACATTATATATAATAAAAGTGCTAAAAGTCAAATTGAAACCACTGGATTTGATTTTGGATGTAAAATGGACAGAACAGGGGCTGAATTCTCGATACAGACATGCTTGCGGGCACAAGGGTATTCATTGCGGCCGCAAGAGGGTTTCAAGAATGGCTTACGGGCGCAAGGCCCTACTCTTGTGGGCGCAAGGGAAGTGATCACCCTTTACGGGCACAAGCATGATGACTTGCGGCCGCAAAGGGTTGCTGCCCAGAGACAGCAAACTGTTTTGCTATTGTTTCTTAGTGTTGATGTATGGAGGACTAAGGGCATCGTTAGAGGATTATTTCAAGTATCTTGGATTAAGGTGAGTACCGACTTAACCATTAATCATTACGTAGTATTGTGGAATTATTGATTGACATTAGTTGTGTGTGAGACATAGTAGTTTATGATTAAATGTAATCATATGTAAGCTAATGTGACCGGTTAAGGGGATGAGTGACATGAACAGAAGTTAGCGTCGAACATGGGGTATAAATATCTAATAACAAGCATGATGAATAGATTATGCTTTCACTAATAAGAATCTAATGCTACCTATAATCGTATGATATCCAATTGAATACACAAGTATCAATAATCCAAGAACATGTGCTTAAAGTAATACAAAGATAGATATTAACAAATATGATGCCTACTATCTTTAAGATTATGATGATATGAGGATATGACGAATATGATGCTTATGTTGACCAGGTTCACTATGATAGCGAACAAATACGTGTGTTATGACTTATGCAATGATTGTATGTTATGGCAAAGTTGTACTCGCATGTCCAGCTTATCGTGTATGAGTAGAAGTTGTTATTGTGCTGCATGCATGCTATTGCATTTTGAGTCTTGGGTTCTGCAGGACTGTCGTTCCTCAACGTGAGGGGCGATCAGCTACCTGTTGAACCCGAAGGAGCCGGTGGCTCCATAACAATGCTTGGTGGACCGCTACCAGCTCACCCACCAGCGCGGTTGGGTGTGTTTGATTCCCCAGTTAGGATCGTTAAGCCGGATTTACAACACTGCAAGACACGATGCCTACTGGATCATGTCAGCACACCACTATGTGATAGGATAACACTGTTATAAGGCTAACCCCCTCCTAGATTGTATGCTTTTGCAGATATGTATGTTGGGCTATGTAGGAGGTTGCTTTTGTGGTGTTGGGACACTTGTTGTTTCCTTATAGGTATAATGGTCGGTCGGTATTGATATCACACATGTTTGTAAATTGAAAACCCTGTTGGGTTGTTTTAAATAAAGAACCGAAATATGTTTGAATATAAGTTTTAAAAAGTCAAAATTTGACCCACAAAAAGCGGTGTTACACTTCCTTTTGTGAAAAAAGTGAAGACGGTGATTTGTCAATTTAGGACTTTTGTTTAGTTTATTAAACAAAAAGCAAAATTTTATTTAGTAACAATTTTGGTTCTCTACTTTTAAAACATGTAAAAACTTCCCTTTTATATAATAGTGGAGACCTGGAAATATTAAATGGATGAAAAATAGATATTATACAATATTTTAATCATTATATATTTGGATTTAGTTCACGAAAATATATTTAAGTTGTCACCTTTTGCTATTGTATGTATCAAACTTTGAAACTTGTCATTTAATGTATCCGGTTACCTATTCAACCTATGTCAAAACCAATCAAGATTGCGCGCATATTAAACAACTTATGGGGTTTTAAATGTACAATATATTTGATCTAAAATTAAACAGAAAATGAGATAAACCTGTCTTTCAGAGCATTTAGGTGTCTTGATTTCATCTACACGATCATCACTGTTCTTTCCACAATATGGGCATTTAACATTTGTAGAATCCGGTAATAAACTGTTTTTCGATTGTGGAGAATCCTTCTGATCAGATGCCAACTTCTGAACCTCATTTTCTTTTAACAACGGATTATTCTTCAAAACATTCTCGTTGAAAACAGTCTGTTCCAAGGGCGTTCCAGGCACAACCAAATCATTTTCCTTTTGAAGCTTTGTGCTCTTATTTAACTGTATATTTGATGCCATTTTTTGATCAACAGCCTTAACTGGATCAACAATGGGTGGAGTCTGGTTACCCAAGTCTTCGATAGGTTTGCATAAGTAGTTAGCAACACTTTCACTCAATGCTGCATTCTTTTTAACTCGAGATTTGTTATCGGTGCTACTACTTCTAGAATTCAAATCTTTTTCATGAGGTTTTGGTGAACTTGACCCGCTATCGATCTCAATTTTTCCTTGTTTTTCTCTAGCAGCATACTGAGTTTTCTCTGTTGTGAAAGATTCTTGGCCTGCAGACATATTGTCTTCTTTCTTCTCCACATTGACCACCATATCAGAAGAGCTAACTTGTCCACCATCACTCTCTCCTATCATAGTTTGATCCATCAATAAATATGACTCAAAGCAAGAAACTAATGACCAACATGCTACAAATGGTAGTCAAAGATAACTTTTTTGTGTGGAAAGATTAAAAATTAACACGTACCCACGAATCATATTGAAAAGAAAACGAAACAATTCATCGAACAACAAGTGGGCATGTCTTGAATTGGTGCAAGAAGCAAAAAAATGAAGGAATTGAGAGAGAAATGAATGCGTAGAATAATATAATACCATGGCGAGAAGCAGGTTGGATTGAAGAAAGGGGATTCTTGTTGGTTTTAGCGGCCGTATTCTTCTTACTCTTCTTCTTTTTCTTGGAATCTTTTCGCTTATTTGGACCTGGTGGCATGATTGATTATTATATAATATATGGGGGAGAAATTAAAGGGCGATTACGTTCGTCTTCTCTTTCTCCGTGTAGATCGTTAATGGCATTTGTAGTTTTGTTGCAGAAATTCAAAAAAATATGATCGAAGGTGGTCGGAGTGTGGCATGTTTTGGAAATTTGGCATGGAGTCCAAAATGAATCAAATCTTTGGCGTCAGTTTTTGGTAGGCGGGCCTTCATTTTCTTTCAATTCCGATTTTACTCAACTTAGAATTTCGCCATATATTATATTTAAAAACTAAAAAAGTGATATTATATTTTTCAATATACGATTATATAATAAATATCGTAATTTTATGTATTGAAAATGAAGGTATAGTAGAATCCATTAAACTGAAAGCATGTTACCCGAACATATGAATTTCTAAAATGGAATAATAATATTTTTCCCCTACTAGTATAAAGAGCATGCATCTAATACGATATATAGTAATTAAATGCTTATGATCCTCGTTCAATTTTAATCAATATTGTAATACAATTATTAATTTCTCAATTGCTCACAATATTTTATCTTTAGTCATGTTTTATAAACAACTTATGATCTTATTCTTAATTTGAATTTAATGTCCCTTTTGGTATTACCCCTTATAATCAATTTTAAAAAAAAAACACTATTTATTTTAATTTTCATTTTACTCCCCTTACAATTTTCTATTTTTCACCCTTTAATTTATATAAATTGCATTTAATCTTCATTTTTTAAAGTTCACCCGCAAATATATTTCTATTGTTCACCTTATTTTTTTTAAATTTTCATCCACAAATATATTATTATTGTTCACCTTCAATTAATTTAAAATTACATTTTTACCTCATTACATAATTTATAGTTTCATTGTCATTACCTAATTTATATAAGATTACATTTCACCCGGGATGAGACAGTAAATAAATAATTAAAAATTGCTTAGAGTAATTTAATAAATTGACATGGGTACAAAAATGTTACACTAAGTTATGTACAATATATAAATAAAACAATATTACAAATGACAACATGTAGTATCCAAGTATACAACTTAAGAAATGTTAAGTTATGATAGTGGAACCTAACTTAATTGAAAGGTAAATTAGTCATTTAATTTTACATTTAACTTATCAATCTATAATTTATGTGAAGTAAGACATTTAAGTTACATGGTGTTAGCATCACCTAAATTTTTCCCAGAAACGTTTTACTTTGTATGTATATTACTTGGAGATATAATTTTTATGTAATAAACTCTTAAATATCATATATATATTAAGATATTTATGTACCAAATTATCTATATAATCAATTAACCAAAAAAACACTATTCATTCCAATTTTTTATGTCACCCCCCTCATAAATTTTTATTTTTCACCCTTCAACTTATAAAAGTATATAATCTTCAATTCTTAACTTTTACTCACAATTATATAAATTACATTTTTCACATTCAATTTATATAATATTACATTTTACCTCATAACATAATTTATAGTTTAATTTTGATTATTTTTTTGTTATCACTACAACTATTAAATATGTTTTTGGCCGAACTACGTCGAATAAAACTCTAAAACTTAGAATATAAGTAAATGTGTTAAGAACGTTTCATTATGTAAGTGAGAATTAAGCATGGAACGAGTGTAACATCCTGAAATGGGTCCTAGTTGTGTATGGTTGTACCTAGTGTTTAAGTGGTGGTACCTTGACTTTGGTCAAAGTTTCTTTAGTTGTTAACTAGTGTTATTGCAGATAAAATGTCGTTATGTAAATAGTGTCATAAGTGGACCAAATCGGTAAATTATTAAACGGTTTTAGATAATGGTTCTAAAAATATCCCCGTTAGTTGAAACAGGATGTCGTGTGTCAATTTGTAGGTTGAAAATGGGAACAAAATACCCGCGTTGGGGTATTAGACATTTAAAGTCGGTCTAAGACTTTCCCTTATCCGGGAACACACTCAAACACACACACACACAACACATACACTTATGTACATGCTAGAAAACACATACACACTTGGAATTGTTGATCTTTTGAGAAAGAAATCAAGAAAGGAAGTGATTAGCAACTAATTTCAGCAAGTATCTAAGCCTATAATTTGTTCTATATCATCTTCTTGGTAAGTATTGATCATAAAACCTAGTTCTTGAAGTTTAGTGAAGAAATGATCCATTTTGAGGGTCCAAAGTGGATTATTGTTGTTGTTTTGGACCAAATATATGTTAATGGATGTATATTGATGTTAAAGAACATTTACAAATGTTAGAAACTGGTTTAAAGTCGATTTTGGTGCTGAAAATGTGTAAAACAGTTGTTGTGCTCGAACAGAGCAAAACCCTGTTGTAAAACTGGTGCTTGCGGCCGCAAGGGGAGGGCCTTGCGTTCAAAAGCAAGTACTTGGATCCCTTACGGTCACAGGCAATGGGTCTTGCGGTCGTAAGGGGTGTGTTTGTTGGTTTACCGTCTAAGGACGAAGGAAACATCCTTGCGGTCGCAGGTACATAACTTGAGATCGTAAGCACCCGAGGAACCATCCTTGCGATCGTAGGGAGAATCCCTTTCGATCGTAAGCTAGGGTGGTTTGGGATAGACCCTTGCGATCGCAAGGAAATCCCTTGCGACCGTAAGGGGGGTTGAGATGGCCCTTGCGGCCGTAAGGTAACCCCTTGCGGTCGCAAGCAGGAGCCTTTTGCTGGCAGTTTCGTAGACTTGTGTTTTAAGCTGCGTTGGTTGTTGTTGATTGGTGATTAAGCCTGAACCTATTGTATTAGGTGATTCGGAGGACTCTGAGGATTCCCGACATTATATCTGCCTCTTGTGATATCGAGGTGAGTACCGGTTTCCCATAAGGATCAGTAAGTAGGGTTAACTGTAGTTGTTGCAATGTGTGATCTGTGTTTGTTTTGTACGCCCGAGGTATGATATGCTAGAGACGATATGATATGAACTGCCGTGTCATGAGGTAAGTTACTTTGTGAAATGTTAGATTTGAAATGAGGTGATACAATACATGTTAATTGTGAAATGCTAGCATGCTATTGGAACTGATAGGGGTTATCTGTGAAATGTGGCTACGGGTAAAGTGTGGTTATTAGTAAAATGTGTTTATGTGAAAATTGTGAGTAACTGAGAAGTGTGGTGGTGGTCCGGACAAGTAATTGCGGGAATTGTGGTAAGTGTAGAAATTGTCGTAAGTGTAGAAATTATGGGAAGTGCGGAATTGTGGGAAGTGTGGACTACTGAAGTGTGGTAAGTTGAGGACTGTGGTTCTTGACGTGAGTTCTGAGGGTCTTGGTGTGTGACTAAGATCCACGTGGCTATGTAACGTGCCGGGTGGACTGCTCTTCGCTCCCCCACCTGTATGGTCGGTTGTGGCTGATTCCCCAGTTTGGGGTCGTTGAGCTGGGATGGCTCCCCCGCGAGATATGACCCTGTTGACTTGTCGGCGCACCGCTATGTGGTAGACTAGCTTGTGTGCCGTGCCTGCAATGTGATATCATGCTTATTGATGTTTATGTGAAATCAGTGCTCATTAGCTAGTGTAGCTAACCGGTGTATGAATTTCCCTTTTTGCAGGTTAGTGATTGTGGGCCTGGTGAGCTGGGAATACTCGTGGGTTATTGTACATATCTTTGGGAACGCTTGTTGTAGTTATTTATTTGCTTCGGTGGTCAGTGTCTAGTTGGTAACACTGGTAGTTTTGGGACTTGGTGTATTTTGATGTGTTTCTCATCAAGGCCGATAACAATACAAAAATTTTGTAATCAGTGGTTTGATTCCACTACAGTCTTTTAATTAAACTAATTTAAAAAGTTTTAAATTTTCACTGATTGTGAGCTCGTGAAAACCGGTGTTACAATTAGGTATCAGAGTCTAAGTTTGAGGCAATTGGGTACTCGAAAGAGTATTCGATCTCAAACTCGGGCTCGACCATCGTTAAGTGTTCCCGTTGGGGTAATTGGGGTGAGTGTGAGCGTTATGTGACAGTGGTATGTGATAAACTAACTGGTAGTGTTAGTAGTTGACGTGTAAGTGGTGTGTTAAATGTTGCTTTTGTGTTTATAGTAAGTTAAGTTAGAATGACAGACCGAAGAGCTACGACTGAAGAAGCTCTAAAGCAAATGGAGGATGAGGCTTTGCGTGCTCCTCATGAAGTAGAGGATGAGTCTTCTCACCATAGTGTGGAGGGTCTGAGGCGTATTCCGAATCAGGAAGCATACATCAGACATATCGAGGAGGAGCTCCGGGTGACCAAAGAAGAGTTCTGGGTGACCAAGGAGGAGCTTCAGGTAATGAAGGAGTTATTATTTGAGACAATTAGAGGGGAAAAGCAGAAGCGTTGTCCGTACAAAATTTTTCTGACTTGTGGACCGAAGAATTATGAGGGTAGTGATGATCCCTCGGATACTATACGTTGGTTGCGAGAAATGGTTCGAGTTTTTGAGTCATGTGATTGCGAACCTGAGTACCGTGTCAAGTACGCGGTACGGATGTTAAAAGGCCGTGCATTGGATTGTTGGGATACAGTGAAATATACACTCAGCAAAGAGGTGATTACTGCTATGACTTGGGAGCAGTTCTCCGAGAAAGTGAAGACAAAGTATTGCACCGATTATGACCTGGAAAATATGGAGAACGAGTTCAACAGTCTCTGTAAGGGGGACAAACCGGTGGAGGACCTTATCCATGCTTTTACGGATAAGGTAAGGTTTATTCCACATCTGTTGACCGATGAGAAGAGGAAGTGAACATGCTACCACTAGATTACCGTGCTCATGTAAGAGTTGCTACCACTATGGACCGGGCTTTTAAAATAGCATGAAAAATTGATGGGGATCGTCTCCAGTGCAAGGGAAACCAAGTGGGTGAAAGTCAAAAGAGGAAGTCTTAACCGTCCACTGAGAGCGAAAAGTTTGATTCTTTAAAGAAACCAAGGTTTGTCGGTCTTTGGTGTTCGTCGTGTCGTGCCTATCACGTCGGTGAATGTTCTAAAGCTACTACAAGATGTTTGAAGTGTGGAATGATAGGGCATACAGCAGTGGAATGTGAATGCAAAGAAAATGTTTGCTACAGGTGCCACAAACTGGGGCACCGAATTACCGGAGTTTGGGGTTCGAAGACAGGGCAAAGAAAGGGTGCTCCCCGTACAAAGGGGTGATTGTTTTAGATGGCAGCGGAGGAGGCTGAGAGTGCTGGTAACGTGATTATGGGTACTTTCCTTTATTAGTTTTATCCAACATGTGTATTGTTGATTCTGGAATTACTTAGTTTTATCCAACATGTGGTAAAGTAGTTTCAGTCACTTGACGGCGTTTCTTGGAGCTGTTGCCGACGTCGATGGGGATAGTTTTTCTATTCCTTCTTTTGTAATGGTGTGGTGTACGTGTATATAAATTATTATGCGCAAGACACATGTAGTTTTAAAAAGGGTATCAATATTAATACAACACACACGGGAAGAGAACCCACGTATATAGTATAGATATATAAAACCGAGTAACGAACACAAGGAGCGGTAGTTACTAATCAAGAATCTCAATTATTGTTTGACGAATGAAAAACCGGAAAGGTGATAAACACCAAGATACAAGTAGCATACGAAATGGAGATAGCAACAAACAATACAACAAAGTGATTCATCTAGATATCGAATCCTCCTATTCATTAATGGTGTTGACGTAGGTACATATACACATAGACATATATATATATATATATATATATATATATATATATATATATATATATATATATATATATATATACAAATATGCTACAAGGATCATGTAAATGATATGTAAGTTATTATGATGCTCAAGTAAAGTAAACTTGTTTTAACTCATGTATGCAAAATCATAGATACGTAAAAAGGATTGCCTCTAATTTCTCGACGACAACTTAGTATTTCTCAAATGATTTCAACAACACAACAAAACCGGACCTTCCTTTAATAAAGATACAAATTAAGGACATATGTTTAACCGAAATATAGACACAATATAAATCCATACCCTTCATTTCTCAAGCGATACCAAGATTGCAAATACCATACATATACATAAAGATAACCCCATTTCTAGCGCGAAATCATTATGAACACATATGTTTGAAATATACATACAACCAAACATGGAGGTTTTAACAAGAGGGAGTTATCCATTTACCGAGAAAAAACAACCATGTGAATTAATCATGAAAACAAACCAATTAAACATACTACAACTTTAAAACAAGAATTCAATAGCTATTATATCAAAACATGATCCAAGTAGCAAAACAACCATTAACCAAAAGGATTCATCTACATCTAGACAAATCAATGAAATTAGCTACATAACATATCTAAATTAACATTACAATCTACTGGAATGAAAGTACAAGGGCTGGAAATAAAGGAAAGAAAATACCAAATGAAGAACAATGATGCATATTGATGGTGTCAACATCCCAAGTGATGAAGACTTCACTCCAATGCTTCTTGATAACTTCTAGAGGCTTTAAATGATGATTTTCCATGTTTTTGGTCGTGACATATGATAATATTCATAAAAGAACCGACCCTTGCAACTGCTGTCAAATGTTGTTTAAATAGAGTTTCTGCAGGTGGGGTAATACGGCCTAGGTAACGGCCGTATTATTGGCCGTTACATTTAACGGGAGTTACCTACATGGTAACGGCCGTTACCTATGCAAGGCTGTCAGATTCTCAGATCTCAGATTGGATCTGGTATGGGGGATATAATAGATATCTGAAAAGTCGGAATATTCATCAATTATTATCGGCCGAAAGTAGAATAACACCCTGGAGGAGGATAACGGCCGTTACCACCATGGTAACGCCCGTACAACTGTACGGCTTTGGTAACGGCCGTATTCTGTGATTTGGCACTTTTCTTCGGTTTTTCGTCGTTTTCGCTTCCTTTTGTCTCGGGGCTATCATTTCACATCAGTTTGGTGAATATGAAGGATTTTCCATCATTCTAAGAACAATTCACCATAAAAACAGGTTAAAACGCAAGTGAAATGCATGTAAAAACATGTATAAATATTATTACATCATGTAACTATTGCGGGTTTTGATACGAAGTTAGTGGAGCGTGTTGACGAAGATAGTCTGGTGGTGTTCGACTATCAGGAGTTGCCCATGTAGCTAAAGTGTTGTTGTGGCATCATTATATTTTAATATTGGAAAATGGTGATGTAAATACAGGAGTTATTGATAAAGGATTTGTTCATTCGAAGTTCTTTTCTTTGAATACCCTCAGTTCTGTTCGTGAAGAAGGAAGTTGTAATGGTGCGAATGCGTGTTTGATTAAAGGAAGTGCAACTAGTTGTATTACGAGACGAAGACTTAGGGTAGAAGCAACAAGAAATTAAGCAGAGACAGCGCTTTATCTAGTTTTAACACTGGAGTTAGTGGAATAAGTATAGTGTTGTATTGGGGATTCTTGTGTCGATTGTAGTCGTTGTCTAAATATAGACTGAGATTAGTGGATATAGTTAAGTACGTGACCATAGTAGAAAGTGGAGTTGTAGATACGTTCCTATATGGAAGATATTCGAAGTAACAACGAATTTAACTGTAGTTATAGTAGAAATACAAGAGGTATGGTTCTCTTTCATTGTTGATTATTGTGTTAATAGAAGCAGACGTAATGTGATATGTTAGAGTTAAGGGCTTAATGTGGTAAGACCTATGGGTCCAAGTTGATTGGATTAGTCGAGTTGAGGTGAAAAACCTCTATCGATGGTAAGTGTAATAGAAAGCGTTGTTTGTAGTAAGGAATTTGTTGGTGATCTATAAGTGCGAGTGTAGGCATGGCAGGATTCCGAGAACGGAATCCTCTTTAAGGAGGGTAGATTTGTAACATCCTGAAATGGGGCCTAGTTGTGTATGGTTGTACCTAGTGTTTAAGTGGTGGTACCTTGACTTTGTTCAAAGTTTCTTTAGCTGTTAACTCGTGTTATTGCAGATAAAATGTCGTTATGTGAATAGTGTCATAAGTGGACCAAATCGGTAAATTATTAAACGGTTTTAGATAATGGTTCTAAAAATATCCCCGTTAGTTGAAACGGGATGTCGTGTGTCAAGTTGTAGGTTGAAAAGGGGAACAAAATACCCGCGTTGGGGTATTATACATTTAAAGTCGGTCTAAGACTTTCCCTTATCTAGGAACACACTCAAACACACACACACACACACAACACATACACTTACATACATGCTAGAAAACACATACACACTTGGAATTGTTGATCTTTTGAGAAGGAAATCAAGAAAGGAAGTGATTAGCAACTAATTTCAGCAAGTATCCAAGCCTATAATATGTTCTATATCATCTTCTTGGTAAGTATTGATCATAAAACCTAGTTCTTGAAGTTTAGTGAAGAAATGATCCATTTTGAGGGTTCAAAGTGGATTATTATTATTGTTTTGGACCAAATATATGTTAGTGGATGTATATTGATGTTAAAGAACATGTACAAATGTTAGAAACTGGTTTAAAGTCGATCTTGGTGCTGAAAATGCGTAAAACAATTGTTGTGCTCGAACAGAGCAAAAACCTGTTGTAAAATTGGTGCTTGCAGCCGCAAGGGGAGGGCCTTGCGATCACAAGCAAGTACTTGGATCCCTTACGGTCACAGGCAATGGGTCTTGCGGTCGTAAGGGGTGTGTTTGTTGGTTTACCGTCTAAGGACGAAGGAAACATCCTTGCGGTCGCAGGTACATAACTTGCGATCGTAAGCACCCGAGGAACCATCCTTGCGATCGTAGGGAGAATCCCTTGCGATCGTAAGCTAGGGTGGCTTGGGATAGACCCTTGCGATCGCAAGGAAATCCCTTGCAACCGTAAGGGGGGGTTGAGATGGCCCTTGCGGCCGTAAGGTAACCCCTTGCGGTCGCAAGCAGGAGCCTTTTGCTGGCAGTTTCGTAGACTTGTGTTTTAAGTTGCGTTGGTTGTTGTTGATTGGTGATTAAGCCTGAACCTATTGTATTAGGTGATTCGGAGGACTCTGATGATTCCCGACATTATATCTGCCTATTGTGATATCGAGGTGAGTACCGGTTTCCCATAAGGATCAGTAAGTAGGGTTAACTGTAGTTGTTGCAATGTGTTATCTGTGTTTGTTTTGTACGCCCGAGGAATGATATGCTAGAGACGATATGATATGAACTGCCGTGTCATGAGGTAAGTTACTTTGTGAAATGTTAGATTTGAAATGAGGTGATACAATACATGTTAATTGTGAAATGCTAGCATGATATTGGAACTGATAAGGGTTATCTGTGAAATGTGGCTACGGGTAAAGTGTGGTTATTAGTGAAATGTGCTTATGTGCAAATTGTGAGTAACTGAGAAGTGTGGTGGTCGTCCGGACAAGTAAGTGCGGGAATTGTGGTAAGTGTAGAAATTGTGGTAAGTGTGGAAATTGTGGGAAGTGTGGACTACTGAAGTGTGGTAAGTTGAGGAATGTGGTTCTTGACGTGAGTTCTGAGGGTCTTGGTCTGTGACTAGGATCCACGTGGCTATGTAACATGTCGGGTGGACTGCTCTTCGCTCCCCCACATGTACGGTTGGTTGTGACTGATTCCCCAGTTTGGGTCGTTGAGCTGGGCTGGCTCCCCCACGAGATATGACCCTGCTGACTTGTCGGCGCACCACTATGAGGTAGACTAGCTTGTGTGCCGTGCCTGCAATGTGATATCATGCTTATTGATGTTTATATGAAATCTGTGCTCACTAGCTAGTGTAGCTAACCGGTGTATGAATTTCCCTTTTTGCAGGTTAGTGATTGTGGGCCTGGTGAGCTGGGAATACTCGTAGGTTATTGTACATATCTTTGGGAACGCTTGTTGTAGTTATTTCTATGCTTCGGTGGTCGGTGTCTAGTTGGTAACACTGGTAGTTTTGGGACTTGGTGTATTTTGATGTGTTTCTCATCAAGACCGATAACACTACAAATATTTTGTAATCAGTGGTTTGATTCCGATGTTTTCTTTTGATTAAACTAATTTAAAAAGTTTTAAATTTTCACTGATTTTGAGCTCGTGAAAACCGGTGTTACAATTAGGTATTAGAGTCTAAGTTTGAGGGAATTGGGTACTCGGAAGAGTATTCGATCTCAAACTCGGGCCCGACCATCGTTAAGTGTTCCAGTTGGGGTAATTGGGGTGAGTGTGAGCGTTATGTGACTGTGGTATGTGATAAACTAACTGGTAGTGTTAGTAGTTGACGTGTAAGTGATGTGTTAAATGTTGCTTTTGTGTTTATAGTAAGTTAAGTTAAAATGTCAAACCGAAGAGCTACGACTGAAGAAGCTCTGAAGCAAATGGAGGATGAGGCTTTGCGTGCTCCTCATGAAGTAGAGGATGAGTCTTCTCTCCATATTGTGGAGGGTCTGACATATATATAATACAATATAGATTATTTAAATTATTACGAGTGATTATTTAAATATCAACCCGGCGCATCGCGCGGGCATAATATAACTTGTTATATTCATACTATCACCACCCCATATATTAATATTCTTGGTGATCTCAAATTGCCACCATTTCACATCTCATTCTTTATGCCACAAAGATTGGTCTCAAAATACTTTTGACTTTGATTTCAACTACAAAAATGGCATTAGGTTCCTCCAACGGAATTCCAATAACTCTTCATGTCATCTACATTTGACCAAAATATTCATCAACTCGTATTCATAACGCATATTCATCATCTTTCATATCGCATGTCCTGGCATATCCAAATGTAATTCGTGACTTTATACATGCTCTTTCTTTCATAAAGTATAAACCCTTGGTTTAAAAATGCGGGATGCGCTCTGATGCGTTTAGAGTCCCGGGAGCCGATGCGTGATGCGTGATGCGCTCGCATCACGAACACGATGCGCCCGATTTTCACAAAAATTACTTCTAAACTAATTTTTACCTTCTAAGTACTTGTATATCACAAATTCTTCAATGAGTCAATACCTTCTAATTTTATACCTTCTAAATACAAAAAACAACTTACTAAAAGTCTAAAACACATTAAAGCATAAACAAAATGTATATATATAATTATATATATATATATATATATATATATATATATATATATATATATCAAATCAGAAACATAATGTATATATATATAATGGAGACAGCTAGGCTTCTAAAGTCAGAAATCAAACCCAACACTCCACAGCCATAAAGAGAAGGGGAGAGAGTTTTTTGCAGATCTATCAATGGAGACAACTAGGTTTCTAAAGTCGATGACTCGGATGGAAGAAAAAAAGACGAAAAAACAAACGTCGATCTCTGATTTTGAACAAAAGAAGTTCCGATTTGTGTACCTTCCTCAGTTTTTCTATAAACTTATGCTAAAATCGTGTGCAAGAACATGTTAGAAGTGATGAACAGCAGGCATTTGCTTCATTTTTTTTATGGAGACAGCCCAGAAAACGCAACGCATCGCATCACGCATCGCACGCATCGCTCGACCGCATCAGAGCGCATCTCGTACCCCCTAGCGCATCAGACCCCTTGATGTGTTTCACGCATCGCATCGGGCGCATCACGCATCAGGCGCGCATTTTTAAACCAAGTATAAACCCATTCAAGTTATACCAAACGAGCGCACCCAATTACCAGATCAAAATCATAAAAGCCTAAACAGTTTTGCCATTCAGAAACCCTAACAAAGAGGATACGGTGTGCTGCTGACAGTTTTCGATTCAAAACCCTTATAACAGTCATTATAGCCGAAGTAACAGTTGGTTACAATAAACTCCTTGAAAATGTAGCACAGATGAACAGCGATTATAAAGTACATTCATCAATATACGAAAAGCGCAAAAAAAGGGGCAAGGAACCTAGCATTTAGGCACTACAAAAAACATGGGCACGCCTCATACTGTGTATTTGTTTTTGGCACCTCTGTTAAGTATCTTCGCATCTTCCTGAAACATAATGCAGAATGCGAGTCAAATAAATAAATAAATAATAAAAAGAAACTAAATCCAAGTATTCTATCGGAAATTGGAGAACTGAAGGATTACATGAAATATGAAGCCTATGGTGTCTTTGTATTCCAGGAACTCCTTCCACTGATTCCCAATGCTCATCTGCAAACAAAGACGAGAAGATGTCTTATTATCTAATGTTGGCAACAAGCACATCTGAACAGTAGGAAACTAAAATTACATGATCTTGCGACATCTGCAAGATATAAACAGCAAAATGGAAGAGTAAGACTTGACTTGACTTGATTATTAAAAGATATAGAGCTAAGGATTTTAAGTTGAAATATGCTATGAGGATCCATTGTAAGAACATAAAATTTTGAGTTAATTACACTATTTGGTCCTCATGATTTACCCAAGATCACGGACTTGTGCTTTATGAATAACACAGGTTATCCCTATCGTACATATTTAGTTTCCCATGGTATACATTTTGTTTCAATGTTGGTCCATCCTTTAACCTTGTGTTTGATTTACATGGGCTATTTAAAAGGCATATATAAAAAACAAGGTATACCATAGAGATCATCAGTGTCATTACCAAAACACAAGGACCAAATGAGTGATTTGGGGTAAACCAAAGGGACCAGCAGTGTAACTAACTCTTAAAATTTGAGAGAAATTTATGACATAATTATAACGATTAAGGTAAACTAACTTTCAACTAATTTCTATTTTGGGAACCAACTTAGTTAGCCAAAAAACCATCATAGTTTCAGAAGTTCTGATTAAAGATAACTTTCAACCACAAACATCTAACAGCTCCCATCAACCATGTATAAAACTCTCAACATGATTTTTTGAAAACTTGTTGAAGTCTTATGATCATATTGTAAATCTTCAATTGTTTTGAGGGTTTTTTCTAGGCAAAAACATATGATCATGATTCATGAAAACAGGTAACTTGAACCTAATTACTAGTCGGCGATAATAAAAGTAGGAATAAGTGGATGGGTCGACTTAGCATTGTAGAGATGTTCTTTTTAAAATAGTACCTGAGCACTCTCATTGGCAGCATTTTTGGTCCATACGGATATTTTTTCCTGCCTTCCTCTTACATTTACAACGGCTCCACATATATCATCTCCATGATCAAACTGTTCTCCAATCATTGCTAGCAACTATTTTACATACGGAAAAAGTTTACAAAGAGCATGAAGTATTAAGATCCATAATATGAAAGAAGAAAAGAGCATTATGGAAGTACCGTGTACAGCCAGCAGGTATCAGACTTTGACTTGGAAAAAGTCATTGTCCATTTGCCACCATTAGCACACACAGGGTCCTCCCACTTAGGTTCAATCTTATTTTTGAAGCAATAAAAGTCGGCTCCATTACTCAGACCGCTTGGTCGGTGGTTATTGTTGTAAAGGCTGCATGTAAAGAAAACTTCAGCAAGCAACATTTAAAGATAGCATAGACTTGTAGGAACTAAATATAATGTATGATCCACTATAAAATACTATATCAACTTCACGCTTGAAAATATTATGATATAAGAGAATATCCAAAAGCTACTAAGATACATGCTTGCAGGCTTGGTTTAAAAATGCGGGATGCGCTCTGATGCGTTTAGAGTCCCGGGAGCCGATGCGTGATGCGTGATGCGTGATGCGCTCGCATCACGAACACGATGCGCCCGATTTTCACAAAAATTACTTCTAAGCTAATTTTATACCTTCTAAGTACTTATATATCACAAATTCTTCAATCAATACTAAAAGTAGTTTAATAGTAGTTCATTAAAGTTGAATAACATAATAGATAAATACGGTTAGGTAAATCAAAATCACCAAAGCAGAGTTCAGGAGAAGAGAGCAGCCAAAGCAGAAACGCGAATGGGGAAATGGGAAGCAGCTTATTGTTTTATTAGGTTAATACTTAAAAGGCTTTTTTTTTATTTAAACAGGCCTGCTTTTAAGCCAAGCCCAGCCCAGAAAAAGTAATCAGATCAAATGCCAACAAAGCCCTGAAAACGCATCACATCGCATCACGCACCACTCGAGCGCATCACAGCGCATCCCGTACCCCCGGGCGCATCAGACCCCTTGATGTGTTTCATCCAGCGCATCACACGCATCGCGCATCAGGCGCGCTTTTTTAAACCCAGCTTGCAGGAACCTGATAAAGAATATACAGATATTCAGCCAAGTTTTTTTAACCCACGCGCGGATTAACAAAAACGGAAAACCTAAATCTTATGCAAAAAACGCTTAACTAGGTTTCAGATTATTCATTAAAGTATATACTAATATGTAGAATGATAGCAGCTCAAAACCCTCCTAGTGTGATCACTACTTGATGGCCAGACCAAACCTTGTGGATTTAGTCTGCCAAGGTCAAATACCAGTCGCCAGAAAAAGATAAGAGGTAGTATCAAAACACCATTGACTTCACCTGAGTGAAAGTTCTACAACAAGTGTGTATATGGAAGCCAAACAAATAACAATAGACAACTCATATGACTTGATCCACAAGAAATCTGTAATCTTGACACAAGAGCCAGAGACGGTATTCATACAAGTGAGTACATCTTAATCCAACCTGATGACAAGCATAATGCTTCAAAACAGAAATCTGAAATATCTGATTAAAAAAAATACACTGAGCTCAAAAGTTAAAGAGGAATAGTTTATGTTACTTTTCGTGCTCCGTTACACAAGAAGACTAGGCTACTATAGATGGAAGAAATAGTAACTTCATCTAATCAACAAAGAGTAACGCATAAATTTGAAGTTATATATGTATATGAAATTTATCACAAAATAGCAGAAGTTAATAAAGAAAGGGATGTTATCTCCCACTCAAGGTGAGAATAAAACGAATCTATAACACAAAGTAAACTCATTAAACCCTAAATCGTTAGCCAAGTTTAATTAAATATCACTTCAAACTTTCTTGATGATATACAACAGAGATCAGAAACCGCATATGAGTAACATAATCAAGAGAAAAAAAATCAAATTACGAGAGAATGAAACAATCAAATTAATCAGATCAAAACCCTAATTCAAGAACTCAGGCAAAATTGGTTCCCCTTTCAATTTCAAATTGTCTTCTTAGTGTAAGACAAATAACATGCCATGTCAAGAAACATCAATGAGATAAAAGTAAAAAGAAATACCTCCAGAACTCTTCAGCAGTAGAGAAAGTGTAGATAGGGCGCATAGAACTACCCCAAGCGGCTTGCTTAGCCTTGACACTGGGATTATCGAACCAGAACGTCCATGAGTGCTCGAGTGGATGCTGCACTACAGCCGTACCAGGCCTGGAAGAAGAAGAGGACGACAGAGTATCGCCGTCGCCGCCGACAATCTCTCCCTCTTCCGGTTGTTCATCTTCTTCTCCGTCCGATCGAACGCCCTTAATTTTGTTGACATCAATTGTCTTCGGCTCCTCCGATTTCACTACTTCTTCCACCATTTTCGTCTACAGTGCTGTTTCTCTCTCTAGAGTTCTGTTTCTCTCTCTAAAACTCTGATCATATGCAATTGCCCGATAAAAGAGTGTCTAGAAAATTTTGTATCAAACTACTACGACCATAGAATGATAGAAGATATATGTTTGTGAGCATTGCATACGTTGTGTTAGCATGGAAGAAGTTTTTTAAAACATTATAATTTTCAAATTCAAGAGTTATAAAGGTTTATCATAAACGATTCAATAGTAAAAAGGTAATTTTCAGCGTGACCTCATATTCTCATAACACATTAACAATTTCTAGAACATACATGCAAGCTATAAAATAGTCCTTTTATAAAAATAAAAAAAAATAGAACACATCGCACACGCTAGCAAAATCAAAGTAAAGCTCATTGAGTGGTTGTTAGGAATATTTTGAAATACATCCGAAGGATTAAAGATCTGTTTTTGATATATGAAGGTTCTATTTAATGAAATCAGTTTAATTGGTTACACCGATGAAAAATTTCAAATCAACAAAGATGAAAGTAATTAAATCTATATTAAATATAAATTAAAAACCAAACAAAAAGAATATTATGTTAAAAACAACATTCTCAATATGCGATCATATAATAAATATTGTAATTTTATGCATTGAAAATGTAGGTATAGTAGAATTCATTAAACTGAAAACATGTTACCAAACTTATGAATTTCTAAAATGGGAATAATAATCTTTTTTTTCTCTAATTGTATAAGTAGCATGCATCTAATACGACACACAGTAATTAAATGCTTTATGATCCTCATTATAACAATATTGTAATATAATTATTAATTGCTCAATTGCACACAATATTTTATCTTAATCATTTTCTATAAACAACTTGTGACCTTTTTCTTAATTTGATTTTAATGAGTCAAACTCGATTCCTTTTTGGTCTTATAACCCTACTATCACCACCCCTTATCACTCCTAGTAATATTCTTGGTGATCTCAAATTGCCACCATTTCACATCTCATTCTTTATGCCACAAAGATTGGTCTCCAAATACTTTTGACTTCGATTTTGACTACAAAAATGGCATTAGGTTCGGTTCCTCCAACGGAACACCAATAACTCTTCATGTCATCTAAATTTGACCAAAATATTCATCAACTCGTATTCATAACGCATAATCATCATCTTTCATAACGCATGTCTTAGCATATTTCGGCATAAACTTACCTTAGTCACTAGGCATCCAAATGTAACTAGTGTTATACCCGAGCGGTGCTCGGATACGTAAATAAACTTTTATATTTAATACTTATTATAAGTACTATTTTATAAAATGTAAAATTGTATCTTACTTCTAAAAGTTTTTAGTATAATATTAATGTAATTCTCGTGAACATTATTGTTAATAAAAGTAAAATTTACGTAATGGATAAATGAAAAACTACTCGTATCATGTTAGAACGCGTGAATGAGAAATATTAGGGTAGTTGATTTTTGTTATTCTAAATGTCCTTTTATTAATACGGATGTACGTCAATTATCAATTACATACATACACACACACATATATATATACGTGTCACACACACACGCGCACACACACAGATATATATATATATATATGTAATTCTTCATTTTATATATCAATTGGTGTTTATTATTCGGATTGAGTTCTATTATGATGAGAACTTTTAATTGTAAATTGGTACATGTACGTTTATATATTACGTTTAAATATAAAATTTTAAATATTTTACATCTGGTTACTAAACCATGACATATGAGTATAATATATTCTTAATAATATTCTGAATGCATCAACTATCTAACATACACCTTAGTTTATTATAAATCTTATCTATTTCATATAAATTTTATCTTAAAAAATAAAATTTTAAAATAATGTATATTTAATCATTTTATTGAAAAACCAAGAAATCAGTTATTATATCAAATATGATACGTAGAGAGAATAAAATTAAAAAATATAAAATTGATTTGAGAATTACATATCCACTGTTATTGATCGATAAAAAAAATTAAGAATATACTAATTTTTATCATATCACGATAAAATTTATACCAAAATGGTGGTCTGCGACTATAATGGAGGTTTAGTATAGAGAAAGAATGATACATAAGAAATGAGATGCTTATGAAAATTAGAAATAAAAAAAAGAGAAGTAAATATGTGAAAATTTCTAAAATCCATATCTAACAAACGTCATCTTAAACAACAAATTTGTTTAAAAAATTCAAAATTTAAATTTGATAGAAAAAACAAATATATAAAAGGAGTGTGGGAAATTTAACCGTTTTAAATTAACGAATGATCCGTAAAAATTTAAGCAAAACCCATTAATAAAAATGTAATTAATTCAAGGTAGAATTTTGTTACAAAAACATACTCTAAAAAGCGTTCTTTTCACATCAAAACAGGGTAAAATGTTAATCATATATATTATAGATGTTTAACATATATTTTAGAAGGGAGTAATCTAAAATATGCTTATAGGTAACTTTTGCATATTTTGTTATAACATACTTTAATTAGTTTATATATAATTGTTTAAGCTTAATGTTTTACCTTTTTATTGCTAAAATAATATTTCACATCTAATAGTTTTAAATGTAATATTAATACGTTTACTGTTAATAAAAATAATATTTAGGTAACGGATAAATGAAAAAACATCTTTAGCTAATCCAAAAATGTACTTTTTTATATGGATGCACGCCAAATTATCAATTACATACATACATACATACATATGTAGGGAAAAGTTATTTGAAAATCATATTTATTGCGAGTATCGCGAGACTCAATTTTGACCCTTGATTTAATTAGATCATTGACTAATAAAAAATGACGACTCATTAATTAGTCATTAATGGTTCATTAATGACGGTCTACCTGATTGTAATTCACTGCTATTGATGGAAATGAAAATTAAGAAGATACTAATTTTTAAAATAATGTCATAATACGATAAAATTTATACCAAAACGTAGATAAAAATGAGACGGTTGTAAAATTTATTTTCTCAAAACAAAATATATGACAAGTTATTAAACATAATTTGTAAACAACATATAATTAATTGTATTAAAATACAATTTTCATAAAACCCCCTCAAATGTTTTATAAAACACCATCAAAATTTTCATCCAGCCCCCCTTACCAATTGATTTTAAATCGGTTTCTCAACTTCATCCCGTTCCACCAATTAGAATGCCTTATTTGTACATGTCACCATTTACGTGGCTTTTGTATTGACACATCAGATTTTCTCTCAGCTGTCTCAACCATATATATAATTAATTCGCGACTTTATAGACGCTCTTTCTTTCATAAAGTATAAACCCATTCAAGTTATACCCAACGAGCGCACCCAGTTACCAGATCAAAATCATAAAAGACTAAACAGTTTTCGATTCAGAAAGCCTAACAAAGAGGATACGGCGTGCTGCTGACAGTTTTCGATTCAAAAACCACTAATTGCTTGATGATTTGTACTCTCTTGTAACCCTTCATTTTTGCAGACTATATTTTAATTTTACCACAAACAAAGAAACACAGAGAAACCTTATAATAGTCATTATAGCCGAAGTAACAGTTGGTTACAATAAACTCCTTGAAAATGTAGCACAGATGAACAGCGATTATAAAGTACATTCATCAATATACGAAAAGCGCAAAAAAAGGGGCAGGGACAGGGGGAGGGAAGATGTTTGTAAGAAATCACCAACCTACCTAGCATTTAGGCACTACAAAAAACATGGGCACACCTCATACTGTGTATTTGTTTTTGGCACTTCTGTCAAGTATCTTCGCATCTTCCTGAAACATAATGCAGAATGCGAGTCAAATAAGTAGATAAGAAAAAGAAACTAAATCCAAGTATTCTATCGGAAGATGGCGAACTGAAGGATTACATGAAATTAGGGGTGTACGTTCGGATGGATCGGTTTGATCCGATCCGATTGAGTAAATCCAATTGGATTTCGGTTTTGAAAAGTGTGATCCGATCCATCCAAACAATCTTAAGATCCGAACTAAACCATCCAAATTACAATTCGGTTGGATCGGTTTTTAAAATTCGGTTTTCATTATAACACAAATACATGTTTAAAGAGTCGAGATATTTTAAAACTAGATTCGATACATATATTATTAAAATTTTAATATAGTTGTCCAAGTTACAATAACTAGTGGGAGTAGTAGCTTTGTAAATATATAATTAAAAATAATAAGTTGTTAATAAATATAGACATGAAACGTATGGATCACTTTGTTACACTAGTGATATATATATATATATTCGGTTTAAATTATAGTAACCAGAACCAAACCGGAATCCATAGAAACTATTCGGTTTTGATCCAATCCGATCCAAAAATCCGAAATATCCGAACCAAATAGTCCTATCCAATATTTTCGGTTCGGTAATTCGGTTTTATCCAATGAGTGAACACCCCTACATGAAATATGAAACCTATGGTGTCTTTGTATTCAAGGAACTCCTTCCACTGTTTCCCAATGCTCATCTGCAAACAAAGATGACAAGATATCTTATTATCTTATGTTGGCAACAAGTAAATCTGAACAGTAGAAAACTAAAATTACATGATCTTGCGACATCTGCAAGATATAAACAGCAAAATGGAAGAGTAAGACTTAACTTGATAGTCAAAAAATATAGAGCTAAGGATTTTAAGTTGAAATATGCTATGAGGATCCATTGTAAGAACATAAAAAATTAAGTTAATTACACCATTGGTCCTCGTGATTTACCCAAGAGCATGGATTTCCTTGTAGCTTACCCAAGATCATGAATTTGGTACTTGTGCTTTATGAATAACACAGATGATCCTTATCGTATACATTTTGTTTTAATGTTGGTCCATCCTTTAACCTTGTGTTTCATTTACATTGGCTGTTTAAAAGGCATATAAAAAACAAGGTATACCATAGAGATCATCAGTGTCTTTATCAAAACACAAAGACGAAATGAGTGATTCTGGGGAAACCACAGGGACCAACAGTGTCATTAACTCTAAACAATTTGAGAGAAAATTATGACATAATGATAATGATTAAGGTAAACTAACTTTCAACTAATTTATATTTTGGGTTAACCAACTTAGATAGCCAAAAAACCATCATAGTTTCAGAAGTTCTGATTAAAGATAACTTTCAACCACAAACATCTAATAGCTCACATCAACCATGTATAAAACTCTCAACATGATTTTTTGAAAACTTGTTGAAGTCTTATGATCGTATTGTACATCTTCAATTGTTCGAAGGTTTTTTCTCAGCAAAGACATATGATCAAGAAAACAGTTAACTTGAACCTAATAACTAGTCAGCGATAATAAAAGTAGGAAAAACTGTTAAGTAGACCGGTCGACTTATCATTTTAAAGATGTTCTTTTTAAAATAGTACCTGAGCACTCTCATTGGCAGCATTTTTGGTCCATACGGATATTTTTTCGTGCTTTCCTCTTACATTTACAACGGCTCCACATACATCATCTCCATGATCAAACTGTTCTCCAATCATTGCTAGCAACTATTTTACATACAGAAAAAGTTTACAAAGAGCATGAAGTATTAAGATCCATAATATGAAAGAAGAAAAGAGCATTATGAAAGTACCGTGTACAGCCAGCAGGTATCAGACGTTGACTTGGAAAAAGTCATTGTCCATTTGCCACCATTAGCACACACAGGGTCCTCCCACATAGGTTCAATCTTATTTTTGAAGCAGGAAAAGTCGGCTCCAGTACTCAGACCGCTTGGTCGGTTTATATTGTTGTAAAGGCTGCATGTACAGAAAACTTCAGCAAGCAACGTTTAAAGATAGCATAGACTTGTAGGAACTAAATATAATGTTTGAACCACTATAAAATACTATATCCAACTTCATGCTTGAATATATTAAGGTATAAGAGAATATCCAAAAGCTACTAAAATACATGCTTGCAGGAACCTGATAAAGAATATACAGATCTTCAGCCGAGTTTTTTATCCCACAAGCAGATTAACAAAAACCTAAATCTTATGCAAAAAACGCTTAACTAGGTTCAGATTATTCATTAAAGTAAATACAAATATGTAGAATGATAGCAGCTCAAAACCCTCCTAGTGTGATCACTCCTTAATGGCCAAACCAAACCTTGTGGATTTAGTCTGCCAAGGTCAGATAACAGTCGCCAGAAAAAGATAAGAGGTGGTATCAAAACATCATTGACTTCACCTGAGTGAAAGTTCTACAACAAGTGTATATATGGAAGCCAAACAAATAACAATAGACAACTCATATGACTTGATCCACAAGAAATCTGTAATCCTGATACAAGAACCAGAGACAGTATTCGTACAAGTTTATGTTACTTTCCGTGCTCCATTACACAAGAAGACTATGCTACTATAGATGGAAGAAATAGTAACTTCATCTAATCAACAAAGAGTAACGCATAAATTTGAAGTTATATGTATATGAAATTTATCACAAAATAGCAGAAGTTAATAAAGAAAGGGATGTTATCTCCCACTCACGGTGAGAATAAAACGAATCTATAACACAAAGTAAACTCATTAAACCCTAAATCGTTAGCCAAGTTTTACTAAATATCACTTCAAACTTTCTTAATGATATACAACAGAGATCAGAAACCGCATATGAGTAACATAATCAAGAGAGAAAAAATCAAATTACGAGAGAATGAAACAATCAAATTAATCAGATCAAAACCCTAATTCAAGAACTCAGGCAAAATTGGTTCCCCTTTCAATTTCAAATTGTCTTCGTAGTATAAGACAAATTACATGATTAACCATGTCAAGAAACATCAATGAGATAAAAGTAAAAAGAAATACCTCCAGAACTCTTCAATAGTAGAGAAAGTGTAGATAGGGCGCATAGAACTACCCCAAGCGGTTTGCTTAGCCTTGGCACTGGGATTATCGAACCAGAACGTCCATGAGTGCTCGAGAGGATGCTGCACTACAGCCGTACCAGGCCTGGAAGAAGAAGAGGACGACAGAGTATCGCCGTCGCCGCCGACAATCTCTCCCTCTTCCGGTTGTTCATCTTCTTCTCCGTCCGATCGAACGCCCGTAATTTTGTTGACATCAATTGTCTTCGGCTCCTCCGATTTCACTACTTCTTCCACCATTTTCGTCTACAGTGCTGTTTCTCTCTCTAGAGTTCTGTTTCTCTCTCTAAAACTCTGATGATATGCAATTGCCCGATAAAAGAGTGTCTAGAAAATTTTGTATCAAATCAAACTACTACCACCAGGTTGGGCTTCGTTGGGTGATTGGCTCAACGCGAGCCCAAAGACTTTCTATTTGACAAAACTAGTCATTATATAATATTATTGAAAAAATAAATATATGGGAAATCTTCTATTTTGAAAAATTGTACAGTCATTTAATTTATTTGACGTTATAAATCAGTCAGTGTTAATGAGATGCATAAGGGTAAAAGTGTCATCTCTAAAAAATCATTTGTCCATCTCCTCTATCAGTGATTATGTATCCTCTCTGCTACTTGTATCATCGCTAAATCATTTAAAAATAATATATCATGCTAGTAGCATATAAATTTGATGATACTACTCACATATGTTTTTAATGAGCATATACTAAAGTTATGAAACTTACCTTTACATTAAACAAGTATATAAATATGAAAGAGAAGTGAAATATCCTCCTAGTTATCATCTTATCCACAAGAACAAACATAAGTGTCAAAATCAATAAAAAATGTAAAGGAAAATAATAAGTGGAATCAATATATCATTTTATGATGAGTAAGGATTAGAAAATAAAAATGAAAATATATATCATTTTGAATATAAAAATACATAGCTTAAATGCTACAACTTCGTATAAATTTTTTTTTTTCTAAAAAGAAATTGAAAATTCTTTGTGAGGTCTTTTTTGAATTTTTGCGTATATAGCATCGCCACGTGTGAAAACGAAACATGGCATCCTCGTGGATTCAACTCTATAAGAAGGGCAACACCGTCAGGTAGTCACGGACCGATCTCCGCCGGAATACACAGTAGGCAAATAGATCCTACCTATTTCTTTTTTCCAATCGCTTTACACCTTCATTCCATTTTCAATTCGTATCGTCATCACCAATTCACCACCGCCCTTTCTCAAGTTGCGGCTTTCCAAGGTATTCTTCTCGCTTTTAATTCACCATCTAAAGATGCCTCTTTCCGTCCGTTTGATTCATGTTTATGATTATTCAATTGTTGGCTTGTTTTGACCTCAGATTAATCCAATCGTACGCTGATCATCATTAGTTTGGTGGGTATCGATTATCAATAGCAAAAGGCCTATAGGGTTTCACTCGCAAAGAAATCTGTAATTTGTAGGGAATTTCGCTTGCTAGATTTTGGAATTTTTTGTTTATATCTGTAGGGTTTAAGATTGGTCTGATTTTATCGTACGCCAGCTTTGAAATTTAATATGTCTGATCGCATAATTTTTACTTTTGTGATCAAAATGAGTTACTATGGTACAAAAGTGATGAAAGTTGCTGATACTCTGCAAGTTATGAGTTTCCAGGGTACTCTAGTATATAAGTACTGATTATTAAGCTCTATGATTGTTGCTATTTGTAATGTATCTATGTGGAATTGGTTGTTTGATGCTATTAACTTCTCACTGATGAATAATTTTCTAGATCATTTGTTTATATCTGTAATGGGCTTATTCCATTTTTGCAAACACTGAATTTTGCGTTGTTCAAGATTTTAATTTCGATGAATGTTGGTCAAATTGTTAAATGTTTGCATTTTGTGGGTCATTGATATTACCTGATGTGAGGCGAAACACAATAATACAGGATAAATGGGAGAACCATGGGTAAGGTATGAATGAATGTGAGTGATTGTATTCATTGCGGCTGATGTTTGATTCAGTGTGCAAAAAATTTATACCTTTTCTTTGTCAAACTTAATTACCAAGTATCGTCATATTGTGGTCATTGTATGAGTCTTTATAGTTAGCCTTATAAGTCGATAACACTTGATATGTAAGCTGTCACTAAATCTTTGATTTTCTTTTGCATACGCAGTGGTGAAAACATGTGGTGCCTTACCAATTGATAGATATGTGGATATATTGTGGTGAAGTTGGTCAACATTGTAAGAGTCAATTAACCAACTATGATCCCGATTCACTCCAAAAAGTAATCCGCAAAGGCGCTTTTGTGTATTAGAAGTTATTTACAAAGTTGGCACCATTCTCAACCTTTTGCAACAAACAAGATTTCTGTAAAGGGAGGTCGTTGTTTAGGGTTTTGGTACTTTGTTACATCATGCCTCAAATACAAAAGCTTTATAATGCGTGTAAAGCGTCTTTATCTCCCACCGGACCAGTGTCAGAAGATGCTCTTGAAAAAGTCCGTTCTCTCTTAGGTAAGGTTTCAATGCTAGTTATGTGTTTCTTGGTTTTTCGTCTTTGATCTTATAGTTGCCTACTTGATAGATTTTGTGTCGTCACTTAATCATTTTTAAAAACTAACATGTCAAAGGACTCGCTTATAGACATGTTGTATAACTTTCCTTACGACATTTTGGATCTATTGCCAATAAAGTATTAATTGTGAAATTGGGTAGATTTGAGCTATATTTTATCGCTAGAAGGTCAAATGGAATTTTTTTTTAAAAATATTAGCCAAAAAGGAAACTGATCAAACATTTTAGAAGTTGGCCAAAAGCATACTCATTTTTTTTACGACTTTCTAAATTGCTTTATTCAAGAAAGTTAGAGCATTATTACAATCATATTTTTTGTAGTTATATATTACATAATTATTTATGACATTTTTAAAAAATGTACAAAAGTTATTGGGAGGTCAACCCAAGAACTCAAATTACCCGATTTGGTGCATCCTATTATTCTACACATCTCTGTTTGAAACCTGTTTTGACCTGTTAATAATGTCCCCATTACTTTTTAGCAATCTGTATGTCATCTCTATCATCTCACAGATATCATTTTACTGATCTTTTTTATGTGTGTTTCCGTATCTAATTCCGAATGATGTTTCAGAGTATTTTGTAACGGTTATGCGAAAATAGAGTTATTAAAGATATGAACGTCAAATTGTTTGTTACAATCATAAGCATCACATCTATTCAATTACATAATTATTCATAATAATTCGTCCATATACACTTACTGAAAGTATATACCCGTTTTAAGAATGGTTACTGTGGTGCATTTTACTACAAAATGCCAAATATTTGTTAACTATTGAGCATTTTCTTATATCACTCAGAGTCTTTTAAGAATTGTAGCTATAGGCATATCACATCTGAAAAGAACTATAGATTGTTTTGAATGTTCATAGAGTAGTAAATAGGTTTTTTCTTGTAAGTTAGGGGGTGTTTGGATGTGAGTCTTAAAGGCGATTATTACCACTTGAAGAATCAAAATCAGATAATCAGATGATTAAAGTTAGGGATAGTTGGATAAATTTACATTTATCTCTATGATTTGTTTTCTCGTCCCAGCTCCTTGCCTACTTAAAATCTTATTATTGTTACCCTAAAAAATTTGATAACTAGAAGTCTAGAACTAAAATCAACTTTGCAGTAGATTTAAAACTATAATTGTGACTACAAGTTGGTGTACCTATTAGTTTACCATGATGCAGCAGTAGCATGTACATAAGCATACATATATATTAATCTATAATTATATATATGTAAATATATAAAACTTAGTTCATAACTATACATATGCACACATATGTGCATATATGTACATATTCATAAATATTAGGAAAAAGTTCATGCGAGAACCATTCTTAGTGCGAGAACCGCGAGAACCAATCTGAGCCATCCAATTCCCCCTCTTTCAATGTCATTGCCCACCCATGAATTCCTCACATGCACCCTGCCACACCCTATCCCTCCACGCTCACCATCTATGAAACTTCCCATATCCAAGGAACGACCGAGATTGGTTCTCGCGGTTCTCGCACTAACAACGGTTCTCGCATGAACCCTCCCCTATGTCTGTATGTGTCCATATAAATAAATATATGCCAGTTTAAGAAATCACTAGCAAATTTATACTTTACAATTGTGAACACTAAACATTGTAATATCCTACAATCAGCCAGTAAATTTTGTTTAGGGCATGCAATCTTTTTTTTTCTGCTCCTGCAACTCACGTTACTTTCAAAGTTTTATTTGTTTTATAGCTTGTCAATTTCTTTTTCATGGTTTTAAACATTAAAAGATTCTTCTATCTTGAACATGGACTAGATAAAATCAAGCCTTCAGATGTAGGGATGGAGCAGGAAGCACAATTAGTACGTAGCTGGACTGGTCCTGTAAATGACTTAAACGGGCCCAATCGATCTTTGCCACCAATTAAATATGTTCATATTCATGAGTCTGACAGCTTCACTGTAAGTTCAAACTTAAAATGTTACTTCTTTTTAGTTTTCCTTATAATAGACTGAATTCGCAATATGTAATTCTATATTTTCTTTCCAGATGGGGATATTCTGCATGCCGCCTTCCTCCATCATTCCCCTTCATAATCATCCTGGAATGACTGTTTTTAGCAAGCTTCTATACGGATCAATGCATGTGAAAGCATATGATTGGCTTGATGAACCCTCGTCATCGGATACGACACTTGGTATCATCTTTCTCGACTATATATCAAATTGACTAGTAGATGTGGCAAAATGGGCGGGTTGGGTTCGATCGGAACACATTTTGTTAATTGTTATCCAACTTTAGAAATTTATGAGTAACTAATATTTTATGCTTGAAAAATTATATATCTAAATTTTATTAATGAAGTGATTTAGGAGGTTTTATGATTTTGAATAATACTTCGGAGGACATTCAACCATTTGTGACCCGTTTATTTTTTTCCAATTTTTTTAACATGTTCGGCCAGTTAGAGATAAAAATGTTCCAATTTGACCCATTTATCAAATAGTATATGTGACTGCGAATGGCCATTTCTGAATGCCGTCTGATAGTCAAGATCATAAACCCTTTGAAAAGATCTGTTCTGGTATTAGTATGCAGTTATCGTGGTAAAAGATTAAATAGCGGTCAAGAACCGTGATCTAAAATAGTGGGTGGTTATCGTGGTGATATAGCGGTTTTTTATATTATATATATAAAGCATAAAACACATGCAGTATACTAATATAGTAAATACTAAATAGTAATAGGGAAAGTGTCAAAGTGTCTTACCTAGAGCCAGTGAAGTCGCATCATAGTCGCAAAAGAAGAAAGGAAAAAGATACGTTGAATTGTTGATGTATTCATTAGGTTTAGACTCTATTTCTGATGGGCCGACCCAAAAAAAATAGTATGATTTTATTTCTAAAGGTAACCTACAAGTCCAAAGAAAAGATAGCGCTATAAAACCACAAAACTTCTATTCAAGTCACAGTCAAAACAGTGGTAAATCTAGGTGAGATTAGCAGGTCCGCTATGCTTGCTATGTCCGCGAACCGCTATCTCAGCACTATTAAGTGCCGAAGGTATTGCTTATCTTGGTCAGTAATTCTAGTCTTCAAGATCCACTGCTGGGAGTACTCTCCATTGCATAAGAGTTTTAATGTTCGATAGAAGCCTCAATACCTCGGTAATAATGAAATGCGAGTGATGTGAACCATAATCAACACCGATAATAATTTGTAACGTTGACATTTGGTAAATTGGATCTTCTAATTTGGATATTTGCCGAAAAAGAAAACTTTGAATCAATATGAAATCTAATGGTTATGCATGTTGAATAGAGGAGTGTCAAAGACTCATGGTTTATTTATCACAGGCATTTAAGACATTTTACTCATGCATTTATCAATCACTACGTAGGCATACTCATTTTTAGTTTATCGTCCAATTTTAATCAACTTACTTGACATAATGTACATAGCAGTTGAGATAATTGGTATTCCTTCATTAAATTGTTCTTCCCCTGTTCTTTTTTCAAATTGATCGTCTATAGTAGTCATTTTGATTAAATTAGACGAGAATACAATAACTGATGATTATTCGAAAAGTATACTGTTCTTAATTGTTTTGTTCAATTAGGCAATTGAAAAAAGTGTAAAAGTAGAGTGACCACTCCAACTATTTTTGGTGTGTTACGCAACGGGATTATGGGGGGATTTTAGGGGCTTGAGACTCTGGTTTTTTATAATTTCAAGCTATAAGCCTTGTTCGTATGTCAAAATTTTTGAAGGGATTATAAAAAAAATCGTTCAAAATCTTTTAAAATAGAATTCTTTTTTAATTAGATTATAGATTGTAGAATCCAGCTTCAGTTAATTTCCCCCATACACACCCTTTGACTATGTAATATAACTATAGATGGTTCTTAGAGGTGGCATTTTCAACCATAGACTTTTAAATGGTAATGGGTTGGGTAAAGTTTTGTTTTATCTCTAACGGGTCATAAGAATTGGGTTGCATGTGTCAAAAGTCACCCAAAGCGTTTTTCAATATCTTAAATCCTCCTAAATCATATTTTCCAAACAATAAAATTATTTTTTCAAGTAATAGATAGGGTCGAACATGTGGAGTTTGACGTTGAAATGAATGTAATCTTTTACTAGCATGTAGTTATTTTAATTGTATATTCATTTGTTCATCAGCAAGACCTGCGAAGCTCGTTAAAGATGGCATTATGACAGCTCCCTGTGGGACCACAATTCTATACCCGACCAGTGGTGGCAACATCCATTGTTTCCGTGCCATAACTCCTTGTGCCATCTTTGACATCTTGTCACCACCTTACTCTTCCGAGGACGGGCGGCACTGCACATATTTCCGGCGGTCAACAGGAGTAGATCTACCTGGTAACTCACATTTATTTCGCCTCTTAGTTGCAAGCTGTTGTGCCATATGTTTTAGCTTCCAACTCCATATAACATATTTGACCTTGAAAGTTAAGGTCAACTTGTATTCTAGTTTTGATTGATCCTGAACCCCTTAAAGGTACAATTGAAGTAGATGGTGAAGTATTCTCAGATGTTGCATGGTTAGAAGAATTTCAACCTCCTGATGGTTTTGTGATTCGGAGGGGTCAGTACAAAGGTCGACCGATCAAGACTTGAGACGTTTTATTGGGATGAATTGAATTGAACATTCAAATTTGGGCAGCATCTGAGGTAAAAAGTAGCTATGTTTTTCTTTTTCTTTCTTTTCTTCTCCCTGAGATGCTGAAGGACAATAATGTAATTCTATTGATGGTGCTGACTGTGCATGAGTATACACATGGTATAGTGTCTAGTGATTTGTCTTTGGTTCTTTATTCTCTTTTAATGCCTTTTAGTTGTGTTTCCTCATAGGGTGTATGCTGAATAGGCTGGTTAGTTTTCATATCTTTTGAATCTTTGAAGGACTAACATCCATCTTGAATTAAGGGGTGTTTGAATGCTGAATAGGCTAGTTCGAGAAATTCGGTCAATACATTTACCCAGTTTGAGTCGGATAATTGACTTTAAGAACCTAAATTAGATAATTATTTTCTTAACAAGGCCACCCAAGAAGTTGAAGTTGGTTAAATTAAACTTGAAAATCTCAACCAAATTAGTGATTTTTCAACGTTTTTGGATATCCGATATCCGAAAAATGTTTTGTATTTTTTTGGTTTTTATATTGCTTATTTATTACATTTTCTTAAACATATATAGTTTTATATACATGTACTTTTCATTTGGAAGTGAGCAAATTTTGGATGATTAAAGTTTAGAATATGACTATTTAGTATTATAAAAAAATATGGAAAAAATATACGTTTGTGAAATTTTTGGAAATCTGAAAATCTGGATACAAATTCATATACTAAGAACTAACAATCCAAAATTTCCAGATATCAAAAATTCGGATATTCGAAAATTGAACACCCCTTGTTATGTACTTATGTATATTTTGTTGATTATGACATAGCATATCACCTCTTCCCCCCCCCCCCCCCCCCTCTGCTCCTCCGATCTTATTCATCTCTACATTCACGAAGTGAAACTTTTATACTCAAAATTTTGCATCGAGTATGTGAAAAGGTAAATGAGTAGTCGCAAACTAATGCAAAAGAAATGACTAAAAGTAAATTAAAATGAGTCAAATCTTCGAAAACAGTAAGGGTGCCGAATGAATTTGACGTATGATAGACCTGACCTTAAATAGTGATTTTTTGGAGAAAGTAAACAACTTATTTAAAACCATCTATAAAATTTTATATAGTAAATTATAAATTTCGTTCTAATGTTTCGCTCTTTAATTTTATAATTACATTGACCGTCACTATGGTTTACATTTTGTTACACATTCGGTTCTTTATGTTAATAGGTGTTAGTTTTCTATTAAGAACCCCTCATGTTCCCTGCACACAAGGGCATTTCGGTCATTTTAACAATTAATCTTATTACCATACGACATTTTTTTTCAGTATCTATTTTTTTAATAGAAAACCTCGTCTCACTTGTCATTAAATTTAAGTAAACGGAAAGGAGAAACCATTTCAGCTCCCCTTTCTCTTCCCCCTAGCTCTCCCATCACACCATGAGGCGAATCAAACAACCGTTGGAGAAATCACACCGCAGGAAACCTTTTGAAAATATTCACGCCACCATCGGAATTCAGGCCACTATCATCGTAGCGTGGACAAACCAAACCCACCTCTCTTTTTATCACTACCACCATTAGAATCCAACCACTGCCACCATCGGAATCCAACTACCACCGTAGCGGACATCAGCCTTCGTCACTATCAAAGTCTCTACGTATCTCTTTCTCTATAACTCCGCCATGATATGTTTTTGCCCTAATTTCTCTCACTAACCCACCTATTTTTGCCCCTTGCTATTGACACCATATGTTATTGTCTTGTTTTCTCTCTCTCACCCACATGTTTTGATTTTGTTGTGTATTAGGATGATCATCTGCAAAATTAATAATCAGAGGAGAGGGGGTAGTGTGATGGTGGTGGTTCTCTAAAAGGGGCTACACAGTGATTAAATGACCAAAATGCCATCATGTCCAAGCATACGAGGGGTCTCTAAAACACCTAATGGCTGTTAATGTAAAAGACGAAATGCAAAACACAAAGACTACCAATGTAATTGTTGGGGAGATAGTAGTAATATCAAACCTAAATCAAACTTGTCTATTATTTAAAATAGGATTTGATGTTAACAAAACCACATATTCAGTTTTGTTCTTGGTTAAATGAAAAACATGTGTTGTTTTTCATGTTAGACTTAAGAATTTTGTAAGTAAGAAATGTCAGTTGGAGATCAAAATGTCAGCTGAACACTGAGTATCAGCCAGAGGAGTAACTTCAGAAAGATCAGCTAAGAAGAAAAGACAAGTCAAGAAGTATCAGCTGAGCATCTACAAAACATCAGCTGATAGTCCAAAACCATCAACTGAGTGTATCTTCAAGTCCAGCTGAGCAGTCACAAATCAGCTGACACTATCACATTCATCAGCTGATGCCTCCCATCTGTCAGATAAGGTATTCACTACTTATCCAATCTTTTCTTGATAAGCTTATTATAATCAAGCGATTAGCTGAGCCCGTGGGATTAGCTGATTGTCTAGATTGATTAGTTTATTAGCTATACTCTGATTTGTATTATTAGCTGAGCAACATGATCAACTGAGCAAATCTGAGCAGCTGAGTCTTTCACATTTATTCTTAGCTGAGTAAAATTATGTTTACAGTTCAGTGTCTCTGTTAGCTGAGTCGTTACACGATATTTCAGTTAATAGTTTTTCAATGTAATATATTCTTAAGTCAAAGGCAGAACATGTGTTGTTCTATTGTGCCTTAGATCTTTCTTTGTAAAAGTACTTAGCACTTTTTGAATCTGTAAAGATACAAAAAGGATTGATCTTGATCCCCTGAAAAGGTGAAAGATACTTTAGAAGAGAAGATCTCGAAGATATGCTTCAACAACTAAGTATGGCTGGCAACTCTATACTTGGTTAAGTCAAATATTCAAGAAGCATGGTGTTGATAAAATTACAAGCATGGAAAGAGAAGATTACTCTCACAAGACATAAAGGTAGTACCTTTAATAATATAATAATAGATAGTGAGATTATACTTTACCGAATAGTACATTCACTTTACACACTTTGTATATAAAGTGAACTTATTTTTCATCCACTAACTTTATCTATTATAATATTATTAAACCAAGTACCTTTGTCTCCTTCTCCACTCCATCAAACCGGACACCATCTTGCTTATATATACGAATGCATGGAAACATGCTAAGTATGCGAATAGATAGAGTTGAACACTGAAATCTCATCTGTTGAGAATTAGAAGAGTTAGCATTTTACTTTCAGTGTAACAAACTTGTTCATGTGTTGAACATCTTAGACATTAGTTGTTTAAGATTAGCTTGGTCTATGTGTTAGACAAATTTAGTTGCCAGCTTTTATTGAACTTAGATTTTTCACATCTAGTTCATGTAATTCTTGATTTACATCAATAAGAATTATATAAAAGTAAACTGTGTGTCTCTTAAATTTTAAATAGCTAAAGTTTGTATTCAACCCCCCCCCTTCTACAAACATTTGTTGTTGTAGTATCCATTCGGGACCAATAGTAATTTTGAAAAATAAAAGACGAAATGTGACATTTTTGGTAAAACGTATTGAAGAAATTTCTAATGTACCCTTCTTTATGTAAAATGATAAACAATTGAGCAAAAAAGGTTTTTTTACCCTGTTTTTAAAATAATAGAAAGAAGTTTTGTGACACTTTGAACTTGAAATTCTTCATGAATACTTGATGAAAAGTTATGATTATTCAGAGTACAGAAATGTAACCGCATCGTCTATAAACTAATGCAAAAGTAACAACTAAAAATGAGATCAAAGTGACTCGAACATCCAAAACAATAAGAGAGTTTTGAATGGTTTCAATTTAAAAATATCAGACTTTAACTAGCGATTTCTTGGCCTACACTTGATGAAGATTCTTGAACGTGGTGTCATGTGAAAGATAAAAAGAGTTGCAATGATCTATAAAAAGAATTAGGTAAAACGATCAAGACTTCAGCAAAAAAGTCAATAGAATGTCTGTCATGTTTTCTTTAACTTTTTGAACAAGTTATGAGTTAAGAAATAGACATAATACACGTTTTTGTAAACATTAAATGGACAGAAGTGTAAAAAAATTACATATTATAATGAAACATTAAAAAACAATATAGTTATTTAATAACTGTAACTCTTAATAGTAAATAAGATTAAAAAAAATACATAATCATATAGAAAGTAGGTAATATGAATGATATTATCTTTTAAGCGTGTTAATTTTTTAGTATCTTGCTAGCTTACATTATGTGATTTTAGCATTAATCAAGTTAGGTGGCATCATGTAAAAGAGAAGTATTTTGGTTTTTCCGATGTTTAGTTACTAAATAAGTTTGTAAGTATAACATCATTTTACTTAGATTAGAGTTGAGTTCAAATAAAAAACATATTAAGGTAGTAAATATAAGGAGAAAGGAGGAGATGCTACTTGGCATTCTTAGTCAAATGGTATTAAGGATATCATATAAAATAATTCTCTCTCCTTATTACACATAACAACCCACGTTCTCCACATCCAATTTAATTTTTACGCAGCCCTAGAACAATCGGTTCCCTTTTCAAAATCATCGCACCCACTGCCTTTATCGACGGCGTTCGCCTTCCGATGTCATCGGCGACCACCTTCCTCCATCGGCGACCACTTCCTCCATCGCGACCATCTTCATCGCCGTCCTCTGCAACCTCCTTCCCGAACGACGTTGCCGACCTCCATATTTCAGTCGTTTTTGAAGTCTTTCGCATCAGATCTGCCATCGCCGACCTCCATTGCCACATGTGAAGCCCGTCGCCGACCCTGTAACGTTGCCGACCACCACCGCCTCATGAAAACCCACATCTGATGATCCTGCAATAGTTGTTTTGTGCATCGCCGACCACCACCGCCGCTGCATCACCATCGCCGATGCATCACCACCGCCGCCGTTCATCCAGTCATTGTGCATAAGGTTTTATTATTATGTGCATAAAATGGTTGTAAGTTGTGCATTAAACGTAATATGTGAATCAAAGGGTTGTATTGTGTGCATCAAATGTTTGTACTTTATTCATAAATGTAATATGTGAATCAAAGGTTGTATTGTGTGCATCAGGATGTTATACTTTATGCATCACATTGTGGCCTGAGATTTTGGCCGGCCGGAAAAATTATCCGACTCACGTTTTCGCCGGAACTATTGTAGTTGTTAGTAACTGTTTATGTTCTGACTCTTGTTGGGTAAATTTACCATTTTAACCTTTTTAATTTTTTTTAAATCTGAAAATTCGGTTATTTCTAATGACTTTTTGTTTGACTTTTGACTCAATTCTGTGATCCAGAATTCTCCTTACATTTATTTTTAACTATCGTATAACCGTTAAAATGTTCACTTTGTAATTATTTATTTTAAATTTTGATCGTCTAGGTTTTAAGTTTTAACCTCTTAAATTTTTTATTTCTCTTTTTACTTCAGTTTTACTATTTTTTACCAATCTCGTGTAATTAACCAATCAAAATTTTGCATTATATATATAGAAGTTTATTCAAAAACTATTGTTATTGCGATATTCGAGAGAACTATTTGTAACCATCATTAATGACTCATTAATAGCAGTATTTAAGTTTATTTATATATTTACCCAAGAGTGAATTCTGTCCGAGTGGACCAGTGAGGCGTGATTTATTTTTATGATATATCACTCATGAGTGCATTAATGAGTCATTAACATTATTAGCATTGATTTATTTTAATCAATGACCAACATGCACAGTTCTCTCAATAACAATGGTTCATTTAGGAATCGCTCTTAATGTGAGAACAATTTGAAATTACCATTAATAACTCGTTAATTGGAGTATATATATATATATATATATATATATATATATATATATATATATATACACACACACACACACCTAACCGTGAATTACGTTCGGATAGATAAATAATTATTTATGATGCATGATTTTCCAAAATACACCTTAGTAATTAAATGTTGATTTATTTTAATCAAGTGTCAAGATTGCTTCTTGCGGTTTCATAATAAGAATATTTTCAAATAAACTCATATATATTTCTATTTTTGTTGTTATATTAGTATAATTTTTATCATTTATGATCATAATTAATAAACTTAACTCATTGTTTATTATGAACTTAAATTAAACATCCTTTATAATAGATTTAAATTTTTTTATTTTTAACAAGAATAAATATGTGCATTGTAGCTTGTTGGCCCACTAGCGAGTTTGGCGGATAGTCTCACAAACACCATCACACCCCCTCTACCTCGCTAATTTCCATCCCTTTTAGCTTCCATAATAGGCTCACTCCTCCTCTCTCTCTTTTTCTTTCCTCTTTCTTTCTATCTTTTTCATCTCTCACATTTGATTGAAAAGTTAATGGGATGAGAAAACGAGTGTAGTGAGGTTAGAAAAATAGAAAAAGATATTGTAAAAAAGTGATGTAACAAGAAATATGAGTATAATGGATGATCGTAGAGAGATGGTCGTTGTAGTGTTTTTAGGCGACAACATAACCACTGAAAATGTATAGGTTTTGTGTGTGTTTTGAAGTTCAATAATAAAAATAATTTAATATGTTTCTTTAATTAAAACTGGCACTTATATAACTAACTAAAACCCCAAAATTGGCGAAAATAGCATATCAACATCAATTTTGAGATTAAAACACTTGAAGAAAAAAAGTAAAATATTGAACTTAAATAAACTGTAAACGATAAACATAAGGTTTGATAATTAAACTAAGTTACAACATGATTTTACCTTATTAATCTTGAATCCTTACTGATACTAATGAATAGGAAATTAGGAATTACCAATGATCGAAGGGGCATGTGTGGTTTCTATATACTACACTTATCTTCGTAAAACGTATCCGAACTCAAAAAAGCCCTAAAGTAAGAACTGATGACTAAACCTATCAAAACTTTAATTAAACAGGTTACGTCATATTTCCGAAAAGAAAATTTGAAAGAAGAAATAACAGCTAAGGTAAATGTATCTAGGGGGCTATGCCCTATTTGAGTTCTTGTACACACTCTTGGGCTCCAAGCTCATTAAACCTTTTAAAACATCCTAAACCTAAGAAGTATTAATGCTCTAAATGAAATAACAATCTAGTGAAGACCCGAAACAAGTACAATACAAATCCTTTTAAATTAATAATAATTAAAGTCGTAATATTACATCTTATATATATAATTTGAAAACCGGCATTACAGTTGCCATTGTGGTCAGGCACTCAGGCCCACAGGGCCGGCCCTGAGAACCGCCTACGCTCTACGTGGAGGCCTCTACACATAGATTTTACAAGTCCACTTCGTTCTTTCTAGCATGACCATTTTTAGTTTTCAATAGTTTCCATCAACCAAATCACACCGATGATTTTTTCAACCTCTTTATTTTTTTAACAACTCCTAAATATATTTAAATCTAGTTCACAACAAAACTCAAACATATAACTGTAGATCATAAACAGATCAAACATAAACTAACTCCATACTACTAGGTTATTAAATATTTATTAAATAAACCTCTTATGTTCAATCCTTATTAAATAAAGTTTTTTCTGATATTTACTTTACTTTATAAGAAAAAGAAAATTATTCTGCGAGAAGGGAATTAATTGCAACGGGTTTCAGTTGACTAACATAAATGAGAGAGGCAGAGATCTGTAACAATTAAAACCAACACAGGTGAAATCTCTCTCTCTCTCTCTCACACACACACACTCTCTCTCTCACACACACGCACTCTGTATATATCTCTCAGCCATGGATGTCATAATCAAGCACATGATCCGAAACAAGTGAACATAAAAACGAGAAGTCAAGCTTCAGTAAAAAAAAACGATGATATGTTCATAATCACATTCTTTAATCTTCAACCTTGAGCAACTGCCCATAATTCCGTCAGAATCCACTGACAGGTTGTGTATATTAGGGCCAACCAATCGACTACAAGAAGCAATCACCACACCCTCCCTCCCTCAGACGTACGATTTGGTTTTATCTATCTCTTTTCTTCATGATTAACCCACCCTCACTTCAACCAGATACATCGATTCTTGGCTCAAGATCTTCAACATTTTAAGGTAATTCCTCCTTCAATCTCCTTTCACTCCATGCTTATGATGTATGAGGCGTAATTTCTTCTGTTTGATCGCTTCTTGAGTCTTGTTTTTGTTTCTCTCGAGAAATTTAAAAACTGAATCATAATGTCCGTCGTGTCCAATCAAATTTCCTTCAAATGCATCATTGGATATGTGTACTTGGTTAATGACTTCTACTTATGAATCATGATTGCGTGAATTGACGATTAAACACTTAAGTATGTATTCTGAAAATCATGGAGATCATAGAGATGTAGGGTTTAGCACTCAAACCCTAAGATTACAGAAAACGATTGAACGTATAATTCCTCTGTTTTTATGTCATCGATTACATGGCAAGACAATAATGAATTTGTCTGTGTATGCAGCAGATTAAATCAAACTTCATTTGATTATGATGGAGGACAGAAGACTGAACATTAACCGGCCACTTCTGTCTGTGAGGCGATTTTCATCTATACCAGTCTCACAGAAGAATGAGACTAGAGAAAACACAAGTTACCTTCCTGTTAGACCACTCATAGAATCTTGTAATACTGAATCGACATCAGACCCAATGATGAACAGTGGAAGTATTCCTTTTGGGTGGGAACACAGTCCAGGAAGAGCCAAGAATAAACAAACTCAAGCCAAGGAAAACACTCCCAGTCTTCCAAAGCTACCTCCAGGTAGGTTTTTAAAACCGATAAAGAAAGATTTAGGTAACATTAGTCAAGATCCCAATGTTCCAAAGATGAATAGATTTGAACGCTCGAAATCGCTAAAGAGAGAAGGTTCTGGTTCTCTGAATGCTGACAATGAAGATGATGATAGTGAAGCCTATATGGATGCACTTGATACTCTTTCACGAGCTGAAACTTCATTCTATAATTGTAGTGCTAGTGGTGTAAGTGGGCATGGATCAGATGTGAGACCATCTGGGATTCTTAAAGCAGATCCAAGAATGCGTGATTTCATGATGGGTCGTTTTCTTCCAGCTGCAAAGGCAATGGCTTCAGATGTACCTCACCATAAGAAAAACATCACTAAAGAAAAGCCGCGAGAAGTGAAGAAGTTGGTGAATGTGGATAACAACAAGCAGCAGCTCAGATATGGACCAAACTTCTTGCAGGATGTTGGTTATGATAAAGAGGAAGAAGAAGACGATGATAGCGATTGTGATTACAATGAACATGGAAATGGTTCATCTAAATTTTGTGGATTATTTCCACGTTTTTGCCTTGCAACTCCGGTTCATGGAATGTGTTCAAGGGCCAGATTACCAATGTCTCCTGCTAATAGAACTCATGCAAGCTCTTCTTCTAGTAGTTCTTACAGAGAAACTGAAAATGAGGTATCTAACTATCTATTTAGATCACCTTTTCCCAATGCTTGTTATTTTAACTAATCATTGCTGATTAACCATTCTGTTCTTTTTATCTTAGCCTGCCAGGAATGCTGTATATAAGCATAGATCATTAAATAGTATTTGGAAGCACGAGTCATCTGAAACTGCACATATGGAAGGATCAAAACTGTACACTCGTCTGCAGGGGCGTGGGATTTCAATTAATCTCAATAAATCGTTTCAATCTAGTGTTTCTGAGCGAAGTGATTCAAGTTCAAAGAGAAAAGGCATAAGCTTCAAGGAGTTACTAGCTGATAAGAACACGAGTGAAACAGAAACAGACGACCAAGATTCTATCATTGAGAAGACTCTTTATGTGGTGGATGTTGTGCATGTGCCCAAACCTCCAAAACAGAAGTCACTTCCATCAAGCAAAAAACCACAAACAGATACTCCTAGTGTCTCAAAGAAATCATGTGATTCAAAACATGATTTCAAAAGTACCTCGAATTTCTCCTGTGACTCAAAACATGATCTCAAATCGAAAAAGCATACAACCTTCTGGGAAGATTCTGAAGTAGACTTCGATACACATAAAGAATATGCCAGTTGTGATAAAAAGCTGAAAGGTTGTGAAATAAGGGATGCTGAGCGCCCTGCTCCCCCGCCACTGCCTAAAACACCATCAGACTCGTGGCTTTCTCGTGCATTGCCTTCTGTGTCTTCCAGAAGCGCACCCCTGAGGTGGAACCCGTCAACCAACACATTTGCTGATGATCAGAAATCTGATGAAAACATCCAGTTAAGATGTACCCCGGTAAATAGATTATTATTATTATTATTTTCTTTAAGTTTACTAGGTGCTTCTGTAAACTTAATACCCACAATCTCTCCATTTTCTCAGGGACAGTTGAATCCGATTCAAGAAAATTAGACGGTGCCGCTGCTGTTTCGAATTTGTTCTTCTGTGCATATGTTTTGGATGAAAAGTTCATCAAATCGAATGACTTGGTGATCATAGATTTGGTTATTCTTTTTAGAGGGATTAATTTCTTTAATTTTTTTCCCTTTGTAATTAAAAGGTGAATGAATAATAAAGAAATGTACATTGTAGAGCTTCTTTCATAATAAAATGTAGTTACAGAAGACTTGTCTTCCCTTGTTAGAAAGATATATAGACATTTCGTAGCATTTGTCAAATTTGCCAAATTGCATAAAACAACATACATTTGTATAATACTTATTTTATAACAATCATTTTACAATAAAAAATTACCGAAAAATTATACTATATAACATTTACTAGGAGAATGAATAGTGTTATTTTTGTCTTTTTCTATAATTACACAATATATATAATATGGGCTGTAAAATTAGTCAATGACAGTCATAGCCTAATGAATAGACACAATCACCTTGGTGTTCCTCATTTTTATATGCCTTTTTTTTGTTGCTTTTTTTAAACCTAAATATGTATCAAGTCGAGTATAGTTTTAATTTTTGCGTTATGTTGTTTTTTTACTTGAATATTAATTTTAATAAATTATTACTATTTTAATCAAAGTAAAGTGAATTAGTCATAATTTTTGCTGCTTTTTCTATTTTTAGTTAAATATTTGTTTAAATAGGTTATTAGAATTTTATTAAAAGTAGAAATAATTAGTCGTTTAGAATAAAATCGTAATGCTTAAAAATTCAGTTTTTATGGTTTAAAAATAATATATATCCATGAAAGTTTTTATTAATTTAATATTTATCAGTTTTTCGTATATATTTATTTATTATTACTTTGTTTTACTATGGTTGCTCTATTGTATATATCATTTTTTTTCATATTTATCCGAATTGTATAGATTTTTGTACTTTAGTGAATATAAATAAAATAAGACATCCCGTGAATTTTTGGATACGAAAAATATTTTATAAAACTAATATGATGAATAAAAAGATTCAACGTGTATAGAAATTATAGATATTTCATAATCCCGCAGCGAAACGCGGGTAACAAATCCTAGTTGGTTATATATGTTAAAGATGGAAAAAAATGTGGTTAAAAGAGGTTATACCAAATGGCCTTTGGCCTAGCGATATCAAGGTGTTACTAAGATGTCTCTTCCTCTTAGAGATTGAGGGTTCAAGTCCTGTTAAGAACATAAGGTGTAAATTAGGTGGGTGTGTGTGTGTTTGTCGTTCAAAAAAAGAGGCTATTATTTTTTAAGAAGTTTTTCTCGGTTATTGCTCCTCTTGGGGGCGTCGAGCCTTTGGCTCAGATATACGTGGTCTAACCGTTGGCTGTTTCCAAAGCATTCCTGGCATCCTTAGTTGAAATCCAGTAAGACTCGAACCCTTGACCTCCCCTACATCACTACGTGGGACAAATGCTTTACCAGGAGATGGTTTAAAAGAGGCTATTATATTTAAGGTGTACTTTCTGAAAGTGTATTGAAGTTGACACCTTTTGCTATTGTATATATCCGACTTTCAAAACTACCATTTAATGTAATGAACTTTCTATAATTACCACTTGACAAACATGTTAGCTACACAACAGGTAATCGGCATTTTCTTTTATTTTTACTTTTTATAACTATAATATTTGACACCTCATTAAATTTTGTCACCTCATAATATTCAAGAACATCTTCATCTCCAAAAAGATGAACATTCAATGTGTTCTTCCTTCAAGTGATATTCTAAAAAAAGAATCAAATAGAAAATCATATGGATACACAATGAACGTATGAAGATCTGATTCATATCTAGGAGAAGATATGAAAACCCTGAAACACAAACAGATCTGGAAGAAATGGAAACCCTAAAACACAAGCAATTCATCGTCATCTTAAGCCATAAACAGAACGCCAAACATGGAAACCCGAAAACACAAACATGTGAAATCGAAAAACCACACAGATGAAGCCTTCGATGAACACAAACATGTTTTAAGAAAAAACCCATACAATCGAAGATCACAAACCCTTTGAAGAGAAATCAATGTACAGTGTTGCAAAACTCGGTCAACTCGGCGAGTACGAAGCCTTCGATGAACACAAACATGTACTCAGACACTAACCGAGGCGAGTTAAGGTAAATCGGTCAATTACTCGGAACTCAATCAAACTCGGCCTAACTCGGTCAAAAAAAATTTGGTTTTAATTAGCCAGGTTGCTTTCTTCTTCCATTTTTATCTACCGCCCCTTACTTTCTTCCTCCGATTGAAGAAAAGCCACAAAATTGATGGCCGATTGAAGATTAAATCGTGTATCTTATGGTCCTTCTTCCATTTGATGCTAACAAAAGAATGTTTTATTGAAGTATTTGAATTTTCAAACAATTATGTTGTTGTTTTTAAACATATATATTGGATGCTATGAACAATCATCTTTATGTTCGATTACTTATGACTTATGAACATGCTATATGTATAATTTTCAGAAAACTTAATTAAGAAATCCCAATCCGAGTACTCCCCGAGTACTCCCCGCCTAGGCCGAGTACTTGCTACTCCCCGGTCGGCCGCTCAAGTAGCGCCTAACGATTTTTGCAACATCGTCGATGAACACACAGATGAATCCATGGGGTTTTGTTCGAAAAACACATAATAGGTCTGTCAAACAAGAAGCAATGTTCCAAATGGAAACCCTCATCAAGAAATTCGTTCAAATTGATGAAATCGAAACCCCCATTAAGAAAAAGTTCAAAACTAACGTATGAAATTGTAATACCACTAACAGAATCGCCACTGAAGAAAACCCTCGAATTCGTATGAAGATGAAGATGAATCGATGAACAAAACTAATTGAAAAACTTTGAAATCATAGATGAAGAAAACCCCAAATAAAGAAACCCGAATATTAGATGAGATAAAAACCTTAATCGAAACTAACCTTTGAACCTTAATCGCCACAAGAACCCTAATCACCAAATTGAAATAGAAATTTAAAAATCGGAGTTTGACAGCCGATGGTGATGGTGGTGGTGGTGCCAAAAGTTGGTGGTGGTTGTGCTAGACGGAGGTGAGAAATGACCAGATCGAGTTCTCTATAAACATGATATTAGTTTTATTTTGAATTAATTTTATGTATGAAATAACACATTACTTGCCACATCATCTTACATGTAAGCAAACACTTGTGCCACATCATCTCTTAACCTGCTACAATAGGTTAGATAAATCATTTGGTAACTTCTACGAGTTTGGTATATTAAATGGTAGTTTTTGAAGTTGGGTATATATAATAGCAAAAAGTGACAACTTTATTACACGTTCAGAAACTAAACTCTTATATTTAGTATATATAAAGTAATCAAATAAAATAATGTTAGAGGTGGTTGAAATCTTGACATTGTTTATATATAGGTGCTATATTAAAACCCTAGAAATTATGTCTTAGGATCCTTAAGACCTCGTTTATATTGTCTAAGAAGAAAGAGAACGAATGCATGATTTGAAATTAAAGAAAAATTTATAGAAATGAAGAAAGTTTATGTAACACCGGCTTTCACGAGCTTAAAATTCGGAATAATTTAATCTTTTTAATCATATTTACCAAAAGCATGCAAATGTTTTGAATTCGTTCAAATCGATGAAATCGAACCCCCATTAATAAAAAGTTCGAAACTAACGTATGAAATCGTAATGCGACTGGTAGAATCACCACAGAAGAAAACCCTTGAATTGGTATGAAGATGAAGATGACTCGACGGACACAAATAATTGAGTAACTTTGAAATCATAGATGAAGAAAACCCCAAATCAAGAAACCCTAATCTTATATGAGATAGAAACCTTAATCGAAACTATCCTTTGAACCTTAATTGCCACAAGAACCCTAATCACCAAATCAAAATAGAAATTTTAAAAATCGGAGCCTGACAGCCGATGGTGATAGTGGTGGTGGTGCCGGAAGTCGGTGGTGGTGGTGGTTGTGCCGGATGGAGGTGAGAAATGACTAGATCAAGTTCTCCGGAAACATGATATTAGTTTTATTTTGAATTAATTTTAAATATGAAATAACACATCACTTGCCACATCATCTTACATGTAGGCAAAAACTTGTGCTACATCATCTCTTAACCTGCTACAATAGGTTAGATAAATCATTTGGTAACTTAAACGAGTTTAGTATATTAAATGGTAGTTTTTGAAATTTGGTATATACAATAAAAAAAGTGACAAATTCTACACTTTCAAAAAATTAAACCCTTATATTTAGTATATATAAAGTAATCAAATAAAATTATTTTAGAGGTGGTTGAGATCTTGACATTGTTTATATAAAAGTGCTATATTAAAACCCTAAAAAGACAATATGAAAAAGTGACAAGTTCGATAATCTTTCAGAAAACTAAACCCTTATATTTAGTATATATAAAGTAATCAAATAAAATAATGTTAGAGGTGGTTGAGATCTTCACATTGTTTATTTAAAATTGCTATATTAAATCCCTAAAAATTATGGCTTGGGATCCTTAAGACCTCGTTTTATATTGTCGAAGAAGAAAAAGAACGAATGCATGATTTGAAATTAAAGAAAAATTATCATATAGAAATGAAGAAAGTTTAATTAGTAGGATAAACTAAAAGTTACTAGAGCTTTTCTTACGGTGAAAAAATTTTATATCTTACAAAGATATCTTTCATTCTTAGACAAGTTATAAAGATAAAAATAATTAGGTGCTCTATAACCTTTAACGCCTTGCTCTCAAGTTTAAGAAGGGAAGAAAAGAAAAAAGAAAATTTTCACTTCCAAATCCTCTCATATTTAGACCACCCCATCCAAGGGATGGATGGCTCGGGCTCTCCATGGGTTCCAACCCACACCATCGCCGCCCCTGTGGGCTCACTCGGGCTCCACCTCCTTCGGGCTCCCCTCTCGACCTCGGCTCCATTTTTTTTATTCCAACGGTAATATAACGGCTAGTTTAGTTTTTTTTAACCTTTATTCCATATATATACCACACTCTCACATCCATTTTTATCTCTATTTTCATTTCTCTCTTCATTTCCCTCTTCATTTCATTTCTACAAAATGAGCCAACAAAAAAGCATCAAAATACACCACGCAATTCGAAATCGAAAGCCGGAAGCTCGCAACCCCCGGAGAATATGTTCAATATGACGCTACCGCCTTCAAACTTTTATGGCAACATACAACAAAAACCATTGTATTCACCCGGGTTTGGAGCATATCAACAAGGCGGTTATCAACAACAGTGTGGTTTTGGTCAATTCCAACAAAGTGGCGGATCATTTACACAATTAATCAATCAAACTACATACCCGGCTAACGATGACGTGGCCGTCAACTTGGATGACGAGGTGGATCTTGCGGATGAGATTCAGGAGACTCAACCGGAGATTGTTCCCGAGACACGGGACAAAAGAAGCTACAAGAATAGGATAAAAGCGGCTACGTGGTTTCCCGACGAAGAGGTGGCGTTAGCAAATGCGTAGGTTACCATATCCGAAGATAGTATCCTTGGCAGCAATCAAAGCTCGGGTATATTTATTTCTAATAGTTAATACTTATTATTATATTATATATTTTTTATATGTTTGTTAATATATATATATATATATGTGTATTATATTATATACTAATTTATATTATATATATATAGTTGTATCTTTGCTAATTAATATTTATAATATGTAGGTAAGTTTTGGAACGCGGTATTGAATAATTTTAAAGAAAGACGTCCCGGACAACATCAACGCACCAAAGACCAAATCTATTCGTTATGTAATGTTTAAAATCACAAATTAATTAAATTACTTAAATTATTTCCAACAAAAAATAAAAACCAAAAATTAGATATGTGATGTCTCAAGATGGATGCAGGTGTTTGTGGGATGATGTGGGATGGGAAGGGAGAAATGATGTAGCGCTAACGTGACAGTGGGATGACATGGGTTACCTAAAGATAGATGCGGTTGGTCTTACGATGAAGAAACATAATATAGAATAAGCTTATGTTCCTCTTTTTAATCTCTCAATTTTTTTCCTCCTTAAATGAAATTTGAGAACACGTATTTTTTTAGTTTTATTTCAAATCCTTCCCTTTCCTTCGTAAAGAAACTCGAGAACGGGATGTAAAAACGTGAGTTCAAGTTCCGGTAATTAAGTGGGTCTGTATTTGTCTGTTATGTTAGAAGATAAGGTGAGGATCCTCTCATGTTTGAGTCAAACATGACACATCACGTTCTCTCACAAACTTGAGACTGGACCCTACAAAGGGGATCCTAGGGGATTCTTTTTTGACTAATATAAGGATCTACTCTCATGTTTGTGAGAAAATATGATGGATCATGTTTGAGTCGTGAGGATCAGAAGAAGATAAAATAAAATAATTGAATTGCCATAACATTAAAAACTAGAACCCCTTAAATTTGTGAAGACGCAAAGTTAAGCCCTCGTCTTTTCCCTCCCAGAACCGGCCAGTAGCATCTCCGAAGACATTTGAGAAGAGCAGTAGAGAGAGAAAGAGAGATGGAAGGGATGTCTAGGTCACCACAACCACCGGGTGGGAGTTACAGTAACGGCAATAACCACAACCAGCACAGCGGCGGCACGGCACAAAGGGATCATTTCAGGTCCCGCAAGTCCTGTCAGAGCGGCGGCAGGTCCCGTAGGGTTCACGGTGCCCAGCTTGGAATAGAGGCACCTCCTTGTACCGATTTTGATAAGGCTTACTTTCAGTCTTACTCTCACGTCGGTATTCACGAAGAGATGATCAAGGTACTGCTGCAACTATCCCCTCTTCTTTTGATTCCAGTTTCTTTTTTCTTTCTTTTTCATATACAAGCCCGCATTGTCGATTTTGTTTATGTCATTGTGGTCTACAGTAAGATAATCGTAATTTTGGTACAGATTCATACCCTAATTTTACTAATACATGGTCTCTTGGCACTTTTGGCCTTGCTCGTGGCCTTTAGAAATTTCCGGCTTCTTGCCTGCAAAGATGACTGACTATTGAAGTTTTTTTATATTTGGATTTCTAGAAAGTTCCTGTGTAACTGTATTCAACTGGAACTACGAGTTTTCACCATTTACATGAAGTAATGGCATGTTATACCTAGATTCAAGTAGGGAAGTGGAACCATTATTATGGTTATAGACGACTATTTACCATTATAAGATAAATGAATTGGCCGACTACATCTGTCTAGGGGACTCACAAGTTCATATACCAATTTTTGTCTTGAATTCGAGGTGAATCCATTGATGCATTATAGCACCTATAAAATTATACAATTTTAACATTTAATATAAGGATCCTTTGTAACACCCCTCACTTCCGACAATCGTAACCTTGCTGTTACACAACGTAGGTAGTGAGTCAAAGTCTTAAATACAAGAAATTGCACAACTTACAGAAGGTTAACTGAACATCATGCACAAAAGATGAGTCAAACATATTAACGCGCGAGTGACTAGGAAATATCAACACCAAATGATAATCGTCATCAACCAGCATGATGGAATAGTCAATAAAATGAGTATGTGTTGTAAGATCAACGAGTTCCATCACAAACTTCTTAAATGGCACTCAGCCTTACTGCCTTAGTCATGAAAGCTAGAATCAAAATCATGATTGTAACACAAATCTTTCTTCTCACATGTGAGAATACATCGTTCTTGGACTAAACATTTACTTGGATCTATCACTCGAACAAAATCATATAGATGGCCTCGGTTATAGTCTCAAAGGACTCCTTGCCTTGCAATAATGCCATATCTAGTTTACTTGTCACCGAGCACAATTACTTATTCAGGCCTTCAGTTGTTGTGATGAAAGACTCTGATAGGAAATAGAACAGTAATGTATTTAGAGGGACTAAAACAGTAAATTAGTATTATTACTAAATAGAGGAGAGGGAGTCGATTAGGTTAGGCAGAGAAATCAGTACGTATTGGCTCTTGTTAGTCGGCTCGTTGCCTTTGGCAATCGAGAGAGGGCTTTGCCCTGGATCAGTCATCCGGTTGTGGATGATTAGGGTTTATCATTGTAATTCAATTTCAGTATATTGTTCTTAATTCAATCAGTATTTGCTATTCGATTTCTCAATCTCTATCACTGGTCCGACCTGCTCTAGACCTGCCGTTTTGCATCAGTCGATCAGTTCTCCAGCAATCGATTATATTCAGCAATCTCTTTGAACAATTGCTATTTCATTCAGCAATCGATTTCAGCAATCGATCCTTGCAATTTCAGATTCATTTTTCGTCTCGTCCTATTGAAGCATCGCTCTATTCGGGGAATTTTTGGGACTCTATCGATTTAGCAGCAGTTCTCGAGTGAGCTTGTCGACTGGAAATCAGTGTTCAACTGTCGGTTTCAGCTATTACTCCTTGCCATCGCTTTCTTCTTCAGCAATCGATCTGTTCTCGTCAATCAATTGCAACATCGATATGTTTTTTGGATCCACTCGTAGTCCCTGTAAGTATTGTTGTTTCCCATTCCTTCAGCATTCGATCGGTTCTGTTTGGTTCGTGTTGTCGATTTGGGTATTGTCGGTCATTCTTCGGTCGTTGCTTCTCCTGTTGCTTATTGAATGTACCGATTTTAATTTTGGGGTTTGCTGTCGTGATTTCTGCTGGAGGGATCTGCTATTGGAATTGCCACACAGTATTGCATTTTGTTTGCTGTCCAATTGAGGCTCTGTTTATTGATTTGACTGTTGAATTGGAACCTATCGATAGTATTTTGTAAGCTCTCGATTGTGGTTTGGACCTGCTGAATTTGCTTTTGGGTGGTGCTGCTCACAATTACTGTTGGTTGGATCTGTGATTTGACTTACAACACCTTATAGTTACTTGCTGTCAGATTGAGGATTGGTCTTGATTGGATTACTTGGTTCTTCTTGTTGATTTCTATGGACACTCGATCTATTCATGCTCGATTGGATATTCATGATGCGCAGATTCAACAACTCCAATTTAATGTTTCTGCATTTAGAAAAAGGTGGGAAGCAGATCGAGTTGAAGAAAGGGAATTTCGTAAGGTTATGTTGGAATGGGTAAAACAACGAGACCCTGATTTTGTTTGGAAGGGAGATCGAGGTCCCGAGAATGTTTCCGATTCTGATGGGGGTGTGAAGGGTCCTGTTAGTGATGGTGGCAATGGTGTCTCTAGTGGCGATTCTCATGAGCTTCATGTTGGGGAATTCATTCCAGATGTATCTCCGATTCTGAAAGAGAATAGAGCAATTTTGTTGCACCTACGCCTATTCTCGAAACCACACTCAAGCCACCGGAGCAAGAAACGGGACCTACGCTAACCGCTACAGAGGACTTTATTCGATATTCCACTGTTTTGGTTCTACAGTTACACTCCGAGACTCCATTCACCGTGAAGTATTTAGCAAATCATGTCTTGGGTTGTGCACATAAGGTGCTTGATGAATGTCTAACACCAACTTGGGTTAGAAAATTGATGATGGCGATTCTGTATGTCGTTTTGTGTAAAGTTCTTTGTTACATGGTGCTTGTTTCATGATCACCAACCTTTGGGTCCTCCTGAACCGCTGAAACCACCCGATCATGGTCTCGTTTGGAAGCAAGTCTTGAGGACAAGACTTTTTCGAAGGCGGGAGTAATGATAGGAAATAGAACAGTAATGTATTTAGAGGGACTAAAACAGTAAATTAGTATTATTACTAAATAGAGGAGAGGGAGTCGATTAGGTTAGGCAGAGAAATCAGTACGTATTGGCTCTTGTTAGTCGGCTCGTTGCCTTTGGCAATCGAGAGAGGGCTTTGCCCTGGATCAGTCATCCGATTGTGGATTATTGGGGTTTATCATTGTAATTCAATTTCAGTATATTGTTCTTAATTCAATCAGTATTTGCTATTCGATTTCTCAATCTCTATCACTAATTATAGGAAATAGAACAATAATGTATTTAGAGGGACTAAAACAGTAAATTAGTATTATTACTAAATAGAGGAGAGGGAGTCGATTAGGTTAGGCAGAGAAATCAGTACGTATTGGCTCTTGTTAGTCGGCTCGTTGCCTTTGGCAATCGAGAGAGGGCTTTGCCCTGGATCAGTCATCCGGTTGTGGATGATTGGGGTTTATCATTGTTTAATTTCAGATTACTCTTCCTATTTCAATCGATAGTTGCATATCCAAGTTCTATTTCCTATCAGACTCCATATTTATTATCACTGAAACACAATCACCTGGAAGGTCCGTATACTACATAGGGACATTAGATGTATAGATTAGTAATAACTTTGCATAGATGCCACAAAAACCCATGAATTGATATAATACCTGTAGTCCTGTAATATTGACGCTAATAATAATAATACCACATGGGCTAGCCAGTCAGCCAGTGATATAACACTTCATGCAATTCCAAAGATGAAAGGAAATGTCATACGTTATGCACAAATAATTTGTAGCTCTTCATTATCATGAATGTTGTTCGACCTTGACCAGGGGTGTAATCGAGCCGAGCCGATACTGTGTCAAGCTTGACCTCTACTCAGTCCTAAAACACGAAGCTCGAAACTCGACTCGAGCTCGGCCGAGTTTAATGTTTCAAGCTCGAGCTCGACTAAATCTATGTATAATCATATTCAAAATAATATTTACAATTTAATGCAACACAAAAACAGTAATTTATGCTTGGTTTGAAGCCTATCAACATTGTTTATAAATGAATTAAGAGTATTACAAAGCCTAAACAATAATCTGTATGAAAGAATAGATTGATTGGATAAATCAATAAAAGACCTGTTAGTAACATATTTATAGTTTTATGGTTATATGGTAGACATCATCATGCCCATTTTAAATACAAATTAGTGAAATATTATTTCTCCTGTTAGATTCTTCCTCTTTTCCAAAATAGGCAGAAGTGAACAAAAACAATGTGATTGATATATGACCGAGATATTATGTAGTCAAATGTTTTTTTTAACTAAATATGTAGTTGGAAGAAGCATATAACTACTATGAAGTGAACAAAAACAGTGCGAGAAATATATTACCGAGTTAATGTGTATGTATTTGAAAATTTATTAATTAAATATATAGCTGGAAGAAATAGATAACTACTATGACAATTTTCTGTTGTTTGCCTACAAAAGATGTAGTCCAGAACCCCATTTCGTGTTGAGAGAAACTCTAGAATTTACACTTTCAGTTTCATATACTGCTCTGATTCACCAGAAATATGTATGATTTCTGGATATCTGACCATACCACATAAAGGGTCTTCTGACTCTTCTCATCTTGGCTGTCTGATCTTGTAATTAGATATTATCATTCAGAAACAGTAGATTGAAAGGACTCACTAAGACTGCCTTAAAATTCCACATGTTGTCACATATCACATCTCAATCCTGAGGAAAGACACAAGACTGCGAGTACTTATATTTGAGATATGCCTTCCAAACTTCAATAGAGTTTTAATTTAATTAAATCATCTAAATATTGGACAAACTATCTTCTATATTCAAAAATCATCGGTTGGTCAACAGCACTCTTCCCTACTTGATTAAGTCTTGGTCATCAATATTTAGTAGAAAGTCAACCTTGAAAATATAGAGAGAGAACATATTTGGAACAACAATCACAATTTAGTAATGAGTTACAGTAAGTTAGACAATGTTTTTCTTACCCGTATTGCATATCAAACAGCCCCCAAATCACGCAACAGGAGTATGATCAATATAGTGATTTAGTCAGAATATTGAACAAATATTAGTACTACCACTAGAGTTGACTTTCTGTGTATGGGAATTTCAGCAAGTTTCTGTACTTTGTTGAATTTGATTATGTAGAGGTAGACTATATCATTCAGTTATGATTCCTCCAACTGTAATTAATCTCGTCCATGAGTCTCACTCTTTGGTATTTACATTTTCCCATATTTGTGTACTTCCACTTGGTCTTTATACTGCAGGCTAATTATTTTAGTTCTGCAGGATCGTGTGCGGACAGAAACTTACAGGACGGCCATTTTACAACATCGCAGTCATATTGAAGGCAAAGTAAGAAAATATTCAAGGTTTTGTATTAAATTTTTATTATTAGTTCAAGCTGTGCACAGAACTTGTCGATTTGCAGAATGTATAGTATTTTTTTAGCTAATCAGTATGGTGCATGGTGAAGACGTAAAATAAGTATGTAGCATTGTTTAATTAATGTTTTAGGGTTTGATGTTGTTGGCCATTTTATACAGACATACTTTCATAGAACCATACTGGTCACAGTATCATGGTTTTTTTTGCAAGTTTCTTTCTGGGTTGGTCATCAGTCTTGTATGGCTTTCAGGTTTGATGTTTGTCTTATATATTTAATCGGTTAATAGTAAATGCAGGATCCGGAGTATGGTAAGATAATAGTTTTGTCCTTCACTGTTGAAAAATTTATGCGTAGACCCCTATTATTTTTAATGTTAAAAAAGGTTTTGTTCTTCCGTTTTGGTTGTTTCTGTTCCTCATCTTCTTTATACTATTGATTAATTTTTGTTTAAGTTATTATGAGTCTTACTAGTGATTCTAGGATGGGAATTTGCTTCATGATTTTGGCTATGGATATAGTGACAATTCAAGAAGGCGTATGGTTTACACATGTTATATGTTCGCTGGTTCATGGCACATATTTCTTGTAGTAATATAAATTCAACTTTGATGGGTTGATTAAGTCTTACAAGTTAGTTAGCTGATGCATTGTTACAGTCAGGTTACCACTGTAAATTCGTTGAACAGGAAACAATGATATTTCGTAATCAAAATAGGCAATATAGTACTGCCATGATGAATATAGGTAGCAATATTACTTCCATAACTACAGATAAGGATTGTGATATGTAGTTTAGAAAGCTAGATATTATTATTGATCTAGGATTTGGTAAGCATCACTGCAGAGAACTTTCCTCTGAAAGGTAGGTCATTCTGGATAGACGGTCGCCTCTCCAAAGCACATTGATTTTGTATTATTATGCATATTACTTGCACCATTTGAAATGGCGATGTTTTTAGGAGCTTAGTCTGATCCATATTTTGTGTTTCTCTCATGAATAGTTTGCATCTCATACTACTGTTGGACATTCATAATTCATGTAATTTTTTGACCTGTTAATATGTTTTTTCTTAACATTAATGAGTTGGCTAAATCACGTGACTTGCAATAGGAAAATACCAGCTTTAGCATTCTTATCTAGACAACTATGCCAAAATAGCCCATGATTCTTGTACTCCGAGTTAGAGATACGAGAGACTGAACAAAATTCCTACTTAATTATTCGAATCATTTTATATATGCTTATCTTCTATCCAGTTAAGACATAACTTACCATATAAATCGCTCATTTATATCCTGTCTTGCACATAATGTTTTGAAATAGCCACGTCTTCACATACGATTAAAGTAGACTGGACTGGTGTGGTCTGTATATGCTCTTTTTTCTTTTGTCCTTTTCTGTATATCAGGTCGTTTTAGGCTTTAAACAACCCTTGGGTAATCTTTCTCTCGTTAATTTAGAGGAATTTCGACCATAACTTGATTAATTAATAATTTCTAGTTTACATATAAGATCTATCATTAGGTGAACCCATTCTTGGTTCTTTCCATCTAGGTGTGATGAGTACACACTAAACTCATTCATTATAATTTTCTGGGAACTATGACCTGTCAAGCCTATTCATTTGTTTTATTCTATTTCCTGGCAAGGGTGTTTCTATTTTCGGGAAAAAAAGGGGGGGGGACTATTTCGTGGTCATAGAAATGCATGGACCACTTACTCTCATGATTATCTTCTTTTAGTAGGTTCTATATCATTATTCTCCACTAATTTCATATTGCTTCAAAATAAAACTAAAAACACCATACCCTCAGTGAGAAAATGGAATTGATCTTGTGGTGGGTATACCTGCCCTGGTGATATCTATCTATGCAGGTATCTCAGTCAAAGATCAAAAATTGGTCAAGGACCGAGATTTGAAATAGCAGTTGTTGCGGTGAGATATCGGTGGAATATCGGATTTTTTATATTATGTAGAACATATATATATATAATCAAAATCATAAAAAAAAATGAAAGGCATAGAACTCCCAAGTCAAAGTCATATAGGAAGAAAGAAGTGGTCTGTCGTATAGAAAAAAGAAAGAATAAGACCTCTATTTGTCGCTCGTACAAGAACGAAAGGTGTGTTAATTAGGTTTTAGGTCGAGAAATGGGCTATTAAAGTGGACAGAAGAAAATCTCGGCGAGATTATTGGTTCCGATATTTACAACCGAAATCTTCAACCGATATATTCCCTATGTCCGAGAACTGAGATCTCGCCGAGATCAACTGCACATATATTTATATTGAGAATTCCTTTTCTTTCACATAAAAGTCAGAAGAAAAAACCTGCATAATTCAATCCAAGCTATTGTATTCCACATTTTACTGTGTGTTAACTCTATTACGGATGTGGAAATAGTCTTGACTATTGTCTGTGTTTAACAATGATACGAAGGTAGTCTTCTTTTCAGTTTTTTTTCTTTATCTCTTCGTTCATAATAATTATTGCAGTTGCTTGTATCATAGGTTGTTGTAGATGTTGGCTGTGGCACCGGCATTCTCTCAATATTTTGTGCTCAAGCAGGTGCAAAACGAGTAAGATAATTTAAATAGTACATATTTTGGTTCATACCTTTATTTATTCATTGCAATCTAATAAACCAGTCAGCTCTCTAAGGCTCTTCTACCTGCTTTCATTTTATTTTTACCAGGTCTATGCAGTGGACGCCAGTGAGATAGCGCTGCAGGTTTGTTGTTTTCTTGAGCTCGTGATGGAATTGCGTATATTTGTGTGGATATGCATACCTACATATGTACATACCTACTTACCTACATGCACACATTCACATACTATAACTGAGAATTATGTGTCTTGGAAAAAACCACAAAAGTTCATCACTTCATCTGTTAATTTTAATGTTGTTTCATTGAAATTGTGAACCAGGCAAATGAAGTTGTCAAGGCAAATAACCTATCTGACAGAATCATTGTTCTACACGGACGTGTTGAGGTAGATTTTCTTAAACAACGCAAGTTGGTTCTTGTACTTAAAGTCTGATTCATTTCTTCTAGTTTCCTAGTATTAATATAATTCTGGAGCGTGATATATAATTTCTTAAATTTTGTGAATCCAAATTATCTTCAGTGTCCATCGATAATTAGGCGAGAAAAATAGTTTATGGGAATTGAACCAGAACGTAAAGTATGAATCATCAAGTCTTTTAATGACATTTTTATTGTTTGCATGCAGGATGTTCAAATTGATGAAGAGGTTGATGTTATAATTTCTGAGTGGATGGGTTATATGCTTCTATACGAGGTAACTAGTTTGTCTTCATTATATAAAATTCCCAAGTTTCTCTTTTGTATTATACTTTATATTTTGTTGTATTCATAGAGCATGCTTGGGAGTGTTATTATTGCCAGAGATCGCTGGTTAAGACCTGATGGTCTGATACTTCCTTCAAATGCAGTGGTATACGTTCTTAATTCTTTATTATTTTCAACATCTTTAACTGTTAAACAATTCAGTTGAGTCAAGATTCATGACATTAACTTTTTATTCTTTTTGTATTTCCTGCAGCTATACATGGCCCCTGTTACACATCCTGATAGATATGCAGAAAGTATTGATTTTTGGCGCAATGTGTATGGGATTGACAGTGAGTAATTAGATAATCTAACTTGAACATACCATATATGTTTCTGTGTGAGAATAATAATTTTATGCTTTATCTTATTCTAGTTTTTCTGACCAAAGGTTTTCTCATAAAATTTGTCTTTCTCACAATACTTTGTAGTTTAATCATTAGTACATGGGTTTCATGCATCTTGTAAATTGTATATTTGGTTGAGTGCAGTGTCTCCAATATTACCATTGGCAAAACAGTGTGCATTTGAAGAGCCAGCTGTGGAGACAATCAGTGGAGAAAATGTTCTTACATGGCCGCATGTGGTTAGTTTCAGTTCATATGTTTTCTTTTATAACACAACCTGTTTTCAATGATAAAAGATCTGTAGTAACCTTTCTCTGCGCTATATATTTGCAATCTTGTTTTTGCTGGAAACAGGTTAAGCATGTGGACTGCTATACAATAACAATTAAAGAGTTGGAATCTGTCACAACAAGCTTCAAATTTCAATCTATGATGCGAGGTAAATTCCTTTCATTACATGTTTTACCTGTACTTTAAAAACGTCCCTATGGTCTATGCATCATGCAATATACATATGTAAATTTACCAAATGTAACTATACATTCATACACAATAGTACAATACAGTATCTTACTTTATGTATTTGTTGGGCACTTGAAGGTGTTTTTATCTTGGTAGCTTAATGTGATGGTAGGTTTAATTCTCTTTGATTTCAGCTCCTTTCCATGGGTTTGCGTTCTGGTTTGATGTCGAGTTTAGTGTGCCTGATAATAATGATGCACCATCTTCGGTTGATGAATCCACCAAAACAAATCCTTCTAGAAGGAAGCGGTCCAATCCCGACGAAGCACTTGTTCTCTCCACTGCACCTGAGGATCCTCCTACACATTGGCAACAGGTACACTTTGTGGTTGGAGGTCACAAAATGACAAAATCGATGGGTATAATAACAGTTCAAATTGGGTAAATTTTATTGCACAGCGCGCAGGTCTGGTCAGGTAGACGCAAAACACTTGTTAATCTGTTCTTTTCTAATAAAGTAATAATTGTGTTAATTATGACTAAAGAAACTATGTTCTTACAATATGTTAGACAACTTTGCACCTCTTTCCTTGTTAGCTATTTTATTTTCTTTAAATTACAAGTTTTCCCATTTGAGCTGTAAAAATCTGCTTGTTTGCAATATGTGGATGGGTTGAAATGATCACCTCGAATTCTGCTACTTGGTTTGGATTTTGCCATTCTTTGTATGATTAATATATTCTTTTTTTTTTGGCAGACGATGATATACTTCTACGATCCAATAGATATTGAGCAGGATCAGGTTATTGATGGATCTGTTACATTAACACAAAGCAAAGAGAATGCTCGGTTCATGAACATTCATCTTGAATATGCGTGAGTTACTCCTAAATAGTCTCTAGAACCTCCTTCGGTGCTAATATAACCTAGAAACGGTGTTTTGACCCATAGAGTCGATGTTGTATTTTATTTCAGATCGGTCAAATGCACCGAATTAAAAGATTTAGCTAAAAGGAGAATAAAACGAGGGCTGAAACTAATTTTATTGAAGCCCTGAAGTCCTAGATAGTTTTATTGAAACATCTAGATTATAATTATCAACCGTTGTTCTTTTACCATAATTAATGCACTAATAGATATAGCAAATATATAAAAACTGACAATCAAGTGTTTGCGGGTTGTCCCTTTCCAACCGACCACACAAACTAATTTTTTTACTGTTTTGACGCGTATTTTTTTTAAATTTGACTCTTGCAGCTCAGGTGGTCGTTCCTTTGTAAAAGAGTGTGTGCTGCGTTGATCCTGTGAGAATTGACACGCTATAGTATCCCATTTCAACTTCTGAAGGTTCTATCAGTCTTAGTTAACAGTTTCTGGGTTTCAGTGCTTTTCACCATGAAGCCTTCAAGGAACAGTCTCTGTTTGTCTTTGTAGCTCATTAAGTAGAAATGTAGAATGATTTTCTTTATTAAAAAAAAAAAAAAAAACTATTTCTCAGTGAATTTAGCTTTTTTGGTTTGACATGGAGCTTTTGGTTCTGTTGTGTTTAGGCTGCACTATATCATTAATCATCTTCATTTGTTCACTTGGTTGGCAACCCTAAAAGACCATAGGTCAGCTCATATGATACATTTATCAAACAAAGGGTTTCCTGTTTTCTGATTACTTTTGTATCTGTTACTTGCATAACTACTGTCTACTGTACTATGTTATCCACGGCGTCATCTGGTGGTGTCAATGGCGAGCATTTTTATTTTTTTCAACCAATTATATGCATAATGTTCAAATTTTTATAAGTCATACTGATGTAGCTGTTGATCATAAAAGATGAATTTTGACTAAAAGAATAAAACTGGTATGACTAAAAGGTTAAAACAGTTATGTAAAGCAAAGTTTGCTAGCTAAGCACAGTTTCATATGCTAGCATACCTTGGATCACTTACACCTACATATTATATCATGTGATGTCCAAGAGTTGTAGCTCTTTTAATTGGTCGCATCAAGTAACACTTAAAGTTTCCCCCAAACACTTTAGTAGGAAGTACAAAATGAAACAATATCCAAATGAAGTGTTTGGAGGACCTCCGAGAGACACTTGCCACATATAGTTTTAGGTATATATTGAAAGCGAGCTATGATATGTAATTTCTAAAGGTTAAATAAACCTGGATATATGCATGTAAAGCTTGAATATGGTTGTGATTGTGTCTCTATTAATTAAGATTGAGTTTTTAAAAAGTTTAATGTTCTGAAAACGAGATGCCATGGTGAAGATCGAGCAGGTAAAGATGCATGTGTACGTATAAATCACTCATATCATCATATCTCCCTATATATGACTAGGTTCATGAGTTTGCAGCTTTAGAAACATTGATTGGTATGATATACAGAGGGTAGAAATGTAAATTAGTGACCACTCAAAGTGTATATACCTTGATATTCTATAAATCATAAAGAAGATTCGACAAAAGATGAATAAGTGGTATGCAAGAATCAATCCTAGCTACCACCATTAAACAACACTTTTTAAAACTTGAACGATATGTTATAACATGTCTATATTAAAATATAGCATACAATGTTATCGTAAAAAAAATAAAAATTAAATAGTTTCACACACTCGGTCTATCCAAAAAATGATCATGCAACCCTCACCCTCACATGACTACCGTCATTTTATCGAGTATTGTTTCATATCATATGAGTATGACTTTATAATATACATAATTAGAGTCATCGGTTATATCATGATAAGATATCGATTTGGGTTGGAACACATCAAATTTACAAGCAATTGCAAATCAAGATTCTCATATCTACTAACTTAATAAGTTGACCTATATCGTAGCTTGTTGACTTGTAAGAGTTATTGGATATAGGGTTTGTGTATGGATCATGTGTACATGTCTACAAAGATCATAGGTTTGCTTTGTTTTCCCTTACTTTTTAACGTCTTGCTAGCATTATCAAAGAAAAAAAATGCGTATAAATTTAAAAAAATACACATGGGGTTTTGTAGTTTAAATGTTTCGGGAAATACATGGTGGTTCCGGAGAAGATTTTAATGCTATTTTGAAGAGGGGAAAAAAGCGGTGTAGGAGCATATTGTTTTTTTTAATGGAAATCAATGGAGAAATAATTATTAATTTGCTTTTTTTTTTTTTAAAGTTGTAATGTTTTAGGAGTTGAAAAATGTTTGTTTAATTTTGGAGTTAACAAGTGATTAGTCGATTACCTATCGTGAAGATTACTATGTTCAAATGCTTGTGAAATTGAAATATAAAAAAATTGTAAAATTTTACGTGAATGAATTTTATAGGTGATATTCTTCTTCTTTATTATTATTATTTTATTTTTGTGCAAGTGAGGTGGATTGTAATACCTTGAACTTTTTTATAGTTTTAGGATTAACATATATCAATAGAAATTTAATTAAACAACATTTTGATTCAAACATAGAGGATTAGAGAGTAATATACATATGTTGTAAAACTATTTGCTGTTTCATAACCTAAATTTGAAAAACAACAATAATAACTCACTTTTACGTTAGAATGATTGACTTGTGATCGCAACATGATAAACATCCTTATCATGACATCCTTTAAAACAAAAACCTAGGACTTGGTCAAAACTAGATAAACCGAAGCACACATGGCCACGACGAAGGGAATGAACAAAATTGAGAATGTTTTTGTTAGTTTAGTTTATACAAACAACCTATGTGCTCTTACTTCTCTAATTCATTCACTTTTCCCCAAACGTAAGACACATTGCACATTACACTATTAAATGTTGCCAAAATAGGTACAAAATAGAAAGAAAAAAAAACGTCACATAACATTATTATTCGAAAAATTCGGCTTCTTGGGTGATGATATGCCATGTGAAGATTCGCGTTTAAATTAAGATACCTCAGTATGCATGATCATATTTGAAGTGCATCTGCAATTGATCCAGCCAGACTTAGGACTTCGAATGGAGCTTTGTTTGCAATATCTTTAACAGTATTAGCACACGAGTCTGTAATCCAAAAGTACTCAAACGCCTTCTTTGACTTCTCTGAACTCACAAGTATAAATTTATGTTAGATCTTGTTACTCTTATAACATCAACATACAAGTGACTATTCCAACCCCTTGAGTTATGAATTGGTCCATTTTAGTTGCGTTTTATCTCAAATGGGTCAAACACTATTAAAGTCACCCAAATTCTATGTTACGTGATTATTATTCTAATAAAGTTAGTAAAAAAATAAGCACCCATCATTTACAAAAAGGAAATGGACCAAAAAATATGTTTGTGGGTCAACCCAGCCCAATCAGGTTCATGTTGACCAGAAAACATTTTGATTTATTAAGCAACCCATCGACCCGCCCATCTTGCCACCTCTAACAGAAATGTATGATTATGCCTGAGAGAGAGAGACACAGAGAGAGAGAGAGAGAGAGAGAGAGAGAGAGATCAGGATCTTACCGCCATCTCTGTGTAAAAATCTCTCCCATGATTTTTTAGGGAAAACTGCATGAGTAACATATGCACTGACTTTGTTCGCTCCATGAGCTGCTAAAACTTTCTGCATGACAAAAATAGAAACAATATATCTATCTGTGGATTTAGTTGTGACTTTTCTAAGTCAAAGGGTCATAAGTGTAAACTTGTTAGAAGTTGGAGGCTTTAGTTGAAATGTTGTTTTGTCTTGTGTGTATATATATTGTGCAGTACGCACGAGATGATAATCGTCTTCTTCATTTTTCAAGATAGCAATTACAGAGAGAGAGAGTTACAATTGCAGTTTCATATTCTTGTCATTCTTTCTTTGATCGATTAATACCATTTAAGAGTTTGGTGTACCATTTTTGTTCTTGAACCACAACAAAGTGGTATCAGAGCTACAGAGCTCGTTTTTCTGGGTTATTCTTCAAGATCGACGTCGCCGGGAAAGTCTCGCCGGAGAAGAAGGCTGTGTAGTCGTCATTTGCAACTGCTGTTGAATTACAAGTTTGAAAAACAGGGAGTAATCGTCAATAGCAAAACCCATGACGGAGAAGAAAGGGAGCGGTTGACGGAAACGACTCAATTGGGTTTTCTTTTTTTAGAGAACCACCGTGGGTCTTGTTTTTGTTTGTTTTTCTTTTCTTGCTGGTACACACGGGTGTACGTGGAGAACAACTACAGTGGGTATTCTTGAAGATAATATTGGTTTTGTTTCTTGGAATATCTTTTGGATTATTTTAAAATCACAGTGAGTTTTTAAAGGAAGTTTGACTTCAAGAAAGTCAATATGGCTCCACCATTAATGATGATTGAGAAGTTCACGGGAAAAAATAATTTCAGTTTATGGCGACTCAAGATGAGGGCATTGTTGAAACGTGAAGGGATTTGGCAACCGTTATCGGGTGAAAGACCCGAAGATATGGAGGATGTCGAGTTTATTCAACAAGATGAAAAGGCTCATTCGACGATCTTGTTATCACTTTCGGATGAGGTGCTCTATGAGGTGGCGGAGGAAGAAACCGCATCGGGTTTATGGCTGAAATTGGAGTCATTGTACATGACGAAATCGTTGACCAACAAGTTACTTCTAAAACAACGTTTATTCTCATTAAAGATGAAGGAAGGATCGGTTCTTAAAGATCATCTTGATGAGTTGAATTCAATCTTGATGGATCTTAAGAATGTGGAGGTAAAAATCGAAGACGAAGATGCGGCGTTAATCTTGCTTGTTTCTTTACCCCCGTCATATGAGAATTTTGTGAACTCGTTTGTTGTTGGTAGAGATACCATTTCACTTGAAGAAGTAAGGTCAAGTCTCCATTCAAGAGAACTTCGTCAAAAGGCATCGGGAAATGGTGTAGAATCTCAACCGGTGGGGTTGAATGTGGTTCGAAATGACCGAAATGGTGATCGATCAAACAAAGAAAAGGGGAAACAACGAAGAGGAAGGTCAAAATCACGAAGTAGAAAACCGGGTTCAAAAGATATTTGTCACAATTGTGGTGAAAAAGGCAATTGGAGAAGAGATTGCCCCAAGTACAAGTCAAACGGTTCAAATGCTAATATGGCCAAGGAAGATACAAATTCGGAAGTGGATTTGGTACTTATGGTATCTAGTTGTTGTTTGGGAAATTCACAAGAGTGGATATTAGATTTGGGATGCTCTTTTCATATGTGTCCATACAAGGAGTGGTTTTCGACATATCAAGAACAAGATTCCGGGAGTGTATTAATGGGTAATGACGTGGCATGCAAGGTGATTGGCATCGGGTCAATCAAGATTCGTATGCATGATGGAATCCTGAGGACTCTATCCGACGTTAGACATGTTCCGGATTTAAAGAAAAGTTTGATATCGTTGAGCACTCTTGATGCTAAGGGATACAAGTATTCCGGTTCGGATGGAGTACTTAAAGTGTCAAAAGGAGCATTGGTTGTCATGAAAGGAATTAAAGAATCCACTTTGTATGTGTTAAAGGGCGAGACGGTTTTAGATAAAGGCACCGTAGCTATTTCTCAAACCCAAGATTCAAACACGGATTTAAACAAGATGTGGCATATGAGGCTTGGTCATGTTAGAGAAAAAGGCATGGAACTATTGAGCAATCGAGGTCTTTTGGATGGGCATAAAGTGACAAAGTTGGGATTTTGTGAACAATGTGTTCTTGGCAAGCAACATAGGGTAAGTTTCTCAAAATCTATTCATCAAACTAAAGCTCCTTTGGATTACTTACATGCGGATTGTTGGGGGCCGTCGCGTGTACCATCTTTAGGTGGTGGACGGTATTTTCTTTCTATTATTGACGATTTTTCGAGAATGACATGGGTTTTCATTATGAAACACAAGAATGAGTCATTTGAAAAATTCAAAAGTTGGAAAGTTTTAATTGAAAATCAATTGGGGCGTAAGATCAAGAAGCTTAGAACTGACAATGGGTTGGAATTTTGTTCAAAAGAGTTTGATGGGTTTTGTGAAAAACATGGAATTGCAAGACACAAAACGGTTCGGTTTACACCCCAACAAAATGGAGTGGCCGAACGGATGTATAGAACCTTGTTAGAAAGAGCAAGGTGTTTATTATCAAATGCCGGTTTATCTCGTGGGTTTTGGGCCGAGGCGATTAATACGGCTTGTTATCTCATCAATCGTTCACCGGCAACCGCTATTGACTATAAAACACCGTTTGATGTTTGGACCGGTAAAGCCGCGGATTATTCAAAGCTTAGAGTGTTTGGGTGTCCGGCGTATTATCATGTTAATGATGGGAAATTGGAACCGAGGGCCAAGAAAGGTGTGTTTATGGGTTATGGTGATGGAGTAAAAGGCTATAGAATTTGGTCACCGGTGGAAAAGAAAGTGATTTTGAGTCGAGATGTAACATTTGATGAGAAATCTATGATTCCTACAAGTGAGAATGTCACCAAGAAGGTGGAGATATGTGATGATCTTGGTAACAATTTGGGTGATAGTGAAACCGATGAAGACAATTTGGGTGATGAAGACATTTTGGGTGTTAATGGGTTTGAATCTGGACCTTCAGTGACACAAACAGAGTCTTCAGCAACACTATCAGGGGCTACAGCGACACAATCAGGGCCTGCAGTGACGCAATCAGGGTCTACAGCGACGCAAACTGAGCCAACAGTGACACAAACAGTGCATTCGTCGCAAAGTCAGAATTCACATGTTCATGGGTTTAATTCCGGGTTATCTCGTGAAGGTGGAGCAAGTGATAGTGGTTCATTGGCTCGTGATCAGTCAAGGAGACAAATTAGACCACCGATTCGATATGGTTTTGAGGATATGGCGGCTTATGCTTTACAAGTTGCCGAAGATATGGATAGTTCAAACGAGCCGGGTTCATATCGTGAAGCAATTGTTTCTAAAGATGCGGGTTTGTGGTTGGGTGCAATGTCCGAGGAAATTGAGTCGTTGTATAAAAACAAGACTTGGGTTCTTGTGGAGTTACCAAAAGGAAGACGGGTCGTTGGATGTAAATGGATTTTCAAAAGAAAAGTCGGTTTAGAAGGACCCGAGGGGATTCGATTCAAAGCACGGCTTGTGGCCAATGGATATAGCCAAAGGGAAGGTCTTGATTACAATGAAATTTTCTCTCCCGTAGTTCGTCATACACCTATCCGGGTGTTGTTATCACTAGTGGCTCATGGTGATTTGGAATTAGAACAGCTAGATGTTAAGACGGCTTTTCTTCATTGTGATTTGGAAGAAGAGATTTATATGGCTCAACCGGAAGGGTTTGTGGAGCAAGGGAAAGAGAACTTGGTGTGTTTGTTGAAAAGATCTTTATACGGTTTGAAGCAATCGCCTAGACAATGGTACAAGCGGTTTGATAGTTTCATGGTGTGTCACGAGTTTGTTCGGAGTCCATATGATTGTTGTGTTTATCATCGGAAGTTGGTAGACGGGAGTATGGTTTACTTACTTGTGTACGTGGATGATATGCTAATCGCCGCTAAAGACATGGTAGAAGTCAAGAAAGTAAAAGATCTTCTTAGTACCGAATTTGAAATGAAAGATTTGGGGCCCGCTAGAAGAATTTTGGGGATTGAAATTTTGAGAGATCGGAAAAACAAGAAATTGTTTTTAACTCAAAAGATTTATGTTGAGAAGATACTTCATCGTTTTGGAATGTTCTATGCTAAGCCGTTGAGCAATCCTTCATCATCGAGTTTTCGTCCTTCTATGGTGTGTTCTAATGAAGTGGAGAGTGATGATGAATATATGTCAAAGGTTCCCTATACTAGTGCCGTGGGAAGTTTGATGTATGTTATGGTATGTACATGACCGGACTTGGCTCATGCGGTTAGTGTGGTTTCTCGGTTTATGGTGAACCCAAAGAAAGATCATTGGGTAGCGGTGAAGAGAATCTTCCGGTATCTTAAAGGTACGGCCGATGTTGGTCTCATATATGGTGGTGACCGGGATGTTGTTGTAACCGGGTATTCGGACTCGGATTATGCCGCGTATTTAGATAAGCGTAGATCTCTTACGGGTTATGTTTTTACGCTTGGTAATGCGGTGGTAAGTTGGAAAGCAACACTCCAACCTTCGGTTGCGTTATCTACTACCGAGGCGGAATATATGGCGCTTACGGAAGCGGCCAAAGAAGCTATTTGGTTGAAAGGATTGGTTGGCGATCTTGGTATTAACCAAGATAAGACTTTGGTTCATTGTGATAGCATGAGTGCTATAAGTTTGGCCAAAGATCAAGTATTTCACGATCGAACGAAACACATTGATGTGCGTTATCATTTCATTCGTTCCGAATCGAGAATCAAGGTTGTAAAAGTTGGAACTAGAGACAATCCCGCGGATATGTTAACTAAGGCGGTTCCGGAGTTCAAGTTTCGACATTGTTTGGATTTACTTAACATTGGAAATTGGAATTCAAGTTTGACTTAGCTAAAGTCAAGGTGGAGTTTGTGGATTTAGTTGTGACTTTTCTAAGTCAAAGGGTCATAAGTGTAAACTTGTTAGAAGTTGGAGGCTTTAGTTGAAATGTTGTTTTGTCTTGTGTGTATATATATTGTGCAGTACGCACGAGATGATAATCGTCTTCTTCATTTTTCAAGATAGCAATTACAGAGAGAGAGTTACAATTGCAGTTTCATATTCTTGTCATTCTTTCTTTGATCGATTAATACCATTTAAGAGTTTGGTGTACCATTTTTGTTCTTGAACCACAACACTATCTTCTGATGTCCCAATTTCTCAAGATGCTTCCTTTATCGGAAAAATTAAGCTTAAATAATGTGATCATTTCATGAGGGATGGTATTGATTTCAAGATTATGTACGCATTCAAAAACTTGTAACAACAAAAAAGTTAAGTGATAAATAAATTTACAAGAGATTTAATAATTAAGGTACCTGACATTCAATTAAAGTGCCCCCAGATTGCACCAAATCATCAACGATTACTACATGGCGACCAACAGGATCACCCTCTTTCAACCGGACTATCCTCTTATCACCCTCACGAACTTTTGCACAAACCACCTGTAATTTGCCAATAATCACATTTCCAATATGAAAAAGGGATTTAAATTTGCTAAATTTTCCAAGATAAAAGTTAAGCTCACTGTGGGGAAGTGATCCAACAGTTTGTGAAATCGCTTCCAAGCTCCATCATCTGGAAAGGCAATCACAACCTGAAGATTGATATATGATATTAGATACAGAATATGTGGTTATGTGAGTTGAATAATCAATTGAAATGAAACGCTCTGTAAGAGCACATGAATGTGCTTCAGAGGCTAACATTATCAGCGTCGGGAAGTTGGTGAAGACGTTGCTTCAAGAGAGGCATCCCAGTTTCAAAACAAGGCAAAACATGGTCACTGAAGTAAAATCTTTCCTGCAAAGATACAAAGTCTTTATGAACTTCGGCTTATAATAAAAAAATATAACATAAAGCATTTTCTGTTTTAAGAAAACAACCTGCAGAGCATGTATGTCATAAATAACTAAGCTTGTGGGACCACCTCTCGAGACAGGAATATTTGATAATATTCTTGCCATGGTAAATGCAGTTGCTACATCTCCTTCCTCTTCCATTCTTTCAAAAGAACCGGTTGGAAAGAAAGGTAAAACCAATGTAAAAGAAGCAACAAAAAGCCTTGGAAGTGCAAATATTATAGAAAGCTGCTCAAAAATGACAGCAGGGGAGCTGAAAGATGCAAGAAAAGCAACATGCTGGCCTCTGATATCTTTTGCATTGTTTATGAATAAGTTAGGGAATCCGTCATCAAAACTCCTAAAAAAAAGAACTCAAAGTCAATGTATATGCTTAAAACAATAATGATCAGGTCTACATAACTTCGTAAAACAAGAGTATCTGTAATAAAGGAGTACACACAATTACTAAACTAAGTCACCACAGACTATGTTTATTTGCGGGATGTAACAATTTATCTCAAGAGAGCAACAAAAAGATTGTATGCAACCTCTCATTCTACTGTAAGATCAGAAATCACGCCGTGGAAGTGGAAGATGTTGCAGAAACCCTCAGATAATGATGTGATATTCATTAATCAGAATCAGATAATCAGATGTAACAAAACGGGTTGTGGGATTACTGTTTGGAATTTGGATGTGATTCTGTTTAAAATTGTTGATCATATGAGAATCAGGTATTTGAGTCTTTTGCAAAATTTTAATTATCCATAACTGATTATTCGACCATTAAACACTATAAACTGATTATAAGCAACTTGAAAAACACAAGAATCTATGATCACTTCCATATCACAATGCCAAACAGCCCCTCTAATATAGTTCAGAAGTTACATTACATTGTTAGGGTTTTGATCGACGTTGAGTTTTTTCACAAACAGTAATAAGTATCTTGGTTAAACCCTAACCCTAAACCCTACGGCAATTATGGTTCAACATTAAATCTACAAAAACAATATCGTTCTCAAAAGATACTGCCATTCTTCACTGAGCAAGTAAAGATACAAAATTTATCATCTTTTTGAGCAATCTGAATCTTTTTATTTTCTTAACAACAAAGCCGCAAATATAGTAATATAACAAACACGCCGGCAAACGATAGATTGAATGCCTAATTTGCATACAAGATTGCAGTAAGGATTTTGATGAGAAGGGGTGAGAGGAAACCTCCAGTTGATGGATTGGAGCTGAATGAGGTTAGATTGATCGGAAATTTTGCGAGCAAGTTCTTGAGATTCGACACAGTAGAAGAGGAGCACTTGCTTTTTGTTGGGTTTCTCCATTTTCACAGGCTCGGCAAAGCTTAGAGATTCGCTGCTGTGCTCTGCTGCATATACAGACTTTATCAAGCGACCAAAGTGAAAGAAGTTTAAAAAGCATTCAACTTGTTCCAAGGGTCACGACGTGGATTTGCTATCATATTTGGCTATTTGCCATTTTGCCATGTGTCCTGTATGCAAGAGTATGGTGGTGTATGGTAACCCGTGAGATGCTTTGATTCGAGTTTCAAAAAGATAAGTCAAGTTCGAGTTTCAAACTATGTTGTTTGTCAAACTAACGAGTCTAACTTAACTTATGTTATCAAAAGAATTATATTTTATCGGTATATGGTGTTTAGATGTTCTACAAAGTTGTGATTTCAAGTCCTACTAAGAATAAAATGGTGTGGATTTAAAATTAGGTTAGAGGATGTGTGTGTTTAGCCGTTTAATAAAATAAAATTTTGAACTTATGCTAAATTCTATTTTTACCCCCTTATAAGTGAATAACCTATATATTGTAATGATAAATAACATATAGTCATATAGTGGTGTTTAAAAAGGAGTTTACGATTGTTTCAAGTTGAGTTTAGCACAAAAATTTTATCTTGTTTATCGAGTCAAACACGAGCTTGAATTAGATACTTAGGTTGGGCGCATCGGAGGGGACAGGTAAGCAAGGGTTTGGGTAACCCTCACTAGAACACCAAAATCACTGCTAGGGTAAGAGAGAGAAGGGGTTCCTAGACCCGTGAGGTAACCCGCTTGCACACACACAACCTTTTTTTTCTTTTTTTCTTTTTAATAATAAAATATTAGAAGGGTATGTATGGGTTGGATGTGGGGGTTTGAGGGTTAGAGAGAGTTGGAGGTAGGAATGATGTGGATGTTGATGTGGCAATGGATTTGAGAGGGTAGGAGAGGGTTGGATGCACATGGTCTTAGTCAATCTCAAGTTTGAATTTCGAGCTCGAATTGATTATACATATACACTCCTATTTGAAATCACTTTTTTATTCTTCTTCTTTTACTTTTTTTGTGTCATGTAAACTACAAGTTTTGTCTCATTGGTATTGTGAAGTCTGGTGTCTTTAATACATATGAGTAAGTCAGCTTGAAGAAAAACAGTCAGCTTGAGGTAGTCAGCTTGAGGCAGATAGGTCAGCTTGAGTTTAGTGTTGTCAGCTGATATTAAAGACATCAGTTGATGTGTCAGCTGATGGGTTCTATTAGTTTGTTAATTCTATTCCGTTAGTTTGTTTTTCATGTTTTGCTGCCATGTATTATAAATAGCAGCAGTAGTCTTCAGTTTGTATTACCTTTTTCTATTTCATTCAAGATCAATAAAATTCTTTCTTCATTTTCATAACAAATTGGTATCAGAGCATGGTTACGAAGAACACGCTTCTGAGGGTTTAAATTTTCTTTCCAGTTCTTGCATTCAATCGTTCAAGATTACTTCATTTTCTGATTCTTGAGATTATTGATCAATTACTGTTCCAAAACTCAATTGAGTTTGTGCGATTGCCATCTGGGCAATCAATTTTCGTACGTCGCTCTTGAAATTCGTTTCAATTGGAAGTCGACAGGAAGAAATCGAAGGGAATTCGATTTAAGGTGGAGCGATTTGATCAACTGAGTCTGGGGGAACGTGAAATAAGGATCGATTGGGGTTTTGCGTCCTGCAATTGGTGATCGATAAGTGTTTTGGGGTAACAAGAATCATCGATTGATTGAAATTGATTTGATCGATTGAAGTCTGGCGCAAGAGAATTGAAGTTGAAGGTTCTGTTTTCAAGAATTAGTTGCAAGATTCAGTGATAGTGTTGTGATTGTGGAATTCGACAACAGCAAGTTAATAACCAGCAGCTGTACAGTTCTTGAAATTTCTAAAGAATGCCTTCAGTTATCAAGATTGATAAGTTTACCGGGAAAAACAATTTCAGTTTGTGGAGAATCAAGATGAAGGCTCTCCTAAAACAACAGGGAATATGGACTCCCTTGACGGGTAAAAGGCCAGATGAAATGTCAGAGTCTGATTATGCTCAACAGGATGAAAAGGCTCATTCAACCATCTTGTTGTCACTCTCCGATGAAGTGATATACGAAATAGCAGATGAAGAGACTGCAGAGTCTTTGTGGTTGAAATTAGAGAGTCTTTACATGACAAAGTCATTAACGAATAAGTTGTTGTTGAAGCAACGACTGTTTTCGCTGCGTATGAAGGAAGGAATGACTTTGAAAGAGCATCTTGATGAGCTGAACTCTATTCTCATGGATTTGAAGAATGTTGAAGTCAAGATCGATGATGAAGATGCTGCTCTTGTGTTGTTGGTTTCTTTGCCACCGTCTTATGAGAATTTTGTTAATTCTTTTGTGGTGGGTAGAGATACACTTACGTTGGAAGAGGTCCGATCGAGTTTGCATTCAAGAGAGCTTCGTCATAAGGCTTCTGGGAATGGGAATGAATCTGAAGGTCAGTCATCTGGTTTATCTGTTGTTGATGGTGATAGAGGCAGAGAAAGAAGTCGATCAGATAAGGGGAAAGGAAAATGGAGAGGAAAAGGTCGATCAAGATCCAAGAGTAGAGGATCTAAGGTGAATCCCAGAGATGTGTGTCATATATGCAAAGAACAAGGTCATTGAAAAAACGAGTGTCCTAAACGAAAGGACAAAGCATCGGCTGCTGTTGTAAAGGATGACTCAGATTCAGAGACTGATTTGGTACTTTCAGTTGCTAATTGTCAAAGTGTTGCTGATTTGCAAAGTCAGTCAGATGAATGGGTGCTTGACTCGGGATGTTCTTATCATATGACACCAAATAGGGGCTGGTTTGATTTGTATGAAAGTGTTTCAGCAGGGCATGTGTTAATGGGGGACAACACTTCATGTTAATGGGGGACAACACTGCATGATGGAATGGTGAGAACCTTAACTGATGTTCGTCATATACCGAACTTGAAGAAGAACTTGATTTCGTTAGGAGTTTTGGACTCTAAAGGGTTTAAGTACAGCGGTGAAGGTGGAGTGCTCAAGGTCACCAAGGGTGCGTTGGTGGTCATGAAATGTATCAAGAGGAGTACCTTATACATTTTAGAAGGACACACGGCTGTTGGATCAGCTGCTACAGCCTCAAAATCTGACAAAACGGAGTCAGATTTAACTCATTTATGGCATATCAGGCTGGGTCATGTAAGCGAAAAAGGTATGATAATTCTCAGCAAAAGGGGGCTTCTTGGAGGTCATAAAGTGGCTGAGTTAAGCCTTTGTGAACATTGCATATTTGGAAAACAAAAGAGGGTGAGTTTTTCAAAAGGTGTTCATAAAACAAAGTCAACATTGGACTATTTACATGCTGATTGTTAGGGTCCTTCTCAAGTACCTTCACTTGGTGGTGCTCGATACTTCTTGTCAATTATAGATGATTACTCATGGATGACATGGGTGTTTGTTATGAAACACAAGAGTGAATCATTTGAGAAGTTCAAGCAATGGAAAGTTCTTATAGAAAATCAAGTTGGAAAGAAGATTAAACGGTTATGAACAGATAATGGTTTGGAGTTCTGTTCAAAGGAGTTTGACCAGTTTTGCAAGGATTAAGGAATTGCGAGACACCATACGGTTCGACATACGCCACAACAAAATGGGGTGGCTGAACGTATGAATAGAACACTGCTGGAACGGGTTAGGTGTGTGCAGTCAAATGCGGGTCTGAATAGGAGTTTTTGGGCAGAAGCATTGAACACCGTTTGTTACTTGGTTAATAGAAGTCCCTCAACGGCGATTAAGTGTAAAACTCCGATTGAAATCTGGTCGGGACAGCTGGCAGATTATACAGGTCTAAGGGTGTTTGGATGTCCTTCTTATTATCATGTCAATGAAGGAAAATTGGAACCAAGATCGAAGAAAGGGCTGTTCATGGGCTACGGTAATGGTGTGAAAGGGTATAGGATTTGGTCACCGGCTGAAAGAAAAGTTATTCTCAGCAGAGATGTGATTTTTGATGAAGATTATATGCTTCATGGAGTGAAAAGTCAATCTATTTCAGCTGCTAATAATGGCCAAAAGGAGGATGTTTCTGAACAGGTGGAGTATGAGGTTGATAGTTCAGATGAAAGTGTTGAAAATGGGGCTGAACCTGTTGGTGATGCAGCTGGGCAGCCGAGTAATTCATCACAAAGTAAACCTTTCGAGACACAAAATATGCAACAACCATCAGAGTTTCGATCAGTAGCATTAGACAAGCCTAGGAGGCAAGTTAATAGGCCTGTTCCTTATGGTTTTGATGAGGTAGTGGCCTATGCTTTACAAGTTGCTGAAGAAATGGAATTTTCTGAACCTTCAAGTTACAAAGAGGCTTTAAAAACCAAAGAGGCTGATGTGTGGATAACATCCATGGGTGAAGAGATGGAGTCACTTCACAGAAATAGAACTTGGGAGTTGGTAAAGTTGCCTCAAGGTAGAAAGGTGGTGACTTGTAAGTGGATTTTCAAGAGGAAAACAGGGCTGCCAGGGGCTGAAAATGTGAGATTTAAAGCTCGATTGGTAGCTAGGGGTTATAGTTAAGAGCAAGGGATCGATTATAATGAGATATTTTCACCGGTGGTACGTCATACATCAATTCGTGTGCTGTTAGCTTTGGTTGCACAGCAGAATCTGGAGTTAGAACAATTGGATGTTAAAACTGCTTTCTTACACGGGGATCTCGAAGAAGAGATTTATACGAGTCAACCGGAAGGTTTTGTTGCTCAAGGGAAAGAAGAGTATGTGTGTAAGTTGAAAAAATCGCTTTATGGGCTGAAGCAATCGCCAAGGCAATGGTACAAGCGGTTTGACAGTTTTATGGTGAAAAATGGTTTTAATCGAAGTCCTTATGATTGTTGCATTTATCACAAGAAAGTAGCTGATGGATCATCCATTTATTTGCACTTGTATGTGCATGATATGTTAGTAGCAACTCGTGATATGGAGGAAGTTAAGAAGCTGAAAGTTCTTCTTAATTCAGAGTTTGATATGAAAGACTTAGGTGCTACTCAAAAGATCCTTGGTATGGAGATTATTCGAGATAGAGTTAATGGTAAACTTTTCTTGTCACAGAAAATTTATATTCAGAAAGTGCTTTCTCGATTTGGTATGAGTTCATCAAAGGCTTTAAATACACCTTTATCAACGAATTTTAGATTGTCATCTGATTTGGCACCTCAAACGGAGGCTGAGGTAGAATATATGAGCAAAGTTCCTTATTCTAGTGCAGTTGGGAGCCTGATGTATGTGATGGAAAGATTCAGAGTAGTAAGATACTCGTTTAAACTAGATATACCCTAGTCAAATGTATTAATGTGTATAATCATGCGACATGACTATGTTGACATATTAAGTACAGAGGATAAAAAGTATACACGTTTCGATTAGTAATTCATCTATAGACACAACGAATTATACGAGACACATAAGCATAACATCTCGATGCGTAAGACTTTTAAACTGGAAAATATACTGAATACTCAATCATAGATGGAGATAAGCACATGCACTTGACAGAGTAATCAATTAGGAACAATGATTTGACAAACACTCTAGGATTAATTCAAGATTGTTGAACTCATACCCTATACGATACTATCCAACAAGTAACACATAAATATTACATGTTTAATAGTCAAAACGCCCCCGCTTTATGTTATTTGAAAAAGGACCGGAGTATAATATCTTGCACTTTTTATGTATGTGTGTTATGTAAGTTTGGGATTCACGAGTAGCTTCTATTGAGGTGTGTTTAAGGCCTCATAATTCATCTAGTATTGAGGTTAATTATAATGTCACTCACTTGAGCTTGTGGTTAAGTATTGATGAACTTAAGTTTGATCTTTTTAGGAGTTTGTCATTGTTAGAGTTCGCTCAAGAGTGGTTGGTTTGGGCTTGTGATTCTCACCACACCCTCATGTGAGTACACCTGCAGATACTTATTATTTTTTTTTTATAAAAGTTTACAAGTCATCATAATTGTGCTTGTTTATGTTTGGCAGTTTGAATTATGAAACCCATAAGTATGCACGTGGTAGACACAAAGTATGTCGGAGGGGACGTGTTGAGTATTAATGTATTATCCCACGTCGGATAAGTGTAATTCTATAATGTGTAAAATAAGACTCATGAGTTACTCAACTTATTGTCAATTGACTTTGTATTGAAACCCAAAAAACTTACATTTTATCCGTTTTTGTTTGAAACGCCATATATTTTTTTATCTTTAAGATTCACTACAAAAATACTTTTCAAATGGTAGACATTAATAATCTAAATATGTGGAAAATAACAATATCGGATGCTATGTATATGAAAATTATTGTAGGTGACTTTCAACCATATTGATCCTTTTCATCTATGTGTTCTTTGAATTGTTTAAGATTAATTAAAGCCATAATCTGTTTGTTTATAATTAAATGAGTAGAGATTAATGCATCTAGTTCTTCTTAAATATGTTGATATGGATGATGTAATAACTCACACACAAACAACAAGAGCATTTGTAATTGGGCTCTCATAGGGGCCATGCTTGGTGATGTTTAATTAAGGTAAAGGTCAAACAACTAAGTGACAAGTTCCTAATCATTCATTGCCTAATTGATATATTTTGTTTGAACGGCACTTAATTGGTATTATTATTTACAAATCAAGGCATGCTCTCATAATAGTTGTTGACATTGCGGCTTCTATGTTTTTTTTTTAATTTAATAAACGATTAAATTTCAATTGATCAGAAGATATATTTTAATGCCTTAAAGTTTTTAAAATATGTTGCAAAAATTTGAAAAGAAATTCATTTGTAAATACTATCCTATCAGGATGAGATGATATTTTTGGTTAGTTTGTAAGATAATGTTAACCATGATTGAGTGTGTTTGTTTCTGATCAAGAGAAAAATCTTTTCAACTTTAACTAATTAGTTAAAAGTTAAGTTACTTGTTATTTACATTGCATATGTTGTTGGAAATAGAAATCACTTTTATTCATTTCTAAAAAGTATGCTTACTTTAACGACTCTAGGAAATAATGAAGAAATTAAAACATTAGCATGTCTTTTATATAAATAAATAAACAAAATATGAACAACAAAACTAAAATACTAAAAATAAATGTAATTAAATAGAAAACTCATAGTTTTGTTAAAACTATTAAAAAACATATAATATTAATAAGAAATTGTTATTTTGAATATAATATAATGTCTATATTAAGTAAATGATTTTAATAGTAATGTTTTCAAATTATATAACATTATAACAACAACAATAATAAAATATTATAATAGTATAAAAATAATAATAAAATTACTAGAAGTAAGAAAAATTAAGATTTAGAATGGTATGTTATATAAAAATCTTATTATTTGTATTGGTAATAAAAAAAGGGAAGTTAATTCTTTCACATAAGAAATGATTCGTCTACGATAAATCAATGTTTCATTAAGTTGTAAGATAATTTAAAGATGTTATATCTTTTTCGTTTTTTACAAAACCTAAAAAAAAAACCAATTTACCTTCTATAAAAAATCACCTTTTGATAAATAGCATGCCATTTATAATGACGCATTAAACAAGTTATGATTGACTAGCCTTTAACATAAACTTATATCAGGGTTTTCTTTTAATATAATAAATTGATAATAAAGACTCATTGATTATGATGTTTAAAATGATTAATATGATAGTAAAATATTAAACGAGACAATCAACTAAACTTTCAAACAACTAGTTCTCGAATGTCATAATATGATCAGATGATATTCTTTCATGTTAATAATTAAAAATAACCAAACATTTTACCTTTAAAACAATCATAAAAGTTTTAGTTGACAAAAATATGAAAGTATATATTGTATTAAATTACAAAATTTATGATAATAAAATCGTAACGACGGCCGTTACAAACATTAGACTCCACCAATTATATCTCTTCAATGCATCCACATGCCTCACCTATTAAATTAAAAAAACCAAAATCCACAAAAAAAGTAAAATAAAAAAAATAAAAAAAAGACTTCCCACCGCCCGCAAACCAGAAATATTAAAATTTCAAATTTGGTTGGTGCTCAAAAATGGGGAAAACATATGGAGGTTGTAAAGGCCCCACACACACAATTTGTGGTTAAACCCTTTCTTCCTCTTCACACACCACTCTTCATTCAAAACATGTAACTTATGCATCAACACTTGTACATTTATTGACATTTAGCTAATTCGGGTCTGGAAGATGCAATGTACGTAAACTTTTCTCCAGACCCTAATTTACTAAGCGTAGAAAACCATGCAAAACTAGGTTGTACATTATTTATTAAAAGTTGTATAATTTTGTGGAGCTGGTGATTATTGATCTGGATAAATGACATGGTTTTAAATATATATACGTGTATGTATAACGCTTTTTTGGACCAAGAATGTGTGTTGGAGAGAGAGAAAGAAGTCAAGAAGAAGAAGAAAAGTAGAAAAGCAAAGCGGCAACCATCGTCTCTCTCCATGTGCTTTGGACCAGGTCATCCATCGTCTTTCTCTTACTAGGGTTTAAGCTCTGCTCATTCATCTTTTCGGAAATTGGGTTCTTGGTTTCTTGAGTGTTTGTGTTGAATCCAAGATCCGTGCTGTAGACAAGAAGACAACGGATCTGTTGGTTTTCAAGAAAGATTTGGGTAAAGTTTGAAATGAGCTAATTTCTCGAGTTACATTCAGTTGGGTACTCGAAGATCTGTGATTTTCTATGCGAATTAGGTCAAAACCGAGTGTTTTAATGGGGGATTCGAGTGATTTTTGTAATAGATCGTGACAGGTTTGGTAAGAGGGGTTGTATTTCTTTTGAAGTGGAGTATTATTTAGGTTACTTTTCGACGTTTGATTTTGATTTGATGCTGAAATTGTCGGGAGATTGATCAAGAAGGAAGAAGTGTTTTAGGGTCCCCTCCATTAGTCCGTAGGACCTTATGTTCATGATTGTTACTTTTTTGGGCAGATAGGTTATCACCTTTTCGTGATCTTTTTTGTTATTTGAGAACTAATTTGGTTCAATACTTCAATTCTGGTTACACAATTTGAAATCCCCACTTTTTGTCAATAATGGCGACTGGTGAAGCTTCTCGATTCAAGTCGATTAAATCATTGCCAGTTGATTATAGGTTTATGGGCTCTGCTGATAAATCTAGTAGCAGTATGATTTCTGTTAGTATACCCGAGAATGGCAGGGGTAAAGTGGATCGGGTTGTTGATGATGATGATTCACCATATGGTCAAAGCTCAAGTTTTTCTATTAGTGATAGGCCGCCAGTCGATGATGAAGATGTTAATCCATCAGTTTCTCCTCAAGGATCTGTTTTGGGTTCATGGAGTAACACGAAATGGGGTGATACGGCTTCATTTGTTGCTAAGAAGGTAAATTTGGCCTTCTAGTTACAATTATCTTATTTGTTGTCTGAATTCACATGGCAATTCAGATAGATGATTTGATCTAAATTGAGTTTCATGATATATATATATAGCAAAACCTCTTGTACATGTAATTAATCAACATATACCTACATATAAATGATGTCCACGGAAGTGGAAGAAGAAGCAGCTTGTCTGCAAGTTTTTCGAAAATGCTTGTTTAAGAGTATGACATAAAAATTAAAATGATATTAATAAACCCTTAATTTATATAATGGTTTTCTATTTGTTTATGTATGACTATCTTGTGAAAATTGCCTCCTTGATGAAGTTGAGCATCAAAAGAAATGAGGAATAGTTTGAAACCTACACAAATAGTCCATTTGGTTGATTGACATTCAACAAGCTTAATGTGTAGAGTGGATTTGGTTTAAGTCAATATGATAGTGCTTGAGGTGAAATGTGTTTTTTTGGGTAATATTTTGATAACTCAAAAACTTTTGTGGCAATCAAAGTGTAAGTTAGCAAGATTCGGTCATTAAATGATAAATTCAATTCTCGTAACCTAATGTCAAAAAAAAGGGCTACATAGGGGATTACATTTCCTTAGCTTCTATTGCTTCTTTTTGTTAGGAAAATGATATTAATAAACCCTTAATTTATATAATGGTTTTCTATTTGTTTATGTATGACTATCTTGTGAAAATTGCCTCCTTGATGAAGTTGAGCATCAAAAGAAACGAGGAATAGTTTGAAACCTACACAAATGGTCCATTTGGTCGATTGACATTCAACAAGCTTAATGTGTAGAGTGGATTTGGTTTAAGTCAATATGATAGTGCTTGAGGTGAAATGTGTTTTTTTGGGTAATATTTTGATAACTCAAAAACTTTTGTGGCAATCAAAGTGTAAGTTAGCAAGATTCGGTCATTAAATGATAAATTCAATTCTCGTAGCCTAATGTCAAAAAAAAGGGCTACATAGGGTATTACATTTCTTTAGCTTCTATTGCTTCTTTTTGTTAGGAAAATGTCACCTATCAACCTTAGACTTACATTCGGAAAATATTTCAATGCTGGTTATCGCAGGTCTTTTTCTTTTTCACACGTAGTCTTTGCTTAAGAAATTCTATTTCACCGTAAGGTGTCATAGTCCAAGGTCACTAGCCCAATAACTTCAAAGTCAACTTAAAACCATGGTGGAAGGTATTGGTAGCCCATATTTGAACATAAACTGTGTTTAAACTTCCATGTATCTATTGATGTGGGATGAGTTTTATAACCCCCCCCACCCCACCCCCCCCCCCCCCCCCCCACCTAGATTCGTATTCATCCTTTCATCTATGTGGGACGAGTTGTTTCAGTACTTTAAAAACTTTTGTGCTTAAGCTACATACATATGTCATGCATCTAATGCTTCTTGGCAATGGTATACACATATGGTTCAGAAGCTTCAGTCATGGTACCAATCCTCTGATGGAAACTGGGAGCTTGCAAAGATTCTATCTATCTCAGGATCCGAGTCACTCATCTCATTATCTGAAGGAAAAGTAAGAAAACTCTTTTACATTTTTGTTACTCGTTTATGAATGGTATTTCCAGTACTCATCATTTTTAGTCTGACTCCTTATTGTAGGTAATTAAGGTGAATTCCGATAGCCTATTAGCTGCAAATCCAGAAATCCTTGACGGTGTAGATGATCTTATGCAACTGAGTTACTTAAACGAACCATCAGTCTTATACAATCTTCAATATAGATATGATAGAGACATGATATACGTAAGCATATACTAGTATTTTAGTAATTTAACAAACTGTTAAAGCTTGTGTTATTTTGTTGATGTCGTATATTTCTGCATTATAGTCCAAGGCAGGGCCAGTTTTAGTTGCCATCAACCCCTTTAAGAAGATCCCATTATATGGGAGTGATTATATTGAAGCCTATAAGAGTAAATCCACAGACAGTCCTCATGTATATGCCATTGCTGATACAGCTATCAGGGAAATGATTAGAGGTTCCACTATGTTTTCCTTCTTACTTATATGATTTCTTTTGTCACATTTGGTCCTCTGATTATGTTAATCCTTTTCTTTTGCCCCCTTCTTGCAGATGAAGTAAACCAATCTATTGTGATAAGGTTAGTTGAACTCTCTTGATTGGACATGTCCATCCTACTCACACATATGTATCTTGTATGTATGTATATTGTACTTACATATTGTTGTATGTATACTGCTCTCATGCTACATTTTGGTATCTAGTGGTGAAAGTGGAGCTGGGAAAACTGAAACAGCAAAGATAGCAATGCAATATTTGGCTGCACTTGGAGGTGGTAGTGGAATAGAATATGAGATACTGAAAACTAATCCAATCTTGGAAGCCTTTGGTAATGCAAAAACATCAAGAAACAACAACTCAAGTCGTTTTGTAAGTTGCCTTCTCTTAGTGTGCACTATAAGTATTATTTCCCATTTGGATGTAAGGGAAGAATGAAATAATTAGACACGGCATATCAAATGAACATGGGTCGAACAGGTTTAAAGTCACCTAAGTATTTAAATTAAATAAAACCTTCTTAATCATTTTATTTTAGAAGTTATATTATCACTGTATCAATATAGTTTTTTCATCATATTCAACACATCAAGTATTTAGAGAACTCAAGAAAAGAAAACCAAGTGTTTGATGGTAACCCAACTTTTGAAATTACTTGCTTTAATCTGATCATGTTTTGACTTTGTTACCCAACTTGCCTGATCTGCCGATTATGCTTTTTCTAATAAGTATGTTGGAACATGAAGTTGTAGTTTGGTACAGTTCCTTTGTTTTACTAATAATAAGACATATGAATATTGCAGGGAAAACTGATAGAAATTCACTTCAGTGAAACTGGAAAAATATCAGGAGCCAAGATCCAAACATGTAAGACGTTTAATGCCTATGTGATTTCGCATCAGATTACTTTTTAGTATTTCTGACATTAAAGTCTGACTGCTCTGTGTGAATTGGCATCTTACTTCTTAAAAATTTGCAGTTCTGCTTGAAAAGTCAAGAGTTGTTCAATGCACGGAAGGAGAGAGGTCATATCATTCATTTTATCAGCTTTGTGCAGGAGCTCCACCTGCTCTTAGAGGTATAAATGTCTGAATCTTACACCTTTTTGCCTTATGTATTTATTACCATCTAAATCTTTATGTTTGCCCTGCTACAGAGAAATTAAACTTGAAGAGTGTGCACGAGTACAAATATTTGCAGCAAAGCACTTGCTATTCAATTAACGGGGTTGATGATGCTGAAGAATTTCGTATTGTAGTGGTACTGTATCTCTCTTGTTTTTATATACTGACCATGTTAGCATAACAAGAGTCTTTTAATATCAACTTCAAAGTTTAAATTTATTATATTTCTTTTTCAGGAAGCCCTGGATGCTGTTCATGTTAGCAAAGAGAATCAAGAAAATGCTTTTGCAATGCTTGCAGCAGTGTTGTGGCTAGGAAACGTGACCTTTTCAATCGTTGATAATGAAAACCATGTGGAACCTGTAGTAGAAGAAGGTAATCTTTTTTTTTTTTTGTTAAATATTTTGTACATATTATTAAACATTTTTTCAATTTTAATTTAATGTCGATATATTGTGTACATATTATTTAATACATTATTAGATTTTTTAATTTAATGTTTGTAACAGCTCTGCTGAATGTCGCCAAATTAATCGGTTGTGAGGTTGATCATCTAAAGCTTGCTTTGTCAACCCGGAAAATGAAAGTCGGTAATGATATCATTGTTCAAAAGCTGACACTAGCCCAGGTAAATAAATAAATAATTAGTTGTCACATAAATTTTATTATGGGGTTAATTTTATGGTGATCATTGTAAACCCTAATTTTTTTAGGCGATCGATACGAGAGATGCACTGGCAAAATCTATATACTCTTGTTTGTTTGATTGGTTGGTGGAACAAATCAACAAATCACTTGCTGTAGGCAAACGTCGCACGGGAAGATCTATAAGCATTCTTGATATATATGGATTCGAATCATTTGATGTAAATAGTTTTGAGCAGTTTTGCATTAATTATGCAAATGAGCGATTGCAGCAACATTTCAACCGACATTTATTCAAGTTAGAGCAGGAGGTAGTCAAGAATCTGCTGTTCTTATTCATCTTTTCTGTCTACTTGCAAAGCTATTATGATTTATATGTTGTTTGTGTTTTAGGAGTATATTCAAGATGGCATTGACTGGGCAAAAGTGGAGTTTGAAGACAATCAAGATTGTCTCAATCTTTTTGAAAAGGTTTCAAATCATTCTTGTTTCTAAAACAGCATCAATTTTTTTTTTTTTTTTTTTTTTTTGCATAGAAACTTGAAAATATAATTGAAGTGATTGGGCGTTGATATGCTCTTGTTCCTTACAGAAACCATTGGGTCTACTGACTCTATTAGATGAAGAATCCACATTCCCTAATGGCACAGACATGACATTTGCAACAAAACTAAAACAGCATTTGAAATCTAATCTGTGTTTTAGAGGAGAACGTGGCAAAGCGTTTACAGTTCACCATTATGCGGGAGAAGTAAGCACATACACACACAATGTTTTTGTCTTGAATACAATGTTTTTAACTGTTTATTGTCAAAAATAATACTTTTTTTTAAAACTTTTCCCAGGTTATGTATGATACAAGTGGGTTTTTGGAGAAAAACCGTGATCTTTTGCATTTGGATTCGATTCAACTTTTATCTTCTTGCACATGTGAACTTCCGCAAGCGTTTGCCTCAAACATGCTTTCTTTATCAGAAAAGCCTGTTCTTGGACCGTTGCATAAATCAGGTGGAGCAGATTCCCAGAAGCTTAGTGTCGTGACAAAGTTTAAGGTATGTTCACTTAAAGATTACAATTTGTAGTTTAAGATGTTAACTACTCGTGTTAATATGTTTAATTAATCTTGCTCAGGGTCAACTGTTCCAATTAATGCAACGACTAGAAAGCACAACACCGCATTTCATACGTTGCATCAAACCCAATAATTCACAGTCTCCTGGAATTTACAATCAAGGACTCGTGTTGCAGCAGCTGAGATGTTGTGGTGTTTTGGAAGTTGTTCGAATATCAAGATCCGGATTTCCAACAAGAATGTCCCATCAGAAATTCGCAAGAAGGTATGCTATCTTCTTTATTATAATTCTTTTCATTTTTGCAGTTTGTGTAATGTTAGTAATACTTTGTTCATATGAATGTCTTTCTTGCATCAGGTATGGTTTTCTTCTACTAGAGCATGTTGCGTTACAAGATCCGTTAAGTGTATCAGTTGCCATTCTTCACCAATTCGATATTCTACCTGAAATGTATCAAATTGGCTACACAAAATTGTTCTTCCGAACCGGGCAGGTTAGCTGAAAAACTAGCCAATTTAGTTAATGAACATATGAATATCAATGAAATAACTTTTTTAAACATGTGTTCAGATTGGTAAGCTTGAGGATACAAGAAACCGTACTCTTAATGGTATATTGCGCGTTCAGAGCTGCTTTAGAGGTCATAAAGCTCGTCAACATATGAAGGAGCTTATAAGAGGAATTTTCACTCTTCAGTCATGTATGTTTTTTTTAATATTCTGTTCCAATTGCATAATTTTAACTTATGCTTAAGGGATTCGTTATGGAGATTTGCAATGTGTGCTGCAGTTGTTCGTGGTGAAAAAAGTAGAAAGGAGTTTGCAATATTGCTACAGAGACACAGAGCGGCCGTGCTTATACAAAAGCATATTAAGGCAAAAATAGGCAAGAAAAGATTTGAAGACGTACATGGGGCATCGATTATATTACAAGCAGGTATTGTTTTTAGTATCTGCAGAATATGATTTATCAAAATGAAATACATATAATTTGATCGTCTTTATTAAAACCTCTTTGTAGGTATTCGTGGTTGGCTGGTTAGAAGATGCTCTGGGGACATTGCCCTACTTCAATTTGGTTCCGGAAAGGTATTAGCAGACTTTATCTTCATAGATTCTAGTTTTCTTTTTAAGTTTATTTTAAAGAGATAATGAAACATATAATTGCAAACAGGGTAACGAGTCGGACGAAGTGCTAGTGAAGTCATCATACCTGGCTGAGCTACAAAGAAGAATCCTAAAAGCAGAGGCTGGTTTAAGAGAAAAAGAAGAAGAAAACGATATTCTCCATCAGCGTCTCCAACAATATGAAAACCGTTGGTCAGAATACGAGCTTAAAATGAAGTCAATGGAAGAAGTTTGGCAAAAACAAATGCGGTCACTACAGTCAAGCCTTTCCATAGCTAAAAAGAGCCTCTCTCTTGATGACTCTGAAAGGAATTCAGATGCTTCAATCAATATGACAAATGAAGATGGCAGTTGGGATGCAACAAATGGTAGAAGAAACGGTACTAGTCATGAAAGCAATGGTGTGAGACCTATGAGTGCGGGTCTGAGTGTGATTAGCCGATTGGCTGAAGAGTTTGAGCAGAGGAGTCAAGTTTTTGGAGATGATGCAAAATTCTTGGTGGAGGTGAAATCGGGTCAGGTTGATGCGAATTTGAACCCGGATCATGAGCTTAGAAGGCTGAAACAGATGTTTGAAGGGTGGAAGAAGGATTATACTTCAAGGTTGAGGGAGACAAAGGTGATTTTGAACAAGCTTGGACATGAAGAGGGGGATGGTGAAAAGGGTAAGAAGAAATGGTGGGGAAGGCTTAATAGCTCGCGGGTTAATTGAGATTGATGCATGTGATGTGGTTTTGTTTCTATACATGGGGGTATATATAGGCTTAATTCATGGTTTGTTGTTAATACATATATATTTTATGGTGTCTGCGATTTTGATGCTACATGAGGCATCACTGGTGCCGTGCAGTGCGTGTTGAGTGAATGTTATTTTAATCATTCTGTCATTTCAGGTATCCTAACAATCTTAAGGATATCATGTTAACCCAAGATGTATGTTTTGTGTTTCTAGTAAAAGTTGAAGTTGTAGCAAATTTAGGTCTTGGAGTTGTCTAATTTGAAAGTATACCTGCAAGAGATCAAAGGGGCGTTTAATAATCTGTAAACGCTCCTTTTTGGTCGATTTCTATAAATCCATCTGCATGAATCGTTGCCATCTCAATGGCTTCTGATAAGAGTTCGCAGTCCTCGCCATCTCAACCATGTATGTTGATTTCTGTTTAGAGAGTCCTTGACATCTCACTTCTGCTTCTTGTTTAGGCGTTTGTTGTTATCACGTCACAAACTTTTGTTGATTAGTGCTATTGGATTGCTGATTCTGGTTGATTCGGTTAATTTTGTTTAAGGTGAACAAAATTTTATTCAAGGTGAAGAAAGGAAAGGAAAAAAAAATTAAACAAATAAAAGTGCTTTCGGATCATTTTTATAAGGAGATGAATTTAAATGTCATTATTCGCGTTACTAACAAGGCCTTGATATCACACCTGATGCTATAGAAAAGGCGTAAATTAAGACCGAATAGCTAGAAATGAAAGTGGCAAAATCAGTAAAATCAGCTAGCGATAAGCGATTATCGATCACTTAGACCTCACCTCATTTATACCAGTGATAAAAATTCCGACTTCTACAGACCAAACAACATGGAACCTGCATTGCAAAATTGCATAGCTCACAATTCCATGGTTTTCCACCAGCACTACCACAAGCATTAATTCTAAGTAGCCAAGGTTTATTGTATCCCAAGAACAAACAAGTACAGATATGGAAAACAGAATAATATTCCTCAAATCATCTGAAAGCAGCAGAGGATTTAACTCATCAAAATTTCCAAAACCACAACTCAAGTCTTCAAATAGGCTGTGGATATGTTCTTCATTTTACCTGCAAAAAATTATAGCTAATCAACTACCATCATAAAGAACTTTGATTCATCATATACATTAAAAAATCCGATTTCAACTCAATATATATCAACGCAGAACAAACCTACAACTCTGTTGAGATTGCAGCAGTAGTCTTACCTGAAAAACATAAAGCCAAAAAAATATGCTCGAATCAGTGATCTTATATCTAAGTAGATACAAAAAAATAAGCTCATTTCAGATGCACAAGTCCAAATTCTACTAGGTTGTTACCAAAATATTAGTTCTTATTTGATCCTAATTTACGCAATAGAACAAGAAAAGTTATTTTACCGATCTTCTGTCCATCTGCTAAGAAGTAATCCTGAATAGCAACCATTTTGAACTTGGAAGTTTTCAAGCTTCTTATGGCCTCACTAGTAGCCAAAGCACCCGAAACCGTTGTTATGATAGGAATCTTGTAAGCAAGAGCCATTCTCCTCAGTTGACGCCCATCAATCTGGTCAAGATCATCGTTCGAGCTAGTAATCACCATCAAATTAATCTGCCCATTTGCAATCATATCACCTGCATGCGGGCGTCCTTCATGCAGCTTCAATACCCTCTCAATTGGAACACCATCCAATTCAAGAATATGAGCAGTCCCAGAGGTAGCAACAATTGTAAACCCGAGCCCTAAAAAGGCCCGAGCAATTTTCCCCAAATGGGGTTTTGTCATATCATTTAGACTTAGAAAAACCGTGCCCGAAACGGGCAGTTTCTGGCCTGCAGCTATTTGAGATTTGGCAAATGCAATAGAGAATTCGGTGTCGATCCCCATTACTTCACCGGTGCTACGCATCTCGGGCCCGAGAAACACGTCACATCCTTGGAATTTCTCGAAAGGAAGAACAGCTTCTTTGACTGATACATGTCTCGGGATGATTTCTTTTGTAAACCCTAATTCTTGAAGAGATAGACCCGACATTACAAGTGAGGCAAATTTTGCCAACGGGCGCCCGATTGCTTTAGAGACAAATGGGACTGTACGGGAAGCCCGAGGGTTAGCTTCAAGCAAGAATACGTCCCCTGAAGCTGTAATTGCATACTGACAGTTCATAAGCCCGCACACGTTTAATCTTTTAGCCAATTTGGTGGTCCATGATCTGATGGTTTCTAGGCTCGATGGTGAAACGGTTTTTGTAGGAATCATGCAAGCCGAGTCACCCGAATGGACACCCGCCTGTTCAATATGCTCCATGATTCCACCAATCACCACATTCCCATGCAAATCCGCGAGTGAATCGATATCGATTTCAATCGCGTCTGATAAATACCGGTCAACCAAAACCGGGCGTTCTGGATCAACTTCAACAGCTGTTTCTAAGTAAGTTATTAGCTTCTCATCACTATAAACAATCTCCATTGCTCGACCACCTAAAACATAAGATGGTCTTACAACAACTGGGTACCCAATCTCTGATGCAATTCGAAGAGCATCAGCTTCACTTTTAGCAATGCCGCCTTTCGGTTGTTCAATTTGTAATTCTTTCAAGATAGCATTGAACCGTTCTCGATCCTCAGCAGCATCAATGGAATCGGGTGATGTGCCCCATATCTGGACCTGACCACCACTGGCTGATGGTCGTTTGGTTTCATCTAGGTAGTGCTGGATGGGTAGAGCCAGTTTAAGAGGGGTTTGACCCCCGAACTGCACAATGATACCATCCGGCTGTTCGATGTCAATAACATTAAGCACATCTTCAACAGTGAGGGGTTCAAAGTAGAGACGGTCACTTGTATCATAGTCAGTGGACACAGTCTCAGGATTTGAATTCATCATAATAGTTTCATAGCCAGCCTCCTACAAAGATTTAAAGAAACAAGATTAGCTGAAAAATATTAGCCAATTGGAGATCTTTCTTAAAAGATATTACCTGAAGAGCAAATGAAGCATGACAGCAGCAATAGTCAAACTCGATCCCTTGACCTATTCTGTTCGGCCCGCCACCCAAAATCAAAACTTTTTTGGTTTTTGTTGGAGCCGATTCACATTCATAATCATAAGACGAATACATATAAGGAGTGTTTGCTTCAAATTCTGCAGCACATGTATCAACACGTTTGTAAGCAGGAACAACTCCCAAATCCAACCGTTTCACACGAACTTCTTTCTCTGTTGATTTTGTAGCAAATGCTATCTGTTTGTCACTAAAGCCTCTTTTCTTTACCTCATAGAATTCATCTTTAGTAAGCTGAGATAAACTTTTTGCCATGATATATTGCTCAACATCTACCAATTCCTTAAGTTGGGTGAGGAACCATTTGTCAATGAGACTTAGTTCATGGATGGCATCCACTTTCATGCCTCTTTTCATTGCAGCATATACGGAATGGATACGGTCAGGATTAGGGACTCTTAGACCGTATTTTATCTTGTCCCAATCCCAATCAAGCTCCTTGATCGGTGCACAACCCCACCCAGAGTAACCACATTCAAGTGATCTAACCGCTTTTTGAAAAGATTCTTGAAACGTGCGTCCTACTGCCATGGATTCACCTACAGATTTCATTTGCGTTGTCAAAACTGGTTGAGATCCTGGAAATTTCTCAAATGCAAACCTGGGTATCTGCAATACATAGATTACTGTCAAGATTACCATTCAGGGTAGATAAAATGTTACTCTAATCTTCAAAACAAGTTTTCTTAAAACTAATTTCAAGTGATTATGTAAAACTGAATAACCTTATTGAAATAATGAAAAATAATAAAACAAGTGGTAGAAGAAAACATTTTAATGTGCTGATGATGTTGTAATAATCAGATAATCGAATGTTTTAGTATTCGACAAATTCTGCATCTTAAGGAATTAATACAATGGTGAAGGTTCTAACCTTTGTGACAACATAATCAATAGAGGGCTCGAAACTCGCAGGTGTCTTCATAGTGATATCATTAGGAATCTGATCCAAAGAATAGCCAACAGATAACTTAGCAGCCATCTTTGCAATAGGAAAGCCAGTAGCTTTTGAAGCCAAAGCAGAAGACCTTGAAACCCTAGGATTCATCTCAATAACCATAACCTCACCATCCTCAGGATTCACAGCAAACTGTACATTAGAACCACCACATTCAACCCCAATTTCTCTTATGATCGCTATAGAGTAATCACGAAGACGTTGGTACTCCTTGTCGGTCAAAGTTTGTGCAGGAGCAACTGTGATTGAATCTCCGGTATGAACACCCATTGGATCGATATTCTCAATAGAACATATGATAACTACATTATCAGCCAAATCCCTCATAACTTCAAGCTCATATTCTTTCCATCCTAACAATGATTTCTCCACTAAAACCTGTGACGTCACACTGGCTGCAAGCCCTGACTTACAAATTTCTTCAAACTCTTGTTTATTATAAGCAATCCCACCACCAGAACCACCTAAAGTAAAAGCTGGTCTAATAATTAAAGGGAATTCACCAATTTTATTAGCAATCTGCAAACATTCTTGCAGGGTGGTACCAATCCCAGATGGTGGAGTTTTGAGCCCGATGTTCTTCATGGCTTCCTTGAACAACTCCCTGTCTTCAGCTTTCTTGATAGCTTCAAGCTTGGCTCCGATTAACTCCACATTATACTTATCAAGCACACCGCTTTCAGCCAACGCCACCGCAAGATTAAGCGCGGTTTGGCCACCCATAGTGGGCAAAATAGCGTCTGGTCTCTCTTGTGCAATCACCTGCTCGACTAACTCGGGAGTCATGGGTTCAATGTAAGTCCTGTCAGCCATCTCAGGATCAGTCATGATGGTTGCAGGGTTTGAATTGATAAGAACCACCTCGTAACCATTCTCCCGCAAAGCTTTACAAGCTTGTGTGCCAGAATAATCAAATTCGCAAGCTTGGCCAATAACAATAGGGCCAGCACCAAGAATCATAATCTTTTTGATGTCAGTCCGCTTACCCACATTTGGTTTTTGATCTTGAGCGGTTTGGGTGGTCTTGGTAGAGTTGCAGGCAATTGAACAAACAGTTGGCGTGCGGGTTGCATGTGAGGATAAGTGGTGGGTGATTTTGGACTTGTTAATCGAGAACAATGAGGAGGAGAAAGAGTTGGGTTTGGAGGAAACAAAGGCGTTGGTATTGGAAGGTGAGATGAAGATATTGTCGCAGGGGTTGAAGCAATGAGCCGCCATAGCTGGAACCTGACGGTGGTGCAGAGGGGAGGAGGAAGAGGGGAAGTGAGCGGCGCGAGATTAGGTTTTAGCCAAATGCTTCCTTACCTTTCGGCGTTCGTCTCCATTATTACCCACAATTGGACCCTCCCCACTAAGCTTTTTTGGCCGTGTCTTGACAAGCGTGTGATCATATATACATCATTTTTTTTAAACTTGGTATTTCACTATTTTGTTTAACTTTAGTTGTCGAATAACAACATTATATATAAAATAACTTTATTACAATAAACTAAGAAATCGAATAAATGAAAGCCCTAAGGTTATGTTTAGTTAGTGAAAATTGATTTCAGTTTTCTCCATTTTTTTTGAAATATGTATGGAGTTTTTATTTTTAGTTTTCAATAAAAAATTTAGGTTACATTTGGTTTGTAAGAATTGAAAAGAAACAGAGTGGAATTTCAATTTCTAAATAATAAGATGTGTTTGTTTTATGAAATTGATAGAATTGAATTTTACCATTTCAATAAATATTTTAAATCAAGAAATTTGGAATTTCTTTTTCAAATGGATGAAAATTTTCAAATTCATAAACAAGCTCAAAACATATTTTTTGTCTCCTACCCCACCCCCACCCCCACCCTCACCCTCACCCTCACCCGTACCCCACCCTTACCCTACCCCCACCCTACTATAGGTGGTAGTGGCCTGTAGTTGGCGGTTGGTAATAGGGGAACGACGGTGTGCAGCATCACGCGCACCGATGAGTGGTGGTTGTCGACGGTGGTGATGATGTCCAGTGGTGACGATGGCGGACGTGACGGTAGTGGCGGCGAGTGGCGGTCGGCGGTGGCAGTGACGATGGTTGCTGCGGTGATGGTGGTGGTGGCGGCGGTCGGTGGTGGGAGCGGTAACAGGTGGTGTGGCAGTGGCATCGGGTGGTGGTAGGCAGTGGTGGTGACCGTGGCGGCAATGACGCTGGTGGCGGGGGCGATAACAGGCGGCGGAGGTGGCAACTACGGCAGTAACGGTGTTGGTGACAGTAACAGATGGTGGTGGTGATGACGGGTGGTCGGGGTAGTAACGGAGGGCTGCGGTGGTGACGGAAGTGGTGATGGTGGTGGGCAGTTGCTAGTATAATTTATTTTGGTTTATAGGTATTTAATTAATTTATTTTTTATAAGATTCTAATTTCGGTCTTTACTAACAAACAAGATATGGTTTTTCACAGATTTCAAGTTCAATGATTTCAAATTTCTATAAATCTTAATTACTTGGTCAAATTTCAATTCCTTCATATTCATTCTACGAATCAAACGGACCAGTGTGTTTAGTTAAAAATAATGGACATTTCATTTTTCATTTAAGAACATAAGAAATGATGTGTAATTTCTATCAAATTTTAATTTCCATTTTTTGTTAATACATTATTTAACATATTTTTTTATCATGAAAAAACATGTTTATTAACTTGTTACAAAAATATGATCATAAACATACTACAATTGCGAAAGTGTTTCATAATATATATAACTTTGATGTTTCATTTACGCTAAATATTTGTATATCTTATAATATTCTGGGTAATTTTATTTTATTAGAAAGTGAATTAATATGATTATAAGGTTTCTCTCTCAAGATAGACGTAAATTAGGAGCAATTATCCCATTTAAACTCTAATCATTTTAAACTCGATATCGTTTTTTTCCCTATTCTTTTACGAAATTAAAAATTCAAATAACAATATGACTATTTAATTATAAATTTTTAATAAATACGTATACAGTAAATTCGTGTGTATCTTACAGGCATATGATTCAAACTAAAAATATTTAATAAATCGTCTTAATGTTTCTTGTTTCATATAATTAAAATCAATAAATATTGAACATAATCAAATTTGGAGTAAATTACATATTTTGTCCTTGTCGTATGTTATAAATTTCATCATTCCTTCTTGTGCTTCATTAATTACACCAACCGTCTTTACTGTCTAAATTTTATAATACTAATAGTCTCTGACTCACCTAAAATGACAAAAATACTCTTTTTTTTTATGATTTATCCTTTTTTTATTCTTTATAAACTATAGAAATAATATTTTTAAATATAAATTCACCTTACCTTTTCCTAACCTACCCAAACTCCACTCTCCCAACACTGTCGTTATCATCTCCGCAACATCGCCAACACCATGACTTTTATACTTTTAGGGAGCCTGTGTACACCTCAACTTTTTTCGGCTTGTGTTAATTTTCGACCGAATTTTCTATTGTTTAATTGTGCAACCTTTACTCGAGTGTTTTTTATATTCGTCCCAATTGACCAATATTTCTCTATTCGTCTATACCACATGTTAATAATCTATAAGAAACATTTTTATTGTACATTACGAACAATTATATGTATAAACGATCTTCAATCGATGATACATGATATTCAAGAAAACGATAGAGATGTTTAGTTTTGTCGTATATTGAAACTTGAGCCACTTGATTAAAACCCACTAGCTACTTAAGAGTTTTGGCACAAATTGGTAAGCGATGATTAGATTGATCGACAACATTTGGTAAGAGCATTGAAAATTGATGTACGAAACAAATTAAGAGAGAGGGACGTGACAAATGAGGAGAAACGTCCGTGCACGGAATATGACACTGGACGTGACAAACGAGGCATAGAAAAACCACAAATATTGGCCGCTATTATTTCAAGTGAAATGATATATCCTTCTAATTTTTGTTCATACTTATCCTCCTACTCATTTGATCAAGACATGTGTCAAAATCAAGGGAGAAGGTGAGGAAAGAGAATTAGTGGAGTACACATGTCATCTTGTGATGAGTAGGAGGATGAAGTAGAAACAAAAATTAGGAGGATATTTCATTTCTCTTATTTCAATGTAGATCAAGACTCAAGAGAGTACAAATAGTTTCGGTCATTCATATCATGCATCTCTCGTACGTTGCCTGGGTGTCACTTCACTTGACAACACAAACCGTCGATTTCTTGACACGTTTTTCTTTCCAAATGACACAAACTAAAACCGTACGTATATATATATATATAGAGGGTTACATCAAGAACAAAAAAAAAAAAAAACGAGAACTGCGAGAACCGATTCCCATATTTTAAAACTAAAATATCTATCAAACGAAAAAATATTAAATTATGAAAATTATATCAAATTAACGACAAAAATATGCTCTTTAATATGACATCCATATTGCTATATTTTTTTCAACAAAAAAAAAATTTGTTACATATATGTAACATACCTTATAGTACTGATCATATATATGTTAGTACTGATTACATATATGTAACATACCTTATAGTAACAAAAAAAAATTTGTTACATATATGTAACATACCTTATATATAAGAGCATATTTGGTATAATTTTCATAATTTAATATCTTTTCGTTTGGTAGATATTTTACGGTTTAGATCGGTTCTCACAGTTATCGCATTTTTTTTTGTTCTCGATGGAAATTCCGTCTCTCTCTCTATGTATATATATATATCTTCTTCCCTACAACCTGCAAATCTACACATATTTAACAACATGCCCACTTCCCTAAAACCTGCAAATCGATCTACACATATATATTAACAACATGCCCACTTCAACCACCTCCATCTCACTTGCCCAAGATGACCACCACCTGCAATCCCTTATTCAATCAGCTCGCCCTTTTCTCCGTGAAGACATCCACTCAATTGACAAGAATCTGCATGATCTCTTAACCATCTTACGCTCCGCCGGCGCCGGTGAGTGCTGGCACCGCTTAGGAACATTTCAAGACCATCTTTACCATGTCTACCGCATCCTCAAGCTCTGGAAGGCACCCGATTCCGTTTGCCTGTTCGGCCTTTTCCATTCCGTTTACTCCAACTCTTACCACGATCTCGCCATCTTTGACCCGTTAACCGACCGGGAAACCGTTCGCCACCACGTGGGCCCCGTCGCCGAGCGTCTTATTCACTTGTTCTGCGTCGTACCACGTCATACCCTTATTCACGACGATCTCGTGTTTCGTTACACCGATTCCGAGCTCAGGGAACATCTACAAGCTTCTGAAATTTCTTTGAAAAGCGGTGGTTTGGGGAAGGAAGAAAGGTGGAGGAAGAAATTGCAGGAAATAGTTCCGGCCGACGGAATCGAAGTGAAACACATCCGAACAGGGGAACTGGTGGTTATTCCGAGAAGGGTACTTGCTGTTTTTCTTTTGATGACGATAGCGGATTTCGGTGACCAGTATTATGGTTATCAAGATGAGTTATATGATAATACAGACGGTCGGCTGGAGTTCACCGGAAACACGAATTACGATGTGTTATGGCCTGGGAATGGTAAGCCAGGACTGTGGATGAACTTGATATCGAAAATGGGAGCTATATATACTTTGTTGGTGCGAGAAGAAGAGATGTTCATGAAGGATCGAAGAAAAGGAGATCATATTGCAGCCGACGACAGATATGAAGATATAGAACTCATAACTCCTCCTGTTTTTGACAAATGCACCAAGATTCTTGATCCAAGCGAGCAAATAGTGGCAAGAGATTTGTACTGGGAGGCTGTATATGAGCAAGGAGGGTCAAACAAGGAGAAGGGTGAAGAGTTGTTAATGAGGTGTATTGAGAAGAACCCATTTGTAGGAGAACCTCATGTGTTGTTGAGCCAGTTTTATATGAGCAGAAGGAGGTTTGAAGAGGGTGAAAGGGAGGCTGAAAAGGGGTTGAGTCTTTTGTTGGAATGGGGTTGTCCATGGGACAAGAGGATCTCATGGGAAGGATGGGTGTCATGGAGTAGGGTTTTGTTGAGCAAAGCAAAGGAGAGGTCTTGGCCACATACTTCATGGGGAATCATCAGTTTGGGTCTTGTCAAGTAGATTATATTGTGTGGTTTATTATACATAAATATGTCCCCATAATATGCTTATTTATTATAAACTCGTAAGGTACCCGTCAAAAATAGAGATGGATTGTGATGAGTTTTTATGGTGGTTGTGGTAATAGTGTGTTAACAAGTGATTGTGCTACTATAATGAATGATGTTACGCTAAATTGATGTAGCTATGTTATTTATTTGTCACACTAAATTGGATGTGATTTATGTAGTGCAACTCATCACATTAGATTTCGAGAGTTTGAATGATCTAATTGACTGCACCTCTTCACTCACAATCGACCGACTTCGAGGGTTCCGAAACTTGAATGAAGCCATGAAGGTATGAATCTTGTTCCAAAATATACGTGTGTGCTGAATTTGCAGGTATATATGTGTATATATGACAAAACTAAGGTTTGGGCTGGCATTTTGATATATGTTAATATCTTCCTAATGTTTAAAAAAGAGCTTCACCATAGTTCGGACTGAAATTTTTGTTGATTGAGGGTTGCTAGTTGTGTGGTTGTTCTGTTAATATTTGTAAATATAGTAAGTTCTATAGTAGTTGGTCAATCACAATATGAGAAGTTAGTAAACCTAGAGTTCAAAAATGTTATTGGAATTAAAGGTTCTATACTCCTATTCTAGCTCGTCTGCATAGTGTCTTTTTATTCTATGGTAAACCTAGAGTGCATATGATTATTGAATGCTTTTTGAGTAATTGGGTTATTATTTATTTTTAAATATCCAACTTACGGTTTAACAAAGGTGAATATGAGAATCGAATCAATATAAAGAGATTTTTATATATTTAGTAGTTAATCATGTTTTATTTTTCATATGGCACTTACTTTAGTGTCTATTTACTTATGAGCATTGTCTAATGTCTACTTCTATTACATAGCCATTCTTGTTAATTGTTATAATTTTTCAGTGTAGTTTGATGTCTACCTAGCTATAAGTTTTATAAACAAATTGACCAAAACTTAAAAATGTTGTTGATGGTTTCTTTATTTCATCTATAATATGCTATACTTGTATATTATTGTGCACCAGATTTGTGAGAAAAGATGGTAATTTGGATACAGGCATATATCATTCCAAGAATGGACTTTAATTGGGTGATTAGGTTATATGAGGCATCTAAGTACTACAACCAAAGTGCCTTTGGTCTAGCGGTACCAAGATGTGAGTAAGGTGTCTTTCACTCGTAAAGGTTGAGGGTTCAAGTCCTGGTAAGGACATAAAATATAAATTAGGTGGGTGTATGTGTTTCCCTTTCAAAAAAAGAAAAATCAAAGTACTACAATATATCTTGTTGCATATTTCTTACTGAAAACTAACTAATATTCCCTCATAGTTTAATAATTTTCAGTGTTGAACCATACGGAGTAAATTCACATACCATTGTGTAATGGTTTCAAAGTAATTAGTTCTTGAAGTAAAAATTCAATTTATTGATTGGCCAATAGCACAAAATTGAATGTCATTTTTATATTTAAATAGAATGTGAGGTGCGGTTAGAGGTGCAAAAAAAATCCGAATATCCGATTTCGCGTAAATAATATCCGAAACCGGTTTTTTTTCAAACCGGTCCAGTTTTTAAAAAAACGGATATTATAACCGGACTGTGATTCATAGAGGAAACCGGATATTTTACCGGATAAAAATCCGGTTCAGAAAAAACCGGTTAAAAAACCGATTAAAAAACCGCCAGAATTAAAAAAAAGTTACCGTTTTCTAGCCGTTTGGGGACTTTTCTAGCCGTTTTTTGGACTTTTTTCCCCATTTTTTCACCTCCAAACACGATATATACATATGTTATGCATTAGAATCACTTGCGCCAAAATTCTCTCTAAAATCATTAAAATTCTCTCTAAAATCCATCTCAACTTCTCTCTAAAATCTTATTTTTTCACACTTTCTTCATGGCTTCCAACATGGGTGAATCTTCGGTTGGTGGAAATCCAGATGTGGTGAGGGTGATCGAACACAATCGAAATCCGGAAGTTTGGGTACATTTCGATTTGTGTGAGATGTCAAATGGCTCGAAAAGGGCCTGGTGTAAACTTTGCCATAAGTTTTTTGCACCGGAGGGTAACACGACGTTGAGGACACATATTACAAAATCATGCAAGGCTCTTCGGTCAAGATCCGATCCAAGGCAATCAAACATCACTCCGCAAGGTGGTGTTTTTGTATACGACAACGATGCACTCCGGGCCGATTTCACAAGAATGGTGATTAGGAAAGCACTACCATTCGACCACTTCGAAGATGAAGAATTCACTCGTATTATTCAACAAAGGATGCAACCCGCTTATACCCGGTAAGTCGTACTACCCTTAGGCGTGACGCAATTAAAATGTGGCATGAAGCGAGAAAAAAAATGATTTTGGGATTTCACGAACACAATTACGGTGTCTCGCTTACATGTGACGTTTGGAGTTCCCCTCATAATACGAGGAATTCTTTTTTAGCCGTCACCGCACATTGGATAAGCCAAGATAGTTAGCAAATGATGAAAAGAACCATAGCGTTTGAATTATTCGGTGAACCACATACTGGTAATAACTTATTTCATCTTTTGAAAAGAGTAATTTGTGTTTACAAATTAGAAAGTAAAGTATTTTCGATGTCATTTGATAATGCATCGAATAATACAAACGCGGTTCCAAGATTGAAGCTTTTGTTATCACCGATTTTAGATGGCGCTTTTTTCCATACTCGTTGCGTTGCACACATAATAAATTTATGTGTGCAAGCCGGTTTGGAAGTCGTTGAACCACTTAGAATAATATTTAAAACGATGATAAAAGCGATTCTTTGCAACAACAACAAACGACTCAACGATTACAAAAAGTATTGCAAGTCGGTTAACAAACTTTATTTGGGTCCTAACTTGGATTGTGCAACTCGTTGGAACTCCACTTGGATGATGTTTCATTCCGCCTTAAGGCAAAAAGATACTTTGCAAACATTCTACAATCGTTTGCATGAGAAGGGTTATGTTAGGGACACGTTTTCGATTGGGGAGTGGGAAGTTATAGCCAAGATAACCGAATTACTTGGGCTTTTTAAGGAGGCAACCACTTACTTATCCGGTATTTATTACCCGACTAGTTCGTTGGTTCTTAATCAAGTGTATTTGATGGCTAATAAACTTAATGATCTTGAATTTGAAAGTGAAATTTACAAACAAATGGGTCAAGCAATGAAACAAAAGCTTTTGAAATATTTTAAGGAGATTCCACCCGTGTTTAGTTGTGTCACCGCTTTAAACCCAATTGTAAATGTTGGTGGGGTGGAAACATTGATCGAGTCGGTTGCGTATGCTTTTGGTCTACATGAAGATGACCCGCATTTTGTCGAAGAAGAATTCAATTATTTTAACAAATATTTTCGGGACATGTTTTATATTTATTTATCAAAATACGGGTCGAGTAACCCAATTTTGGATCAAATGAGGCAGGGGGGAGTCAAGTAGAGGGAGTTCAAGTAACGTCAATTTGTCACTTTTTAACACACTTTTGAATTCTCACTCGAAACGAGCGAGTACAAACACCCCAAGTAGCGAGTTGGGGAATTACATGTCAAGCGATTTTATATCACACTATACATTTAATGATTTCAAAACTTTGATATTTTGGCTTGGTGGAAAGAAAAGGAACCACAATTTCCGGTTCTAGCCGCCATGGCCCGTGATCTACTAACCGTCCAAGCCTTTACGGTAGCTTCGGAATCCGCTTTTTCTGTTAGTGGCAGGGTCATATCGCAACGGAGATCAAGGTTAAGCCCGGAGTCGGTGGAATGTTGCATTTGTTTGAAGGACTATTTGGATGGAGCGGCAAGTGCTCAACATTTGACCACACTTGAAGATGCAATCGACCCCAATGTTGAAGCAACAATCGACCCCAATGTTTCAAGTATATTTATTTATCCAAATTTGAATTTTCTTTCATATATATGTTTTTTTATAATATATATTTAATGCTATGTTTTAAAAAAAACTTGAAAAAAAAATTAAAATAGGGGGGGGGGGGGTAGAGGCAGTCTACGTCTAAGGGGGAGGGGAGTAGAGGTATTGCAGGTTGGAGTAGGGCTAGTAGGAAAGGAAGGAGTTTAGCCCATCGGTTTTTTTAAAAACCGGTTCCGGATAAACCGGTCCAAATCCGATCCGTGTCCGGTTACAACCGATTGAACCCCAAACCGGTTCAAATCCGATCCGGTTTTAAAAATAACCGGTCCCAAAAAAACTGATATGTGCATGTCTAGGTGCGGTGATTATAAAATTATTAATGATTGAATTAACAAAAATAAAACTGAAATGGAATACTTACTTCTATGAATATTTAGTCATAGTAGCTGTTGTTGCAGAAATAATTGGGGTGTGTATGAGACGGATAACCGATCTAATCCGCTAATTTTAGGATTTACAAATTCACTGGTTTTGATTTCTATCGATTTTGGTTTTGGTGGGTTCTAGTCGTTAACGTTTCGGTGTCAGTTTTAAAACCAACTCATCTGGTTTTCAACATTAATACATAATTTCCTGAACTACCCTTTATTTCTAGCATTAATTCAAAATCTAATAACATATTTTAGCATTAGATACTATTTTCAGCCCAAAAATTCAAAATATAAAAGGATTTTGTATCATATAATCATAACATAAACGTTGATCTCAACAAAGAAAATGAAAAGTTATTGACCCTATTAATTGGACCTTGAAATATTTAATGAGTTCCACTGACTTACATTTAATAACTTGAAACTTAAAATATATATAATATATTAAATATTGGTGGGTCTGTTTCTGGTTAAAATCAAAACCATATCAAACCCACCAAGTTTTTCAAAATTTAAAGCCGAATCGGCGGTTTTGAAATGGTTCATTTTTGTCGGTTTGGTTTTGTTAGTTTTAATGGATTGTTTTTGGTTTTTCGGTTCCGATGCTCACCCCTAATTGTATAAGCCGGAGTGCTGGGCTGATTTTTCGGAGTTCAATAATTCATCTTTCAAATATCAACAAATTGCGAGTATTCTGTGTGTAATACCTTTTGAAAGTATTTATAGCAGATTGAATGGAATAATTTGGTTGTTTTGATAAAAACTATATCGAATAATATTACCCTCTGTTTCATTTTCTTATTAACATTTAAATGGAATGAGAGTGTAATTAGTTAAACACAATTCTCTACTGTTTTATGAGATTTTATTATTAATTTTCTATTCATTTTTCTTATAAAAGTTATGTAATTTCCCAATTTAAAGGTGCTAACTTTGGCTACAATTACTTAAAATTTCTTAATTGAAGAAACCCTAATCGAAGAAACCAAATCTGAAACCTTAATATGTATACGGTGCTGTCGGTGATGAAGTTCATACGCAAAAACCTTTTAAAGCTTCGAAGATGGTATTCTCTAGCGAGACGAGTTGGTAAGTGGTGGTGATGCAGGGGAAGTGGTTGGTGGGTGGCGGTGGTCGACTTCTAGCGATGGAAGTGAGGGGCAAGGGGAGATGGTGATGGAGGTGGTAGTCTTCCTGCGAGAGGGTGAAGACGAGTGACGCTGGTGTTTTTTCGGCGATGGTATGGTGGCTAGTAGGGTTAGAGAGAGATTGAGTGGCTGGGCCAGGGATAAAGAATGGGGTGGAGATGGATACTTAGAAGTTATTTATTAGATTTAATAGATTTTATTAGATTTAATAATATTTTTTACTTATTTAGAATTAATTAAATAATAAAAAAAGGAATAGGGGTATTATGGTAATTTTAAATGAAAATTTAAGGGCACTTTAGTCTTTTTAGTTGGATCAGGACCATCAGTGAAACAAAAGTCAGATATTAGGGACTTCTAATGTAATAAACGTAGTTTAGGGACCAAGAATGAAATACGTGACATACCTCAGGGACTAAATATGTAATTAACTCTCCTTAGTAATGATTAAGGAGTATATTGGTATTTTCAAATTACTTAAAATTTAAAAGTAAAAATAGTTAAATGTTTTATAATATAGTATATATAAATAGATAAAAGATGTGTGAAGACATGTATCTTCCATGTTATTGGATCATGTTTGTGATTTCAAAATAGAAGCATGAAAACCTAATCATATGATGCTATTTAATTGACATGGTTGTGATTTGCCTCTAACCCCCTCCTTATCTTACCAAGCAATCTCAAAGAAAACATGCGTACCTTCTTCAGCATCTATGTTGCTTGCTCACAATCAACAAATCCTATCAAATAATTAATCAAACAATATCCGATATATAGTTATCTCTCTAGAAACTAAAATGGAACAATATATCATTTAGTAGTTCTAGATTGAAGAAAATATAAAAAAGTAAGCATTCCAAGGTCTCAAGACTGATATGTGGTATTCATTCGTCATCTTCTCGCATATCACCCTTCCTCTTAGCCTGCACAGCTAATCGCGCATCTCTCCCCCTTTCATATTCACGATAAACAACACATTGCATGAAAGAAACTTTATCTAGATATTGATTTCCACTCTTCTTGTAAGTTTCAAGTTCCTCATCCAAACAGATTTCTTCCTTAAACTCCCACCAATCCTTTTTGGTCTTATAAAGAACACTTAGCTTTGGTTTCTTCCTAATTTGTCCAAGAATGGCATCAACTGTAGAAGGTGCACCAACCCCTCCTCTGGCACCCTTTTCTTCATTTGATGCTTCTGACATGTTGGCATCAACTAACTTCTTTATTTCAATCAGGGCCGGTCCAACCATTTTTTGGGCCTTGGACATAAACTTTAGAAAGTGCCCCTAGACAAATTTTTTTTGCAAATAAGTAAAATTTAATACAAATAATACACACTACACAATTACACCACATGTGTAACCATACCCCATATCACCACACTCTACACAATTACACCACCTGCGTAGCTATATATCCTAACACCATATTGAAACACAGCTACACCACCTGTTTAGTTGTATACTATATCACCATATTAGTGCATAGTTGCACCACCTGCGTAGCTATTCACCATAACACCATATATGTGCATAGATATACCATATGCATAGCTATACACCATAACACCATATATGTGCATAGCTACACCACCTACATAGATAGACCATCATTTGACAGTGTATATGCATCAAAGCCATATCATATAAACAAATTTATCACACCAACTACATAATGAGTTCATATACACTTTTAATACAAGAGAAGTAGTAAACTCACCTTGTGATTGATTAGTGTGCTAAGTAACTAATACCAGTGAATTAACTAAGTATTATAAACTGTGCAAACTGATCTGAAAATGGACCTACACAGGCCGTGTACCCTGTACACTACATGACCTGATCCAACCACATGGCCTGTGTTGACAAAACCTGCTACATTGGTCGTGTATCATAAACCTTACACGACCATGTAAGTTACATGGCCTGGCACCACCCTAGGTCACTACAAGGGCTGCGTATACCTACACGGCCCAAGCTACACGGGTTACCGAATTCTACACAGGCCATGTAGTTGGCCGACTTGCAGCCTATGTGTAGAACACAACTGCTTGTTCTTTACCCAAATATCGATTCTTAATCGATTTCAATCACAAAAAGGTGTTTTCCTACACCCCAAACACTCTAAAACATCCATAAAACAATAACAAACATCAATGACACTCTTTGATCTATGATTCAACCTTTTGAACAATTTTACCCATTTAAACACTAAAAACACATATACTAACCATATCTTATGCTTATTTGTTGGATTTGATGTTGTAACAGTGTTCAATCTAGTTTGTTTCTTTATCAAAATCGAAACTGAAGGATTGGGTAGGCTAGCATTACCAGGAACATATGTCTCTGTGTGTGTTTCCATAGATTTTTAAAGAAGACATATATATATATATCTATAAGTTTACCATAATTACATTTTTGGTCCCTCAACTTAATAACTTTTATTTTAGCGGTTTTAACCCCTCTAGTTTTATAAACACCTCAAATCTCATAAAGGCAACTTATATTATTTATAACACTTATTTATTTAGAAATTTCGAACCTTGGGACATTACAAAACGATTAGATTTTGATGTAAATAAACTTTATATAGAGTTGAAACTGTTTGCCACGTTTCTTTAGTGAAACTGTCAAACCTAATCATGTGTTAAAATATTAAATAACTCGAGTGCTTTCCTAATACAATTATTAGATTTAGAGTTTGTTGATTATTTCAATAATGTTGACATATGTATAACCAAGCTTTTCAAAACTTAAGTTATTGAAGTCTTACGTACTGTTTAAAATGTCACAAGAAATACTTAATGAATTAAAAATGATAGCTATTAAGAATGATATTTTGGAGGGTATTGATTATGAAAAGTCGATTCAAAACTTTGTTTCAAATAGTGCTAGGAGAATTTAGTTGTGTAAATTATTTATACTACGTTTCTTTTGTTTTAGTTAATAATATATAACATATATCGTAGTTTCACTAAATTCTTGTTTATATATGTGTGTATAAAAGAGACCCACTTTTCCCATTGACATAAGGTCTTAAATTTTCGGGACACCCTTTTAGTGATACTTTATCTTTCTTTGAATTAGCTTGTTTCAACAACCATTTCTAATATGTAACTGTAAGAATTAAGTTTTAAACCTTAATAATAACACGTTAGAAGATATAGATAACAGAAACAAAATAAAAACGATATCAAGATATTAAACATGTAAGATACTACTTGTGATTATAAAAGTCATTAAAGTAACTATATGTTTATATGATTACTTGTTCGTCTCTTTTATTACATTTAGTTATAATTAATATAAATTAGCAATTAGCATTTTTCGCATGGCTTAATAATATATAATATATGTTTTTATAGCTAAATAAAATAGAATATTTTGTAATTGTCACTTGGCTTTAGATAACATATTTTATTTAGGATAAACAAAGTTCTTTGTCTCTTATCAATCCCCAGCATATAAATATTAACAATTTAACACGTTGTTTAGCTACCTATTGTTATTTATTAACATAATTATAAATAAAGAAAAATGATATATATATACTCATACTTTTATTCCTACTTTATATTCTTTTATAACATGTGGACTTGATTAATCTCTTTACTCACCTTCTCTATTGATTTTTGACATTTATATTGATGTAATTTGTAGAAAAAAAATAAAGATAAATTTGTAGAATATATCAAACTCTTATAAATGAATACACTAAGGCTGTCTCATCTTATTTTTGTAAAAATATATCCCAGCTATATACATACAATCTTCTTCTATATATTCTTATCATCCCTGCTAAAATCTGCAAATTTACAAAAAATAAAATGCCCACTTCAACCATCTCCATCTCACTTGCTCAAAATGAGCACCACCTGCAATCCCTCATTCAATCAGCTCGCCCTTTTCTCCGTCAAGACATCGACTCAATTGACAAGAATCTGCATAATCTCTTAACCATCTTGCGCTCTGCTGGTGCCGGTGAGTGCTGGCACCGGCTAGGAACATTTCAAGACCATCTTTACAATGTCTACCACATCCTCAAGCTCTGGAAGGCACCCGATTCCGTTTGCCTTTTTGGCCTTTTCCATTCTGTTTACTCCAATTCTTACCACGATCTCGCCACTTTGACCCCTTAACCGACCGGGAAACCGTTCGCCACCACGTGGGCCCTGTTGCCGAACGTCTGATTCACTTGTTCTGTGTCGTACCACGTCACACTCTTATTCATGACGATCCCGTGTTTCGTTACACTGATTCCGAGCTCAGAGAACATCTAGAAGCTTCTGAAATTTCTTTGAAAAGTTGTGGTTTGGGGAAAGAAGAAAGGTGGAAGAAGAAATTGCAGGAAATAGTTCGGCCAACGGAATCAAAGTGAAACACATCCGAACAGGGGAACCGGTGGTTATTCCGAGAAGGGTATTTGCTATTTTTCTTTTGATGACAATAGCGGATTTTGGCGACCAGTATTATGGTTATCAAGATGAGTTGTATGACAATACAGACGGTCGGCTGGAGTTCACCGGAAACACGAATTACGACGTGTTATGGCCTGGGAATGGGAAGCCAGGACTGTGGATGAACTTGATATTGAAAATGGGAGCCATTTATACTTTGTTGGTGCGAGAAGAAGAGATTTTCATGAAGGAACGAAGAAAAGAAGATCATATTGCAGCGGACGAGAGATATGAAGATATAGAACTCATTACTCCGCCTGTTTTTGACAAATGCACCAAGATTCTTGATCCAAGTGAGCAAATAGTGGCAAGAGGTTTGTACTGGGAGGCTGTATGTGAGCAAAGAGAGTCAAACAAGGAGAAGGGTGAAGAGTTGTTAATGAGGTGTATTGAGAATAACCCATTTGTAGGAGAACCTCATGTGTTGTTGAGCCAATTTTATATGAGCAGAAGGAGGTTTGAAGAGGGAGAAAGGGAGGCTGAAAAGGGGTTGAGTCTATTGTTGGAATGGGGTTGTCCATGGGACAATTGGATTTCATGGGAAGGATGGTTTTCCTGGTGTAGGGTTTTGTTGAGCAAAGCAAAGCAGAGGTCTTGGCCACATACTTCATGGGGAATCATTAGTTTAGTTCTTGTCAAATAGATTATATTGTGTGGTTTACTATAAATAAAAGATGTGTGAAGACATGTATGTAACTTCAATATTATTGAATCCTGTTTGTGATTTCCAAATGAAGCATGAAAAACTAATCATATGATGCTATTTAATTGACATGGTTGTGATTAGCCTCTAACGCCTCCTTATCTTACCAAGCAAACTCAAAGAAAACAATCATACCTTTTTCAGCGCCTATGTCGTCTGCTCACAATCAACACCTTGATGACGTCATCGAAGGGCCCATGCATGCTCCTCCGACAAGAACCTATGAATATGTTGTTAGGCAAAAACAATGGTCAGTTTGAGTTCACTAACAAAACATCTGACCGTAGTTACAACAAGAAGAAGTCACAACAAACCCTATCATATAATTAATCAAACAATATCCGATCTATAATTCTCTGTCTAGAAACAAAAATGGAACAATATGACATTTAAGAGTTCCAGCCTGAAAGAAGATATAAAAAAGAAAGCATTCAATGACTCAAGACTGATGTGGTATTTATTCGTCATCTTCTCGCATATCACCCTTCCTCTTAGACTGCACAGCTAAGCGTGCATCTCTTTCCCTTTCATATTCACGGTAATCAGCACGTTGCAAGAAAGAAACTTTATCTAGATACTGATCTCCACTCTTCTTGTAAGTTTCAAGTTCCTCATCCAAACGGTTTTCTTCCTTAAACTCCCCCCAATCCTTTTTGGTCTTATCAAGAACACTTAGTTTTGGTTTCTTCCTGATCTGTTCAAGAAAGGCATCAACTGCAGAAGGTGCACCAACCCCTCCTTTGGCACCCTTTTCTTTATCTGATGCTTCTGACATGTTGGCATCGACAAACTTCTTTACTTCAATGGATTCCCCTGCAAAGTCTCTCACTTCTCTCACCTGCAAAAATTATAGTTCCAAAATGTTATTATCTTAGAAAAATTTACAAACTAATTACCAACATAGGTATGTTGGATGGTTGTAGCAGCGTTGTCCATTTATAGGGGGCTTGGCATTGTGTATTCTAAGTGATTATCTGATTTATGTGTATAAGTTTCTAGCATTTGGAATTATCAAAAATGGTAAACATTATTTAGGGGCCAATAACAATTTTGTAAAACTTAATATAGGAGTAGCTGCAAGAAAATAAATCTAGGTGTCCTTATACATGAGAAGCATTAGAAAATTTATAATTCGTCAAACACTAGATTATATGATTATCAAACTTTCAAAAAGTAGAAGCGCGTCCAAACACTATCTCTTGCGGCCTATCAGTTACAGCTGTATATTTGATTTTTATTTTTCCACGTCACACTCACTTTCAAAACACAATATTACCTCCTTAATATGTATGTGTCTGTGAGAGTGATAGAGATTGGATAGTGGGTTCTAGAAGGGGCATTATTGTAATATGTCTAGTAGTTAGTTAGAGGTGAACAACTATAAATAAGAGAGGTGAGTCCTTTGGTAGATAGATTAGATCTATGCATTGTAATGGTCTCTTAGCTTGGCTAGAGAGAGGGCTCATTGGTTTACACCTTTGAGAGAGGGTTATCCCTGGGCAATCATCTTGATTGTAGTTCTATCCTTTGTTAATTGCTTAGTTATCATCAATATATTGGCATTACCAGTTCATATTTCTTATCTGCTGCTATTATCAGTTTTCGATCTTCATCATTGGTCCGACCTGCCCTGACCTGCCCTTTTTTTAGATTCTCGATCTGCTCGTCACATAACAGCATCTCTATTTATTGTTTCAATTGCCTTCTGCCGCCTCTGCAATTCGTAGGCCTGTCTCTGTTTACTATCGATTGAGTGTCCAGTTGATTTCCTGATTTCCATTGAAATTCGATCTATTCATTCTCGTTTAGATCTCCACGAGGCGCAGATTCAACTGCTCCAATCTGATGTTTCTGCAATCAAATCAGCCCTGAAGATTTTAGAAGCTGATCGAGTGGAGTCGTCTGAATTTCGCAGATTCATGATGGCATGGATGAAGGATCTCGGTCTGCAAGACGTTCCTAGTGGTACAAGTGGTGACATTGGCAGTGGATTGCATCAGAAAACTCATGAGGCAGGGGAAATTTCAGTTGTATCTTCAGTGAACATCAATCATCACGAGGAAAAAGATGAGGTTGATTTCCCAGTAGTGGAACCGACACCAATGATAAGTGAGAAAGACAACTCTGCTGCTGATTATCAAGGGAATAATATAGTGGTGAAGGTGAAGCCTCACCAATCAATTAGATTGGTACCACCTACTCCAATTATGAGCAGAAAATTCACTTCGACTTGGCAGCCAAAGACGTTTGATGCAACTCTCACTGTTTGGGTCAGAAATGAAATCGAAACTCATACTTTCATGCTGGATGAGATTTGTTTTGTTGAGTACCAGCTTGACGCAGGGGTCTCCAAGAGTTTGTGTCCAAATCTGATGAATGGGGACTATTGTTTGTTTGAGGAAATTCGGATTCGCGATTTACCTCCGGGAAAACCACCGGATCATTGGCCTCGTTTGGAAGCAAGTCTTGAGGACAAGACTTTTTCGAAGGCGGGAGTAATGATAGAGATTGGATAGTGGGTTCTAGAAGGGGCATTATTGTAATATGTCTAGTAGTTAGTTAGAGGTGAACAACTATAAATAAGAGAGGTGAGTCCTTTGGTAGATAGATTAGATCTATGCATTGTAATGGTCTCTTAGCTTGGCTAGAGAGAGGGCTCATTGGTTTACACCTTTGAGAGAGGGTTATCCCTGGGCAATCATCTTGATTGTAGTTCTATCCTTTGTTAATTGCTTAGTTATCATCAATATATTGGCATTACCAGTTCATATTTCTTATCTGTTGCTATTATCAGTTTTCGATCTTCATCAGAGAGCTAATGAATTTACCTCAATCTTTCCCCTTCCTGAAACAGCAGCCATATTGGCTGCATCCTTGACAGCCGAAAGGGCAGCGGCTGCAACTTTTATGGCCTCCTCACCAACGTTATCTAGTTTATCATCTGGCTTTAACCTTGGTATAGTTTGGACTGGTGAACTCTTGTTTTTACTAAAGCCAAGAACCGTCATCCAACTCTGATGAAGATGAATAAATAAATAATTAGGTTGTGCCGAAAACATTTCTATCAAATAAGATTCTATCAGAAGACTTACAGAAGAAGATGGTTTAGATGAAGTTCCTTTTAAATTTGTAGTAGATTTCTTTGTAATTGAATTCAGCTTCGCGGTGGAAATTCCTTTATTCATCTGCTGCCACACAGCATCAACTCTAGCATTTTTGTCTGAGATTATGTAACAAGTTTTATCCATACCAATCACTTAAACAAAGATATAAGCGTATGTTTCATGTTTTTCAGATAAAAAAATGTGTATGTTTCATAAGCCTTAAATATAATAATCCAATAATTAGAGGGCTCAAGGGTCTTGAGTGTGATAAACAGGGGCAGACCCTAATTTTTTTTTGACTGGTGGCACCATAGAAATTGCGAAAATAAAATTACTTAAAATTGAAGGTGTTGTTCGGGTTTTTTCTCGGGCTTCCAATTGATTGAGTCGGATTAACGAGGTCGTAGTTGTTGCTCCGGTGTTTTAGGGCCAGAATTTAAAACAAAAACACAATTTATATGAAGCCATGTTAATTAAATTGCTAATTTTAAGGTAAACTAAAGTATTTTAAAGGTTTAAATCGAAGATTGAACTATATTTTATCATTTTTGTAGAAAAAAAAATCATTTTTTCTTTGATTTTGGTGGCATCAAATAATCACTTGTGGCACCCTAAAATTTGACTGGTGGCACTAGCTCGAAAAGGTTAGAATTATCATTGCGTCTGCAAAATTGGCTGGTGTCCCGTGCCCCCACCAGTGGACACATAGGTCAGCCCCTAGTGATAAAGCACATTTTCAAAACCCAAAATTCCTATTTGCAATGATTAACCATTAGATTTAATTGGAGTCATTCAGTAAGCATTTTGAGCATGGAAAATTTTCATTGCAATGAAAATAGTTCGTATCGACTCCATTATGTATTTATGAACTGTGATCACAACAATAGAAGGTAGAAAGGAATGAAGCAAGTAGAACTCAACAAAGTTGGCAGTGTTGAAAGTTTAGACGATAACCGAGGAGCATATATGACAAAATGGTGTTGATAAGCAGCATAATGATGTCAAAAAAAAAAAGGAGCAGCCTAATGATCTGGAAATTCTGATTTGAGCAAGCAATTATTGTCACTCATACAAATAAAGAGTTGTCAAGAAGATTTATCAAAAGAGTTCTTGATGGTCGGTCATTGTTCTTGTGAGACAAAGAAGCATTTGATCACTATTTAAAGCTTAAATTGGTGGCACTGACACATGGTAGTAGTGTAAATTCTGTTTTAAGATTTAAAAGTCGCTCACTTTCGTTTATGTTTAGCTACAAAAAAAATATGCAAGCATGTGATGTGCAAACTTGCTAATTAGAAAATGAAATAAGCAGAAGAAACAGAAGCACCATAAGACGCATCTTCTACAAAAAAAGTTGTGTTCTTTGCATTTATGTTTCCTGAAGCATCTTTTATAAGCTATAAAAGATAATGAGCATTTCAAGCATCTATTAAGCACACTTTCATTCTGTTGCATATGCTGACTAGAGCTGAAAGCTGTTCAAGGCCCTAAACTAGTTAAATTATGTAGATAATATTCAATGGGAAAGAAGAACAGACTATGATTCTGTCAAATAAATCACTGCAGATACCTGGAACCATTTGTGGATAGGCTTGAGTGACGAGCGGCGGCATATGTTGAGGAGGATTAGCGGTAGGCTGCGGCTGTGAAGGAGCAGCTGGCTGTTGATCGCCAGAAAAATCCACGGCCGTTCCCTTCCCTCCGCTCATTATTTACAAGAATTTGAACAGAAGTCTGACCCAGAAGTAGGTTGGGTCGTCGGATTCTTCAGGCACTTGTTTACCCACTGTTGCTCACTGTGGCAGATCCAGAATATATATTCTTGAGGGCACTTACTGGAGGCGGCAATAAGAGTAGGTTGGGTAACGGGTCAAAACGGGTCACGTCAGTAAAATTTAATAAAAAATAAAACAATAGCAAAAAACATCTGGCTCGCTCAAATACACAATTAATAGTAACAATTATCACAAATTCACTACTAATTTCACAATTAGCAACAACAACAACTGAAGTCACAAACCAGCACATTCTATTTGAAATTTTGAAAGAAAAAAAAAATCAAATCATGTATTCTAGCTTCACTGAGTATCAATGATTCAAAGCATAATTCGACACAAAATTCACGATATGCCCTTATTTCACTCGACTAAAATTCATGCTTCATCAAACTATGATTTCAAGCTTTCTCTCCAGAACTGTTGATAAATTTTACAAGTAACAAATCCCAAATTCACATACAAGTAACCATCCTAGACAAGAGGATTTGTAGGGGGGTTGGCCACCGATATCCGCCTAGGCGGCGATATATCGACTGCCAAGGCCGCCATTTACAACACTGATCCTAGATATGAAATATATAATTTAGTATCACAGTCACAAATAGCAATCACAAAATAAAATTTTAGAAGTCAAAAGGTTGCAAGAAAAAAGGCTAGAAAAATAGCAACCGACTATTATAACTTGTTTGCCCAAACTCAAAACGTCAAAATTTGACATCTATAACCACATTCTCATAGCAAATGAAGAATATCAACAAACACCGCAAGCTTTAAACATTTCTGCTTAAATTCCGTAACCCTTAATCACAACTAACAATTAACCATTCAACCCTACATAAAATTAAGAATTAGAAACTCACAATCACAAGCCCTAAACGGCTAAATCATGCGGCATTGTGGCTGTTTGAGAGAGAGCTAGAGAGAGATATCGAGACTTACATAAAATGGAGTGTGAATAGGTACTTGTCGGGGGGTGTGCCGGTGTGTGGATTGTGGAGACGTAGATGGAGGGATGTCCTGCGCCTGTCGATTGCGACGAGATTGAAGATCGAGGGCTTCAAGATTGAAATTTTCGACTGGATAGAGGAAATATCAAGAATGAAAATCGGCGTGTTTGAGCAGAGAGATTTGAAAGATTGCCGACAGTGATGGCAGAATTCGATTGTCGATGTAGAGAACTTGAGGGTTTCAGAGTGGCGATCAGTGAGGACGACTGAAATTCCAGAACCTAATAAAATTGGGACGTAGAAAAACGTCTATAATATTGAGCACATTTACGTTATTAATTTATGAGAAGTGATACTTGTACCAAAATTAATGTAATATATATAAAAATATAATAAAATAAATTTTACATGTTTTTTTTAAAGGCATGTATTTTATATATATAATTAGAAATAGCTAGATGCTATTTAATACAACGACATAAACATCGAAATTTAAAAACGATAACTTAACCCACTAAACTACTAATCTCCAACAGACCAATCCGGTCAACCTATCTAAAAGTCGCAAAGCCAAAGGGTAATCACCTGGTGGACTCGAACCTATTCGACCTCCGTCTAAACACCGAACTAACAAACTTCCCGAACTAACAAACTAACAAACAAAGGTTACCACATCCAACCAGGTGGTGGCAATACGATAAATGTGATAATAAAATTGAAAGAAACAGTATAAAGTATATCATTTTTATTAAAAGTAAAAGGTGATATGAAATATGCTTCTAGCGGCACTTATCTTAAGTGCTTCTACATAGAAATGACAATGGGACGGGTATGGGCTGTGTATTGATCATCTCAATCCCATACTTTATTATAAAACCATGACCCATACCCGGTTCCGTCCCGTCGGTTATCCCATTATCAAATAACCATCGGGGATGCGGGTATACCCACGGATATCCCATTGATATTCCTAGTCAATTAAATTATTCTAAATAAAATTTTGAATCCTAGAATTTCAAGCGAATCACATCAAACAATGAGTGTTTTTTAAATTTTAGTTTCTAGCAACATCAACATTCAACAAGTTTGATGTTTAATTAATGTAATACAATCACCATACAAAGTATAAACTATACAAATTTCATGATAATCTAATTTAAATCGTTATATGAAAATGAAAGGACGTTCTTCATAAAAATGTCAAACTGAATTGTGGACTATTATTCTTTTAATTCCTATTATTTCATATATAATAACATTGTAATATATATTATATTTATAATAAACATATAAAAATATAAATGGTTCGGGATCAGGTAATTGGGCGGCTATTGACAAAAACCATAACCGTCTCATACCCGCGAAATTTTGTGGAAGAAATCCCATACCCAATCTCACAACCATTTACCCGTCCCAAATCCCGTGCCAAAAGTTTCGGTTTCGGGTATTCCCATCGGGATCGGGTATTTTTACCATCCCTACTTCTACACTCACAAACACTTTAAATAAAAGGTACGTTAGTCATTTACTCATTTAGTTCTAGCAGCACTTATCTTAAGTGCTTCTACACTCACAAATAATTACCCACCTTCGTAATCATATATTTTAATGACACAATAACATTGACAACAATGCCTACTTGAAAAACACCACAAAAAGCCGAAGATTTTTATTATTCCAGAATTTAAAACCAACAAACTACCATCTTCGTATCCATAACAAGTACATGATACATAACATAACAACGTTATGGCAGGAGTAAAATACACATAAAAATTCACTGCTTATTAGTTGCAAGACTGACGTAGCTCAGGTCTCACAAAATCGGCATCTGCAGGCACTGATATGTCCACAGTAGGTCTCAACTCTGCACACACTTTGACAGCATCATGAACCGGATCTTCAAAGAAGTTTCTCACAAGCTCCTGGTTAATCGGGGCTCCATTGTCAACCGCAACCATGGCCTGTTGGGTCAGATTGTAGTCAAACCGTGGAGCCCATTTCCTTGACCCTAACCTTGCAGTGGTCGAACAGTTGTCCACCATAAACGAAACACCTCGAGCATGCATGAACGGGTTCAAAGAATCCACTGATTCTATTAAACTTTCATTGATGATTTCAGAATAAGAGTGCCCTTTTTTCCTCAACACCTCAATCTGTGTTTAGTATCAAGACTGATATAAGTTAATGTTTTTAAATAACATCTAGATTGATTTTAGGTTACCGAGTATAAAGAGCAAGCTCACCTGGGCCATCATTAATGCCACGTAGACACCTGCTGTGAAAGGATATAATGGCCCTAAATCACCAGCTGGTCTAGTAGCACGCACACGTTCACCAACTTTCCACATGCGAGTTTGATCAATTTTGCCCATTGGGAAGGCGGGTAGACCCTCTTTTTCCTGAATTGTAATAGTTCATCATCATAATTTATAATACTTGTACATGCTTTAATGGTCTTAAGTTGTAATTATCAGATAATGAGTTTTAGCAGATTCTAATTTATTTAAAAAGTGGAAGGAAATGTCTTACAAGATGAGAGTAACAGTTTACATATCAAGAAACTTACATAAAAGCGACGACCAGCCAAAACAACACTTCGAATCTCACTGCCACTGGCTACATCCTCATAACACTCGTACAAGATCTCCATGCAGGGATAGTAGGAAGCACTATATGCAGTCAAGAAGTCTTTTTTGCCTTCTTCTGACAGTGACTCGTACACAGCCTTCATACCCTGTTAAAATGAATTTTCTATATAAAGAATGTAGAAATTTTTTGGCATAAATCATCTGCTGCAAATAATCGATTCTTTGACAAGTTTGGACCAAGTATACATAAGAAGCCATGCGGATTTAGCCTTCTTTACCATAACCAAACCCAAAAAACAGCTCGTGAACAAGTAAGGAACAAACCTTAGTCGATATGGTCCTCGATATTACCCCAGTGATGCACTCTACAGTGTTCTTGTAAGCCAAATCTTCAGTCATACCTTCTTCTGTGTACCTTCTAAACAATGACTCCACAATACCATGCACGGCACCAAGTAAGATACCTGATGTTTACCATGGAGAGAAGGCATTCGTGATACTGATGGTTCTAATTTGAGAAATAATATAAAAATATAAAAATCGTCCTGCTTTCAAGAGCCACCAAATTTGGTTCTCTCCAAAGATATTTGATTATTTCAGAAAAAGGCGACAAAAGAGAGTAAAAAGCTTTACCTCGTTCTCCAAATATATCACTCTTGTATTCCTGCTCTAGTGTAGTAGCAAATGTAAATGGTGAACCAAGAGCAACTGACCATCCAAGTGCAACATCAGTGGCTCTCCCATCAACGTCCTGCAACAAATGTAGACGAACAATCATTATTAATATCTAGAATATATGAAAAAGAGTAAAGCAAATGACTGTTGACTAACCTGATGGACTGCAAAACTTGCATTGATCCCGGCTCCATTGATCTCCTTTCCTTGGACGTAAAGCCTCCTAACCGATGGACCCATTCCTTTGGGACAAACAGCAACCACACTCACATTCTTAGGGAAATCAAGACCAATTGATTGCAAATGGCCAAGAAGGAAACCATGGGAAAGTCCAAGTATGCTGTTAGGCTTCATGTGGGAGAAGATTTTCTCATAATTATCAGCCTGCAATGAGAGGTACATTAGGAACATCTTTTATCTTTAAAATGGCTAGTAAATAAATCCACTAATGTCTTCAAAGAGACTTGAATTCATAGCTTTTAGGTTATAAAGATCCACAGAGACTATTGATCCAAACTCCAAAGGCCACTTGGTATGCTACGAACTAATCAATTTTGATCACCAATTTTGTTGCAACTGCTATGAAACATATTATCCAAACACAGATTATTCAAACCCAAAATAGCCCAGTAACAAGAAGCAAAAATTGTAACACAGACGTTGAACAACTGTTCGCAATATCAATTCCAAAAATCCACATCCAGACACTCACTTAGGTGCTGTTTGTTAAAACAGAATGATTTAGCACTGAATGATTTTGCAGTCTGAATGATTAAAAGGCTCTGTATGATCCTTGTTCTGAATAGAAAAAGCTGTTTGATAATACTTCTGAATGATCAATCTGAATGACTGAAAATGACCATATTACCCTTCTGTATAATTAAGCGCTAAATTAAATATCGTGTTTGCAATGTGAGCACACATATGAGAAACAGTCACCATATAACACACATCCATATATCATGAGTAAATAGATCAATTATAAATGTAGTACACACATGATCAACAGTCCATACATCAATATTATGAGTACATAGATCCATGATCCATCATATGAACAACATGCAGTTCCCATAATACACACACATGACACATCCATATGTACATAATACATCAATAATACATAATACACTAACATGTGAGCAAACATCCATATTACACATATGAGCATATATATTAGACAAACATCCATCAATTATATAATACACACACATATATACAGTCCATACATATATATTACACAAACATCCATAAACGCAGATATATACATAACAAGAAATATACACATGCAATCCATACCATGAAATACAAACAAAGATTTGAAAACCAGAAAACGCATAAACAGGGGATTCGTAACAATGAAAATACGAGAGAAGAGGAAGCGATTAAAAACAAACTTCACAGATCGATACTCATAATATGCATAAACAGCTAATGTAGGGTTTAAAAAATAATATGTAATCGATTAAGAAGGCACTTCACAGATCGATTTATACGCACTTTAACAAAACGTCGATGAGTTTGTAGTGCTTGAATCGAATCACAATCCCGTTCTAGCTAGGGCTTCAACAGAAAAAACGAGAGGAGAGGAAGCGTCGATCCATTGTTTAGCGTGGAAAACAAAAACGATAGATAAGAACGTGAGGGCATTAGAGTCAAATGTGAAGATTTGAATGATTTAGAGAGGCTATGGGATGAGAATCGTTCAGCACAATTAATCCATTCAGAGCCTTGTTATTAACCGACCCAAACGCACTGAATCGGTCAGCACCTTCCATTAAGTGCTGAACGGCATCATTAAGAGCCAAACAAACACAACCTTACCCTTAGATTGTAAAATGGAACTAGTAATAATCATATTCAAGCCTCTATAGCTCAGCGTGTATCGATGATTGTGCGATATATGCAAATTATTTGTTAAATGCGCACAAAAGAGAGAAGAAAAGGTTCCAAAAACCACACTTGCTTAAAATCCAATTATAAGCTTATAACATAGTTAGAAAGAACAAAGAAGTTTATTTACAGTATAAGAGTTTAGAACAATGATCAACCTGAGCTGAATCCGATATTAAGAGCAGAACCAAATCGCTTTCTGAAATGGTAGAGTAAATATCTCCAAGAGTCCCACTTTCTTCTGTGAAACCAGCAGCACGAGCCTCAGCGAATGAACTTGAACCCTTCCTTAAGCCAATCTGTTTCATAAGGTAGAAAAAAACTCTAAAAACATCAGCAAAATGCTTACAAATTGCTATTACTATTGCATAAATAAAACTGAAGACGCATAAAGATCACACCTTCACTACAATATTAGATTTTGCTTCTGCAAGAGAATCTCTTAAGTTCTGAGCTTGTGCAGGACCCTGAACATAAACATAAAATGAATATAAGAATATAAACATCCCATAACAAAGAACTTAGATAATTAAACATACAAAATCGAAGCAAAAATTCACAAACCTGAGAACCCCAACCGATCACACCAATTTGCTTGATATCTTTAAAGGCATCAGGCAACAAGTGAAACAAATCTCTTCCACCTCTCACAATGTACTACAGAAACATCAAACTTAAACGATTACATAAATACGATATGTGCTTGACATCGGAGGGTGTAGGTTCGGCTCGCATAAAAAACAGGAATGAGACGAACCTCATCATGACCGGAAAGGTTGACCTTCTCCTTTTTGAAAACAGAGGTGTCAAAATCGAGAGAAACTGGTGGCTTGCTGATCATTGGCGCTGCAACCATACGAGCACCCAGAGCTGAGCCAGAACCAACATTGGAAGGAAACACGCGAGCTTGGAGCGATTTGAAGGAAGCTTTGGATGATAGAAACCCTGTAGTGAAGCCTAGGGTTTTGGGGGTGAACAAAGAAGATGACGATGAGGGAGAGGAGGTGGTGGTGGTGGTGGTGGTAGGCGCGACGGAACAGAGGCTTGTTGCGGCGGCCGCCATGACTGACACTCAAGAGAGAGAGAGAGAGAGAGAGAGAGAGAGTGTGTGTGTGTGACTGTGTGTGTGTAAAAAGTGAAATGAAAAGGGAAGAGAGTGGGAACTGAGTGGGAAGTGGCACCTCGACGTCTCTATTTGTAGCCCTACTCAACGCTCGATTTGTATTCGAGCTGTGTTGATCTTTACTACCACTTAATTTTGGTCACTAACGACATGTTGTGGGTTAAGATGTTGTGGGTTAAGTGTCTGTATCCTAGTGGTATTTAATAGATGTGGAGTAGTGTCTCCTTCTAAAAAGTTGTAAGTTCAAGTTCTAGTGTAGATAATGGAGTAGATTTAATGGGTTACGTTTGTCATTCAAAAAAAACTTAATTTTGGTATATTACCGAGTTGGGGAAGGTTTAAATGAGAATGATAAATTAAATGAGAATAAGAGACTAAATCTCAGCCATTCATTTTGTTAGTAGAATTCATGGATGGAGAGCGTGAGGTGATAGAGTGTGACAGGGTGCATATGAGGAATTCATAGGTGGGCAATGACATTGAAAAAACGGGAATTTGATGACTAGGATTGAGTCTTTCATTCTCATTTAATTTAAGGTTCTCATTTGAACCCTCCATGTAACACCCACTTTTCCGGCCTAGATTAATTAAGGTAATTAATTAATTAATTAATTTGGGTATTTATATTGTTTATGTGGATTATGTGTATATATGTGTTAATGGTTATTTGGTGATATTATTTGGTTTTATTATTTTAGGTGTGTAATATAATATTAATTTAATATTGAGTTGGTAGGGGGGGTGTGGCCGGTTTGGGGGTTGTAGACACCCATTCCTTCACCATACCTCATTACTTGTGAGGATAAACAAAGTGTGTTGTGTGTGTATTCTTGTGTGTCTCGGCCGAGAAGAAGAAGAGAAGGAAGAAAGAAAAAAGGAAAAATCAAGCTTCTATCTCATTTGCATTTTAGTTGATTACTTGATATCATTTAAAGGTTAGAAATTTCATGCCCTTATGTTGATTGTAGTTTAAACTTGGTTTTACAGATTTGTGTATTTATATATATGAAATCCGATTGATGTATATATGATGATGATGATCATAGGACGTATGCATGTTAGATTTTATGATCATTATGTGTTATTTATATGTTTAGAATGATTTCTGGAAACTTGTATAACTTGAATACATGAAATCAGTTTAGAACATGAAGTAGAAATTGATAATGTGCTGAGTTTTGAAGGACTCGGATCGTAGAGGTTGAATGAGTCGGATTCCGACACTCTGCTGGATATGCCTTCACATTTAATCGGATTATGATTTACTCGGATTCCGCATCTCTTATCGGATTCCGACTAGGTTGAATATTGTTATGCATGTTCTCGGATTCCGCTTATTCAATCGGATTGTACCTTTGCTCGGATTTGAATTGTGATTCAATCGGATTAGGTCATTTGCTCGGAATCCTATTCTTTGGGATTGAACTTTCACTCGGATTGTGCATATGCTTGGATTCTGTCTTTGCTCAGATTTGAATTATGATTCAATCGGATTTGATGATTTAAAGATAAACATGAATTGTATATCTTTGGGAATTAGGTTCAATGGATATATATATTTAATTGTGATCATACATGATTTACATGATTAGATATGATATTTATTTTAGATCAGTATTATAATTTGAATACTGACTTGGGTTACTTCAATCTCAGGAACTGAGAAGACTCAGTGAGTTAGTCACTCGAGTGTACCAGAGTTTTGAAGACTTTGGTGAGTGGATTTATATCTTCGGATATACAGGATTTAATATCCTATTTGGAATGCTCTTGTTTGGATTGTATATACATGTTATTTGGAGACCAGTTTAGTCTGGGCCTTTGCTTGGGGGTGTAACTTATCAGATCTTGGGGTGCATTTATTGTACTCAAGAAGACTGGTGTTGTTATCACTGTTAGCTAGGTTATCGGTAAACCTTGGTTTTGGCCGACCATGGTTGTAGGTGTGCTTGCAACACCGCCGGTTCTCCTAGGATTCATGAGCTATTTGGTTTGGGCATATTTGCCTTGTGTATGTTTAGATATTTGTTCCCTCACTTAGCTTTGTGCTAATTCCCCACTAGATTGTTTTGCAGATCCTCTGAGGTGATCTTGATGCTTTGGGCTGGGAATGTGGACAGACCAAACTCTGATGTCAAAACTTTTGATTAGAGCATGTTTTGGATTAACACTGTAGAAGTTTTGTTATGTAAAACAAATTAAAATCTTTTGTATCTATTATGTAATTAAGATAATTATATGTAATTAGCTTCCGCATGCAGTAAATTATATGTTTAAAAGTACAGTGTTACAAGTTGGTATCAGAGCCCTGGTTTGAGGATTTGCATGAATGATTTGTGCAATACTTGAACCGAGGCTTTGGTCTGTCCAGTATTCCCAGGGTGGGTAATTAGTAGTGTAGCTTTGAGAGTGGTTAGTGTTTATACTAACAGATTATATCTAACAATTGGTGAAATGCTGTGTATAGCATAGAAAATGGCTGATAACGTGAACCAGACAACTACCCCTGCGTCCCCCGGAAGAAATCACCAGTCCTCCACTGCAGTCAATGAGCAGCACCACAGAGCCGGTACTTCCCTCAACGATGAATCTGATCAACAAGACTATGTGTTGCAATTGGAAGATACTCTGCAAAGTTTGAGAGATCGGGTTCAGGAGTTGGAACAGCAGCAACATCAGACTCAGTTCTCTTATCAAACTCAGACCACTCATTTACCCAGAGAGTCAGCTGTATTTACCCAGTCGATACCACCTCCTGTTTACTCTGCTGCACCTTTCAATACAGTATCAACACCATTTGGTTCTTTACCATTTGTTACTATACCACCTGTATCACAACCCCAACAGCAGCATCAACCACAACAGCAGAACTTTTTCATTCCATGGTACCCGAATCAAGGAGGCTTTAAACAAAAAGGGCAATACAAGGATTTCATGGCTTGCCAGCCACCGGAGTATTCTGGAAGCTCAAATCCAACTGATACTTTGAGCTGGTTAAGGGAGATGGTGAAGGCTTTAGATGCCTGTAATTGTGAGGAATCCGATAAAGTTATTTTTGCAACTCGGAGGTTGAAGGGTCAAGCTGCAACCTGGTGGGATTCTTTGACTGCTCATCTATCCAGGGAGGTTGTGAATTCTGTTACTTGGGATCAATTTCAAACCAAGTTCTGTGAGCAATTCTATAATACTTTTGATCTAGCTAAGGTGAAACGGGAGTTCATGGACCTAGCTCAGGATGACAAGATGTCGGTAGATCAATTGATTGTAAAGTTTAATGAAAAGTTGAGGTATATATATATCTATTTTCCTTCTTGTTTCATATATTGTCATTTGACTAACGGTCAAAGTTAACATTAGTTAGCTTAAAAGATCAAAAGTGAAACAAATTGACAGCCACAATGATCATTTTTGTAATTTTAAAGTTAAAGGATTAAAACTGAAATTTTATAACAACCACATGAACCATTTTTGTAATTAACTCTATATGTTTATTTAATTACTTGTTTATCTCCTTTATTCAATTTAGTTATAATAATTTAATATAAAGTAGTAATTGGCGTGTTACGCGTGGCTTAATAATGTATGTTTTTATAGCTAAATAAAATACAATATTTTGTAATTGTCACTTGGCTTTATATAACATATTTTATTAGGGATAAACAAAGTTCTTTGTCTCTTATCAACCACCACTCCACCAGCACGAGTATCAACACGTTGTCTAGCTAGGCATATCTTTTATTTATTTTATTGTTATTTATTAATATATAAATAAAATAAAAACATCTAAGTTATCCCCATCAAACGATATAATTTTCAAATTCCACATCTTATATTAGTTAAAACATAGAGCATTGATCAAGTATCAATACGGGGTACATATCAGGGTTTTGTGGTTAGCGTAATAGGAAATGACAATCAGGGTCTCACATTATAATATCATAATATCATGTTAGTTTTGACGTAAGTTTAACTGTGACTTTTTTATGTCAAGTGATATAAGTTTTTTATAATAAATTTATAAAATTTTAAGCTTAAAGCTTTTAATGTACTTTAGTTTTAATTTTAATTTTTTGAATGATTTAATCCTTATAGTTTTGTCTATAAATGATTTTAACTTCAGAATTTATACTTTATATTAATTTAACTTTAAAGTCATTTTCAAATGATAAAACCATTAAAATTTTGTTAAAAAACGGTTTAATTCCTAAGTATTGTTTGGCTTTTGAACTTTAATATTTAAATCATTTCAAAAAGATTTTAAGGTTTAGAATAAAATAATATGTAAACTTTGATGTTTAAATTATTTTCAAACAAAACCTTAAAGGTTAAACCTATTTGAAGATTTTTTTGAAGTTTTAAATCAAAATAAAGTGCAAATTTTGAGATTCCAAATATTTTTTACCTTTTCTTATTTGTGTTATGTGTACTAGCTAAGCGACCCGTGTATCAACACGAGATTATATAAGTCAATTTTAAATTTATATAGTTTTAAAGAGTATTAAAACGTATAGTAAAAATAATTACAAAGCATGAATATAAAATCTCGTAAGAAATGAATAATCATTACAGAATTTTGAAATTCATACATAAGATTATCATTAAATTTTCTTTAATACCTCTTTATAAACAACATTCATAGTTTTATTAGCAGGGTTTCCTTAATCGTCGCAAATTAAAACTTTTAACCTCTCTTTACTATTCACTCCAGAAACTGTCTATAAGTGAAAACATGTCTTTTTAGTACTTCTTATAAATACTCTTTTAATAAAGATAAATTTACATTATACGTCTAAAAGTTTTAGTATAATATTATTGTGTTTCTCGTGATTGAGGTTTATCCCGATATTGTAAAGCCATTACTATAATATTATTGTTGATGTTGTTTATAAGCGACCCGTGTATCAACACGTGAATGATATAAGACAATTTTAAATTTATATAGTTTTATAAATATTAACAAATTAAAAAATTAGAGCACATATATATGAATATAAAATCTCGTAAGAAATGATAAACATTACAGAAGTTTGATATACATAAGATTATCATAATACTTTATGTAGATACTCTTTATAAACAACATTCATGGTTTTATTAGTAATTTAACGCACACACAAACTAAGCTATTTAATTTAACTAAGCTATTAAACATATCATTAGATATATGATTTAGAGGAATTCGTGAACTTCTTCTTCTATCACTTTCAATTGATACTGAACTGTTATGAACAGAGTTGTCATATGTGAAATGAATCACTTTTGATTTTCTTTCTTTCTTTTGAATTCCTTCCCAATGAAGGTTGTTTTGGAGCCGACGAATAATGTTGTTTATTCTCCATAGTTAATAGCTATAAAAAAGAAGAAGAATATATTAAAATAGCATATGTAAACCGTTTAATGAAATTTAAACATAACATTTTACCTGAAGAATAATAATGAAATGGTGCACTTTGATTGATAATGACAAATGACAAATGATTAGTAAAGATCACCTATTTATATCATCTATTTTTATAAAAATTTTAAAAAAATGTTTTTCCACCATTACAACATACAATTTTTAAATAATTTCTTAATCCTTTAAACTTAACAAATTTACTTAATAATAAGAACATTCAGAAGGGATGAATTTTGTTATAGTTCAAATGGTTGAATTTTCAATTAAATTCAAATTCAAATGGTTGTTATATTATCCATGTATATCTCATCGCTTACTTCCTTTTCCTTTTTGTTTATATTTTCAAACTTAATCTATCAATTATTATTCCATTTAAATCATATTTTAAAATTTTTTAAATCTAATTCTAAAAATAACTTCCTTACCTAACAAAGTGAAGTAATTTAAACCAATTAAATACACATCAATTAGAAATACGTATTCAGTTCAAATTTATTCCTCTTTCAAACAAGACCAGGCTTGATATATTTCTGAAACTTTATTTTTTTTTGAAAATGCAAATTTTTCAAAATTTGCATTTTTACCTGGGTTTCATTTGAAAATGCAAAAATTCAAAAACCGAAAATGCAAAAATCGAAGATGCAAGTTATGCATATGCTTCCAAAAATGCAAATTTTGAAACCAATACTGAAAATGCAAACAAGAACTAACTGAAAATGCAAAACAAAATTTGCATTTTCATAAATTTTTTTGAAAAATATGGCAAGAGTGGTCTTGATTGAAAGAGGATTAAAAAACTAAAATATTGGTATAATTTTTTTTAAAAATTCACAAAACTTAAAAAGTTATGACAATTTAAAGTTTTGGGAGTATTTTTTAATTAAAAATGTGGGTTTGTTGGGAGGTAATTACAATTATGCCATCCTTAATCTCAACCATTGATTTTGATGAATCATTGGTCCAGATTGGTTCTATGGTTCTATGTTTAAATAATGGTTCTATATTGATCCATTTTCTATATATATATATATATATATATATATATATATATATATATATATATATATATATATATATTATCTTATCCACATTAATTCAAATATATAATATTATCTTATCCAAGATTAACAAACACATGAAGTTTGTTATAAAAATTTCCTCTTAAGGGATTTGATGGAATGTGACGTAATAACTACTATATTTTTTATTTTCTTTAATTTTTTTAAATCAAGGGCTATGATTGGTGGAGATTTTTTAGAAAAAGGGTTGATGATGTAAGTAACTCTTTTGTTTTAATAGTTTTATTTTTATTAGTTGCTTATATATATATGATTCTTTAATTTTTTATATTGATTGATGTACATTTGTCTGTTTTAGATGTTATCTATTTTTATATAAATTTATCTTAAATAAAACAAATTTTAAAAAAAATAATTTTAATACTTTTTATCAAAAGACCGAGGAATCAATTATTATATCGACTATGATACGTAGAGAGAATAAATATAAAAAAGATATAAATTGTTTTATGAATAACCTACCCTCTACTATTAATGGATAACAAACAATTAAAAATATACTACTTTAAAAAAGTGTCATATTATAATAAAATTTATATCAAAACGTAGACAAAAATGAGACGGTCGCAAATATATAATTATTATTTCTCTAAACAAATTATATAAAAAGTTATTAAACATATTTTATAAACAACCTATAATTAATTATATTAATATACAATTTTTATAAAACCCCCTCACATTTTCATAAAAGCCCCTAACATATTTTATAAAACCCCTTCAGAATTTTCACAATGCCCTCTCGAAAAACTTAAGCATTTTAGTCATTTTTGACGTCATCATCAACTTTTTTTTTTATTTTTTTAAATTCAAAAGTTGTGATTGGTGAAGAATTTTTAGTAAGAAGGAAAAACCCTTCTCTTTTAACAAGAATAAGATAACAAAAATATAGTGGGATAGCATATATACGAGTTAAGCTTGATGGGAGGAAAAGTTGACGTGATATAACGTGAAGGTGTGATAAAATAGCCCTTCTAAAAATTAACAAAAAGTAAGGGATTAGATTGGCATTGTGTGCATTAGCTAAGATACAATAGGCATGACAATCTTTTGGTAAATTAAGTATACATTTTAAAAAGTGAAAATTATAATATCAATAACATGTTTATTAATGTAAACAAATAATAAAATTTTACAATTCTAAAATATTTATGTTATATAAATCACATTTTTCGACATTAACTTATCCCAATTAATTTTATTGCTACTTGTATACTTTAAAATTGTTCAAAATCAATTATAGATATTTATAAGTGTGAGATTATTGTTTTAATCAAAATGTATGTTTAAACTACTTAAAATATAACGTTTATTTATTTTTTACATGTTTTCAATATAAACTATATTGAAAGGTCGCTGGTACTTTCACGGAGGAAGTTTATACATCCACTGAATTTGGTTGCCTTTTTACTAAATTGTCCTTTTATTTTGCACATATATCCTGAATATTTTGCTAATATTATAGCCACGACCTCTTGATTGTAGAGAGAGAAAAGTCTTTGATCTCTTTCATTTAGAAATGGAAACGTAAATACCAAACGCCGCTGCCGGTCTTCGCTAGTCATTGCGTTGGGTTTCGTCGGGGCCTTCATTGTTTGTTAATCACCAATTTTCATACTGTGCCTTTGGTAAAATAATGTATAGGCTGTCGTTCGTTAATTCGTTCTTCACTAGTCGGTGCGTTCGGTTTCGTCGGATCCTTTTTGTTTCACTACTAGCCGTTCGATTTCTTGGTGCCTCCGTGTTTCTATAATTCTGACTTGAAGTTGTATTTGCTTGAAATTTTTATTGGGCAAATATCAATTAAACGCATTAGCTTTTTATAAGATTTGCTCTAGTTTAGTAAAATATGTAATACTTTATCTAACTAATGTGTCTACGGTCTTTCTCAAATAAATAAACAAAATTGTTAGTGTAAATAAATAGTTTAAGATGAAAAAATCAATTCCAGTGCACGTTGAGAAATTTGGTTTGAATGGATGAACCAAAAAACTTAAGATGTGAATTAAAAAAGAAAAAAAAAACGTACATAATGGGAAAAAAATATTTTGATTTAATAAGTGAAGGGATCCCACATGGCTATCTCTCCTTTAATTACCAACTAGTTTATTGACCCGTGCACGTACGAGTATTTCAAAATGTATTTGAGATATTTAAATTTTCAAACAAAAATAATGCAATAAATAAAATATTACCGAAAACTTACATATGTCAGAATTCTTAACAAAAAGAAATAACTAAATTTTTTGAAGCACTTTTGTGTAAACTACATTTGATGTTTTGTTTGAAACATTACCATTGTTGTCACAAATAAAAACTTTTAATCATTTTTTACTTCTAACACGTGAAACAGCAACATACGATTGACCATGTGTAAACACAAATTTCCTGATGGATAAACCAACTTCTGAAAGTGGATGTTCTTGACTTTTGTTAATCGTCGTACCAAACCACAATATCAGAGAATTGCATTCAAGTTGACCACTCAGCTCATAATCATAATCTTAAAAAAATTCGGTCAGCTAAACAAAAAAATACCTATCAACTACTATTAAAGGATAACCAAAAATTAAGAAATATACTAATTTCAAAAAAGTGTCATATTACGGTAAAATTTATACCAAAACGTAGATAAAAATAAGACGGACGTCAATATATAATTATTTTTTCTCTAAACAAAATATTTCACAAGTTACTAAATATAATTTATAAAAAAATTATAATTAATTACATTAATATAATATTTTTATAAAACCCCCTCATGTTTTCTTAAAAGCCCCTCACATATTTTATAAAAACCCTCACAATTTTCATCCAGCCCCCTCCAAATTAATCTAAATTTGAATTTCGAATTAGCCAACACGTTTTAAATCTTTCCAAAATTGTTTTTAGAATTGAGTAATTTTGCAATTGAGGGTTCTTATTGGTTGATTGAGATTGATTTAATGGTTATTTTTGGAAAATTTGCATGCCTAAAGTTTCATACATCTTTCTAATAAGATTGAGAATATTTTAAAATCAATAACTAAACACTTTGAATAGTATGTTCAAGGTGACCACTCAGCTCATAATCATAATCTTAAAACAATCCGCTCAGCTAAACAAAAAAATACCTATCAACTACTATTAAAGGATAACCAAAAATTAAGAATATACTAATTTCAAAAAAGTGTCATATTACCGTAAAATTTATAACAAAACGTAGATAAAATAAGACGGACGTAAATATATAATTATTTTTTCTCTAAACAAAATATTTCACAAGTTACTAAATATAATTTATAAACAAATTATAATTAATTACATTAATATAATATTTTTATAAAACCCCCTAATATTTTCTTAAAAGCCCCTCACATATTTTATAAAAACCCCTCACAATTTTCATCCAGCCCCCTCCAATTAATCTAAATTTGAATTTCGAATTAGCCAACACGTTTTAAATCTTTCCAAAATTGTTTCTAGAATTGAGTAATTTTGCAATTGAGAGTTTCTATTGGTTGATTGAGATTGATTTAATAGTTATTTTTGGAAAATTTACATGCCTAAAGTTTCATACAACTTTCTAATAAGATTGAAAATATTTTAAAATCAATAACTAAACACATTGAATAGCATATTTAAGTTGACCACTCAGCTTATAATCATAATCTTAAAAAAATCCGCTCATCTAAACAAAAAAAATACCTATCAACTACTATTAAAGGATAACCAAAAATTAAGAATATACTAATTTCAAAAAAGTGTCATATTACGGTAAAATTTATACCAAAACGTAGATAAAAATAAGACGGACGTAAATATATAATTATATTTTCTCTAAACAAAATATTTCACAAGTTACTAAACATAATTTATAAACAAATTATAATTAATTACATTAATATAATATTTTTATAAAACTCCCTTATATTTTCTTAAAAGCTCCTCACATATTTTATAAAACCCCTCACAATTTTCATCCAGCCCCCTCCAATTAATCTAAATTTGAATTTCGAATTAGCCAACACGTTTTAAATCTTTCCAAAATTGTTTTTAGAATTGAGTAATTTTGCAACTGAGGGTTCCTATTGGTTGATTGAGATTGATTTAATAGTTATTTTTAGAAAATTTGCATGTCTTTTATATATATACTAGTTAAATGCCCGTGTAACATACGGGATGGTTTAGAAAAGTAAATAATATTAAACATTAATAAATGATATTAAATAATTATAAAACGCAGAAAATTGAGAGTTAAAAAAATGACGACAAACGGGTTTAATTTCAAGACCAGCGATGGAAGCACTGCGAAAGGAGAGAGCAGACGTGATTGAAGAAATACCAAATAACGTGCTTAAATTTCTTATACATGTTATCGATCTTTATATCTACAATTATAAGCAATAATGTCAAATACTTGTTGTTATAATAAAAAAATTAAGATAATTATAAAATATATTAAAATGATAGAACTAAAAATTTGGTCTAATATAATAATACTAATATATATAAAATAATTAACTAAATTAAAAAAATATAAATTAAAATAATAAAGGTTGTAAAAAATTTGTAATTCCCATGAATTCGAGACTATGGTTCTTCGTGATTAATTGTTTATAATATTTTAATATTTATTATTGATTTGATTAAGAGTTGTTTTAAATTAATTCACATTAGTTTGACTCTAAAAAGTCAAAATCAAAATTTTAGAATTAAATGAATTAACGGCTAAGATTAAATCTTTTATTAAATGAAGGGTTCAGATTATCCAATAATTTTTTTCAAATTAGTCTTTTATATATATTAGAAGATAGAAGATATATAGATTTACCATATATAGAGAAAAAAAATCGTGGCTATCGTGGCTATAATATGGGTAAAATATTCATAAAATAAAAGAAGGGTAATTATGTAATAAGACAACCAAATTCAGTGGATGTATAAACTTCCTCCGTGGAAGTATCAGCGGCCATATTGAAATATCACATTTATCATGTATTTATTGTAGGCCAATTTGATTTTATTTGTTTCTTTTAATAGTCAAATTTATATACTCTTAATTCTACACATTCCGTTCATTAAACACACCTTAATTATAACTTAAATATATTTCTTCGGTTAACATGTCTTAGTAATTTATGTCGATCAAAAAAGTAAGTAATCAAATGGAACAAGCCAAATAATTAATTTAGGTATTTCAAGTTACAAACACAATAAAATTATTATTTGAGTCGATTTTGGGTGAGCTTTTATGTAATCCTAACGAAATCTTAATTTTAATCTCACTGAAACATTAAAATGAAATTTAAAATAATAAGTTAAGGGGAAAATTACGCGTGCAATCAACGTACAACATCTAACTTAAATATTGTTATGCACAAGTAACACTTATATGATGAGTATTTTAGATATTTAAGTATCTTAATGATAAGTGTTATGTGTTTGCAACAACACCTAAGATATGTGTTGTTGACTACATACCCCATCATAAGAGTTCTTTTTATTTTATCTTTTAAGCTTATTAGTGAAAAAAGTGTTTGGATTAACTTATGACTTAAGCTAATAAGTTTTTTTTGAAAGTGTTTGACCTAGCTTATTATTGTAAAATAACTAAGAAATACATACTTATATTTGAGGAAGAGGAGATATTAAGGAAAGGAATAAGAATACATATATAAATGTACAAAGATAAACCTGTGTGGAAAGAATTGACATTGTAGTTGTCCTTTTTCCCTAATGTGCACCGTACTTATTATAGTTGACTTGCAGAAATATTTGACATTGTAGCTTAGTTGGTTAAGACTTTCACTTATATCCATTTGGTGATGTGTTCGATTCGTGTATGTGTATTTTTTTTACAACTGTCCTTTTTCCCTGCCACTTCGCTTCTTACCATTATTTTCCCCAAATATTTAGGTGTCTTTCACTCATATGTGATATATTCATTAGTTTTTTTTATCCATTCTTCTAAATTTTATCTAAGCACAAGATTTTTTTTTCCTTTTAGTATTAATAATTAAACATTTTCCTATCTTTAACTACATATCATACGCCTCCCATTTAATTCATTCGATTAACTCAAGTTTTTTTACAAACATATCAGTACATTGACCTAATGAGCCTTTAATGAAAGTATGAAACCATTGATGTTTTGTATTTATTGTTTGTTTAATATACATTATCTCGTGACTAGTATTCGATAAAAAGAAAGCTACAACAAAATGCGTATCTTATTTATGAAGAATCTTGAAATGATAACCACATTGTTTAAGAGACTCAATGAAGGTCTATCGTGAACAATCTTTTTATCAATGATCAACCCGCTTCATTATTAGGGGAGCTCCAAATTGAGGTTGAAGAGTAATGACCGAGTGGGGAGCATGCACATAGGATGGTGAAAACTTAAATGAGAATTGTTGCAAAATCATGGCCAAGGCGATTTTAGCTTCTGTCATAGCGAAATTTTGCCCAATGCATATACGAGGTCCCCAACCGAATGGGAAATATGACATTTGACCTTTCGTTGCCTTTAAAACACCGTCAGAGAACCTCTCCGGCTTGAACTCATTTGCGTCGTTACCCCATATCTCATGATCATGGTGCAACAACACTACTGGCACCGTGATTGCTGCCCCTGCTGGTAATATCATATCTCCTAGCTTAGTTTCTTCTTTAGTCAATCGGTATAATGATATAACTGCAGGATATAGCCTTAGAACTTCATGCAAAATCATGGTTACCTACAAAAGAAACAAAACTAACTAAAAAGATAACATTAAAAAGACGTATACGAGAAATTGTGAAGGAACCATCTTACGATTTTCAGATGACTTAGTCCATCAATATCTGGTTTGCTACATCCAAAGACATGAAAAACTTCATCTCTTGCTTGTTCTTGCCAAGATTGATGTTGGCTTAGTAAGATCATGGACCAAACAAGCAAGTTAGATGTGGTTTCTTGGCCTGCAAAGTAAAAAAGTTTGCATTCTTCTATGACATCTTCAATGCTCATTTGTTGAAATTCTTTTTTGTTGGACTCCAATAAAATGGCCAATAAGTCATCATGATTAGATTGGCCATCTTTCATTGCCATCAACCTTTTATTGATAATACCTCTTAATGAAGCCTTCACATGATGGTCAATCTCTTTTATCTTTTTGTTCTTTTTAGTTGGCAAAAGCCTGGAGGAAGAAAATATTGTCATACAACAATTTTATCGATTATTTATATATATTTTATTAGTAATATTTTAATACTTAAAAATATAAAATATTATAAATAAGCATGGAAATATTGGTACCAAAAATTGCTATCAAATGTCTATATTTAAAAGGTGAAATAGTAGTCAAAGCATCATATTTATCATGTAAAACAAATTATTTATTTTTCATAACTTTATGCATCGAGAATTCGGAAACAATTGTATGAGTCCTGTTAAGTATTATAGAATGATGAAAACTTCGTAAGTATTTTATATTACATTCATAATTATTTATAAAGTAAATTAAAATGATACATGAAAAACCGTAATATTAAACTCTTAATGGACCATATCCTATATATACAACAGGGCTGAGCAATTCAATATTAGCCCCTAATCTAAATCTCTAATAAGTATATACGATTTTATCTAATACTCATATATCTATCTATCTATCTATCTATCTATCTATCTATCTATATATATATATATATATATATATATATATATATATATATAGAGAGAGAGAGAGAGAGAGAGAGAGAGAGAGAGATTCATATATAGAGGAGGGTTCAAGCGAGAACCGTTGTTAGTGCGAGAACCAATCTCGGCCGTTCCTTGGATATGGAAAGTTTCATGGATGGTGAGCGTGGAGGGATAGAGTGTGGTAGAGTGCATGTGAGAAATTCATGGGTGGGCAATGACATTGAAAGAGGGGGAATTGGACGGCTCAGATTGGTTCTCGCGGTTCTCGCACTAAGAATGGTTCTCGCATGAACTTTTTCATATATATATATATATATATATATATATATATATATATATATATATATATATATATATATATAGACACACACACATACATATAGGTGTACTTAGACGGATGGGTGTACTTAAGGCTTCTAGCCTTGTGGAATTGTGGTAGTTAGATTTGGTGTTGTTCATGGCATAAGGTCATGGGTTTGAGTCCCGTAGTACACAAATTTGAGGTAGATTTAGCTTCTAATTAACGAATGTTTAGCTTTACTTACTGAGCGATGTTTGCGCATCCTTATATGATCACAGATAAGTCATTTAATGCTTATTAATTACGCAAGTTTAGCTTCTTATTTGATCTAATTATATTAACATAGACAAAAGTTATGCGAGAACCGTTGTTAGCGCGAGAACCGCGAGAATCAATCTAAGCCGTCCAATTTCCCCTCCTTCAATGTCATTGCCCACCCATGAATTTCTCACATGCACCCTGCCACACCCTATCCCTCCACGCTCTCCATCCATGATACTTCCCATATTCAAGAAACGGCTGAGATTGGTTCTCGCGGTTCTCGCATGAACCCTCCCTATTAACATATATATATATATATATATATATATATATATATATATATATATATATATATATATAAAGAGTTAAAAAAAAGATATATGTAGTGGATGGATGAACCTGGATCCTGGGATGTATACGGAATGCATTATGATGGGTAATAACAAAGTAATGAGTTCCTTTTGAAGTTGGAATATCTTTGTTCCTTCTTCATAGCTGCTACCGAATGCAGTTCGTGAGATTACATCGCTAGCTAATGTTTGAAGATATGGAAATACGTCGATCTCGCATGAAGAATATTGCTCACTACTACTTTCACACATTAACAACAGCTTTTCCCATTTGCTCATCATCTCACTACAACTCAAATGAATTGCTGGAGCCATGTACTGCAAGTTCACTTATATTAAATTAATTAGCAGCATTAAAACACTAATTAATCCACAAGTTTTAGGCATCTTTGAAGAATTAGATCAATTTGAGGATTTGATCAACCTTGAATTTGTGAACAAAGAATGCGGGATTGATGATCTTTCGATGTTTGAACCATTTGTCGCCTTCGTAATCGATTAATCCTTGAGAAAGTAGCTTGATATAGGGATTGCGTTGCCTGAGTTTTTGGAAATCGTTGATTCTAGAGAGTAGGTCTTTGGCAAGAGTAGGATCAACAACATGAACCATTGGGATTGGCCCAAACCATGCGAAGAAAATATTTCCTGTAAGTGCACAAAATCACACTATATAATATATAAGAGCATTTGCAATGTAACTTCTTAAAAAGTTTGTGGGTAATCAACGACTTTTGTTTTTGGTTTTTACTCATGTATTGCTTAAAAATAAGGCTGACCATATCAACACAAAATGGGTTGATATGAAGACGATATGAAACTAAAATGGATAAAAAAATAGGTTGACATAGCATAAAAAAACCATATTAGGATCTGATAAAACTTACTTACCTAAAAATAATAAAAACCCGTCTTTTAAAAAATCATTATTAATTAAAAAAATACAATTGTATAAAAATCTAAGTAAAATGATGGTAATATATAAATTAATCAAAGTTAAAATCTAAAAATAATGGTATTGAAATTATTAGCAATCAAAATCTCAATTCCATTGTGAATTGTGTTACTTATGCTCGGATGAAAACCCCGATCCAAACCTTATAAATAGTGGTAATGTTATCTATTTTAATTAAAGTTAATTTTGTATTCATTAATTTCTTGAAAAATAGGCCAACCTGTCATTTTTTCACATAAATATAACTCAGATCTTTTTTTTTTTGGTAGATTAGATGGGTCGACAATTAAAACATGATCTAAACCGAACACAAATTTAAGTTACATGAACCGAAACTAACATGAAATTAACTTGGGTTGAAAATATGTTGACATGAATGTGACACGATCCATTTAACTTGAACAAGACCCGGATTATAAGCCATACAAATAAATTCAAGGACCAAATTAGTCCTTTCACAAGGAACTGCGAAACCAAATTAATCCTTTCACAAGTACCAATCGGACCAAAATAATATGAAGTCTACATATAAATTTGGAGGTTTTGGATTTTGGATGGGCAAAGTCGAACCAAAACAATATGATCGAAGTCTACCCATCGGACCCGTATGAGCACACAAGTAGTTAAGAAAGTACTTTGTATTCATTGGAAGATCTCCCACTTATTCAGCCTTTTTCAATGCCAATTATATATCATTTTTGATCCAAGGATTTATACACTATACACGAGTCAACTCGGCTCTAGCCAACATAAAATAAAACTTCTTAGTTTGACTTTGTTTTGACCAATAACTCAAACCATTAATTTACTTTTGCCATCTATAACTACAAAAACTTGATTTTAGGATGAAAAATCAATACCATAAGTTTTTGTTGCCTTGTAAACAAAGGGCAAGAGCCTTGGGATGATATCATCATGGATATTGATGGGTTTTTGCCTGGTTTCTTTGGCCAATTTTCTCATCTCTTTTGTATCACCAAACAACAACTTGTAGGAGGTTCCATTGATCCCTTGAAGCCTTAGGTGCCTCTCAAGCCATCTTGGTTGCATCCACACCCACTTCAACAAGCTCCATCCCACAAGCGCCACCATAGCCAAGCAACAAGAGCTTGCTATCCATTTGTACATGCTCATCATCTCCATGACTGAGAGAATGAAACTATGTGTGTGATATATATATATATATATATATATATATATATATATATATAGAGAGAGAGAGAGAGAGAGAGGAGGGAGGGAGTAATTAAAAATGTGCATGAAAGGTCAGTTCTTTAATTAAGAAATTAAATGTATTTGTAGTTTTCTTGCAACTATTATTGTGCTTGATTAAAGTTTAGTTTGTAGAAGCAGGTAGCCAAAAAAGATGCATGGTGGAATAATGGTTCGATGTAGTTGTCATTTTGTGGTTCTGTGAAAAAAAAACAAACATGAAAATGCAATTTTTACGTAGCTAGGGTTAGAGAAGTGTGATATTGTTTCTTGGAAACATAAAATCAAGGTTGTTGGTTAAGGAATTTATGTTTGGGTGTGTCTTTAATTAAGGAAAACAGACGATGAGATCATAACAAAAACATCGCTAAATGAAACTGTATCATTCAATGATTACATATGGAAGAAACAAGAGACCGAACAGGCGATCGTTTTGTACTAGAAAATCCACATTCTTGATTATTGATGTAATTTCTAAAAGTTCGAAGTATGTTAAAGGGAGTACGTTTTGGGATTTCGTTTCATTGTATTTTCTTTTGCGGTTTGTAAAGGTAAAAAATACGTTGTTTTATATTGCGTACGTTCGGAGAATGTCATTATGGATATATTTGCGGTAAACGTGATTTTGATGAAGCACATATGATACGGGCTTTTACAAAACGATGTTATTAAAAAAAAACTATTTGCGAACATATATATAGTAATCCTAGATATCCCCACTAACGTTAAATTTATCGATTTGGAAGAGGCCGGCCTTCGCTCATGAAAATTCCGCCTCCACAGTATTATTATATTAATTGAAAAAATTCAAAAAATTATTAACAATGCTTATAAGATACGAAAAATATTCAATTTAGTTTATTTTTTAAGTCTTAGTCCTAAAAGACTAATTTTAGCTTTTGAATCAATAACACTAATGATCCATATTGCATTTTAAAATTTCGGACGGAGGGGTATTTTGTAATTCACATATGATGCTTTACAAAATCACATGTAATTGTATACTGATCACCTGTGATTTTATTTTAAAATTTTAGTACTATATTTTTTACATGGACTTCAATAAACACACACCTATAAGATATTTGTAAATTGATCAGTCATTCTCTTTTTTAGATTAACTACAGTTATTGTTATTGTATAAGAGCATCCGTAGTCTCACTATCGCTATCAGTCAAATCATAATCGGACGAGTAGGTTTCAAATGATTTCTGCACATATCGATACGCACCATTCGAAAAACAGATTAAAAACCCAATCTAATGTTTTTTAATCTGATTTGCGTTTGTTCATACTTGTGTTTGTTCAAATGATTTATGCACAGATTTGAATGTGTTTGTACATATTTGGGTTTGTTTATACAGATTGTATTTTTGGTGTATTGGTGTTGATACATATGAAGAATACACAAGAACATATTCAAGAACATAGAATAACATATTCCAGAACACATAGGAATTACCGGCTACCTGGACTTCAGGTAAACAATTGTATACAATAGGAGGAAAAAGTAAGTTGGTTGTAATTTTTTTTAAAAATTTTGAAGTTCGTTATATAAATTAACAGTTTAGCAAAAGTTCGTTGTATTTTGAAACAGTATGCCCATAATAATATATCACCCTTCCACAAGATATGAAAACATAACAAAGTCATTATTAATTGCTATATTTTTATGTTCCAGCATAGTATTTAAATTCCATAAAACAATAACAAATCTGTCAAAATGGTTCACCGTATTTATATATTTTAATGTTCCAGCCTAGTATTTAAATTTTATTAAATACAATAATATTGTAATTATATTATAGACTTTATAGTGTAAATTTTTTACCAAAGAGGGATAAAGTTCTGAACTTGCTGAGTATAATTACAAAAAAGAACTATAAATATCAAAACATACATCATGGTCACAACTTTAACTATAAGCACTAGGGCAAGTGGACAACAAATTCCAAACTAAATTATTATATCTAATAATTAAAAACCGTGGGTGCTTATGGAACCGTGCCCGGATCCGGGTTTGAGTGAGAAACCGGGTTTGGGCCGGATTTCATTATTGGGCTATTTGTTTTTTTTTCGAATTTGGTTTTGGGCCGGGCATATATTGGGCCAAATTTTTTTGGGGCCGAACCAATTGTTTTTTTTTTCTTTTTGAAATAATTTAATTATTTTGGCGGGCCGGTTACGGGGGTCGGTTACAGGTTTGGGTTTTAAATTATAATTTTTTTTATCGTGCTCTTGTGGTACGGGGTCGGTTTTTTATTCTTTTTTTTTGTCGGATAAGAGCCGGGTTTAGAATGGGTAGGGTCGGACAACCCAAGACCCGTGCACTCTTTTCACAAACCGGGTTTACGTTTTCAACCACGATCAAATTTTAGCCCTCCCACACCCGTGCGGAGCACGGGCTCAAACTAGTTTATATCAAATGGGCTGCTATCACTAAAGTGGTGTTTCAGATAGTCTACAAAAAACTAACAAACTCATTTTTTCCAACATATTTTTTAGTAAAGCTAAAACAAACTATCATTTATATGTTTTTACTTACAAATTACTAAAATGATAGACATTTACATCATCTTAGCAACAACTCACATGATCCCCTCTTAAAAAATTTATAGTGCGGTCTTGGGTTGACCGACCCTACCCATTCTAAACCCGGCTTTTATCTGATCCGAAAAAAAAAATTAAAAACCGACCCGGTCCCACAAGAGCACGATAAAAAAAATATAATTCAAAACCCAAACCCGTAACCGACGACCGTAACCGAGCTGCCAAAAAAATAAAATTATTTCAAAAAGAAAAAAAAACAATTGGTTCGACTTCAAAAAAATTTAGCCCAATATATGCCCGACCAAAAACCAAATTAAAAAAAACACAAAAACACATAAATCTGCACACTTTAAAACATATTAATAATAAAATTAAATTTGTTATAAATAATACAAAAAAGTTAATAAAGAAAACACCATTTCAAATTCCCATTTTCACATTTCCCCAACCCAAATCTGCACATTCCCTCTCTCCCTCTACTTAGAGTGGTGGGAGTGGTTACCTCCCACCACACTACCATGTCAGTTTTTCACTCTCACCACTTAACTCATTACACAGACCCGCAGTGGTTACTTCACATCACACTAAATTATAGGACCCACCTTTTTATTAATTTTATATTTAATAATTCTTGATAAAAAATATAAAAGTAAAAATAAATCTAATTAAACACATAATATTAAAATAAAACTAAAATAAAAATCCCATAAGAAAAATAGAAGATAACTGTGAGACAAAAAATATCCTCTCGCTGAAGAAATTGATAATTAATTTTTTATTTTATTTTTTTTAATCTTCCAATTACTACAAAAAGTAAAAACAACCCTTAAAAATGCCCAATACATATCAGACCTAATTTTCCAATAAAACTCCTCAGCTCCTCACCGCCTCTTCGGCTCTTCCTCTTTTCACCATCGCACCCAAGAAGTGAATAAACCCTCACCTAGTCACCAGATTTCTTCTTCTACTTTGCATCTTGTATTCTTTAATGCATCTTCTTTCAAATAGAGTGTACATTTTTGGAGGCGGCATGTATTTCTTCTTCTTATTTTCGCGATGGACCCAACCCCCGCCTCGCCGGAGACACATAAACCGCCGCCGCCGGAGACACCTAAGCCACTGCAGCCATCGTCGCCTACAACCACTACCACGTCGTTCACATCCACGTCGCCTACAGCCACTGTTGTTTACCACCACCGTCGCCTAGAGCCTGTCGCCATCGCCTCCGAGGCATCCACTCTAGCTGTTTCAGCCATCAGCAAGAACATATCGAAAAACACGTCGAAGAACATATATGATGAAGAACATGATCTGAGACGAAAACCCTATTTCGAATCTGTCGAAGATTAAACTTACCAGATCTGAGACGAAACCCTAATCGCCGCCATGGAACATGATCTGAGACGAAAACCCTATTTCGAATATGTCGAAGATTAAACTTACCAGATCTGAGACGAAAACCCTAATCGCCGCCATGTAAATGATTTGAGAAGAAAAACCCTAATCGCCGATTCATGGTAGTCCTTTGTGGGATCGTCGCTTGTGAAATGCAGACCGGTGGTAGTCCTTTGTGGGTTCGTCAAGTCGATGGTGCTCAACAGATCGGTGTTCGTCGTTTTCAAGTCTGCGTCTTCAAGATCTACATTTGCTGGGTGTTGATTTTGCAGATGGGTGTTCCGCGGATGTGATGTTCATACGATGGTGAAGGTTGTGATTTGTGATCGGACGTGTTTTTCGTCTCAACCGGCCCAAATTCGAAAAAAAGCCCAAAAAAAATCCGGCCCAAGTTTCTGACCCGTACCTAAGGATCCATACCCGACCCGTGGCACAGTTCCATAGGAGGCCACGGTAAGATAGATAATAAGCATTTCTTATTTTAAGTAATAATAAGCATGTACATAAGAAAATAGGCTGAAAAAATGAATGTAAGTAAATTGAATCTGGAAATTATATCTTTTATTTGTATACGTGTTTGACAAAATAGCCGATAGTCAAAGCTGAATCATGTAAAATGAAATACAAAAAAAAACCAATTAATATAATTAGAAAAAGTTGCAAAACAATTTAAAAGAGTATTTAGATAATTTTGTATATAAAAAGTTTTTAGCTAATTTTAAAAACTACTTTGATTTTTTATTGTAGAGCTTTTATTCAAAAAAAAAGTTTCTAAGTTTTTCATGGGAACAAAACTAAAACAAGCCCGCTTAGCCAAATTCCCCCTTAACCGGATTATTCACCGGAGTTACCACCTGAAGTTTATATATACCGAGCAACAGATTTTGATAAACAAAAATAATATCTTAAATCAATCATCAATGATCTAAATACTACATACTTGACATAATAATAATTAACAAACCAACAATCAATAGGTACACTAAAATAAAGATCAAAAGAAGCATCTAGAAAATGCTTAAAGGACAATCACTATGAACAAAAAAATCACACAAAAAGTGTAAGATCTTGTAATAGCAAAGTTTAGCAAGGAATCTTCGATGTGAACCATTCCATAACATGAATCGGAGCCTTGATCAGCTCAATTGCAATTTCAACTAACACCGTAACGCACAAACAGCAGGGGCATATGCATGTCAACAAAAATCTGTTTCAAGTAGTTCATCACACCAACACACACACACAGAGAATCAGAAATCGAGATTCAATTTCAACTGAAACACGCAGTAAGTACACAGATCTCGAATTCAAACTTCTGCGAACGATTAACGAAGTGATTAAGAGAGAATGAGTAAGGAGGATGAACGTACCCGACAATCCAGACGAAAACGCCGATGATTGATAGAACAAGCGAAAGGAAAGCAAAGGGGAGACCGAGAAGGAAGCCCAAAGGTCTGCAATCGCCATCTCCGCAACACATTTTCCTGATTTTACCTGCTGGTTTGGATCAGTGAATGGGATAAGCGAAAGGGTTCATTGTTTATATATATCTGCTATTCTGCTACAATACGCTATCTATTGACAACTTTCGTATCTATATTAGTAAATTACAAAAACAGTCCCTCAACTATTTCTTGGCGTTTGGCTAAAAGATTTTTATTTGAATTTTTAACTTCTAAAATTTGATCTTTATCTATGAAAACAATATCACATAGTCATTCTGGGCGGAGACACAACGAGGTTGAATGGTGCTAATTTTTCCTTTAACTAGCCCAAATTTCATTTATACTCTTAGCACAAGTCTATGGATTTGTAATCAAACTCTCTCGTAATAAAAGTACAAACAGTATTAAAAGTTGAAGAGATGAATCGTTGCTAACTGTTATCATAAGTGTTAAATTTCTTGAATTAACTCAATTTTCGTTATTTATTTATCTTAAAGACGATGAAACTTTTTTATGTCATGAGTATATTATGCATATATATGATAAAGACTGTTTAATAATAAAGTTAGACTCCTTTATAATAAAATTCTAGCACCGCCCTTATCATCATTGTTTGTTTATATACAGTTGTGCTTGTGAATAAAATCCTGACTATACCCCTGTCATGATTGTTGTTACAAACATAATTCATTAAAAGAAACTGAATCCATACCTAAACACCACTGAAGATCCTAATTTGACCTAAAAAATGTGCATACTTTAGGTACACATGAAAAGTTATATAAATTCACCAACAATTGCATCCCAAGATATTAAATTATAAGCGAACAAAACACGGAATCATTACATAAATTTGTTTAAGGTGACTCTACTGGGATCATTTGTGAATCTAAATTGACCCTTATGATGTTTTTGTTTGTAAGTTTATGATCTGGATTGAAAAAGTGTAATAGATTAACATGAAATGTTTGATATATGAGACATATGGTGTCTAGATAATATCATCCTTTGTTCATAAATTATATTAGACAAAAATATTTTTTATAGGTAATAATACGAACATCTATACAACTTGACTGAAAGAGTAGGTAAACCGGTTAATAGGAAAATTGTTGTGAATTCACTATCATATATATATTTAGGTTTCGGGGTAGCCCTCTTGGCTCGTGCCATATGTCATGCACTCGTGTCATAGATTAGATTACCTTATATATAGTTTAGGTTTCGGGGTAGTCCTCTTGGCTCGTGCCATATGTACCGTCTGCAGAACCCAACATGTATTAGAGCTTACCTCTAAAATCTCTTTGATATTATGTAAGATTGTAAATTACAATTGTATTAAATACCAAAATGATCAGCAAATATTTTCATGCTACTTGGTGTTTAACATACATGATCAATTGGTTTTATTTATTACTTAATGCACATATTAATGTTCACATACTACTGCTATATATACAATCCACTACAAACATTATAAAAATATGATCCATATAGCATAATATCTCAACTTTTAAGTCTTTGAAATCCTGGATTAATATTCTAAATTGTATAAAACAGTAAGGATTTTTAGTCTAGAGATACCAGATATATATTGAAAGAACGTTCTTCATAGGTTCTAGTCCATTATAAACAATTATATAGATTTAGAAATAGTAGTAGAAAATGCATGTTTTAACTCTTAAAAAAACAGGATAAACGTCACTAAGTAGTAAATAATAGAAAGTAAATACATAGTGTTTGTGTTAACCGGCTAATAACACATACAATGAAACAGCCACACAATTAAAAATCCATTTTAGTAACACCAAGTAAAAGGCTTCTTACGATTAAAATATATAAATTAAGATAAAACCTAATGCCAATGATTTTGGTTAAACGAATGAGGTAATATACTAAAGCATGTACCAAAAGAATATTATAAATTCAGTTTGTTTTAACAAATATTTTAAAAATCAGGACCAAGGAATATTCAACCGTTATTATCAACAAATGATTATATGTATATGAAATATTAATGAACTAATTAGGGTTTTGATACCTTATCAAGTTTACCTTCGCCTAATAACCTACTGGGTAGAGCACTTAACCTTCATAAAGGACGTCATGAGTTTTAATCTTATGAAAGTTTCAGATATACGAAAACAAATGTTGTTGGGACTCATACAACTGATCAAAAGGTTCGACACCCATAAGTAATCGAAACATGAAACACCGTCCATAAAGAAAATAATACCTCCATACCATAATTGTCCAGTAATTATGAGAGAAGATGCGACACATAATCTAAGGATAGCAATTCTTCTTTATTCTTGTTCTCCAAACTATTCCCACCTAACAGCTATGGGAATACAACTTTACAGTTTACACCTCTTTGAAAGTATTGATTATCATTACATATTTTGAAAAGAAAGAAAGAAAGAAAAAAAAAAAAAAAACTTGAAAAGACCAATTGAGTACCGTAATTGTTTAATGCTCCCATAGAAGAAAATTTGACAAGTAATGGTGTGTTTGGTTCTTGATTATGAACTAAAAGAAACGAATAAGATTATCATTAGTCAGGACCTGATTGACTATAACAGATCCATCCATTAATAAAACGAAATCTATGATAAAATAATTATTCCCTAATAATAAAAATGCAACAATGTAATAGTAATGCTTATTACATTGCCAGGCATTACTATTCTCGTTACCGAGTTTGAACCAAACGCACTGTAAGAAACCAATGGGCTTGAGAACGAGTTAACATTAAAACCACCGAGCGAGGTTTATCTAGTCTTTATACAACACATGAGAGCTTTTAAGACCTAGTCTCTAGTAAACAAAAACAAACTAAACGTACAATGTTTTTTAAATATCGGGACTGTACGATATTCAGGGTTGATTACATATAATTACAGACACTACACTTGCTAAATTAAGTTGCAACTTCAACAGTTATTGGTAATACAAACAACATATCCTTCCTCCCAGAATCACTAAAATTCGAAGCAATACATCGACATGGATTTGCAGCTTATGCATATTTGCTCCGGTTTGTCGACTTCAGGTTAAAGAAAAGACTTGCTTACCGAATAAAAAAGCAAAAGAAAAGAGAACACTCCTACTCCTTTGATAATTGGTACAGTTTCAGAAATCTGCAAAACAAAAAAGTAATAGCCTTTTAATAAGAGTCATATTCCCATTGGTTGTTCTATCACTGAAATACTGAATCTTGGATCATATAGTTATAGCATAACATTATAGCAGTAATCACGACTCTATATATACCGAAATCTATAAACCCAAATTGTGGTAATCTAATAATCATCAGAAACTAGAAAAAAGGAGTTCAATGTTTAATAGGGCATCTGCATAAAATCATGTAAATTCTGTATCTAGCATAAGCAGGGCATCTGCATAAGTTCATGTGAATGCTGTATCTAGCATAAGCAGGAAAATTGTACATATCTATATTGGCTGTTAAATGCATGTATAGTAAGTAAATTAGTAACAAGGGAAAAGGCAAAAGATGTACAATCAAAAAGATTATACATGATTAAAATAATAGTGCACGTGCAGAGATACTTTTGAAAGTCGAGACAACGAGCGCCTAATTTAGCCCCATGCATGTTCAGCCATTATTAAAACACCCCTGTCATGCATAATATTCTGCAAAGTGCCAACTATGACAATCATCTACAGTATGGGAAAGAGAAGGATAGATTCAAAGATATGAATAATGTCGAACTAAATGCAAGTGAAAAATGAGCCAAGGAGTGAAAAGACAACTATTATAAACAAAGTTAAATGCTGTGACATCAACAGCTACGGACAGCGCGACAAGTAGATCCGACTATGTACTAGACTTGTACATTGGAATCCATTATAGATATTGTATAAGAATCATACATTCATACGGATCATTGGACCCAACTACTTTTTATAAATTGCAAATACTCAGCTAAGATATGGATAAACATAGTGAAAGAGCTCTCAAGGTAATAAGAAATACTTCCAATTATGAGACATAATTGTAAAGTTTATACCTTTTTGCTGCCATAAGCCAAGGTAGATACAATCATGTCTTGGAAGAATGACCTGCATCAGATCCCGCTCCAGATGAACTATCGCTATCAGAATCTGTTATTAATACAGAACATTTAATGTAAATAATGAAGCATGTAGTCTTAAACTGATTTGGGTAAATCCTGAATAACGAAATCTTATGTTATTAATACCACTAGAAGATCCAGATATGCTACTGGAGCTACTTGAGCTACTCGACTTTTCTTGTTGAGAAAGCTGCTCCACCACCTGTTTCGCTATCTGAACTGGAGAGGGGGAGGAAGTGATTCTTTCATCTGCATCAAGTGTATAACATTCCATAAGAGCCCTGTTTCTGATCAAATATAACTATACATTACACAAATGCTTTATTGACTCACCTGTTTTGGCTTCTGCAGGTGCGTCAACCACAACTGGTGCTAGGTTCTCAAACTAGGAAGCAAAAGCAAGCATTATTCAAGGAATCTCACTACCCAACTTTAACAGAAGTTCAATACAAGATTATAAATGAAGAAAAAGGGCGGGGGAGGGACGGGGTCAAAAAGTCACCTTTTCCTGTATGTTTGGTTCAACTTCAATTCTTTCTTGATCAGGAAACTCAGCTTTCCTCTTGTTCTTGCTTAAGCCTTTCTTGTAGTAGGTGACAAACCGATCAAGCTCCCACAGTGTTTCAGTATCAAAAGTGTCGATATCCACCTCAATTTCATCATCTTTTTGGGACAATGACGGGTTCCTTTTTTTGATAATCTGGACAACATTATCCAGCTTTTCAGAAGGTAAATTCTGCAGGTTCACGCTAAGTTTCTGCTTCTCATCATATGTCATTTCCCTTTTATTTGGATCTTTAGCCTTTGGCTTCTTTAAGGAGGGAGTTCTAACTGGTTTAGAAACTTTTGCAGGCTGTGTTTTAGGATCGACAGCAGGAACAGGTGTTTCTACTCTACTTGATACTGGCAACAACTGAGGAGGTGGCTGTTTTGATGGTGGAGTTGGCAAACCAACTTCATTATTTACTGCAAGCCTTGACTCCCGAATATAGTCTGCTTCTATAGGCTTCCACTTTTCTTCAAATAACTTTAACAGAAGCTCTGCCATAGCATGAACATCTTGCCCTTTTGGATTATATGTCATAGCATTTTGAAAAGTTAGTCTCACATCCTCAGCAAACTCCATTGGAGAGTTATACCAGTTCTTATCAAGACGAGATTTCACAGTACCTAAATCCATTGGATGCTTAATGATGTCGAAGTAGTCATGCAAACCAAGGGCTAGTGGATCAACAGGTGTGTTAAACACCCAACCATGTTTGTGCTTCATTAATTTCTCAAGCAAAGTACTACAACTCTTAAACAATTTGTTGGAGAACATAGCATCAACCCCTCGCTTCTTGCCACCAGATTTTGACTTCCTCTGGCTCTCAGTAGCAGAAATTCTATCTTTAGCAAGAAGAAAATCCGTCTTTCGGTAAAATTGGTCAGCTTTAGGAGTTCGCTTATCCTTATCGCCATTATTCTCCAAAACAGAGATACTCAGTTGGTGTAAAGGCCTTGATCCCGCTTCCTCTATCTTCTTCACTAATCTCCTAACCAATTCTAGCTCACTTACAAGCTTCCTTTTGATTTCCTTCATCTCTTTCTTTGACCTTGATGTTAGTTGTATTGTAACTCGATTCTCCTGTCTTCGAAAACCAAACTTACCACCTCCATTTCCAGGCGGAACCCTAGGAGCCATAACTACTACCTGGTTCGAATCTGTCTCTTTAGAAGCTACGTTTTGGCTATGAGACGGTGTTACACTCTTTTTCTTGTTCTTTAAACCTTTAGAAGACTTCCGACTATGAACTTCTTCCACATCCATACATGAAATCGAAATACCCTAACTCAAACTGCTTCGAGTGTACAATCATGTGCCAAGTACTAGATTTCGATACATCTTTACAGATTTTAAACCTAATACACACAGCTTCAATTATTATACATAAACAAAGCAAAATTTAGTTCAATAGTGACACACTAGGGTTTCAAAAACGTACCTTTCTCATGTAGATCGATTCCGTTTCACTCATTGGAATCTTCGCCTGTATCTTTCTCTCTCTATTCTCGCACTGAAACTTAAACTTTCAACCACAGATAGGGTCCTGAAGGTTCATTCGACCACCGATAATGGAGTGAAGGCGGCGAGATGGCCCGCCGGAGTGGTGCGTATCGGAGGGCTGAGGTTTAGTTGAGGTGACGTGGACTGGATAAATGAACGGATGATGTTGAGAGATTTTGAGAGCTGACCTTCATTGTGTGTAATTGCTAAATGACCTTCCCACGCGCAATGGTGGCGCGTTTACATCTTCATTATAACATGGGTCGGACCTATAAGGCCATTGGTACCAACCCAACTCAATACGGCAAAAGTTGAACGAAAGAAAAGCTTCGGTATTGTCATCAAATCAATCTAATCAGTTGTCATATATTTTTTAACTTTTTTATTTTTAACCAAATCAATCTAAAATTCATCTAAAATTCAAGTACATCCAACTTAATCAACTTAATTTCTTTCTCACTTTTTAATTTATTTAATTATACATTTATATATTAAACAAAACAAAAATATTTAAACAATTCTATAAACATAAAAATATAGCAAATAATAAAAATAAAAATTTTATTAATAATAAAATAAAATAAAAATTACAAAACTCTAAATCGAATAATAATTATTAGTCTCAATCGTATAATTCGGCAAGTCTTTTTTTCTTGGCTAACGTTGCCTTCAAAATGGGACCGTCGAGGTGCAAATGCGAACTACAATAAAACTCGAAGTCTTTTTCGTTTTGTTTGGCTTCTATTGTTTCAACGATTTTCCTCGACTTCAAGTTTCTTCATTCTATACGTCATATTTCGATCTACCCTCGCATTGTACGAAGATATTTGTCCCAACAACGTATCATATGTTTGGATCGATTGTGGGCCGGTATTTCTTGAACTTGATGACCCTTTCCATTGTTCATTCCGATGGGCCGTTGAGGCTCCTCTATTTCGATATCATCGTAATCATCGTTGAGGTTAAAGTTAATGTTAGGCGGGTTGGAATTTAGATGAATCCGGGTTGAGTATTGTTGAAACCCGAGTGGAAAACCGGTCGAAAATGGTGTGTTTAGATCCGGGTTTCGACCGTTTTGTAGAGAATCCATGTTGAAGATTGAAATATTGATAGAAGAAGTGATTATGGTATGGTAATTTTTTGAGAGATAACTTATAAGATTTGAAGGAGTTTTGAGTGAAAGAAGAAGTAATTGTAGTATGGTATTTATAGTTTTTATAAGTATATATATATATATATATATATATCAGCTGTTTCTTGGATATGGAAAGTTCATGGATGGAGAGCGTGAAGGGATAGAGTGTGGCAGGATGCATGTAAGGAATTCATGGGTGAGCAATAACATTAAAGGAGGGAAAATTAGACGGCTCAGATTGATTCTCGTGGTTCTTGCATGAACTTTTACATATATATATATATATATATATATATATATATATATATATATATATATATATATATATATATATATATATATATATATATATATACCACAGACTTTCTGGTTATGTCATAGTCTATTCGACGGGGGTCAGTAGTCGATGGGTAATTTTACGCTGTACAGAATCGCTGCACGAGGAGGTTTATGATTTGGAAGGTTATTGCTATTTTCGAGGGTGGTTGTTATTCTCTACAAGGCTTCCAACTGATCGTATGCACCATCATCGTCGCACGAGGAGACCGGCACAACCGCTGCCACACACCAGTTTCACCATTGCCAACCTCTTTTTTTTTCTACACTAGTTATATATCACCATCGTCGTTAGAAAGTTTGGGTTTTGCTTGTCTCCACCACCGCCTTTTGAATAGTAAGGATTGGGGTAACTGTACCACCAACATAGTTTGATTGATAGGTAGGGTTTTATTTGTGTTTTTTTTAAATTGTGCATCAGTTTTATATAATGGTGTTTTCATCAAAAGTAGGCTTTTGTGTTTGTATTTCTTGTGCATCAATAAAATTGGTGTTTAAATTTTGGTTATAGTACATTTGTATCGGATTTGATATAATAATGTTATTTATTTCGTATGCATCATTTTAATTAAGTATTTGACTGTTAATGTATAGATTTCAAATTGCTTTGTGCATGTAATCGTTATCGGTGTCATTTTATTTCTCAAAGGTATTGATTCTATGTGTTTTGGTTGTTTAATGTACATCAAATTGTTAGGTTGTTCTGAATGTTAAAAGACTACAGGCGTGATTTTATAGATGAGAATATAATTAAAAGACTATAATACCCTTTAATTGCCACTTATTAATTTAAAATTATATTCTAAAAAGACTAATTATTATAACTACCAGATTTGACGATCTAATGGCTAGGATTCCCTCTCTCCCATCTCTTGTTAACTCCCCTCTTACAATAACTCAACCACAATATATATATATATATATATATATATATATATATATATATATATATATATAACGGACATATAGTTGTTACAAATTTTTAAATAAAAAAGTTGCACTGGGTTGCTCAGTTTGGGACACCCGAAATGGTGGAACCCGAAACCCATGTAGGCGTGTTCCCATGTGAAGCCGAAGGGCCCGAAGGCGGAACCCGTGACTGCTACGGGTTGCCTAACTCCACACCATATCGAACATGAGGTATAGTCATTATTATTATTAGAGTTAATTACAAAAATGGTCCGGGTGGCCTAACTCCACACCATACCGAACTAAGACCACCACTGGCGGCTCCCTTGTACAACCACCATCGCAAGCAAAAACCCTAGATTTGGGTCGACGACACGGAAAAACCTTTGATCTTAAGAGGGGATTGCCGCCTTTCTTGTTCTGATGTAGAGATGAATACGTGATGCACAACGAAGGTGTTTTTGAAATGGTCAGATGTGTTAAAGTAATTCTTGAAACATCAAAATCTTACTCCTTCTAAGCCATAGATTTAGATTTTGCATAATTTCATATTCAAGTTTTTGGAATATTAAAATTCTTCTAATTGTTTAAACTTTTAATTTTACATCTGCATATTTTATTCAATTATCAACTTTGTTCATCTTCGATCACCGATCTTTTGATTTATTGGGTAAGTTATCGATTTTGTTTTTATAAGATTATATCGTTATATTTTTAGATTTTGTTTAATCCAACGATCTACTATTCGTTCGAATATGGTTGTTGTCATCCAACCTCATAATTAAAAGAATTAATTCAGATTAAAGAATAAATTAATATTAACTTTTATTTGACTAAATAATACATTTAGTTTAATTAAATATAATTAGAAAGTTTAGTAAGAATAAAAGGGTAGAAATAGGTAAGGGATTGTTTGGTATCAAGGATAAAGTGAGAAAAGACAAAAATACTCTTTAACTAACGATCAAAGTTAACAGTAGTTAGCTTAAAGGATCAAAAGTGAAAGAAAATGACAACCTCAATGACTATTTTTGTAATATTTAAAATTAAAGAACTAAAAATAAAAATCATTGACAATCACATAAACCTTTTTATAATTAACTCTTATTATTATTATTATTTTTTAACACAACTTATGACCGTTAATATTTTAGAGGTGTCAATGGGTGTCGTATTTAAGCTTACCCTAATTTTGTGGAGTTAATGAATATGGATACGTGACCCAAATACAACCCGTTTATTAATCTAGTGTTTGCATTAGTTAACTTATTAAAACTAATTTATAATCGTTATACATGGATATAAGCTGTACAACCTTTTGAATTATACGAATTGATGAGTTCGTGAGCCATTAATATTTTAATAACATTAAATATTTCAATAAAATGAATAATAATCTTTAAAATAAGCATGAACATTATTAATATAAGGGTATGGCAATAAATATATCAAGTTTTACATTCGAGAGCTACAACAAATACGTTTCTACTTGATGTCCAAAGCAAATATGTAAATAGTGGCGTAGGGTGTTTGGGGTATTTGAAGCGATGTAACGGACAATTTAGTTTATTTTTATTATTATTACTATATTATTATCTAGTTAAACAACTCATATACTATACAGGCGACGGAATATCTTTAATATAAAATACTAACTGATTTTAGAATATGATCATTATTTTTATAATTGTTAAAATCAAATATTCTATACTACATCTTTTAACTATTAACTATATTATATAAATTTTAACATAGTTATACATTAGGAGAAGATAAATAAATATAATTAAACTAAAATTATATATAAATACTCACGTGACACACTTAATTTAAATGGTTTTGAGGTTACAATATGTATAAATGTTTAAGATAAATAACTATATAGATTGCCTCAATGATTATGAATAAAAGCTTATACATAAATATTTTAATATTTCAATGAATATAAACCGAATTAAATTTACTAACATATTCAAATTTATATACGAAATAAAGATATAATTATATATAAAAAATATTTATTTAAATATACATTCTCGTCAATATATAGTTGTTTATTCTATAGTTATTTAATTTATAAATATAGATATATGTATTAAATAGTTATTCAAATTAATAATTTGTTATAAATTAATAACTTGTCATTCGTATATAATGATTTGAAAAGTAATTAGCTTTTATGTAAGTATATATCTTTTCTAACTTTGAATTTGAATAATATTAATTTAAGGTTAAAATTGAGTTTTATATTTGACTAACTAAAGTCAAAATTAAGTTTTTAATTTTAAATAATTAAATGGTTAGGATTTAGTTTTTTATAATGAAAGACAAAGATTACCTAATTAAACTGATTGATTTTAGTTATATATATATATATATATTAATTAGAAGATTATTATTATTTTTACATTATTCTTTTTCTTTATATAATTTTTACATCATGTCCATTTGTTACAATATATTTACTTTTTATCACATTGAAAAAAAGATTATTTTGACAAAAGAGCAAAACAAGTAAGAAATACAACATAACATATAAGGACGGATCGAGTAGAAAAGTGATTTAAACCCGTTATTTTTAGCTTGGAAATAAATACACTTAATTACTTAAATATATATAGAGTTAAATAATAGTTTTAGTCATTAAATCCGGAAAGTTACAAGTTTAATCATCCTGACTATGAATTTAAATTATTTTTGATCTTTACTCCGTTAGCAATATGTTATATATTTTTAAATGACCACTTTGCACTTTTTTTTATCTTTCAAGTTTGTAACTATTTTCAGTTTTGCTACCTCTATGATTTTTTATTTTAATCATATTTATTTATTTAATTAACCATGTGTTACCAATTATATCAAATTAAACATTATTATTACAAATCAGTAAATCTTAACATAATATATATAATGCGTTAATATGATGTTTGCGACACATATTTGATTCTAACTCTGTCATCTAATCTAAGGTTCTAAGCGAACCCAATGTTACGATCTGTTCTTGAACCGTTCCCTAAGAATATTTTGTTTGCTTATTTAATAAACGAACGAATATGAACAAAAATCTTTGTTCGGTTATGTAAGCGAACAAACACGAACAAATGTCTAATTTGTTTGTTTAAGTTTAGACACACGTACATACTATGTTTGTTAATGTTTAATTATGTCCGGTTTGTATTATAGTATATTTTTAATAAAAATATGTTCTTATGTACGTTTTGTATTTAAACAAACGAACATATAACAAACCAATTTTATATATGAACGAACAAAAACATAAAATCTTGTTCATTTACTCATTTGTGTTGGTATATTTGTTCAGATTAAAAAACAAACGGACACGAACAAGTCCTGTTTGTTTGTAGGTTTGTGTCAAGCGATTTAATTATATTCGTGAAGGTTGGGGTGTTTTATTTGAATTTGTAACTTAGGTTAGAAGTTTTGATTTTTTAAAGATTTACATAGATAATGTTATTATTGCTTGAGTAAATTTCAAACTTGGTGAATTGTTTTGAGAAATTTGTTCGTATTCATTCGTTTAATTTTTTTCGAACAAATAAATGAGCACATACGAATAAACGAACAAATTTTTGTATTGTGTTTATTCATTTATAAACTTGGTTTATTCGTGTTTGATTATGTTCGTCCTTTAAATACAAATTAACGTTAAGAAACAAATGTATAATGAAAAAAATATATTATTAAACATTAGCAAAGATAGTACACACATAAATAATATACTCCCATAAAAGAACGAACAAGACCATTGTTCATAGTCATTCGTTTAAATAAACAAACACATTTATATATGTTTTTTTCTTTATTAAACAAACAAACTTCTCACCAAACGTTTCAAGAATAGTTTGTCGAACGCTGAATTTATTACAAAATGTAGATTAGATAAAAGATTCAAAATCAAATTATGTTGGTAAACAGATTTCTAGCAAATCACATTGACCAAATTTGTAATTTACTCTCTCTCTCTCTCTCTATATATATATATATACACATACACACACACTATATTATAAAGCATTTATACATTTTGCTTAAACTCTTAAATTTTAAGTAATTTGAAATAACCTTGATACCCCTTTGAATTCTTAATTTCACATAGCTACATTATGATTAATGCTTAATAAAAATGAACCTAAACTCTAATGCCTAAATAATTCAAGTTAATGATTACACCAAAATAAGCGTAAGCTATAAAGTTAAAATATTATATAAAGGTTTAAGAGTTTAAACTATTTTTAACCTTAATCAAAACTCTTTATTTTTTTTTTTGAAAGGCAAGAAAGTTTATTAATATGAAATGTCACGAACCAATACATTGTCCAAGGTCCATTCGACCACAATTCTGCAAGACACAGAACTAAAATACGCAAAACTAATCAACTACGAAGCAATAAAGACTAATACAGCTACTTTCAAGAAGTCGGATCCATAATCCATTCGATCCACGTCAACTCCGTACCTTCAGCCTGGATTTAATCCAATAAAATTATTAAGTAAATATATTAATTATTATTTATATAAAATTATAAAACACATATATATTTAAAAAAAAATAGAAGTTAAGAAAGGGAAAAAGGGATAGAGATATTAAAACAAAGTTTGAAAAGAGTTAAAAAAATCAGAATTTATGTTTTAAGAAATTAGAAGTTAAAGTAGGCCAAAAAAGTTAAAAAAATACAAAAGAAAAATGAAGAAAAAACATCAAAATAAAAAAAAAACTCTGATTTCTACCAGAATTAGACTCGAACCCAAGTCTCCTGGGTGAGAGACACACGCTTTTCCCACTCAAGCCAAGCCCAAGTTTGGTTAATCTGCCTCCTACTTAATATATATTATAAATACTTTTCTTGTACTAAAAGACAAATTTTTTTCCATCTAAATGTATATACTTATATAATTAGAATACAGTTAAATTTAATTATCTTATCATCATTACAAAAAAATATATCTATAACATTAATGATCGAAAATAATTATAAATTTCATACTATAATTTGAAGTAGATTGAATTTAATTAAGAAATTTAAACTATCCAAAATTGGTATTGATTAAATTACAAATTAGATCAAATTACAAGAATTTTTTATAAATAAATCATACTGTATACATAAATAACCTTGCAAAAAGATAAACTCCGGATGCAATCTTCTGATATAATAAAAGACTAATTGAAGTAAATTCTATTGAACGATCCTAACCCTTCATTTAAGAAATTAATTATTTTAATTATACAATCTTGACAATCCATTTATTTAAAATTGAAACTAAAGAAACAAAAGTTTTAACACTAATTCATGAGATTCAAACTTTTTTAATTTAAAATTGGTTTCCTAGCTTATTTTGACAACAAAAAAAACACCAAAATAAAAACAAAAAGGCTTTACACCTTCAATAAATTTTCTATACAGAATCTATATCTATATATATTATTAAAAGGCTTACATTCTTCCATTCTTTTAGAAGTTTTTTGCATCAATAGGACCCAATTTTCTTCCACATCAGCTCCACCTCACCAGTTTACATAATTATACATCCAAAAGAGGAAAGCCCCCATTTTTAAAAAAAAAACCGGATCTTGACGTATTCGGATCCTCTGACCGGGTCAATAACAAAACTCCTTTCATCCATTATTCGTTCATACGCCTCATTCGAAACCCTTCGAAAAAACCCTAGAGCCGCTACTTCACTGATGCGATCGTTCTTGTGCTTCAGGTATCATCGATTCTTTTTTTCTCTTCTTAATCGTTTGATTTGTTTGTGTTCTAACCTTTTGTTGTTCTTTCTTAAACGATTTTAGTCGGGAAAATCCTAAACGATTCCTTCTCCGCCTGAGCCTCCATTTTGTCTTCTTCGCTGATTCAAACAAGGGTTTCTGTTTGTTTCTTTTAAGGTTTGTTATAGATTCTTTGAAATACTTCTATATATTCGTTACATTCTAATACATAAACCCTACATTTATGTGATTTTAGGATTGCCAAGTCCTTTTAATCGATTCATCCGTACCTTTGGCCCTTCCCTTTATATCATTCTCTCTACGCAATTTCCAAGATGATTGTTTCATTTTACAGGTAAGATTAATTGATTAATTTGTTTTTTCATTCCCTGTGCAAAAAACTATCAATTCACAAGTAAGGATTTCTTCATATTTGATTGGGTTTCTGCCTCAATTTGTTCGTTTACTGTAATGTAAGGATTTTTCATATTTGATTTTATTCGTTTACTGAATCAGCAAATTTATTATCGATTCTATGTTTCTGGATGGTGTCTATTCAAAATGGAAGTGGCCTTCATCATCTTCGGTACGATTTATTCTTCCTGTATGAGATTAGGGTTCGATTTTTGTTTGTTAATTGTTCATCGAATTTTGTTATGTTAGAAGCATACTAATGGGAAGGGAGAAACAAGAAAGGCTCTTTGTATGCTATTCAGATTTAATATCTTGTGTAAAAGCATGTGATCCACCGTTTTGTTTTCCATCACTTTTCAGGCCACATCTCTTTACTGTAATAGACCAAAAACTGGATCATTGTTATATACCGGCATAACCATCTAGAACAATAACAAATGGGGGGAGTATATTTGTACATTTTACGAACGAAAAGATGGTATCTCTTCTTCTCATAAGAATTTCAACAATTTCCATTTATGGAATTCTTTGAACAATTACATTGATTGGTAAAAGTATGACTATTGTATGTTGTCAATTCATATTTAATGAGCTGCATCTTTACCTGTCGCAAGACTTTCGTCTGGTAACGGTATCCCTAATGAGACATAAAAACACATCGTGAGTAAATTATATAATAGCAGTATGAAGCAACAATAATTGGAAATGAAAAGAAATAAAAATCGATTATAATACACTGTCTGTTCCATATGTATAGTCACAGTAAGTGAAAACTGATGCAAAATTTATTTGGCTTTGTCCTGGTGATAATCATGGCTATTAGCTCCACCATAGAAAGGGATAAACTTTGTTAATGTCCAGGGTATACCTATACAATTCAAAGTTAAATAGTATTTAATTGTTTTTTGTTCTGCTGTTTTACAAATGATAATAGCATTTTGATTTTTGAAGGATATAATATTTTTGTTCGTAGTGATCAGTACAAATATAGAGTGATGGTATAATCTATCTGTTGCTTCAAATTCAATGATAGAAAAAACTACTATTTACATGAGAAAGATCTATAAAGTAAAAAAACTAAATGCTTTTAAAATTTTGTGCTGCTGATTTTAGATGTGTAAATAATATAGAGTCTTTTGTGTATTGTTCATAAATAACTCTACTAAAGCAGGTTCAATAACCCTACACTCCTATGATTCACTCTCAGTGTTTTTAGCATTGGGCAATAACGACCATCAGTTTCTATTTTTTCTTTTTACCATGTTTTATGAGGGTTGTGTATAATGTTGGTATCACTGTTCTATAATGTTGGTATCATGATTCTTTGTACCATGTTTTATTGATTAAATAAGAATAATACGGGAGTTCCAATCTTTGTATTGAAACTGGTCAAACAAGTCGCTTAATTGGAGACTTAATTTCACAAGTGCTATGACATTGAAGCTACATGTTCATATTATTGTACTTTAGCAAACTTATTATGTCAAGAACCTCCAAATTATTGAATTAATTAGAGTATCGACTTTGATGTTTTGTTGGAAATAATTAAACTATTGACTTCAATTACTTGGATTTGTAGGATGATGTATTTGCTATGTTGTATGAAAGATCAAATGGTTCAAAGGTAAGAAAATGTTGTAGAAGAGCAGGGCACATTAGCCGACTCCTTCCTTCTCCGATCCTTAATCTGTTATTCATGGTTTGATTCTTTCTTCTTTTATTATAAGATTTTGTGTTTTCTTTTTGATTCGTATGTTCTTATATATCGAGTTACAGAGGTATTATTTTAAGTTGTTAGGGTTCTCTGTTTTTCTTCTTTGCATTCCAAGGAGGTTTCGTGAATATTGATTCATGTATCAGGTATGTTTTATTCTTTTATGCTGACCTAATATTGCTAATCTTTTTTATTTTTTCTTCGTATGCTTCAACGAAAAAACCTAATTCACTGATTAATTCGTTTTTTGAGTTTCATTTTCATATATTTCGTTTTGAATTAATTGTGGTCTTGAAATGTATATTTTGTGTGGGTTTAATTTGATCATCATTAACAATTTTGGGTTGAGGTACTATGTGGTTTTTAGATGATTGACAGATCAATTTAGAGTTTAAAGTTTATGCATTTACGTATATATGTTTTAGTATATCATTTTCGAGATTAATAGCTTTGAGCAACCCCTAATGTGGTTATGTAAAACAAATACGTTTCCTTGCTTATTATTCAATTCTGGTTGATATCCTGCTGTGGTTTTTATGCGTTTTAAGTTTAGTTTGTGAATTATGTATTTTCAACTCTCATCAATTAATCATCCTCTCACTTCAATTCAAGATTTATAAACACTGTTGTTATAATATGTAAAAAATGGAGTACAAGCATAGTAGCATGTATAGAACTTCGATCAACATCAACCCAACAAGAGTGATGTGTTCTATCAATATTTGAATGTGGTTGCTTGCTTACACTTCTTTTGTGAAAGTAATCCTTTTAAGAGTAGAATAAATTGCTTTTACTTCATTTTCATGAAAGTAATCCTCCAGGTTTGTGTTTGACTTTCAACTCTGTAACTTATTTACTTCATTTTCATGTTTTGTTTATCGTTCATCTTGTCTGTGATATCTTATTACCATATATTGTCTTTAAATTTGCTCATGTAGGTGATGGAGATCTATCTTATTACCATATATTGTCTTTAAATTTTCTCATGTAGGTGATGGAGATCTGCATAACTTGGCTACTGGAGCTATGATTAGCCATTAACTTTTCCGGAAGCTTAGTTTGCAAAGCAATTAAGTAACCGTTATAATTGGTACGACGTAACTTTTTTTTATTTAGTTAAACCTTTTTGTAATAGTGTTCTTTTTAGATTTTGAGTTTGGTTCTAAAGATGGCTTCTTATTAGATTACTTTTTTGGGTTACTGATTCTTTCTTTTAACCTTAATGTTCGTTTGCGGGGTTGTTTTCTCTCATTTTCTGGGAATCCGTTATAGGTTTGTTTCTCATTTGTCCCTTCCAAGTTTGTTTTTCAAAGGTGTATGCCCGTGTTTTAGGCGTGCCGGCATTTATTTTTGGTTGTTTGTTTATTGTTTTATGAGTTATATGGATTTGTGTTTTTTTTATTACAATTTTGCAGTTGACTAGCTTAGAGATAGGTTACTTTCCGGATGAAGACGATGGTACAAGGTGCACATTATAATTTCAAGTGGCTCATAATGCTAGATTGAATGGCCAGCAAAATTCCGGGCTATATTAAAGTTTGTTTTCTCCATTGTGATCAATTCTTAAGTGCGACTCTTGCTTGGTTTATATTTAGTTAATTGTGTAAATAGACTTGATGAAACTATATAGTAGTTGGAAATAGTATTGTTTTCAATTCAAAAGGTAATAAAAAGGGTAATCTTATTTCAAAAGTCAGTTGAGATGATTTTAGTGAATCTCAAATCAATTAAAGATTAAAAATTAACCTTGATCAGGTGACTGTCGAATCCATGTGATTATGAGTGGTAATATAATGAGATTAACTGTTTGTTTGACTATTTACACCTTAATTATAAGTAAAGGAATATATATAGCTGAGAATGCCTAAGGGGCAATAAAAAGATTAATATTTAATTAATGTCTAAGTCTCAAGTCTCAACTAAGGTTCTAAAAAAGTAGTTTTTTAATAGATCGTTCTAAGTTAACTTTTAATTTGGGTTCCTTATTGTTGTAAGTATCTTGAAAGTTCTTCCCTTATGCACCTTTTCTCCAGGATATGTGGTTTTATCTCTCTCAACATGAAAAGTTTAATGACTTTGGGAATTAAGAGGCACTCATATTGCACGAGTCAAACATACCGTATACTCTTTGGGCTCCAGAGAGCACCATGACTCTTTCCTTAAAGTAACTCTCTCCTTAAAATATTGCCCATCTGAGGTAATTATTTCAAATGCATTTGATTGTATCACACATTATTAGCTATCAAATCTCTTGCTTGGGATAGGTTACGAAGCATATATAAGTTGTATACACGAATTTATTTCAGCTCTCGATGGTATGACTCTTCAAGTCATTAGGGGGTAATTTTTGTTAGTTGTTAAGTTTCAAATCGACAGTCTTATAATTACTGTTGTTGTTAAGGTTTACTTATGTAAAATCCGGATTCCACGGGTCCATACACTAGTATCCTTTATAATAGCAACTGGTCTTTTTTATAATAATAAAATTATTATGCATTTAGAAATGTATATTTTTGTACGTATACACACATGCAAACAATCTTTTAATTTATAATATCAATTAAAAACTAACTTAAATAAAATCTATCAAATAGCAATAGCCATGATTTTGATTTAAAAAATTTAATATTTAAATATGACTCGAACATTTTAATAAAAATTAGAATCAAAGACTTTTTTTTGGGTCAATCATCTCAAATACTAATGCATTGAAACTTTATTGAAGACATTTTAATCTTTAATATATATTAAAAATGAATTATAATGTCATCTTTCTTTTTTTAATCTTTATCCCACTGCAATCATAACTCCCTATTTTCGCAAATGATATTCAAAGTTCCTATTTACGATAAAGATGGTAAGACTACAAATAAAACAATAAATATTGTCTATTAAGTGGCTTAACAAAAAAAAATGTGATAATGATCGGTGTATGAACTTATGATTTATAACAAAATTACATATTTTGGCGATTTTATATCTATGTACTATTTACAATTGTTTAACTATACATTTGAGTTTTCTTTTACAGTGTAAAATATTAAAATTTGTATTAATTATACTCGTGTTTACACACGGGGTATGAAACTAGTATGATGAACAAAAGATTATAACATAGTTTTCATTATATCTTTTTTTGGGACGAGATGAACTCGAGAAACAACATAACACCATTGTTGCTCCGGTTATACTAAATTGATAAGCCAATTTAATGTCATGAGATATAATAGATTTTATACAATTAACAGTAAACTCTTCTCTCATCATAATGATTAGACTTGAATTAATGACAATTAAAGAAACTATATATGTTGTTATTTTTAATTTTATTTTCTAAAAATATATATTCCTACGTAATGGTTAAAAAATTGGAATTTAGTTAAATTCAATTAAGGTAAATATATATATATATATATATATATATATATATATATATATATATATATATATATATATATATATATATATATATATATATATATATAGAAAATGGATCAATATAGAACCATACAGCCAATCTGGACCATTGGATCATCAAAATCAATGGTTGAGATTAAGGATGACATAATTGTAATTATCTCCCAACAAACCCACGTTTTTAATAAAAAATTACCCCCAAAACTTTAAATTGTCATAACTTTTTAAGTTTTGTGAATTTAAAAAAAAATTATACCAATATTTTAGTTTTTTAATCCTCTTTCAATCAAGACCACTCTTGCCATATTTTTCAAAATTTTTTATGAAAATGCAAATTTTGTTTTGCATTTTGGGTTGCATTTTCAGTTAGTTCTTGTTTGCATTTTCAGTATTTGTTTCAAAATTTGCATTTTGGGAAGCATATGCATAACTTGCATATTCGATTTTTGCATTTTCGGTTTTTGCATTTTTGCATTTTCAAATGAAACGCAGGTGAAAATGAAAATTTTGAAAAATTTGCATTTTCAAAAAAAAAAAACAAAGTTTCAGAAATATATCAAGCCTGGTCTTGTTTGAAAGAGGACGAAAAACTGAATCTAACGATATACTTTTTTTGTTAAAATTCCTAAAAACGAATGAGTTATGATCATTTAAAGATTGAGGGGTTTTTTTTTTAAAGTTTGTTGGAAGGGAGGGGGAGGCCACGTGTCATCACCTAAAGTGGTTCTTTAGGTTCTATGTTTAAGTAAGGTTCTATATGTAACATTACCCTATATATATAAATTGGATCAATATAGTCCTACCCTTAAACATAGTCCCTAAAGACCAATTATGAGCCATTGGATTATAGTGATGGAGGGCTAAGATTAAAAATAAAAAACTACTCATATTTATAGCAATTCACGCGCCTAAACATGTAACCAAGGGTACATTGGTAAAAAAGCCATCCAACCTCTCTCTCTCCACCAATTCATACGGATCTCAGTTTTCAAAATCACAAAAGCAGGTTTTGATTCTCTCTCTTCCATACATCTCTCTCTATCTATGTTGGTTTCAGGCGTTACTTCTCCGACCGCTACTACCATCGACTTACCACCACACGTACGTGACCACCAGATCCCGACGGCGTTATCTTCATCTCTCCTTCGCACGCATGGACGCTACCAATGACGTACCGCCAGCATTTGGAAGCTTCTCGTGTTGAAGTTTCATTTCCTGCTGTCCATGTTGATAATGGTGATGAAGAAGTCCCTGTTTTGGTACCTATTGTTGTTGATGTCACACAGAAAGTTAGTTCTTCTTTGATATTTGTAACTGGAAGTATTATGGAGGGATTTAAAAATTCGTCAAAGAAAAAGAAGAAGAAGAATAAAGCAACCAATGATTGTGAAAAACAAGAAATGACAAAAGAAAAAGACAACAGTTCAAGTATTGAAATGCAAGTAATGATTTCAATATTTTTTGCATCTCAGCACGTGCAGGTGAAAATGATAATAATTGCAGATGAAAATGATAATTATTGCAGATAAAAGTTAGTAAATATGTAATTGGTGCATTTCAATTGACCTGCATTTCTTTTGTAAGTACTTGCATCTTCAGAACATTTGTATTTGATTATCATCTTATGTTTCTACTTACATATTTAGTACTTGTTCTTTTCTACTTAAGTTTTCTGCATTTTCACAAAAAGACCATAAACATGTCAAACATGCATCTTGATTATCATGTTCTGTTTTTACTTGTGTTAAATAAGTTATTTTTATCATTTTGAAGCACATGTAGTTTTCTGCATTTTATCATTTTGATAGAAAGATAGAATGATAAAATAGTATTTGTTTTTTTTGCATTTCATCATTTTGCAGAAGACCAGAAACACAGTACTTATGTTTTCTGCATTTTATCATTTTGATAGAAAAAAATTCTAAAAATAGAATGAAAAATAATAATAATCTTGATTGACCTGCTACATTTCTATTGTAAGCATTTTGCATCTTCATAAGACCTGCACGTTGATTATCATATTCTGTTTCTACTTGTACTAAATCATATTTTTGTCATTTTTAAAGCACATGTGGTTTTTTGCATTTTGATTGTCATCTTCTTTTCTATTTGTGAAGTTTTCTGCATTTTCGCAAAAAAACATAAAATGGCATGCATTTTGATTATCATGTTCTGTTTCTACTTGTGTTAAATCAGTTTTTGTCATTTTGAAGCACTTGTAGTTTTCAAGTAACACGAAAATGATGAAAATGACGAAATTTTTATCATTTTCGTCACCTGCTGTTACATGATATATAACGGGCACGAAAATGATAAATTTCATCAATTTTCATCGTTTTCGTGACCTGCTGTTTAAGTGATATATAGGGGGGACACGAAAATGATGAAAATGACGAAAATTCATCAATTTCGTCACCTGCTATTACTTGAATATAAGGGGCAGCCGAAAATGATAAATTTCGTTGTTTTCATCATTTTCGTGCCCTCTATAATTTTTAACTTGTGATGAACGAAAATGATGAATTTTTATTATGTGTAATGAATGAGAATGATGAACTTTCAATGTACATGATGATACCATATGATGAACGAAAATAATAAACTTTTCAATGTACATTCTGATACTATTTGTGATGATATTAAAATGATTTTTTTTCATTGTACATGCTTTGATATTATGAAAATGATAAAATTTCAATCTACATCCTGAATACTTTTTACGAAGAACGAAAATGATCTTTTTCAGTGTACATCTTTTGTATACTATGTGTAGATACGAAAATGCTTAGTTTTTTTTACTTTACATGATTATATTTTGCAATGACTGAAAATGATGCCTTTTTTCACTGAACAAGCTGATACTTTTTGCAATATACGAAAATGATAAATATTTTTATCATTTTCGTCATTTTCGTAATTTTTTTTTCCCAGAAATATAGGAAGAGTGGTCTCGTTTGAAAGAGGATTAAAAAATGAGAAAATTGGTATAATTTTTTTGTTCAAATTCGAAAAATTGAAATAGTTATGATCATTTAAAGATTTGAGGGGTAAAAATAATAAAACAAAATGGGGGTTTTGAGATAGCTGGAACATGACGTGGGTTTTTTTTATCAAAATTCTAATTTCCCATCTTGCCCTTTTAGATGAGTGGCTGAGATTGGGATTTTGGGGTCTTTGTTTAAGGGGGGAGTCTTTGTTGATCCTTACCCTATATATATATATATATATATATATATATATATATATATATATATATATATATTGTCATTATTACGAAATTAATATCTACAATATTAATGATCGAATATAATTATAAATGTCATACCATAAATTGAAGTAGATTGAATATAAGAAATATTAACTATCCAAAAATTGGTATCAATTAAATTATGAATTAGACTAAATGTCTAAATGTAAAGAAAATGTAAATTATATCTTTATAGCCTTATAAACAATATAAATTTATAAAAGGTAAAATGATTTTAACTAGAGTTTAATGAATCAAATCAAATTACAACAAATTTTTATAAATAAATCATACTTTATCACTGATAACTTTGTAATAATATGAACTGATGCAATATCATGAACAAAAGATTATAACATAATTTTAAACATATCTTTTTCTTGGGAAGAGATGAACTCGAAAACAACACCATAACACCATCGTTGTTCCGGTTATACTCAATTAACAAGTCAAGTTAATGTCATAAGATATTATAGATTTTATACAATTAACAATAAACTCTTCTATCATCATAATGATAAGACTTGGATTAATTGCAGTTAAAGAAACCATATAGATTGTTATTTTTATTTTATTTTCTAAAAATAGTCCAACGTAATGGTTAAAAAATTGGAATTTAGTTAAGGAAACGAGATATCCTATCATTATTAAAAAATAATATCTATAATATTAATGATCAGATATAACTATAAATGTCATACCATAAATTGAAGTTGATTGAATTTAAGAAATTTAAACTATTCAAAAATTGGTATTACTTAAACTACGAATTAGATTAAATGTAAAGAAAAAGTAAGAAAATTATTATTGAAGAGTTTCCTTATATAAATTTTTTATCAACTAATCAAAACATCCCATCTACTAAGTGATGACCAAAGTTTTTAATTTTAACTTCCACATTAGAATGATTTTTTGCAATATATAGTAGGTGTTTTTATAAATTATATATTTATATTTATTAGATGTATTTAATTGTATATGTTTGTAATTTTATTTTACAACTTTTAATATATAATGATTGGTATATATATAATCATCTTATTTTTATCTATGTTTTGATGTAAATTTTACCATAATGAAACAAAATAAAAACAAAACTTTTTTTATGTTTATTAGTTAAAAATATATTTCATTACCATTGAAAAATTGAGCTATTATCTTTAATTTTGTGTTTGACATGTAATAACACTTAAATATTTTTCTAAATGAGAATATTTGTTTTTCTTGCTTATCTTCCTTATAAAACAATAAACTAGTGGACATATTTATGATTAATTTTTATGTTACGAATCACTATATCAGTATTCTTTTTTATGAGGTATTTTTGACTTTAAGTATATGATAATATATATCTACAACAAATTAGTAAGGTATAATACCTTCTAAGGGATAGTTTATGTTTGTGAATATCTAAATCAGTTATCTTTTTCATCAACATAATCATACAACGTTAAACTCTCGATCTATTTTTCGATGCCAATGATTTCATAATAAAATATTGATTAAAGTGTGTTATTCTAATAAACACACTATTTGTAAGTAATAACCATCACAGCTTTGCATGTTAAAAAGAAGATTATAAGTATGAAATCTGAATTTTGAGACAATATGTTATTATAAGCTAACGAGTTGATTTATGTATTCGTTTTGATTTATAATTTGGATTTATGTGATAACAACGAGAAATTATCGCTAAATTATATTTTAAAATAATCCCTTGGTTTTTAAAATTAAGAAGTATTAATTATTTATATTTAGATCTTTGACTCACATTTTTTAAAATACTATGTTTTTATAATTATACTTTGATAGAAATAACTATGACGTGTATCATGTGGGCGTCTAACAAATGAAGAGTTTGAACACATAAACAATTGCATTATCAATAAACATCTTTTTGATCTAAATTATTTTTAAGAGATAGTAATTTTGTTCTAACAAATGAAAAGTTGAACACATAAATGATTACATGATTTCAATGTTAAGCACTATGGAGGTATTATATTCCCGTTCACATAATATATGTTAAGGACTTAAGGTGAACTTTCATATTTTTTTTAGAATCATTGTACACACCAAAAATACGTAATTCCCCCAAGGTTTCATCATTGTGACGATGATAGTAACCTAGCTAACAAATAAAATTATGAATGTATAATATACAAAGAAGTACTACTAAAAATATGTAAACCCCGTCTTAATTCGATTTTTAAACATTCGATAATATGTTGCCTTATTAGTTATTATTTCTATGAATATGATTTTGTTTGTTTAAATTATTTTATATATTTTATTTATGTTTTATTACATGTTAAATATTTTAGTATTTAAAACTTACCCCGTGAGTGCACCGGTAATTCCACTAGTTATATCATCAAAGCATTTTAAACAATATAAATTTGTAAGAGGATTTTAATGGTTTTTATTATAATTTACATAATCAAATCAAATTACAATAGATTTTTATAAATAAATCATACTGTATATACAAATAACCTTGCAAATATATGAACTCTGGATGCAATATCATGAACAAGAGATTATAACATAGTTTTAAACATATTTTTTATGGGATGAGATGAACCTGAAAAAAAATATCACCATAACACCATCGTTGCTCCAGTTATACTCAATTGATAAGCCAAGTTAATGTCATGAAATAGCATAAATTTTATACAATTAACAATAAACTCTTCTCTTGTCAGTTAAAAGGGTTAAAGCCATAAAATAACGGTTTACTTTCCCTATTTTACCATTGTGGTACGTCATGTTTTTTTACACATTTGCCCAACTAACTTATAAAAAACGTGTTAATGTGCCCATTTAGCTTATTTTGACCTGCTATAGCAGGTCATCTTTCCCCCTTTTCTTCTTCATCTTAAAATCAAAACTTTAAATCAGAAATTCTCCATTTATACTTGATGAAAATTAATAATTCTTGAGTCTATGGAAAGGTAATCGAGTTGTCTATCAAGTAGTACAAAAAAAGCGAATAAAAACGAGTTTGAAATGTGTCAATTCATCAAAATACCGTAAGGGTGCTTAATGGGTAATACCCGACTTTATTTAACAATTTCTTGGCCTATACTTTATTTAAATTTTTAAAAGGATACACATAGAAAGGTAAAATGGTTTTTATTATAATTTACATAATCAAATCAAATTACAACAGATTTTTATAAATAAATCATAAAGTGTACACGTATATATTTTGCAAAAATATGAACTCCGGATGCAATATCATGAACAAAATATTATAACATAGTTTTTTAGAATTATTTTTTTGGGACGAGATGAACTCGAAAAAAACACCATAACACCATCGTTGCTCCGGTTATTCTCATAAGTCAAGTTAATATAATGAGATATGATATGATTTATACAATTTACAATAAATGATTCTATCATCATATTGATTAGACTTGAATTAATTGCAGTTAAAAAACTATATATATTATAATTTTTATTTTATTTTCTTCAATTGGAACTATTATACTATCATTATTACAAAAAGAATATCTACAATATAAATAATCGAATATAATTATAAATGTCATACCATAATTTGAAGTATATTGAATTTAAGAAATTTAAACTATTCAAAAACTGATATTACATAAATACGAATAAATGTCAATGAAAATTAATTATACAGTATCTTTATAGCCATATAAACAATATAAGTTTGTAAAAGGATAGAAAGGTAAAATGGTATTCATTGTAATTTTTAAAATCAAATCAAATTACAATAAGTTTTTATAAATAAATCATACTATATACACTAATAATTTTGTAAAAGACGAACTCTGGATGCAATATTATAAACAAAAGATTATAACATAGTTTTAAACATATCTTTTTTTTTGGGACGAGATGAACTCGAAAAACAACAGTACAACACCATAACACCATCATTGCTCCGGTTATACTTAATTGATAAGCCAAGTTAATGTCATGAGATATTATAAATTTTATATAATTGACAATAAACTCTTCTCTAATCATAGACGTCGATAGTCACCTTTGACATATACATCGATATATAGTTACCTTTGACTTCTCGATGACTCCACTACTTAATTAGTGCGGGTAACATATATACTAGTATGTGTCTATAACTATATATATATATATATATATATATATATATATATATATATATATAGTTAGGTTCAAATAAAAAAAAAGTTTAAGGTACTTAATGTAAGAAGAAGGGTGGAGGTGACATGTGGCATAATTAAGAAAAGGGTAATTTTGGTAGGTTAATAAATTTATTATTTCTCCTCCTTTAATCTCCAACACGTTTCAAGATAATCAGCCCCCACATCGAGACCAACCTCCACGTCTGCCATTCTTCTCCATCTTCCGATCTGCATCTCCTCTTCCGATTTGCTGCTCCATCTTCCGATCTGCCATCTTTCATTTTTGCAATACCGACCGCTGAACCCTCGCCTCCCACCGCAACTACCGTCGCCTCCCTGGTGTCGCCTCCCATGGTTATCGGGTTTCAGAAACCTTAAATCTACACCGCCTCCCTGGTGTCGCCTCCCATGGTTATCTGGTTTCAGAAATCCTAAACTCGCGGTATCTCACCTGCAACCGCCGCCTCCTTCACGTCCCTTGCCTTCCGCCGCCGCCTCCCTCATGTCGCCGACCACCTCTGCAACAGGGAAACCTACATCTAGTTTTTGTGATTTCTTTACTGTGCATCGGAGATCGTTATTACATGGTTATCAAATGATTGTGCATCTCCGACCACCACTGCCGCCGCAGCCGTTCATCCGTGATTTTCTAGGGTTGTGCATCTTATGTATTCCGTACCGACTTCATCAATTTTGTATATATTCATTAGAAATTCTTGTTGTGCATCAAATGTAATTTTATACATCCATTTTGAATATGAATCAGGGTTTATATATGTGAATAAGTTGTCTACTGTATATTTTTATTAATGTGTGCTTCGAAAGTATTCTGTGCATCAATCGGTGATGAAGATTTGGATCTGGCTGACGGCAACCGTGCCGGTGGTCGGTCGGCGGAGAAAGGAGAGGGTTTTGGGGGTTTGGTTAAATTTGGTAGGCGCGTGAATGTATCTTTCCCTTTTTTTTGTTGTTGAATTTACTGTTTTGACCTTTTTTAATATTTTTTAATTTCTGAGTTTTATTATTTTGTTGACTTTTATCTTTGACTTTGTTTTAGATCTAATGGCCAAGATATCTCCTTACATTTAGTAGCATAAGATTTTTTATACTAGATCTCTACCCTATATATATATATAGGTAAAAGTTCAAACGAGAACTGTTTTTCGTACGAGAACTGCGAGAACCAATCTGAGCCGTCCAATTCCCCCTCCTTTAATGTCATTGCCCACCCATGAATTCCTCACATGCACCCTGCCACACTTGATCCCCTCCACGCTCTCCATCCATGAACTTCCCACATCCAAGGAACGGCTGAGATTGGTTCTCGCAGTTCTCGTACGAAAAACAGTTCTCGTTTGAACCCTCCCCTATATATATATATATATATATATATATATGTATGTATTTATATAAATATATATAAAATTAAATTGCATCCTTTTTTTCTTATAAAAAACACCCTTAAAATCTGCAACAAAGTTGCGCCACATGCACAAATGGAAACTCGCTCTTTTGAAACAGAGGCAAGCATGTATTTGCAAATTAATTAACACTGGCCGGCCAAACGAATTAAAACTATAACATAAAATAACAAACCGCAAGAAATCATTATTTATGATTTAATTTATTCATGAGAACTCTTGAAATCATTATATATGTGTGATCACAACATATATATATATATATCTAGCTAGGTAGCTAGTGAAGTGCTGGTGGTACAGCAGCTGCAGCTAAATGGTGCTGACCATCTGGGCCTCCAGGAGCAACCCTACCAGGGTTCACACCAAGCGACCTTCTCTTATAGTATTCAAGATCAGACACTTTCAACCCTAACTTCCGTAGCAGAAGTTGTGGGCTTGATGATGAATCCTGCAGCTGCTTGTTATTATGCATTATAATCGATGCTTCATGATTGCCATTGATGGAGGTGACGCACAAGACCGAGATGATAATGAAAATGAGTAGCAAATCCTTTGCAGCTGATCTGATGATGATATTTGCCATTTTAATTACTTGGGTTTGGGCTAGCTTGATTTCTACTGGTTGTTTCTTCTTTTGGAGATTGTGATTGTAGAGATTGCATGGATATATGTGGTATTTATAGAAAGGTGGCAGTGATCGATTACCATAATATAATATAATATCTTCTAATATATATAAAAGACTAATTTCAAAAAAATTATTAGATAATCTGAACCCTTCATTTAATAAAAGATTTAATCTTAGCCGTTAATTCCTTTAATTCTAAAATTTTGATTTTGACTTTTTAAAGTCAAACTAATATGAACTAGATAAAGTTAACCTTAATTAAATTAATAATGAATATCAATAAATTATAAATAATTAAAACTTAAACAATCGTATGTCAAAACTATCACTTGGATAAACACCATATATTGCCTTTAATTAGTTAAATCTTATTTATGTAATCTAAATATTTTTAAAATATTATATTAACCAAATTATTAGTTTTATTATTTAAAAAATATTATAATAAGTTCAAAGTATTTGTAAATTATCACCTATAAATGTTTGATCATATTGTTTCTACTTGTAACAATAGTGATCGATGATTTGTATAAAAAACAATCAACGTTGCGTATCATAATATCACGTTTTGTATCCATTACGTCATGCTTCAACTGTTGGTTTAGGTTTTGACGTTGTTTGTCACCATTTTGTAAAAGTCTTATTTCTTGGACAACACAATGTGATCGTTAAATTATTTTTAGAAGATTTATTACCAATCAAAATCCCCTATTTCAAATGATTTTAAATTATTCTTGGAATTTTTACCCACTAATCAACTCTGTTTATTTCCTAAAAGCTAACAACTACCGGTGCAAACATGTAAGTCAAATTTATTTCTTGATCATCTTCTGATTTTCATGATTGTTTCTTGATTTCTTATTAATATATGGATTTATTATACATTAAGACTTCACACCATAAATGTTTAAAATTCAAATTAACAATCCCCGTATTTATACACGGGGTATTAAACTAGTAATATAATATAATTATATATATATATATATATATATATATATATATATATATAGAGAGAGAGAGAGAGAGAGAGAGAGAGAGAGATATGTCATTTTATAATTTATGGAAAAGTTGAAGTCCTCATTGGCAACAAGATATGAGGGGGTGTTTGTTTTAGAGCTTATTTTTTATAAGCTCATTTTTTCTGGCTTATTTTTTAAGATTATGGCTTATTTTCTTCTTTTAACTTATAATAAGCCTAAAAGTCGGAAAATAAGTCGAAAAAAACTAGCTTATAAAAAATAAGCCGGGAAAATAAGCCGTTAATAAGCTAAAACAAACACCCCTGAGTTAAAAGATGCCATAGATAAATAAGCTGCAATCCTTAATTTATCATCTTTTAATTATTATTGTTTTATACTATTAATGGCTTATTTTTCTACATTAATTTTTATAAGCTTTATTTTCGGTATTTTTTTATAAACCTAGTTTATTTTTTTATTGTAAGTCATAGCATGCCCACAAATGAGATCGTAAACTGAAAAAAAATTGTTTATAATAATAAGTCCGCAAATATATAATTTAAAACAAACAACCCCATAATTTAATGTCTTTTAAATCTTTTATTAACGCCTTTGATCTAAATGTAAACTCACACATTCTTCAATATGAGTCTATTTGTATTTCATTTGTATTTCGACTAGGGGACTAGAAGTAAAGCATATCTACACAAGCTAGGTATTCACTACTAACACTGAAAGATCCGTAGCGGATTTCAGTTGGAGTGCTTGGTGTATATCGCCCATCTCGAGTATTTCTTTCTAAACGCGCGGTTGTTTCTTACGAATTGTTTTTGGGCTGTTCTGTTCAATTGGTGCATGTACTTTCTGTTTGGTTCTGAACTTTGTATCTTTGGGGCCTCTAGCTTCTTGCTAGTTCCCTGTTTTAATATAAGTTTTTCGTTGTTGCTCTCTGATGTGTGATGGCAATGCCGAAGCACTCCCTTGCGCAACACTTTGCCGTTAAAAAAAAACACTGAAAAACCCTTTTAAACCTTGTTTGCGTAATAGAACCCTATTTTAGATGGGTCTTGAAAGTTAAAGTAATAGAGTCTGGGTAAATAACTTGGTTAAAAAAGGTATAGCAAATTCACAAATTTGGATTTCTAGTTTATCTTTTTTATCAACCCAAATTGAACAAGAGGTCTACATTGCTCAAACCTTCGAAAACTAAATATCTATGAGTATATTAAACAAAAACTAACTTTTATGAACTTATACACATTGAAATATAGATCCACATGAACACAAACTTCGAATAAGAACTAAGATATACATTACATTGAATCGTTGACCCCGAACAATACAAGAACTAACAACTGATCTCGATCGAACAAGAACTCAAACTTCAAGAACTTGATCCTTCCGATCCATAACTCAAGCCTTCAAGAATGATTAATTAGTGGTCCGAAGACTTCTGTTTTCGAATCAAAACCTTATAAAATAGAATAGAAAAATCAATTCAAACCTTCAAATTAGATGTGAATTCATACACAAACGGACGTTACCATCGTGCTCCAAGGATGCTTAGTCTAGAATGTCATTTTTTAATTCTCCAGTGAACGTTTTAGTTCGTAACAATTATAAACTTAGTCGGATTATGTGTTTGACTAAATAAAGGTGTCTCTTCACTCATTACCTTCTATGTACATGACTACTTGATTAACGTCTTGATAGATAAACTCATTAGCCGGTGCCGTCAAACATGAACAAAATTAATTGAATATATGAATGGGTAGTAGAACAAGGGGGATGTGATATATGCATAAATTTAGGTCTCTAAGTCAAAAGAGATTGACTATAGCTAAATCAAAGTCAAAGAGACACGAAAAATTAAAAAAATGTTAGACGTTCAGACAGTTTACACCTATCAAGTAGTTAAATTAAACTAAAATAATTGTATGAGCTCGTAAATCAATTAGGACACTCATAGAAAATGCTATTGCTAAATGATCATATTATGACCATATGGATGTGCTTGATATTTCCTATATTATGGTGTCTATGGTTTTATCTCTTTATTACAAAGTGAAAAAGCAATTTGAGATGTTTGAATATGTTAGATATAAAACATGAATAAAAGAAATTTAGGAGCACTATAGCTTGTGCTTATATTATAGTTTTGAATTTAAATTAAATAATTTAACCTCAAAGTAAGCTCTATTGTAGTTTAACCATAAACTTTATTTCTAAATAATTTAACACTCTAATTTTTGTTTGTTTTAAATTTTATCCTTCTGTTACCTATTACAGGTTTAATAGGTAATGAAACTCGATCAACTTTGTCAAGTTTTTAGTTATAAAATCAACAAATTATCATTATATAATTAATATTCTTAAATATTATACTAAAAAAACCTTGACATTAAAGAGTTTTAATAAGTAAAATATAAAAGCTTAAGGGAGTTAAAATGAAGTAAAATAATTAATTAAGTATTTAAAACCCGGCCTACATTATAATCACTTTTCTCTAATTTTATAATCCAAAAATTATAAGTTAAAACAAATAATATGAAACATATGTTACATTTAGTATTTGAGTGCAAGTACTTTTTAACTATTTTTATCAATAAAAAGTTTAGAAAAAAAGATAAAAATTAATTCATACTTATTAATATTTTGGTGGCCTTGCCGCCCCACAATTGTCCAACGTGGGTTGAGGGAAGTGGTTGAGATGGAAGTCCGACAATGGTGGCTGCAACATGTTAACAAATGATTTGTTTATACACTATCACAAAGCCTCCTACGTGGATATCTTTTTGTCGATTATCATACATATGCAAGTTTTTGTGTTTAACTTACAAAACATATAAAAAATTAATTAATATACGTAATTATAAAAGAATGATTTACATTTATAAGTGTATGAATAAAGCATCAAAACATAAAAATAAAATAAAACGTGATTTGTGAAGTCCAATATAAAATGTATATAACTTATAACTAAGAATTATAATACTAACTTATCGTGTAATTGGAATTTTGAAGTCTGAATCAATTTATAATTTTACCTGAAGGAAATGGAAAAACACGAACCGGTCATTATAAAATATAGGCTTTTTTCACACTTTATCAAAAGTGTGGAATATTTTTTAAAAAAATACACCTTTAAAGGTGGATAAAAACAATAAAAAAGCTCACACTTTTAAATATATAATAGGGCAAAATGCGCGAAAATACAACAAACTATGCCTATATTGTCATTGTATACAACCAACTTCATTTTTTATCAAAAAATACAAACAACTTTAAATTTTTGTTCATTGTATGCAAGGTGATCGACCTGCTATTAGAGGTCACCTTAAACCAACCGGTTTCCGGCAACCATTTTCATATTGAAGCAAGTGTTTCCAGATTCCGGTGAGATTCCGGCGACGAGTTCTTTTATTTTTTTAAAATTTCTGGGCAACTGAAGTTATTTAGTTTATTATTTTATACCAAATTTGTTTCTTCATCAACGCAACAGTGGCAGTGTTCATCTCAAATAGGTTTCTTCATCAACTCAACAGGGGAAAAGTTTCTTCATCAACTTGCTCATCGATATCAGTCCCGATTTGGGGGGTTTCGGCTTAAGATTTCGCAGATCTGGGTATTAGGGTGTTGTTGATTAGGGTTGATTCCTAGTTTGATTAGGGTGTTGTTTCGCAGATCTGGGTATTCTTCTTGGTTAAGTTTTCACATATCTGGGTATACTAAGGGATTTATAGTGGTGGTGGGTTGTAGGTGACGGTGGTGGTGGCGCCTGCGATTTAGGGTTTTCAACAACCACCGCCGCTTTACACCACCACAAGTCGCCGCCGCCACCTGCGATTTAGAGTTTTTAACAACCACCGCCGCTTTACACCACCATAACCCGCCGCCTGCGATTTAGGGTTTTCCACTACCACCGCCGCTTTACACCACCATAACCCGCCGCCGCCTGCGATTAAGGGTTTTTAACAACCACCGCAGCTTTACACTTTCGAAGGTATCTCTCTCTCTCTCTTCATTCCAGAACTAAGGGTTTTGTATCTCTCTCTCGCATTTAGGGTTTTCTGGTACATAGTCGTCGCATTTAGGGTTTGCTGCTTCAGACCACCGCCGCGGCGGCACAAACCCTAGCCGCCCAGACTTCTGTTTTTGCTCGATTGCGTGTTAATGGGGGGTCGGGGGGATTATCAGAGGCTATATAATTGTAGGGGAGGATATTTCGACCAACCCCACCAAAAATGACGAAGATCCAACGGTCTGTTCGCCGGAAATCGGCCGGAGAGTAGCCTGAAAGGATTGAGAGGCGGTGGTGGTGGGTTGAAGGTGAAGAATACTTTGAAGAACACCAAGAACATATGAATATCTTAATTAAAAAAAATTAAAAAAAAGAAATTACCGGTAACCTGATAATCAGGTTACCAGTTGCATACAATGACGCAAAAATGAAACTTGTTTGTATTTTTTGATAAAAAATGAAGTTGGTTGTATACAATGGTAATTTTGCTATAGTTTGTTGTATTTTCGCGCAATTTGCCCTATATAATATTGATTTTAAAACTTCACACCTTTATAAGATAGAGATGTTTTCAATATTTTCACACCTAAAAATTAAAATGTCAAAACTTTAATTATTTTTCACATTAATAAATACGATAATCTAACTATATTTATCACATTTTTACATGCAAATTTTACAAAAAAATTTGTCACACCATATATTTTCACACTTGTTTATAATTCGGGTTTAGTTTCCGAAAGTGTATTGAAGTTGTCACCTTTAATTATTGTTTTTACTTAACTTTCAAAACTAGCATTTGATGTATCCAGTTTTCTAAAACTACCGTTTAGTGTATTGGGTTACCTGCTAAGCAGATAACTAATGATTCTGTCATTTTTTATTCATTTTAATTTCTCTCAAGTGCCACATGTATAGCCATGTCAGTAATTAATGTCACATCACATTTAGTTCCAAACTAATTTAACATGAAGATGAAGATGATGAAGAACACTATCATGAATCACATGAAGAACACTAAATTTGTAAATCCATTTGTGAACGCTCGTTGATTAACCAAATCTTTTCCCCGGACCACAACTCATAAGAGGTGGAAGGTAACAAAAAATTGAAACACATACAAATCTAGAATAATAAGAACAAAGATTTAAATGAAGAAGTAAGAATCACCATTCAATCTTCTAACAAGAACCCTAAAATCTCAGCTTTGGGGTTTCACACCAAATCTGTGAACCCATTTGTGAAAAAGTAAACCGAAACACATTCAAATCCGGATCGAATACTAAAACCTTAATCCCCAAATCGAAATAGAAACATTAAAAATCGGATCTTGATAGTCGAAGAAACCCCATTTGATCTGGAATTCCTATTTCGAAAAAAAACCCATTTCAAAGAAACCCTAGAAGCGATGGTGAGCTCCGATGGTGGTGATGGTGCAGGTACCTTCGAAATCGGAAGCAGAAGATGAAGATGAAGCAAATCGGAAGCAGATGAAGCTTAATTGGTGTTCTGAAGATGTATCGATGGAAACCCAAATCAAGATAAAGATGAGATGTATCAATTAAGAGATCTGTTCTTGTTCATGGTGGTGGTCGGAAGAAAAACCCTAAAACGTGGTGGTGGTCGGCCTTCAATACAGATTTGTTCTTGTTCATGGAGTCGCCGGCCTTCAATCATCGTACAAGAACCCCATATCAACTCCTAGATTGTTTTTCGACTGCCTTCGTTCATGGATGATCTGTTGGGGTCGCCGGCCTTCATCTTTTCATAAAGTTTTTATTTTTATTTTATCATCATCATCATCATTATCATCATCATTATTATTATTATTATTATTATTATTATTATTATTATTATTATTTAATGTTAAAGAAGAAAAGCTATGTCAGCTGCCATCAACTACCACATCACCTATAACCTTAGCCACATCACATGTAAACTACTATTAAAGGTGATTAATGATGCACTAAATGGTAATTTATGAGACTTTGATAAATTAAATGATAATTTTTAAAGTTGAGTATATACAATAGCAAAAAAAGACAAGTTCGATATACTTTTGAATACTTAACAATTTATAATTCTTTACATTTTAAAGTGTGAAAATATTACAAAAAAGTAAGAAAATTTTACATATTTGTTGTAGCGGATGAAATCAACAAAATATATGTTTGAAGTAGGTTAAAGGTTGCTAGGTCCGAAGCCATGCACAACCTGACCATAAGGCAAAGATGAAGCAATTATGTACCAAAACAAAGAAGTTAATTTCCTTTAAACTAAGAATAAAAAAAAACTTGTATTATACATTATGACATAGACATGCATAAACTTGATTCACATACAAAAACCCACCACTAGTACCCAAAAAAACAACCACAAACAAAACCTTGAAATTGAATTCACTTTAATTTGCATCATGGTGCACACATAGATCGAAATCAAATCGACACACAAACATCAAAGAAAACAAATTTGATAACATACATAAACACTCATGCATGCACACCGATTGAAACTAAATTGGGCTTGCCATATTTTTAGTTGGGTCATAAGAAAAAGAGAGAAAAAGATAGATAAAAAGAGAGAGAAAAGACAAAGAGAGCCGGTAGGGGAGATAATGGTTGATTGGTGGACAAACACGTATTTTAACAATAAAATTAACAGAAATAGAAATTAAAAAATTTCCTTGCTACACGTTTAAAAGAATAAATTTTCAAATAATAATTTTAGTTGTGTATAACAAATAAAAGATAATAGTTATTTAAAAGAGTATCATCCAATTTAATAAAAAGGCCAGCCAGCAAGGTGAAGATGATGACATGGTTAGGGATTATATATATAATAAACCGAAAAAGAACATCAACCGAAAACCAACTTAAAATGATCAATCAGGTGTGAAATTAAAGTGATGGCATCTGAGCACTTGCTTATCCAAACCGTTTTCTTTTCTTTTCTTTTCTTTTCTTTTGAAATATATGCATGGTGGGTTTCATGTTAGTTATTAGGATATAAAGATTCCAAGACAACTACGTACAATTTTATTTATAAATTAATTTACATATGTTAATATATTCTTAAATTAACTTATACTTTTCATATTTATAATAATAATAATATAATAATAACTATATACTTTTTAAATCTTTAATAATTTGTTAAATTAAGGGAATTGTTTGTTGTTTAGTTGTTTAGTTGCAGATGCATGAATCAACACAATATATGGGACGAATTAGCTAACTCTAAGAATATATATATATATATATATATATATATATATATATATATATAGAGAGAGAGAGAGAGAGAGAGAGAGACACACACACACACACACACACACATATTAATAGCGTACTCGCACAATAATGCGGCGATAAAAGGTAAACATTTTACAACATATCATTTTAAAGAATGTAATAATATGTTGGTCACGTGATACAGTGTTACGAAAAAGTTTTCTACAGCAAAATGCCAATTAATTTTTTTCAAATTTTCTTTTATTTGCATAAACTATTTTATTGATTTTAAAAATAAATTCTAAAATACATTAGAGAGTTGAGTTTAATACAGCCTATAAAAAAAATATAGTCTTGAAATTTTAATATTCAATCACATGTGATTCAATATACAATCACATATGATTATAAAATCATCACATGTTAATTATGAAAATGCCACTCTGCCCAAAATTTTAAAATTCAATCTGGACCGTTGACGGGGCTGATCCAAAGGCTAAGATTAGTCCCTCGAGACTATGGATTAATTATGTTGATGTGAGTGGATAATTGCAGGGGTGTTCAAAATAATCCGAATCCGAACATCCGAATCGATTATCCGAAAATCCGATCCGAAACTTCGGATATCTGAATTTTCGGATTCGAATTTGGATAGTATTATTTTGAAGTTTCGGATATCCGATATCCGAAAAAATATTTTTTATTTTTAAATATTTTTTATTTCTTATTTATTTAGTTTTCTTAACATATATAGTTTTATATACATGTATTTTTTAATTTTGAAACATACTTGAGCTATTCTTGGTGATTAAAGTTTAAAAATATGATTGTTTAGTAATTATTCATATTTTTAAAAATTATATAAGAAACATATTTTTTGAAATTATCTGATATTTCAGATATCCGATATCCAAATCCAAAATTTTGGATATCTGAAATTTCGGATTTGGATTCGGATACTAAAATCTACTATCCAAAAATTTCAGATATCCAAAAATCTGAAAATGGACACCCCTAGATAATTGTATATGTGTGTGAGAGTGTTTATGTGCAAAAGTATATTTTAAATGAAAAATTGTAAGTAAATTAAGAGAGAAAATGAAATGATTAAATATTAAGTAGACTAGATTAATTTAAATAGAATGAAAGTTAAGATTTTATCTTAATTGAATAATAAGAACTCTTAAAGTTAAAGATGAGAGAAAATGTTAAATGATTTATATACTAGTATAAATAGAAAGAAATTCATTTAAAAATCATTTTTAATACGAGAACCGCCGAAATCAATATTGAAGAATCATTTATTGATATCGCCATATTTAGTTATATATTATAAATGATATCTATTTTATTTTAACTTGTTATTGCTATTAAATAAGTCAAAAGATACTTAATATTTTTAACAAATGATCTTCGGGTTAAAAAGGCAGATAACCAGAAGTTTTTGATCAAATACGGAAGAAACTAAAGAAATTAGAAAAGTTGTCCGCTCGACACACCTTCATTGTTTTGATCATATCTACTCATACAAACTCGGATTGAGGTGATTCAAAAGGCAACGGAAACTAGACTCAGAGGGATACAATCTCAATTTTATTGTCAAGTCCTGAAAAGGCATCGAAACGACGCGTTTGTTCACTAAACGCGACGCATTTATGAAGATAAGGGCTAACTAACACGAGAACTACACTAAACTTGACTCGTTTTTTAAACAAACGCGATGCGTTTTTATCATAAATATCTTATCTATAGAAACAAAAACTTTGAGATCAGTTTTAGGGGATACAATTCGACTTATACAACCATTACAACTCTAAGAATACCCAGAGTTGATTCAAGGTATATTGGAGCATAAAGCTTGAAGATTTGACTTTTGAAAGTGAATATTTGGAGTTTGCATCACAGATCTACATTCAGTTAGCTTATACAATCATGTTTAGCTTACTTCTATTTTTTTCTACTGTTGTAATCTTATAATTATGGGCTAAGGCTCTACAATATCAACTTAGACATGATGAACTTTTGATTTTGGTTTGATTTCAATGATTTGGATAAAATAGAGATATATATTTGTTATGTTTAGCTTTTTTAAAGATCCAAATGTGTTAAAGTTTCTGACTTTATAACTTATTGCTAAGTTTATGGATGCTTTAATCATGAGTTGATATGACCATTATGATTCATGACTAGTGATTGATCAAATACTAGGGTTAGGTTATAAAGAATTAAACTTTAAATTGTTTGCAATTACATGTGATGAACATTCAATGTTAATTGATTTATTTTGTGACCAATACAAATCAATAGATTAAGTCTAGCAATATACGAATTGATTGACAAGTTATAGGAATATTTAATGTCATGATCATTGGGTTAATGTTTCTATATCTATAGGGCTAGTGAGTCTGACCATGAGATCTAGTCAATTTATGAATCAGTATATGATTACATGTTATCCATTGTACTTTCATTGAAACCTACTAAATTGAAAAAGGAAATCTAAAGTTTAAGTGGAGATACTTCGTATTTTGATTGTTTAAATCCAAGATTGTTTGATTTCCAATTTCCTTGGGTTGTTGTAGTGTTTTCTTCGGTTGTTAGTAATTAAAGTTTGATTATTGGTGATTAATCACAAAATCCCCCTTTTTTTCCTTTATTTGTTTTTTAGTTGTTTATTAGTTAGTTTAATATTTAATTAGTCGAGTTATATTCAAAATCCCGTTCCCTAAGTGTTCGGCACCCGTACTTATTTACTATTCTACGATACGATTAAGTTTTCTTACCTATTTATGTTGTAGTCGTGCTAAATAATCCAGATTTATAAATTTAAAAACTAATACGCTATACCAACTTCATTTATATATTTTTCAAACTTTTTCCATTGAGAACATGCCAATTAAGAAGTAGGCTAATTATTGAGTTGGGGAGGGTTCATGCGAGAACCGTTGTTAGTGCGAGAACCGCGAGAACCAATCTCGGCCGTTTTTTGGATATGGGGAGTTTCATGGATGGTGAGCGTGGAGGGATAGAGTGTGTCAGGGTGAATGTGAGGAATTCATGGGTGGACAATGACATTGAAAAAGGGGGAATTGGACGACTCAGATTAATTCTCGCGGTTCTCGCATAACTTTTTCCTTATTGAGTTATAGGTCTTTAAACAATGGATAATAGAAGATTGCGGAATTTTAATTTATCATTACTCTCATTGAGAAAGGAGGTAGGTATGCATGCTACAATCTTTTTTCAAAAATCATTTTTGGATATAAATGCTTGTACAAATCAATATTAAGTTTTAATTAGTTTATATGTTAAAGTATATCTTGTTAACTCATGTAATTTTCGCTACACTACTTTCAGCAAAGTCTGTTACTTTACTTCTTTGACGGAAAAAAATTTAAGTTTAGGATATAATATATTTAAATTACTATTTTATTCAATAAAATTTTACTATCTAAAATTTTCTATATAATAGAAAAAAATTTGTTGATTTTTTTTCCTAAGTCCGCCTCTGTTTGGATTTACGATTGTTCACTAAGTTTTTAATGTGTTAACTATATTATGGTTTTACAGTGTTAGACTAAGATTAAAAGGTGGTCTGCATATTTATTGTGATATAGTTCAGTTTGATTTCAAAACATAAGACGTGACTATATGAAATTATGAATTAAATTCTAGAACTAATTATGGTATGGTTTCAATTTTATTACCACAAAAAAGATTAAGTTATAGTTAATTACAAAGATGGTCTATGTGGTTTGCGCTGAATTTCACATTTAGTTCTTTAAACTCGAAAATTACACTGATAGTCCTTATGATTGGCGTTTTGTTTCACTTTTAGTCCTTTAAACTAACTGGTGTTAAAGTTGACCGTTAGTTAAATGGTAAATTAATCATTTACCTTATTATCCTTGTTACCAATCACAATTTACCTATTAACATAATTTCCAAACAACCTTTTTCCTAACTTATCACCAAACACCAACTTTCACTCTCCTTATATCACCCTTCTCTCTCCTCTCTCATCTTTCATCTCTAATCTCTCATCCTCTTCTCTCTAATCTTTAAACAAGAACCCAAGAACAGCCTCCACCTTAGACTTCCGGCCACCACCACCGCCACCTAGGGCGGCCGGCCACCACCGCCGCTAAACCACCTTCGCCGCTCTCATCTCTCTTTTCTTTTCCTCTCTCTCTCACTTCGATCAGCCGGACACCACCACTGCCACACTCGCTGCGCCATCACCATCGCCAACCACCACCGTGAAACCACCGCCACACACACACAAAAAGTCGCCGTCATTCCAGATCTAAACCGCCACACACTCGCCGTCGTTCCAGATCTAAACCGCCACTAGAAAACCCTAGTTTCTCTTCATCGATTGTTCACCAAATTTCATGAATTAGGGTTTTTGTTTTCAGCTCATTCATCGCCTGAAAATTCGATGATTTTTGGTGTTTATCATTACGATTATGTGTAACATATTTCTTACTTCATGAACGAATACCCTTTTTTAGTTCATCATCAATTAGGGTTTTTGTTTTCCACTCGATCGTTGGCTGAAAATTGATAACCTTTCGGGTTTTATGATATTTTAGACTCTGGAATGTCGATGTTAGCAGGAACTGATTGTTCAACTTTAATGGCTTCTTAGCAGGATTTGATTCTGGCCTCTAGGAAACCCTTTTTTCGATCCTATGGTTGTAATAGCTTGTTTCACTTTTTTTTTCTTGCCTCTAGAAAACCCCCCTAGTTTCTCTTCATCGATATCTTCTAATTTCCAGAAACATGATTTCCTTCTTAAAAAGCTTGTTTCTTGGATTTTTTACTATCGTTTGTGGTTTTTGAATGGGTTTGAACTTTAAAGGCTGAATTGATCAAAGTTCCTGGTTGAATAGGGCTGTTAATACTTGAAGAACATAGGCTGTTAATTGCCATTCAAAATTATAATTAAAGGAGTTAATTTTGTTTTAATTGATTTTTTTATTTTATTTTACAAAGTAATACGTTTTATATAATTAAACATAATTAGACAAATAAGAATAAAATTTTAATTAATTTTATTAATAACTAATTAATTATTAGTTAATCTTAATAAAAAGTTAATCAATAATTAATTGACAAAGAAAAAGAAAGAGGATAAAGGATGTTTGGTTACAAGGATAAGTTGGAAAATGACCAATATACCCTTTGACTAACGGTCAAAGATAAATGAAGTTTGGCTAAAGGACTAAAAGTGAAACAAAACGTCAAACATAAGGACTATCAATGTAATTTTCGAGTTTTGGAAGCATCTGAATGACCTGCATGTTCATATTTTGTATTTTTCATTTTTTGCATTTAAAATGAACCCAGCTCAAAATGCAAACCTTGCATTAAAAAAAAAAGTTTCAAAAATATATCAAGCCCTGTCTTGTTTAAAAGAGGACGAAAAACTGAATCTAATGATATAATTTTTTTGTTAAAATACTTAAAAACGAACGAGTTATTATCATTTAAAGTAAATGAGTTTTTTTTAATCTCCAGTTGCTACGCTGAAAGGTGTAGGCGTGTGTTTTTTTCTTTTTTTTAATTTTCTATTTTTACCCTAAACAATGTGCCACGTGTCATCACCAGAGCGTTCTTTAGGTTATATGTTTAAGTGAGGTTCTTTATATAAACTTACCATATATATATATATATATATATATATATATATATATATATATATATGATTTAAAAAGTAGGGGTAAGTGGTTCCCCCTTTATTTTAAAAAGTTGCCTAAATTAAAAACTCCTCAAGGATATTAGAAATCTGAAAATTACGGATATGTTTTTAAACAATTACATGTTTGTCACAACTAATGTTAATCTTTAATTGATTATGATCAATGGCTAAAAGGGGTTCTCGCGGTATTGGCAATTAAATTGTCTCAAATAAACTCTCATGTGTGTGTATACTGTATAGGTCTATTTAAGAATCATTTTTATTACGAATTCCGCGAGAATCAATTTTGACTTTTGAAATAAATCAATGACTTATAAGTTTGACAGCTTAACGATAAAAACTAAAATAAAAATGTACACAATTAAAAATCAAATAATAATTGTTATATATAGTAAAATCAATAAACTAGACGACATAAAAAATTAAATACATGTTAAAATCAAATTATTACCGAAATAGCTAGATGTGAAGTAAAATATAATAAATACTATATAAATGTCCGTGTAATATAAGAGTTAGTTTTAAATATGATATATATCAGATATTAGTAAATTAAATAAAATATATAATGCATAAAAACGAGAATTTTTAAAAAAATAGCGACAGAGAACATCAACACTTAAATCGGCGGTAGAAGTTTAAACAAGAGGAGATGACAAACATGACGGTATAACATGGTATCATGATACGAATAACCGCGATTGTATTTCTTGTACAGACTATCGATTAGTATTGTTACAACTGGTGGTAATATGGTTAAGTTTTTATTTGTTATAATTAAAAATAATGTAAAAAAGATTAGAAAATGATAAAAATAAGAATTTAGTTAAATATGATATTTTAAAATATTACAAAAGGTAAATACGATATTATTAAAATAGGGGGAGCATATTCAATATTTTAGAGTTTAAAAAATATCATATATGAAACTTTTCTTAATAATTTTATTTAAATTAGAATCAAAATTGAATCCAATTTTAACTAATATATAGACAAACTTGGATTTCAATTCTTATTAAAACAGATCATTTAAATTTGATAAATTTTTTTTTTTTATCTAAATTGAGGACTAGGAGTTTTTTATAAATTCTATTCATGTTAGTTTTTATTATAAACGGGTCTAATGTCATAGCAGTACTCGGCGGAAGAGCATCACTTCAACATCTTCCTTTACCTGCTAACTTTTCTCCACCTGTTTTTTCTACTATATTTCTATCTTCTCTATTTACTTATTTTTTTCTCAATCATTTAATTTCTCTTTTTTTTTATATATAATTTAAAAAATTATAATTTAAAAAAATAAAAAGATAAGTATTTCGTAATTATAAAGAAAAGAAAATTAGAAGAGAAAGTGATTGGATGTTAATATAAAACTAAAGATTATAAGATTGTAAAAGAATTAAACCTCATGTCTTGAAAAAAATGGTAGACGTAAAATATTTACCTTTTTTAAATGAAAAGTCTGGATTATATCATACCTTATTTTCTATGCGCCACATCACATTATGATTGATGATTTGATGGGTGATATTTGGGGTCAACTTTAAGCTAGATGGGTTAACTTTGACAAAACCAAAAAGGCATTACACATGTGGGTGTACGTGTAACCACTAACCAATCACTTTGTTTCATTTTTTTTTTCATATATATATATATATATATATATATATATATATATATATATATATATATATATATATATATATATATATATATATATATATATATATATATATAGGGTAGGGTTATTCTACAAATAAAATAAAGCTACTAAATGTAAAAAGAAATCTCATTCATCCAAATTTTAAGATCTAATTCTAAAAAATTGGTTTTTTTTAATTATAAAAAAAGACAGTTAAGGTTATAATTGTCTATTACATTTTTATCATTGTTATTAATTTATTTTCATTTTACAGAAATTCCTCCATAAATATTGATGCACATTGTTCTTCAGAACTACCCAGATTCATGACAGATGGAGAATCAATCCAACATTTATTGAAAAACTGGAGCAATAATTTAATAATACATCAATGAACAAAACTGAAATTACACCATCCAATAAATTGAAAATGATACATATTAAATCAACGATTGTGTGTCGGCATAGGCAAACAGATGTGTGCATCAAAGATTGTGTGTCGGCATAGATCTAAAACAATAAACTATTGTGTGTCGGCATAGGCAATCAGATGAACGGCGACTGTGCATCACCTGACGCATATGGCAAACGGACGAACGATTTGTGGTCGTGGACGGTGCATCAACAACCCTTCAGATCTGGGAACGGAGAAGGTAGAAATGACCGGAGAACGGTTGTGCATCGACAAGCCTTCAGATCTGTGAAGTAAAGCAATTACTGGAGAACGGTTGTGCATCGAACCATATAACGATTGTGCATCGACGAAGTAAACCGGTGGTGCTTTATACTTATCGACGACGACGGCGGCGAGAAATAACCCGGCAGCGTCTCGGAGTATATCATCGAACAAGCAGCAGCGATGCACGACCAAGGCTGTGAGCGGTGGATGACGATGACGACGTGAGCGGATGACAACGACGACGCCACAAGAAACAGCAGTGGTAGATGAATTTACAGGGGCAGCGGTCCTTTTAACTCCAGCGTAGATGGAAACGACAAAGCGGTGGACTTCTTTTTTACTCCGGCAAATGGGATTACAATAGGGAACGATGGTGGGTGTTTGCAGTGTAGACATATGGGGTGATGGTGGGTATTTACGGTGTAGATTTATGCAACAGGGGTGATCGACGAACAGTTCATGGAGGCGGAGGAGTGGGGTGGCGCTAGAGAAGATGAATGTTAAGGTTTAGGGTAGTGGGAGAGATGTGGATGGAAGTTAAAAAGAGAGGATAATATATATTATTTTTTCCTAAATTACCCTTTTATGAAAATTCAGTACATACAATATATATATATATATATATATATATATATATATATATATATATATATATATGGTTTAGTTCATAAAAGTGTATTCAACTTTACACCTTTTGCTATTGTATGTACTGAATTTTCAAACTTACCATTTGATGTTTCAATCTTTTTAAAAGTTGCAATTTTATGTATTGGGTAACCTATTCTTCACGTAGCAGATAATTTCTTCAATTTTTTATTTTTTTATTATTTCACCTCACTTATTAATTGTCATGTGTGTATTATCTTCAAGAAATAAAAAAATAAATATGAAGAAGAGGAAGAAGATTCATCTTTAACAAGAACAAGAACAAGTCCAGCAACAAGAACAAAATTCATCGTCTGCATCTGCAATCAAAACCCTATAATTGAAACCAGTAACCAAATCTAAACCCTAAAATCGAAACCCTAAAATCAAACCAACAACAAGAACCCTAAAATTCGCAGATGAAGATGAACAATCGAGAAGATGATTCAAAACCTGTAACCAAATTTGAACACTCGAGAAACAAGAACCATCGAAAAACGCAGATCTGGTCTTAAAGAACCCTAGTCGATGAAGTCGTTGGTGGCAGATCTGAAAACACACGAACACAAGAACCATCGAGAAGTAGGTGAGGGGATACCTTCATATTATTATTCTTGTTGAAATCCTTATTCAAGAACATGTCTTCGATGAAATCCTTTATTCAAGATGAAGTCGATGGTGACGGAAGTTGACGGAAGTCGATGAAATCCTTATTCAGAACAATGGATTTTATTATTTTAATATATTGCTTTGATTCAAATTTCAAACCAATGAATTTTAATGTGTTGCTTTAACTACATAAGTCATGACTCATGAAGTCAAATTTAGGGAGCCTGGGTTTTATTATTTTAATATATCACGATCCTGAATCATTGATTTAGGGAGCTTGGGTTTTTGTTTTTTTAATATTATAAAAAAGGTTTAAATTTATTTTGAATTATTTTTTAATTTAATATGCCATGTCACTTGACATGATATCATCCAAGTCAGCAAAACCTACGTCACATCATCAGAAAACTTTCTATAGCAGGTTAGATACATAATTTGGTAATTTTTTGTAAATTCAATACATCAAATGATAAGTTTGAAAGTTCAGTACATAAAATAGCAAAATGTGTAAAGTTGAATACACTTTTATTAACTAAACTCATATATATATATATATATATATATATATATATATATATATATATATATATATATAATAAGGTTCAGTACATAATCAAACTTATATACAGAAGCTACAAAAACAATCTCAGTCTTTAAATTTATAGCTCCGGTGGGGCCTTTCTGTAAGGTGCCAATGCGGCTCACGCCATTCGAGGTGGCCTAGCCCAGATCAATGGTTGAGATTTCGAACAAATTTACATTTTCCCTAAACTGAATATGCAACTTCCAACAGATATGCATATTATGTATATTGGATATGTCGTCGTAATCTCTAATATAGGCTGGTTGTGTATTGATCCTTGTTTCACATATATAGGAATCAATTTATTCGAGAACCACTCTTAATGATATCAAGTACCATTTGTATCAACTCATTTATAGGGGTATTTTGGTCATTTATATATTTACTTAACCGTTATTACATACACGTGGACAAACCATTATTTATCGAGGCTTGATTTTTCCCAAAATACTCGTATTAATAAGTTTTTTTATATATTTTCCTAACTGTGAATTGCAACTAGGTGGACCCTTATTAAAAAGCGATGCTTGATTTTCTCAAAATACCTTCATTATTGCGTCATTGGCGAGCCATTAAAGAGCCTCCGTTTTTATTTATCATTGATTTATTTTACTCAATGTTCAAGATTGGTTCTTGCGTTACTCACAATAAGGATAGTTCTTAAATGTACCCTTCTACACACACACACACACAGATATATATATATATATATATAAGCAAATTTCAAACGAGAACTGTTTTTCGTACGAGAATCGCGAGAACCAATTTAAGCCGTCCAATTCCCCCTCCTTCAATGTAATCACCCACCCATGAATTCCTCACATGCATCATGCCACACTTGATCCCCCCACGCTCCACATCCATGAATTCCACTTTATCAAATCAACGGCTAAGATTGGTTCTCGCAGTTCTCGTACGAAAAACAGTTCTATATATATATATATATATATATATATATATATATATATATATATAAAAGCTGCGATTCAAACGAGAACAGTCCTTATGAGAACCCTAAACCTTAAACCCTAAACCCTAAACACTAGTGCATATGTACATCTGTGCTAAAAAAACTACGTCACTACAGGAAAAACACCCTTTTGCGACGACAAAAGTCGTCGCTAATGGCCTGATTATCGTCGCTAAATAGTAATTTGAGACGATAATGATAAATCTGTCGTCGCAAAAGGTTTGTCTCAGATCAGAAATTAGCGACGATAATGATAAATCTGTCGTCGCAGAATTTAAAATCAAAAACAGATTCGAGTGTGTTACTACCATAATTTTAGCGACGACCCTGTCGTCGCTAATTTAAAAAATATATTTTTTTATCCTTTTTTCTATTTAATGTTTGAGACGACTTGTCGTCGCTAATATGAAGTTTTTTTTTTTGGGTAAAAATAATCCGTTTTTCCCCAGAATTTACCATTTTTTTTGTTAGATTCTAAAATCCAAACTCAGAACCTGAATATTACTACGACTACATGACAAAAACAAACTATAGCTTTTGTATCAAATCAAATACATAATGGATCTAATTAAAAACACGATAATCTAACATAAATCAAATAAAACTATATCAATAACATGAACTAAATCCCAAAGAGGCTACCAACCAAAGTACCAAGTGTATCAATCACATAAACCAACCCTAATCTATATTAATAACATGAACTAAATCCAAAAAAGGCTACCAAACAAAGTACCTACTCGGCATCATTCTCGTCCCCATCAATTTCATCATCTTCCTCATCATCATCGTCATCTTCATCAAATACACCATCTAACGGAGGAACTTGAAGGTTGGGATTTTTCTCACATACCGAAGCAACCCACTTTTGAAATCGAATTTTCCATTTGCGGTCCCTTTTCTTGTTGTTTTCCTGCACAAATTCTTTCATTTGCTCATTTGTGGGGGGTGGTTGTGACGTGGCGGTTGATGATGACGATGGAAAAAAGGAGCGTATGGACATATTCCTCAGTTTTTGGCCGCGTCCGACATTATGGCCTCGTCGTTCCCCGAACACCTAAAACATTTGATTTATTATTAGACATTCAACAAATTTATGATCGACCAATTTGAACTAGAATACTAATTATTTATATCATTATACACGTAAATCTAAAAAAATAGGGGTGAGCATTATTTATATAGATGAATCCAGTTTGTACTCCTTCCTCCCACAACATTTTTAATTCGTCAACTAGCGGCCGCAGAAATACATCCATGTCCTTACCAGGTGATTTAGGACCTGGAATTAATAATGTTAAAAAGAATGATGACTCTTTCATACATATCCATGGAGGCGTATTGTATGTTGTCAAAATGACCGGCCACATGCTGTATGACAAACTCATATTACCGAAAGGATTAAAACCATCAGCAGCTAAACCTAATCGAACATTCCTAGGTTCATTGGCAAACTCTGGATATCTCGTATCAAACTCTTTCCAGGCTGTCCCATCAACAGGGTGACGCATTGTGCCTTCTTCCGATCTTCCAGTCTTATGCCAAATCATATCTTTTGCAGTGTGTCTGGAACTATACTTACGTTTAAGCCTGGAAGTCAACGGGAAATAACGCAACACCTTATGAGGAACATTCTTCCCTGTTGTCTTATCATTATACCATCTACTATCACCACATATCGGACATGTATGTTTTGATTCATTCTCTTTCCAAAACAAACAACAATCATTCTTGCAAACATGGATTGTTTGGTACCCTAACCCTATCTTTCTCATCTTCTTCTTAGCTTCATAGTATGAGTTTGGAATCCTATTCTCTTTAGGGAACGCAAACTTCAAAAACTCTAGTAGCTGGTCAAATGAATTGTCAGTCCATTTGTTCATGACCTTCAGATGCAAGATTTTTGCTAGGAAATTTAAGGAAGACAACCAAGTGCAACCAGGGTATAACTCTGTTTCGATCTCCTCAAATAATTCAACAAACTCCTGGTCAATTCCATTACCTGCAACATCCGAAGTTCCTCCAGCATCTGAAGTTCCTTCATCTACATCAGTGTGATTTGTGTTTTGCTCCCCAATAAGGTCATTCATGACATCAATCATCTCATCTGTCGTTGGAGCTACCTCATTTACAACTAGAGGAACGGCTGGTTCACCGTGATATACCCATTGAGTATATGACCGTTGAAACCCTTTCACATGTATGTGACCCTCTACTATATCAGGTGGGTGAAAATACATATTCAAACACTTTCTACAAGGACATCTTAGCAACCCTTCTTCGTTGATGTAATTTTTCGCCATCTCCATAAAACTTGCTAGACCATCCAAAAACTCTTTAGAGTTACGTCTATTAGATGCACACCAACTCTTATCAATCGTCATAACTGTTTTGATGCATAATTAATTAAGTACTTTTTAATAAAGTTAATTTTTTATATAAATAATGTCTAAAAACATCTTATCACAAATCAACTATAATTCATCTTATCATAATTCATAAACAAAATATTATTTATTGTTTAAGAAACCAAACAAAAACACAAACACAAAAAAGTCTTTTGTAAACACAATCATTCACAAACTTATTGTAATTCTCAACTAACATGACTAACAATTTTAACAAAACCAAATGTCACTAATTTTTAATTATCTTTAATGTAAACAAAATCAAGTCTTTCAAGTAACAATTTTAATAAGTTCAACAAAGAAAGAGGCAAACACAAACACAAGCACAAATCTAACTCTTTTGTAAACATAATCAAACACAAACTAATGTAATTCTCAGCTAAAATGACTAACAAATTTAAAAAAACTAAATGTTACTAATTTTGTAATTATCTTAAATAGTAAACACAATCAAGTATTTCAAGTTTAACTAAGTAACTACAACCCATTTATAATGAAATAACAAGTTTAACAAACCTTACACGTAATACTTTTAGTAAGTTTAACAAAGATTGTATGATAATATATAGCGAAATAATATTAAACATCAAGGTGCAACTAACATGGGGTATTTATAAACATTCCTACATAATTATCAGGTTGATGTGTGTTAGGATTCAGGCAACAATAGATACTACTGGCATATATATTATAAAAACACGTACTAAAGCAAGAATATAAAAAAAAAAACAGAAAACTAATAGACCTGTAATTAATGATAATCTCACCCAAAATAGAAAACATAAAATAGAAACAAGGCTAACCGCAGATGTAGTTGAAGCCTTGAGTCGAGTCCAATTGAGTCCAATATCGGCTTAATGTTCCAGTTTCAAACTTGGGTTATCAATAAGAGTGGAACTCTACATCCAAAGTATCATATGTAATGACTTTCATGTTATAACAACTATATATGATAAAGAAAATGTAGAGACACACACACATACATACATTCACACATGTATATATATATATATATATATATATATATATATATATATATATATATATATATATATATATATATATGAATATATTCATAAAGAAACCATGAGATAGTTATCCAGAAAAACTAAATTATTTTTCTGAGAAAAGATCCAGTCATCTAATTTAACTGTTAGCTAAAAGGATAGAGAGTTGCTTTGTAGTGATGCTTTTGTTTTCTTTTTTAATTTAGCAGCAACGTTTTTACATATTCTTCTTGACAAACCCACTTCAATATTAACAACCAGACCTAATGTTATAACAATGAAACACTATTTCCTACTGTAATAACTTTTGAGTTGTTTCTACATATGTCAGTTGTCATAAGGTACATTATTCCCTAATGTTATAACAATGAAATGAATAAACAAACTTTAGTAAGTAGTACACAAAATTAGACTAGTATGTATGTTAATCATAAATCAAAAGTAGAGGAAGATAAGCACTTTGTATCCTAATTCAGTAATCTTTTAAAACTATGTTTGATAACAATTGAGCTTAACCCTAAACACATTGTTGCTTAAAAACAGAGAAGTGTTCCAAGATATCAGCTACTAAATACAACACAATGGTCAAAATATCTATTTTTAATCCAAATAGTGAAACTCACAACAAAGAACCTCATTCTAAATTAGAACCAACAATGAACATTTCACTAAATATGGCTAAATCAGAACCATATCATATGGCTAAAATATGAAAATTTTGACTATGCTATGCCTAAATCAGATATATATTTAGAACCGTAGATATCATCTATAACAGAAGAAGATCAAGCATTTACCCTAAATCACCAAATTAAAATTGTATGTATACTAACATGACATTGTGTGACTCAATTGAAGAAGGAAAAAGGCCAATGTAGAACTTGACAGATGGTTTCGGCTGTAAAAATAACAGAGAGCACACATGAATGCCGAAATCTATAGAGAGATATTATGTCAAAAATTTCAGAGAAAAAATAACTTACAGGGGAAGATGATGTCGGGAAACGAGGAGAGACGGAGGCAGACTTCAAAATCGTGCCGTCTTCAATGGTGTCGATCGGAGGAGGGTCGCTGAACAAGGTGGTCGGAGTAAAAAGGTTCGAGCAAAACGCCGGTGTCGTAAGCGGTGCTAACTGGCGAAGCTAGTCGGTCGGAGGCTAGGGGGCGCCGTTTGTATACGTTCAGTGTGTAATCGAGAAGAGAGAGTTTAATTAGGGTTATATCAAATTAAAATCTTTTCTATTTTTTATTTTTGTATTATAGCGACAACCTATAGTCGCAGATTTCTAATTTTAATTTATTTAATTTTCCAAATCTATTATTTTATTTTTATTAAATATTTTTATAAAACTTTGCGACGACATAGTCGCCCCTAAATAGGCTTAAATATAATTTGATTTTCATTTTTCGTTCGCGGGATGGAAAAGTGGGAGGGAAAAATTCCCGCTCGTTGTTTAGAAACGACATGTCGTCGCAAATGTTAAATGTCGTCGCAAAATTTTACTGTCGTCGCAAATACTAAAAGTTGTCGCTAAAAGAGTCGTCGCAAAAAGGTCCATTTCTTGTAGTGCGTGAATCTGTGTATTATGTGCAAAATTCACTTGTGAAAAACATATTTACATCTGTGGTTATAAAACTAGGTGAATCCGTGCATTATGTACAAAATTTTCACTTGTGCATCATGTGCAAAATTTGCACTTGTGCATATTTCGAACTGTACTAAAAAAAACCCAGCAAACACAAAAAAAAATAATTGAAAAAAAATATCAAGACCGGTCTCAAATTAAAAAACATCATTTTCTAGTTAATTTGGTATAATTTTAGTTATTTAACACCGTTCCGTTTCATAGATATAAGGGTGCGTTTGGTACAAAGAATGAAATTGCAGAGAAATGATTGTAGAGAATGAAATTGCAGAGAAAGAGAATTAGTCTGGAGAATGAGAATTGAATCTTCTGTTTGGTAGCACAGAGATTTATACAGAGAAATGTAACAAAGAATTATTTTTCTTGTTTGGTAACACAGAGATTTCAACCGAGAATTGTGTATTAGATATACCTACATAACTTTTAACTTACGTGTATCTAATTAAACTTTGACACACACACACACACACACACACACACACACACACACACACATATATATATATATATATATATATATATATTCCACGTGGTAAAATTACTCAAATATACCAGGTTACTCATCATACAAATTATCTTTCTTCCTGGTGGGTATCTTCAAATTGCCATGACATATATATAAATACACTTTCTTTCTGGTGCCATATGAAAATTGTGTATATGCAAATCGCCATTTTTCATATATCACTTTCTTCGTGAAATTAACAGACAGCACATATATACATATGCATACACACACAGTTTTGGCGAAGGGTGGATGAGAGATAGAGAGACACTTTGCTATGAAGTCAATCGTCGCTAGGATCTCGCCGCCGGTAGTCGCCGCTGGAGGAGGAACGACGGAGGGGAGACGCTAGGATCTTCTCGTCGCCGGTGTGAGGAGGAACAAAGGAGCGACGGGAGGCTTGGAGATCGACGGCGACGGCGACGGGAGGCGTGGAGATCGACTTTGACGGCGACGGGAGGCGTGGTGGTCGACGGCGACTGCGAACAGAACAGGTTTCGACGACGGTGTGATGGAGGCGAGGATCGGAACGAGTGATGGTAGGAAAGCTTCTACGAATACGATAGGGGAAGGATGGATGTGAATGAAGCGACGCTTTTCTCCGTGTTTTTTTTTCATTCCCTAGGAATTGTTAAACCATTTTCTCTCCAAATCTCTTCTAATTATGGAGAAACAAAAATAGGGAATGAGAAATAATTTATTTCTCTTCTCCTGATTCCCATATACAACCAAATATGAGATTTCATCCTTAATTCTATTTTCCTACCCTTAATTCTCCCTACCAAACATACCCTAATAGTTTAAAAATGTGGGGGTAATTAATGTAAAAATGTCCAAAGTATCATTAATTAATTAAGGATAAATTTGATTAGTTTAAGGTTATCCGTTAACAACTCTTTAATCTCAAACCTCCATCTCTTTGATCGCAGTTCTCGTACGAAAAACGGTTCTCGTTTGAACCGTTCCCTATATATATATATATAAAAGGGAATGTAGGAATGTTCATGCGAAAAGTTTTGTTCTTGCGAAAAGTGCGAGAAATGATTTTAGCTACTTATTTATATTTAATTCATGGCAAAATTAATCATATGTTGTATTCTTTTTATTTCAAAAGGCATTATGGTAAACCAAAAATTTTCTCTCTCTTAAAATAAAAAACAAATAAACTAAATTATTAATTTTTGGGTGTTTAGTAGTGAACACAATCAAAATATTTACGAGCTTTCCATCTTTACTATATTAATTACACTTTCTTGACTAATGAATGATGTTTTTTTTGTTTTAATGAATTTAATGATTTTTTGTTATCTTTCTATATTTACTACATTATGTTCACCGATAAACCTTGATGAATTACTTTTTATTTTTCATAGTTGTTCATTACCGAACAACGCTAGTAAACACCAAAATCTAACATTCAAAGCTTTTCTTTACATCTCATTGTCCAATTACTTAGTAAACAAGTCGTCGTTTTTCATTGATCTCATCATCGTGTTCATTGATAAACAACCCATCAAAACATGTGGTGGACAAATTATACAAGCTAACAAGATTAATAATCTCTTTAATATAAATGTTCCATGATAAAAAAAAAAATAACAAAAAAACTTCATCTCTCATGCTTTTTATGTTGTCAACATGATGGCAACATATAAAATTGAAAATTACCTCAATAAATAATATGAAAAGGCTGCAAAAGTTCATTATAAAACGTTCATGGAGTTAAAACTAAAAAAATTAAAAAAAATCACAAAAACACAAAATCATTAAATAATGGTGCTTTATAACATTTGTGATGTAGTTTAATACATTTTTAAGGAAGTAAACATTTTCTAAAATACTTATTTCATTCACGTTTTATAATAATTTGTTGATCCCTTGGTGAGAGTATCAACAAGCAAGTAATGTGTAGAAGGGGGGGGGGGGGGTTGAAAACACTTTCTACGAAAAATTGAACAAATCAATAAAAAGTGTTACACAAATCAAACCACATGAAATCGAATACTTTCATTAATAAGAAGATGATTACAATAACTATCAAGTAAGCAACACTTGATATGTAAACACCTTATGTAAATCAAATCTCTCAATCTCTCAAACTTTTCTATCTATAATCAAGTTATAATTATAGATACAAACTGACTCTCTAAACAAGATTTATTCACAGATTGAATACTTACCAACTTCACAACAGACGTGAAGATCGAACACACGAACTACGTTGGCAATCTGTGAATTTCTTGATCACGTTGAACTTACAAACAATGTATCAAGATTCGTAACACATACGATGGTTAGGTTGAGGTGAGATGAGATCCCTCTAAACTCATCAGGAGATAAGTATTAATAATCTTGTTACTACGGATCCTAACAAACTAGAACTTATCCTAATCTGCTAACAAACTAACGGATAACCCGGAATCTTGAATCTTGAATCTTCTATCTTGAGTCTTCAATCTTCAATCTTGATTCTGGAGTCTTCTTATCCATACCGTAGATATAGAGAGTTACATAATTTAAAACATATTTAAATTCTCTTAAACTGACTTCTTTTGTCAGGCTGAGTTACTCAGCTTGAAACTCATCAAGCTGAGTCTAAACTCGAAATCAAACATGTACTAACATGTATAATGACTAACTCATCCTTAGAAGTCATAAGAGTTAGCTAGAACTTACTTAGCAACTCTGTTGAGCTAACTCAGTCTATAAGCTGAGTCACTCAGCTCGAAACGCATCAAGCTGAATACTCAACCTATACCTTAGGTGACACACACAACTTATCAAACATATTGATAAACTAACTAAGATATAGTCTAAGCTGATCAACTATATGCTCAGCTTATACGCAACTTATGCTCAGTCTGAAACACTGTAAGTGCTCAGTCTGATCAAGCTTCATAATTATGTTTAAGTTATATCCAGAACATATCTTACAAACTTAATTTTGTCTCATCAAATCTCAACTGATAAGATCATTTAACCAACATAATTTAATATTTTTTAATTAATGTTTACTTTTTTTAAAATCAATCCATATATCACGCAAACATCTAATCCTTAATATTTGTACGCGGTTCACATTCTAACTCGTTAATATAAAAGGCTGGAAAGTTCATTACAAAAACGTTCATGGATTTAAAACTAAAAAAAACCACAAAAGCACAAAATCATTAAATAATGGTTAAGTAGTTAAGGGCTATGTCTATTCTTCTTCAATAACGCTAATGGTAATAATTGGTTAGTCTCCACCTTCCTAAATACAGATTTCACCTCTCTACTTTAAAAAATATTTGAAGAAATTGTTGTAGTCGATGCATAACCATTGTAAGAGATAGTAGGATTGGGATTTTAAGTATTCTTTATTAACGTGTACATATATATGTTGTATTTTGTTGTATCGCTTGGTAGCCCAGTAGTTTGGCCGAAGGCCTTATTTGTATCTATATATTATTTTGATATATGTTAATCCTAGTATGGGAATTATTCAAATCTTCATGATATCAGAGCTTATCTTTGATTTACCAAACCCCTAGTCGGCCCTACCTTCCTCTCTTCTTTTTGCCGTCAACAACCTCCCCTCCCCCCCCTTCTGTTTTCCGATCTTCCCCTCCTCACATGCTCTCTCAATGGCAGGAATTTTCGAACCCTCTATTACCTCTTGTTAGCCGTTTGGCATAACTAAAATCATGGCATATGTTCCCTTGATTCTTGATCTTGAGGAACTTAACTATGACGCATGACGCGAGTTATCCGAGACTTATTGCGTGAGCTTTGGCGTTTCTGGTTATATAGATGGAACCGTGATCTTTAAGGGACCTAACGACACCGAATGGAAGAAGATCGACTCTTTGGTGAAGCTATGGATCTATGGCACTATTTCCAAGTCTTTATTACTAATGATTCTCAAGAAAAATGTTAGTTCTATGGATGTGTGATTGAGTCTTGAAAACTTATTTCGTGACAGCAAGGAGGCTAAGGCTTTTCAACTTGATCAAGAACTTAAAAGTATATTGATTGGTAACTCTACCGTAACCGAGTATTGTCAATGTTTGAAGACTTTATTTGATTATGGTTAATACTTACCTGTTGATGAAAAAACCTAGTTACATACATGATAAACGGTTTGGGTGATAAGTTGAACATCTTGCAAATCATCATTAGGCATGGTGAAAAGTTACCAACTTTTTTGAAGGCAAGGTCAATGCTTTTGGTTGAGGAACAAAGGTTTCATCAAACTTGACCCTCCACTATGGATCATCATGACCACTCATCCTCTTCTACGGTTCTCTTATCGGAATCCTCCACATGGTCCAATCGCTCCACTCGAAAAACAGACAACTGCAGCAAAGACTCAAACTGCCGGCGGTCTAACGGTGATAGTGTTGTTGTGCCTTTGCTGGCGCCTGTCAGCTATGCCCCGTAACCTCCGAGTGCCATGCCACCGCTGATCCCCTCACCATGTGGTTATCCTAATTACGGCCGGGGTTACCCACCTCCCTGGTTGTGTCCTTACAGACCACGACCACCATAAGAGAAGTAGGTCGGCCCAACAGCTCCTCGGCCCAACACTGCTGGAAGCCATCCGCAGGCCCACCCTGCCTCAACTTGCCATCATTTTCTTCCCCCATGCCACCGTGGTCTTGGTTTCCCGGGCAATCGACGAAACATGCTTTTAACACACTTTCAATTGATTATGATGATGGAGGATGGTATTTAGACACCAGGGCTACTTCTTAAATAGCATCGGATGCAAGCAAAATCGATACTATTTTTAGTACTTGCACTTTACCGTCTATTATTGTAGTAATGGATCGTCGGTCTTGGTTACTAATATGGGTCACTCGACTGTTGCCAACCCATATTGTACACTCCATTTAATTTATGTTCTTGTTACTCCTCACATGATCGATTAAAAACCTTGTTTATGTGCGCCCATTCACTAAAGATAATAAATGTTCTATTGAATTTGATCAATTTGGTTTCTCTGTGAAGGATCTCAAGACCAAGCCGACTCTTCTCTGCAGTGATAGCTCCGAAGATCTCTACCCGTATCCTGTCCGCTCCTTTGCTCTCGTCTCCTCTATCTCACCTCTTTGGCATTGAAGGCTTGGCTACCCAGGCGATGGTGTTTTAAATAATTTGATTTCTTGTAATCTTATTCGTTGTAATAAAGTGTGTGTGTGCACTACTTGTCAAGCTTGTCAATTTGGCAAGCAAGTTAGACTTCCATTTTTATCGTTCTACTACTATTGTGAATGCTGCTTTTGACATTATTTATTCAAATTTGTGGGAATCCCGCGTTATTAGTACTAGTGGTATTAAATATTATGTTCTTTTTTGATCATTTCTCTCACTTTCTATGAGTTTATCTCCTACGACATAAATCTAATGTTTTCACCAAATTTACTCTTTTTCGCACATATGTTAAAACCCAATTTGAGAAAGACATTTAAGTTGTCGATTTTCAATTCACTCGCAACCCCACTTTTGATTCATATAATGTCACGGTTAACGATCCTGAATTACAATTTGGATATGCTATTCGGAGTTTTCGATCCAAAATAAGTTTTCGATTCACGATTAAAGTTAAGGGTCAATTTACGATTCAAGGGTTTCGATTGTAGCTCACACTTCACTTCTTTTCGATTCCACCTATAGGAGATTAACGATGATGGTCAAACACTCAATTAGGTTCCCATTCCTGATTGCAGATCACATTTCAATGATTTTGTAATTGGTTTACGATTCTGTCATTGATCAATTTACGATTCATCATACCACAAGGTTTACGATTCAACAACTCAAGAACATTTTCTATTCGACACACACAGTCAACACATAAAAAATCAGAACTCAATCATTTTCACTCATTCTTGTCTTAGTATAATCCTAGTATCATTTTAACAAACCCCTTATCACTAATTTCAGTTTCATTGGGTTTAACATGATTTAAATTCCCTCTTTGTTCTCGGTTCCAAACCTTCCAATCGAACAATAATAAAAACTCCATAAAACCCAATCTAATTCTAATTAGAAGATGAAAAATCTATATGAAATTAGTCACAAAAGATTAAGGATCATTACCTAATGATTTCTTGACGATTTAGTGTGAAAAACAGCGAGGGATCAATCTCCTTCTTCACGACAACAATGAAACACACTACACCCAACACACACTTAGATTTGGTTAGTGTTTGTTGTTTAGGGTTTTGTCTCCTAAATGAGTATTTATACCTTCTTAAATAATCGTAGTATTCAAACACCTCTTAATGCTCTTAATGATCATTAACGCTATAATAAGAAGAATCTCTGTTATTAATTCAATGCACTAAAAAAATATATAATTACAATCGAAAAACGGGTATTACACAACAGCTCTTTTGGAAAGGTATCAACATTTAGATTCAGGTTGGAAAGAACACCCCTACCTTATATTTAACCACATGCCCGGATGTCTACAGCTAGTAATTTCTGAATGGACCATTTCACACACAACAAGAATTTGTTATATATAAGTAAAGTAGTCTTAAACTTTTATTAAAAGTTACAAGATTATTTTTTATTCGATATAAGACATTATTCAACAAATTAAACTATATTAATATATTTGGTAAGTTGTTGCCACTCCCATGAAATAAAAGTTTCTTAATACATATTAATTGAAGGCTCGAGCTTAAAAGGAATATTACAAGAATATTCCAAAACTAGAAAAGCCAACATAGTGGTATAAATAGCCATATATGATCATCTGCCATAACTAGAGCTAGCATCAATATATATATGTGAATAAATGTCGAACTTCTTCTTAATTTCAATCGAGATCCAGCTTTGAACACTTTCTTCTCCATGGTGTACGCACATCATACGTACGGTAAGTTTCTAGCTTGTTTTTCATTCATAACTCGACCTAGGAAAATTAATATTTATCATAGATATCGTGTATATATTGAAGATTAATATTCATAATGTTACAAACATCACACATGTTTAATTAATTAGCTAGTGTCATTATGCGAGTCTGAAAGGGCAAGCATTTATAAATTATTAATTAAAAAAATCAATTTTATATATATATATTATATATATATATAGGGGAATGTTCAAATGAGAATGATAAATAAATTGAGAATATATATATATATATATATATATATATATATATATATATATATATACCAATTAGCTAGGTACGAAATTAGAAACCATTTAATATATATACATATGCTACATATATATTCACCATATTTAACAAGATTTAAGAACGTACCATGCATCTTATAAATCTTTCCTAGCATGCAATTCACCTTGGTAAATATACACGTACCAATGGGTTTTGGTCTATTTGCAATTGCATGAACAAATTAATACGTACTGCTCACAGATCACTTGCACTTCTTCGTGTTGTTGCTCTAGATTATATATATATATATATATATATATATATATATATATATATATATATATATATATATATATATATATATATATATATATATGTGTGTGTGTGTGTGTGTGTGTGTGTGTGTGTGTGTGTGTGTAATGTGTATATATATATATGGAAATGTGCAAACGAGAACTGTGAGAAGTCGAGAACCAATCTTAGCCCTTAATTAAAATTAAGGGCAAATTGCACGAAAATACAACAAACTATGTCAATATTGTCATTGTATGCAATCAACTTTATTTTCTACCAAAAAATACAAACTACTTACAGATTTGGTTTATTATATGCAAGTTACCTATAACAATAAGTAATTTTCCGGTTACCTTTCCAAATATAAAAGAAAGTTGGTACTTAAAAATACAAACAACTTTCAAATTTTGTTCATTGTTTACAATTAACTTTCAAAATTTGTTCATTGTATACAATCAATGACTGGTAACCTGGTAATCAGGTTACCCATTGTATATAATGAACCAAATATGTAAGTTGTGTGTATTTTTAGGTATAAAATAAAGTTGGTTACATACAATAACAATATTGGTATAGTTTGTTGTATTTTCGCGTATTTTGCCCTAAAATTAATCAATGGTTAAGATTTTTTAGCTGTTTATTAATACTTCATAAATGACTCATTAACAATGCATTAATGAGGGTTATTTTGGAAAAATCAAACCTTGTATCTCGCAGTTATCGTTTGAACTTTTACATATATATATATATATATAGTAAGGATACACATAGAACCCTTCTTAAATATAGATACTAAAGAACCACTTTAGAGGATGACACGTGACATGTTGATTGAAGGGTAATATTGGAAAATTTTAAAAAAATGAAACTCGCGCCTCCAACAAGTTTACTTAAAAAAAACCACCAAACTTTAAATGATCATAACTCGTTCGTTTTTAAGAATTTTAACAAAAAAAAAATATATATCGTTAGATTAAGTTTTTCATCCTTTTTGAAACAAGACCTTGCTTGATATATTTCTGAAACTTTATTTTTTTTTTAAAATGCAAATTTTTCACCTGGGTTTCATTCGAATATGTAAGTCATGCATATGCTTCCATAAATGCAAAATTTGAAACCAATACTGAAAATGCAAACAAGAACTAACGAAAAATGCAGCCCAAAATGCAAAACAAAATTTGCATTTTCATAAAAAAATTTGAAAAATATGGGAAGAGTGGTTTTGATTGAAAGAGGATTAAAAAACTAAAAGATTTGTATAATTTTTTTGTTTAACTTCACAAAACTTAAAAAGTTATTACAATTTAAAGTTTTGGGGGTATTTTTTTATTAAAAACGTGTGTTTGTTGGGGTGGGGATTTTTCATCTTTGCCCTTTTGCATGTTAACTAATGCATGGTAATTACAATTATGTCATCCTTAATCTCATCCATTAATTTTGATCATCTAATGGTTCAGATTGGTTCTTTATGTTCTATGGTTAAGGGGTGGTTCTATGTTGATTCATTTACTATATATATATATATATATATATATATATATATATATATATATATATATACACACACACAAACGCATGTATGTATATGTATGTACGTATGTTTGTATATTGGTCATTAATGGTCATCACTTACCAGGTAAATTTCACAAAAATAACTAAAGTTACGTGCAACAAAAGAAACACTTAAGTACAATATATAGATAAAAAAATAGTAATTACTTTACTAAATATCTCAAGATCAATATTGCATGCATGTACGTACACACATATATTACAAGATAGCCACGAATTATTACTTCTTTAACTTATTACTTTTCATATATGTACCATGATTCTATTAGAGTTTTAATCCTATTTAATTATGTCTGCACCAAATTCTATGCAAATTTAATTAACTTTGTAAGTAATAAACCTTAAAATAGGACAAACTTAATTAGGTACATAAATAAGTCAATTAAGTAAAAGTTACATACAGAATATGTGATTTTCAAATGTTTGTTAAAGTAGAATAGATACAATAACAAATTATGGTTTCTAATACATTTTGATCTCCAAAATAATTACCATAATTAGCGATAGCTTCCATATTTAACAGTAAAACACATACACACACCTTAAAACTACTTTTAAATCTACATTTTTAATTTGTCCATATATAGTGTAGCACTTAAATCACCTTGACTAGTTTCACAACTCTAGACATGCAATCTTGTACGTGCACTTAAAAAGTAGAGTATATATGATCAAATTAAACAAAAGAAAATCATATATAAATGAACATGATCCATCAATGGTGTTTTGGATCAGGTCCTCCAGGGCTCACACGCTTTGGCGTATATCCGCTTCCATCAGACTCGCCTAACCCCTCCATCTTCCGATGGAACATGGCTGTGAATGGTGCAGTCAAGCTCTTCCTATGTTCAAACGACTTGGTCAATAGTCGTGCATTATTCGTGTGAGAAAACACAAGTAAGATTGAAACACAGAACCAGATTAGCTGCCATGATCTACTACCCATTTCTCGATATATTTGCCAAGTGATCTTAGCTTCGACCTATTTATAGCCATTTTCGTCATAAGCAAAGTAGAAAAAAGGGTAGATAAGTGACGTAAAAATGTGGTTGAATATATAACAACGTTGGACCAATAGAATGTTGAAGTAGACCAGAAAAATGTAATGGAATCCTAGAGAATATGGATGTGAATAATTTGAATGAAAGTCGTCCAATGATAGGTAAAGTATGCATAACACAAGTGAAGGTCTACTCAGCTAGCTGCTTCTCCACTTTAACATCATATTAGAGAATGTTTAAGTAATTTCAAAGTTCATGCCTTCATGGTATTAATTAGTATGGCTTTCGGGCTTTCTACTCGTTCAAAGAATCGAAGGGTCAAGTGAGGCCACCCACTTCAGTTCTTTTGATTCCTATATTCTTTTAAGTTATTTAATCAGCCGTATGATATATGTATGTATATCTATATCTATCTATCTATATCTATATTTATATATATATATATATATATATATATATATATATATATATATATATATTCTTAATTTCCAGTTGTTATCATGTGGTTATATTCGATGGAAGATCGATGATGATTCACTACTAGAAAAGTTGCCAATACCAACGGATTTTTACCAACAAGCATTATTCCGTTGGTAATTTAGTGTATTTCCAACGACATTACCAACGGAAAACACTTAAATCGGACTTTACATTTTACCAACGGGTATCCGTTGGTAATGTTGTTGCTAATTTTCACAATTATTGGAGGGAAATTTCCCACACTTATTTACCAACGGGATTATTTCATTTATCCGTTGGTAATTACCTTAAATCTGGAGGGAACTTTCCCGCTCTAAATTACCAACGGGTTTTGTCAATTTTGCCGTTTGGTAAATTGCTAAAAAAGATTACCAACAATTTAGTCTTGTTGGTAATGTGTAAATCCCCGTTGGTAATTAAAAAAGATTACCAACAATTTAGTCTTGTTGGTAATGTGTAAATCCCCGTTGGTAATTGTTGGTTTACAAAATCTTTTTATATATATCTATCTCTCCATTCGTATAGTATACATATGTATATAACGTAAGATTATAAAGAGAACACTTTTCTCATGGAGAACATTAGCAAGATTGAGAAAATTTTACAAAATTGCTCTCATTTTTAATTCACAACAACTTAATAACCATAAATCTTTAATTAACTATATTAAGAAACGAGTACAATGTAATACCCAAAACTTAAAATGTAAATAAATAATAAGATGTAACTTGAGTTGTGAATATAATTATTATTTAAATTCAAGAGTTGTGGATTTTTAGTTAGTTATTCGATTGGTAATACTGCAAATGAATCAAAGGTAAAGAAAGCACTTGTAGATTTTTGGTTAGATGTTCATATAATACTGCACATGTGAGTTATTTGTCAAATTTGTAGGTGTTTTTTTTGTTTTTTTGCTATAGATAAAATATCAAAAGCAGGTTTGAGGTAACTGTATTCTACAATCTCTGGTTTAAAAGTTAGAAAGGGTATGCTTATGAATATGCTATCATGTAGTTCTTTGTTGATTATTCATAAACTGTGTGTGCAACGTGTATATAGTTTAAGTTATTACAATAACGAGTTTATAATTCTTGAACTACATTTTAAAAGAATGACATAAACCCTCAGTGTTAGTTTATAAGTTTTACTTATTAGTCAAACTACAACCTTAATTGGTACAAGCTAGCTTTGTTGATTATTCATAAACTGTTCGCATTTTATTTTTTGTTCATTCTAGGCTCTGTGTCCTACTTATAAGATTGAAGTCTGATTGTGAAGATAATATCTTATGCATGTATACCTCTTTTTTGGGCAATTTCATTTGTGTTGTTTATGCACTCTTGCTTTGGTCATTTGGTCTTTTTGGTCTTGCATTAAAACTCATTCTGTATATTATTGCTACTCAAAGACACATCTTAAAGCCATTGATAGATATGCTTAAAGCCATTGACGTAAAAGAGTGCTAGGATAAGAAGATAGATATGCTTTGGTCATTTGTGTTGTTTAATACATCTTTTACAATAGATGGTCTTTTATGGATTAATTTAGCGGAATTAGGTTCTACTTTAGATTATGAGATCATTAATCTTAAATGCACATCAAGTTTCTATTTCCACACTTAGTTTTTAGTTTAAATTTCTAGTATTTTATGAATCTATTGCTTGCTTGAATGATCGCCATTTTAGGTTCAAAGAGTCCATAACATGATTAGTCGCTCTTTACTGGAGTGAAATTGTAAAATCCTGTGCAAATTTCAAGTAAAACTGTTCTTATATATTGCGTATTCATCGTTTCTTAATCTTTTGTGCAGACCAGTAAACTATAAATGTTGGGATCTGTTGCATTCACGAATTGGAATTGGGTTCACTTGCTGCTGGAGTTACAATATGAACAACTGACCTTGCTCAATATACACTTGAAGAAGAAAGATCACATATGTAGGTTTATAATCATTGAAAACCAAAATAACATCACGTGTTAAATTTTGTTTAGAAAATGGCAGTAGTACCAGAAGTGCTATTTGAGTTAATGGAGACTATTATTTCAATTGTTAGAATTGATTCGAAACATGTTTGATGTATACATTTTATTTATATGTTTAATTATTTAAAAGTTTAATTAACTGTATAATTATTTTATATTCAGACTCTATTGAAATCTTTTTTGAACTCGAGTTTATAACCGTGGTTGAAAGGTTTTTAGCCCCGGTATTATAAACGGGATATAAATTTTACCAATAGGTTTTTAATCACCAACGGATTTTTTGTTGGTAAATCACAAGAAGCTATAAGGTTTTGCCACTTAAATTACCAACAGATATATTATGTCTACCAACGGCATTTCCGTGTCTACCAACGGCATTTCCGTTGGTAAATTACCAACGGCTATATGGTTTTTGGCCATCAAAATTACCAATGGCAAACTTTAAATCACCAACGGCTTTCCGTTGGTAAAATACCAACGGAGTCGTAGGTAAAAAAAATTACCCACGGGCCTTTTACCGACAGACAAGATCCGTTGGTAAGCCGTATTACCAACGAAATAAGCCTTTTTACCAACAGATTTCGCCCGTTGGTATTGACAGTTTTTCTAGTAGTGATTGAATGAGCTTGTTGAAATTAATACATTACTAAAACATGAATATACGATCGATCGAGTCTCTTATAGAATGGATACATATGTTACGGTAGGTTTGGTTGCTATACTATATATATATTGTGACGTGAACACGCGGATGGTTCAAACGAAAGAACTACGAGAACCAATCTTAGTCTTGATTAATATTGATCAATGGCTAAGATTTTTTACAACTCATCAATGCTTCATTAATGACTCATTAATGAGGAGTATTTCGGGAAAATCAAGCCTCGCAAATTAATGACGCAATTCACAGTTGGGTAAATATATAAATTACCAAAACACCTCTATCAATTCACCATTTTAGAGTATCTCAAATTCTCAAATGATATCAGAGCTACATCTGATTCACTAATTAGAATAAAAAAGATCCACGAATTTTCTATTGAAGAATTCGAAGTCTCAAACAAATCATTGAACAAAATATGTTCTGAAAATGCTGATTACTAAAATTCCGAGTGATGAAGACATCAATTCCATTCATCATCCTCTCTTATTTCATCAAAACGATCACCAATGCCTGATCTTGATCTCGAAGAAACTGATTGGGTCTGAAAAATATAGCTTATGGAATAGATGAATTATGATAGCCCTCAACGCAAAGAACAAACTCAAGATCGTCAATGGAGAATACAAGAAACCAGACCCAAGTTCGAATCTCAAAAATTATTGGGAGAGAGCAAACGACATGCTGATTCCTTGGATACTAAACGCTGTCTCAAATTCGATAGGTAATAATCTCAGCTTCATAAATTTCGCCTCTGAACTATGGAAGGAACTTCATAAACATTACTTCAAATTAGATGGACATAAGATCTACCAAGTAACCAATGAAATGTACAACTACATCAAGGAAGTGGAAGCATCGAAACATATTATCATAAACTGAAGGGGCTTTGGGATGGACTTGATGCCCTAGAAGCCCAATATGCTTGCACATGCAAATGTAACCGTGAAAATGGGAAGACAAATAGTGAAAGGGATCAAAGAAAAAGATTAATACAATTTCTAATGGGGCTTGATGAGAGCTATACAAACCTTAGATGTCAAATTTTTCTCACTCAACCATTACCTATGGTCTCCAAGGCATACAACATGTTAAGGCAGGAGGTGAGGCAAAGAGAAATCCAAAAGTTATCTCCTGCAATTCCTATTACACTAAATACCACTTCAAATAATTACAAAAGGACAAATGGTTATCAAAAGAGTGGTGAAAATACCCAACCAGAGAGGAAATCAACTTTCAAAAAAGGTATAATATGTAACTATTGTAATCGTGAAGGACACATGAAAAATGAATGTTGTAAATTTTGGTTGAACTGTTACTGTCTGGGGGCGTAACACGGACGTGTTTAAAGGAACGCGGGTCGTGTATGGCTATATAAACACACCCTATGTAAGGGCAATACGGGTCATGTAATCCAGACCTATACTGTCGTGTACCACCCTACACGCGTCGTGTAAGGTTAGGGTTGAACATGTGTAGAAAGGCTATTTTGGTGGTCGTGTAAGGCTACACGACCGTGTAGCAGGCCGTGTAAAATTAACCAAAGGTCAACATTTAATGTGTATTTCATTCTCACATGTAGGTGTTAGGTAAGGATTCAGTCCTGTGATTTCAACAGTTCATAAAAGACTGTAATTAGCATATAATGACAAGCAGATGAGTCATACGCCCATTTAACTTATCTATAAAACGTGCAAATGTTTGATTATGTGTATAATAGCCTGGGTGGCTCTATACGTGAATAGCTTGAGTGGTAATAACTATTATTAGCATGGGTAGCATTATCTATAACCAGCCTGTGTGACACTATTTGTACTAATAGCCTAGGCGACACTAATTGTAATAACGTGGGTGGTACTACTTGTAAATAGTTTGGGTGGAAACTTGTGACCTGTGTGGCATATATCTGGTCGTTTGTTTTATCTTGTACATTTACTGTATAAGTGATGATGTATGTATGTACTCACTAAGCTTTATGATAGGATTTGTGTGCATAACCGTCGAACCCTGATGACACGTCTAATCTCATAAGAAACTCAAGGGTCATACCTGTGAGAGCATGTAATTTAAGAAGTTATAATCACAATTTGGGAGATATATTTTATGACAGCTAGTCATAAAACAGAACAGAGAGTTGTTTGATTAATTAACAAGATAATATATATTTACTAGTTAATAAATATATATTATTAATTATTAATGTATTTAAAATTAATATTTTGTATATTATCTTAAATAAAGGTTATTGCTAATTAAATTATTAAAAGTGCAATATATATATATATATATATACATATATATATATACATATATATATATATATAATATAGATAATATATTTTTTGTATTTAATAATTATTAGTAAAAAGGTAATTAATCAAGGTTTCCTATTTGAAGATAACAAGAAAGTTATCTATAAATAGGGGATTAAGGGACTTGATTAGGGTTAACATTAACATACAAGGAAAATCAACTCTCTTCCCCTCTCTCCCCTAGTTCGGCCGTCGACTACCCAAGCACAAAGGGGGGTGTCGATTTTGGTGTTCTACAACATCAAGGAGTCAAGAACTAAGCATTGTTATTCAATTCTTCTAGCGGATTCTTGTGGTGCCTATTATGGGTGGACAATCTTGAGCAACCCAAAGGTATAATGTTCATCTCCCTCATGTTCTTGATGATGTGTGGAAATCAATGGTGATATATATATATATATATATATATATATATATATATATATATATATATATATATCGAATATGATGCATGTATGGATGGTTAGATGATAATCTTGATTAATATGTTTAATACATGTTTTGGTTAATTTAGAATATCATGTAAGTGCGTTTTTCGATTATATGTATACACACATGTATCGCTCTTTATATACACATGCCATACACATTTGTGATATAACTAAGATCTTGATCCTTTTAGAGTTTTAAGGATTTAAGTTATTGTTTTAGTTCCGCTTTATAAATGATAAATGTTTTTACTGTAATTCTGAGTTGGTTCAAACCAGTTAGATTAAGAAATTCATAAAGGAATAACACGTTCATGTTAATCCTGGTTTATTAAAAAACAGTTGGTTTTTGGATAAGATTTGTAGTTTTAAACCTTTGATCAGAAAGGTTAAACCAGTTAGGTTTAACCGGTTAAAAGATTAAAACTATGAACAATTTGTTGACTCATATATATACTTGTTTATATATTCGAAATATGGGGATTGATATATATATATATATATATAAGATTTGTAGTTTTAAACCTTTGATCAGAAAGGTTAAACCAGTTAGGTTTAACCGGTTAAAAGATTAAAACTATGAACAGTTTGTTGACTCATATATATACTTGTTTATATATTCGAAATATGGGGATTGATATATATATATATATATATATATATATATATATATATATATATATATATATATATATATATATATATATATATATATATATATCATGTTAATCTCAGATTTATTGTTTAATATTGTATGTTTATAGTTTTCCAGTTTTTTATCAGAAAAGTTAAGCCAGTTTGGTTTAACCGGTTAAAAAGGATAAAAACTATAAAAGGTTTATATCATGAATATTAACTAGTAAAGTTAATATGGATAATCTTGAAGGTTTGAACGTGTTTAAGGTTTGAACGTGCATTAAACACTTCAAATAATAGTTATTATTTCTAAGAACGTGTTTAAGGATAAAATATTTATGAGTATGATTATAATGGTATGGTAATCAGGAACACTCATAAGTATTAAATAAGAATGGTACAAGTGTGTTATACTTGTAGTAATACAAAGTTTCGAGAAACCAATTTCCGTAATTGGAAATAGTGGATATATGGAAAATCCAAGTCTAAGGTTTCGTCAACTTTAAGATTTTTATTCGAAATCTATTTTTTTGGATTTATACTTAAAATTAGTACTTTGACTTTTGTGTCAAATTTGACCAAGTCAATAAGGGATTTTGAGTAATGTTATATTTTCATAATAGTCAGTGGGAACAATTGACATACGCTAAGGAGTTTTATCGGTTTTTGATATATATATATATATATATATATATATATAATATATATATATATATATATATATATATATATATATATATATATATATCGAATATGATGCATGTATGGATGATTAGATGATAATCTTGATTAATATGTTTAATACATGTTTTGGATAATTTAGAATATCATGTAAGTGTGTTTTTCGATTATATGTATACACACACACATGTATCGATTTTTATATACACATGCCACACATTTGTGATATAACTAAGATCTTAATCCTTTTAGGGTTTTAAGGATTAAAGTTATTGTTTTAGTTCCGCTTTATAAATGATAACTGTTTTTACTGCAATTCTAAGTTAGTTCAAACCAGTTAGGTTATGAATCAACAAAACTCTAGTTTGGTTGAATTGCCCTATCTAAAACCCAACACTTTATACCTTACAAGTTGATGATTATCCTTACAGGTACTCTTGGTTCCTCTAGAAAGGATAATGGCAAAGCACCAGCTTAAGTGGACAGTATAACGTTTCCGTAAACTTTATTTTGAAAAAAATGTGTTTTCCATATATGTATTTTGTTTTCAACATCAGTATATAGATGTTAGATTTAAATGTCACGATCTTTTGTATATTTTGAAATGATTATGGAAAACAAGTTATAACTAGGACAAATAACCGGGAAAGGTAACATACATATCGAAAATTGCAAATAAAGGTAACGTGCAATTTTTTGTGCTGAGAAAGGATTATAAATTTTAATTTGTAATAAAAAAATGATTGTAATTTTCAATTTTGCATAAAGGAGATAATACATTACATTTCGATTTGTAATTAAAAAGAGTATCATAACATGCTAACAATTGGTTAAAATTTCCTTTTTTGTTAAAATTAAAATTTATGATCTTTTTTTTTTTGCCACAAAAATTGGGCGTTACCTTTATTGGTAAATTTCGATATTTGGATTACCTTTATCGACAATTTATCCTTATAACTGATACAAATATAAAATAATAAATTTGGATTGTTACACCATAATGTATACACTTACCACTCCCCATTAGCCCATCACACCCTGCCTTACCAAAAATTTGTACTTGCATACTACGAACTAACAAATCAAAAAATAAATACAAAAAGAAAAGAAAAATTGATGCAAGCTCACCTTTCGCATCACTACGCTACTTCTTCTTGCCCTATACATGCCACCCCAAGCCACCACCACGCAATGTTGGTGTGGTTGATCTCTTGACCACTGTATGGCCTATCATCAATCACGAGGGAGATGTCTCCACTCCCTTTGCTCTTTCTAACTAAACTAGTCTAATAGGGAAATATGTGATTTGGAGATTTGGCAATCAGAAAGTATTTTCCCCCAACAAGAAGTTTTTCAATTCCTTAGGAGGTGTTTGGTTCATTCTTTGATTTCGGGAGGATTGAGATTCATGTGTGGGATTTGCATTTCATGGGAATTCATTTCAAGGGATTTAAAATCCCATACCTCTACTTGGTTCATAGCTTAACCTATCAACACCACCACCAATCTCCCACCATCCAACACACCTTTGTCACCGGCGATTAGGGTTTCAGCCGGCGAAGGAGACGGCGATGGCGACGGGTTGCGAAGGGGGGCGACTAGGGTTTGCGAAGGGGCGACGGCTAGGGTTTGCAAAAGCGACGGCTAGGGTTTGCGAAGGGGCGACGGCTAAGCTCGACGAAGACGACGAAGCTCGACGACGGAACTAGGTTTTCTAAACAATGGAACAATGGTTTCTGAAGCTCAACGACGGAACTAGGGTTTCAACGAAGGGGCGACGGAACTAGGGTTTCTGAAACGAAGCTCGACGACGAAGCAGGGGTCGACGAAATAGGGTTTCAGACGACGAAGGCAAAGCTCGACGAAGACGAAGGCGGAGCTCGACGACGAAGACGAAGGCGGAACTAGGGTTTTAGATGAGGGGATGATAGAGTAGGGGTCGCCGGAGGGGATGACGGAGAAGGGGTCGCCGGAACTAGGGTTTCAGACGAAGGGGATGACTGAGAAGGGGTCGACGGAATTTTAGCTGGACGGGCACCGGAGAAAATACCTCATATGAGGGATTTCAAATTAGTAAGGGAGTGGAGGGATTGGTAAATCATTCAAATGAGGGATTTTAAGGATTGACGGGAATGTGAATCCCTCTCCACATTTGCATACCAAACATGTTATTTGGGAGGATTTAAAATCACATTCATATAAAATCCTCCCAAATACCTCCAACAAAACACCCCCTTAAGTATCATTCAAAACCCCTATTTATTTTTCGTTAATAATGATTTAATTATTAAAGTTTTATCTATTTTTCGGTTTAACCCTTAAAGATTTTTTTTAAATGGAATAACCATAAAGTTTATTTTGGTTTTCATTTAAACTTTTGAATTTATCTTTTTTATGATAAAACTCTTTTGTTTACCTTTAACTTAACTTTTGAGTTTATCATTTTTACGATTAAACTCTTTGTTTACCTTTAAGTTGATTAGTAGGTAAAATGGAATAACCATAAAGTTTGGTTTGATTTTCATTTAAAATTTAAAATTTATCTTTTTTACTATTAAACTCTTTTGACAACTTAACTTTTGAGTTTATCTTTTTACCATTAAACTCTTTGTTTACCTTTAACTTGTTTAGTGGTAAAATGCGTATTTTTTTTTTACTTTTTTTTAGTTCGTCTTCTACATTCAAACACAAATCCAGTTATAATCAATCATCATCACCAAAACCTAATCAACTAATGAAATGAAAAAATAAACATCATGATCCGGATCATATTCAACACTAAATCTGGAAATGAAGCACAAATTTGTATAAAACAACTTAGATTAAATTTAGAAATGATGAATATGATGATCAAAGATAAAGAAACCCAAATAAGGCGTGGAAGATGAAATCGATTAACACAGTCGGTCCATAAACAAATCTGAAAAACACACACCCAAGAGCGTACATGATCAATTACACACCTCGAACACACAAATATGAAAATCAATGATAGAAATCGGTTTGGAGCAAGAACAAACACAAAAATCATTGAAGATGGATGGATAACACACTTGGAACAATTTTGGAGCAAGAATGTAGAAATTATACACACACACCTACATATCCATGAAGATGAAGATGAACAACCCATTTGTTTTCTAACATCGATGAAGACGAAGATGACAAAGATCTTATTCGTTTTCATCTTCTAGAGAGGTGGCCATCGCGGCGGCGTTAGGCGGTGGCGATAGAGGCGACATTAGGCGGTTGCGCTGGTGGTTGTGGAGTCTGAGAGAGGTAGAGGTGTTGTACGATGGTTCGATGTTCATCTTCTGGTGAGAGAGAGAGAGTTCGGAGAGAGATAGTTGTACGAAAGGTTGTGGCGGTGGGTAGTAGCGGCGGCAGTGGCGGTTGCGCTGGGTTGTGAAGAGAAAATGAAGGGGGAGTGGGGATTAGAGTTTGAGCCTTAGAAGAAGGGAAGAGGGTTATAGTGGGGGTGTATGGATGAGAGTTGGAATGTATTTGGGATAGTTAACCTGATTATCTAGAGATTAAGGGTTGTTTGGTTAGTTTTGTCCTAGTATAATAGGTAAAAATGATTAAAGTAGAAGGTAAACAAAACTTTGTGGTTAAATGATTAAAAAAAACTTTAATGGTTAAACCGAAAAGTAAGTATAACTGTAAATATTAAACCATAGTTGACCTTTTTGTAAAAAAAACTTGGGCCAATTTATATAAGAGGATGATATAAAGCAAGAGAATAGGATAAATGTTTCTAGTAGCACAATATTAAGTGTTTCCACACGCATATACAATTAAAATGAAGGGTATGATAGTCAATTTATCATTATTTATTTAAGTGTTTGTGAGTATAAAAAAAATCTAAGATAGATAGTTATAGTTGAACACTATAATTTTCCAATAAAGTAATAGGTTTATCTTTTCAAATCAGAAGTTGTGATTTCTATATTTCCTTTTTTCTAACTGTACTTGCACTTGCATTTTGCCTTTTGCCTTGGTAGCTTGAAGCTGCCTCTTTTAAAATGTGAATACCAGTAGCTACATTTTGACTCTCTATTACTCTACACAAGACATAATAAACATACTTATACTCTACAATATATATACAGATCCAAAAAATTACAAAGGCTATATAATGTCTATTTATTAATATTCTATAAGCAAGTTAGAATAAACGTTTTCACATTCGACATACCCGGCTCGCCTATATTCCCGCACATCCTATTGTACATCATAGTCATACATCTAAACATTCCAAAATTTAAATCTAACATCCTTCACTAATCTTTGATTTAGTTCAACTAAAACACCAGATACCATGAGATCAAGAAAATTTTCTTGACATAAACCCATTTGGCTTTGCCAATTTTAACTTTCTTGATTCCCAACACATGAAAAAAATTAAGAAAACAAAATGCGATCTAACGACAAATACTCATACACGTTAAAAAACATTTAACCAAAGTATAACAAAACACCAACACCATACCAACATACCACCATATGCAACATTAACTGCTTTACTTGTAAGATCTGCAGTTGATGCCCCTCCTCCTCCTCCTATTGTTGTTCCTTGTGTATTCTTCCCTTGCAAACTGCAATTTCAATCCCAATTTCAATTAACCCCTTGCTTTGTCGCTTTTTTTAGAGTAAATTATTATGAATTTCAGCATAAAAAACAGATAACTAGAGTTAAGGATAGCTAGATGGTTATATATTTATCATGTTTATTTTAAACCTAAATAACACAAAAGATTCATAATCTTGAATGATTGTGCAGTGTAGTTCGATTGGTGGTCTGTTTTAGTAATTACAGTATAATTTGGTCGCTTACTTGCTAATACAATATATTACCAGAATAGCCGTTTTCAAAAAGTGAAGTAGCCTAGGACCTTATTAAGCATAGTACAGAGTCATTTTTCATCGAATGTGGCACATTACTCAACATTACTGAGTTTGGCTATTTTCTGATAAGATATCTAGCATTATGATCATCTCTTTCTACCAGAAATACCGGATTTCGGCGTCCATCAAATCACAGAACCAGTTCATTGTGAAAATCTATAATTACAATGTGGAGACATGATGACGTATAATAACCAAAATTGATCATGTTGGTTCATAAATAAGATGGTTATCTACTACAATGGCTGTTTTTGGGAATTCCTATCTGCTACAGATTTTTTATTTTTTATTTTCTAATCAGATTCCTATGGTATATCGATTTGATTGGTTGATATGATGATTGGAAATGGTAACTGCAATTAATAACAGGATACATACCTGGATGGGAATTTGCAACTGCTATGACCTGAAAAATCAAATTCAATTCGATTAAATTCAAGCGCATTATGATAGATTTCTTGAATCATATTTGGGGGAAAATCTTACTAGGGTCGAGTGAAGTTAGAGCGGCTGTATTGGCGAAATTGCAGGTGTCTTCCGTCATTCCGTTCTTGGTACAGTAGTCATTGAACGCATACGACGCTGTTTTCCGGATGTCTGCCGGATCATGGCAGGGGCCGCCTTGCTGGATGGGAGTACAATCGGCGCCGCCGGTTCCACAGGCCCAATCGATGGCGGATTGAAGGGAAGAGTCGTCGGCGTTGTTCTTGGCGACACACCAGAGGTTGATTGAGACGCCGTCGGGTGGTTGTTGTTGCTGGCGGAGAGCGAGTGAGGAGGCGGCGGCGGCGGAGCAGAGAAGTATTGCGGAGGCGAGGAGGAAGAGGATGAGGCGGAGGAGTGGAGAGAGTCGTAAAGGCATGGTTGAAGAAGGGAAGATTTGCAGACTGTAGAGTGTGTAGAAAAAACTAGAAAGCTTGGTTAATGGCAATGGAGACGAAAGAGTGATTTTTGTTTGTTTTCTTTTTTTGTTCTTTTTCATTTTGAAAAAAAAAAGAAATAGGGAATATGACCGTTGAAGTTGGATCTTGGGGGGTAAATTTAACAGTTTCTTGGTTTTTACGGTTACAAGATGCAAAGATGATCTGTACACAATAGATATACACAATAATTAATTGTTGTTTGAACTATTATAATCTTGTATTTGTGGATAAGAATAAAATGTGGACAAGCCTCGTTTATATTCGTCAGAGTGTGATTACAATCTTCTATTATTATCTTGACCCCCACGAAAAAAGAATTCATAATTTTTGACCAAATGATACGGTCGCCAGTACGAAATGATAACAAGATGATCAAAGAACAAGTAACAACATCTTAAACATCACGTAAACGTAACATGCTTAATTTACAAGCACAAATCACATGAACTTAGCACCTCTAATTATGCAACTACTTCCATAGAAAGCACTCATGATTTATGAAAAACATTAAAACATATCAAACTTACCAAACTATGGCCATCATTCTGTTAAAAAAATCTTGGTTCGTCCTTTTGGTTCACATTCTACTATGTTGTAAGCTCCATCAAACCACGTCTCATGAACCCGAACCACTTGGCTATGACTCAGACCATATGTTACAAAGGTATGGCAAATGGCTGAAAAAACACGAGAGAAGAGACAAAGGTAGACATGAAAGGGAAGCAAGATACCGTATTTACCAATCGAATGTCCAATATATCGATTATATCAATTCACAAAATCTTTCTTACAAGCTCATTGACAACAAGTATGCTGACATGACAAATGAGGAATTCCAGGCTACTTACTTGGGTTATAAAGGTCTTGGATATTCAGGTTCAGCTGACCCCGAGCCCATCAACAACACACAAGATTTGCCAACTGCTGTAGATTGGCGAAAGAAAGGCGTTGTGACCCAAGTCAAAGATCAAGGCAGTTGTGGTACAATATATGTTTAAGTTTAATGCTTCTTGCATAACCATCAATACTAGAAGAGCAAGAACAGGCGGTTCAAACGGGTTCATGTTTATGGGTCGGGTTGACCCATAAACGCTTCTTTGGTTTCTATTATTGCCTTTTATAAACATGAATATGTTGAATATGATTACAAAGTATTGTATCATAATGATATTGAAAGATATAGCAAATGCAGGAGCTTGCTGGGCATTCTCTGCAGTAGCAGCAATTGAAGGGATTAACAAAATTAAAGGAGGCAATCTAACAACACTATCAGAACAAATGCTGGTTGATTGTGATATCAACAATGGTGACACAGGATGCCATGGAGGTATGATGGAGCAAGCTTACGAGTTTATCATAAAGAACGGTGGAATCACCACAGAAAACGATTACCCTTATGTAGCCAAAGACGACGAATGCAATAAATCAGAAGCCAACAAAAGTGTAGTCAAAATAAAAGGATATAAAAAAGTACCTCCAAAAGATGAGAAGAGTCTGCAAGCTGCAGTCGCCAAGCAACCAATATCGGTTGCTATTGCTTCTAGCTTTCCTTTTCAGCTATACTCGGGTGGCATTTTCTCGGGTCCTTGTGGGACCCATTTGAGCCATGGGGTGACAGTGGTTGGTTATGGGGAAGAAGATGGAAGGAAGTACTGGATTGTAAAGAATACATGGGGTAGAGACTGGGGTGAAGATGGTTATGTGAGAATCGAGCGTGGAATTAAAGACGAAAGAGGTATGTGTGCCATAGCGACGGACTGTACTTACCCCGTATTGTCTTAGTGTCTTTGCTGTAGAAACAACTGCTTCTGTGCTTTATTATTATGTGTAAAGTAATAAACATATAGCATGAAACGATGGTGTATTTTATGATATATGCAACTCGAGGACGAGAACAAGGCCGCCTTAGAGGAACATCTATGGACTTTCACATGTTGACGAAAGAAAAAGAAGTTTGCGATTGCATAAAACAGCATTATGCCATCGACGATTTCAATGGCAATTTGGACCAATATAGTTCTGTGCACTCATGAAAAACCTTCTGCGCAAATTGCATCTACTCATTAACTACGTTTATTTTACCATCACATTACATTAACCTAATTAGTTAGCTGATAAATGAGCCCCTATCATTAATGCATATCGGACGAGGAATTAGATAACCGAAACTAGGGGTGATCTTGGTACTAGAAACCGACCTAACAGGTACCGGTACTGAAAATACCAAAACCGAATTTCTTAAATTTTTGGTACCGTATACCGGCTTACATTAGATTTTAGAATCATGTTCTTCCTCGCAGTTCTGACAGTAATGGTTCGGGAAATTTCAATTCAATACACTCACCTTTACAAGAATCCGACTGAACTAGCACCGATACCCCGAAAACATCGAAACTGAATTTCTTAAATTCTTGGTATTGAATACGAAACCGAAGTACAAGAACCGGAACCATTCCCCGTTCGGGCAATTGGGTCGATACCTTTGTTATCAATTAGGTCCTATTTGTTTGGTAAGTCCTAATATGAGACGACATGAAAACATAATATCTACACTTCTTTATTCCATCATAGATAGATGTCCATGTAAAGTCAAATATTTATTTTATTGTTATTTTTTATTTTTTACTTTTTGATACAATACATTTATTTAAGAACGATGCCGTGCCGCCGCAAAAACACCAACTCGTTTCACGGCTTTTGTTTTGTCTTCATCCTTAAAATATTACGGTGGTCAATGTCATATAAATATACATATAACACGTTTCCAAACCCTTTGGTTTGGCCCTAAATTTGTCATCAAAATCTTGCAATTTGTAGATACACCGTGCCATCAACAACATAAACTGACCATATATAAACATTTTAGATACAAAAATAATAACCATCCTAACATTAACCTTCTTGAACTCTTAATCGTGCTCATCATGGGTGGCTCGCATCATGATAGTGTAAACCCGCTCTTAGTCGGGGTTCTCGGGGTCATTTCAGGGGCAATAGTAGTTGCCTTTCTTCACTGCATAGTTGTTAACTGCCTTCGTACTGGTGTGGAATCCATAGCCGAGCCACATAGACCACCAAATGTGTTTCCCCGTCCCAGAATCAGGGTTGACCGAGTCTCCAACCCCAGTTTATCGTTCCCAAGTACTAGTGGGTCGAGCTCAAGTGGTTCTTCAGGCTTGTTGACGGTTCAAAAGTACACGAAAGAGTTTAAAGAAGGGACTTGTGCGGTTTGTTTGAGTGAATTTGAAGAAAATGATGAGGTCAAGATAATGCCAGAATGTGCACATATTTTTCATGTTTCGTGTATTGATATGTGGCTTTTTTCACATGATAATTGCCCTCTTTGTCGGGCTAACGCTACTCCTCGGGCACATGACATTCTTTTATCAATCTTGACTTCCAGGACAGTCGACTCAGCATCCTAAAGTTTAAGTTAAATTTGCTTCAGTGACGGCTATGTCAAAGAACTTATAGATCCCAGATCTGAATATCATAGTTTTGTATTACTAAAATGTTTTTTGATCGATAATTAATACGTGAAGAACTTCAAGGAAGCAGTCTCTCTACTTTCAAAATTTTGAAGGTCAAACGCAATAACTCCATTAAAATTTTTAATGGTGTTTAAAAAAATACATGATTATCGAATCTGTGATTTAATATTAAAAGTAGAAACTATTTTTCCTATGACAATTGTTTCCCTATGCACATATTCAATAAAAGAGAGCTCCCAGCCTGTTTCTACACTATCTAACTAATTCTACATATACAAAATGATTTTTACTTATCATTTTTGCTAGACTAATATAATCGGAAAATGAGATAATACCAAGAAAAGTGTAGTGATGGCGGGCATTCCTTGGTCATCAACGAGAATTTCTCCTCTTTGATTTGGCTCGCCGGCGACGTTGACAAAGAAATACTACAAAAGCGATAAGCATCACCTGTAAAATTATCACAACCTTCATACCTGCATCCACTTACATAATGTCATTACTAGAAATGAAATCTCTGGCATTTGACTTTTTAAAGTCATATGAAAACCTAGTTCAGCTGCAATACAAATATATATAGCATAACAAGAGAGAAAACCTAAATAAGGAGGAATGACTAGACTACCCCTAACGTTAAGTGCTCAGCTGAGAACTCAGCTTAGGCCCAACTCAGCTGGTCTATCAGCTCAACGCTTAAGACTATCTCAGCTGAGAACATAAAGATCAGCATATAAAAGCTCAGCTCAAAAACATATAGCTTAATAGTGTCAAGTGTTTGGCTACTAATCAAGATCAAAAGATCTTAAAAAGCACGAAATAGATAAACCTTTTGGATAAAAATCAAGATACAAAGTAAATTAGGATTGAAACTTACCATCCCGAAATGGGAAGATTTGTATTTATTTGGGATGGAGTGACTATGATGTTTAATTGTCATGTATAATGATGTCAATTTTCAATATCAATTGTTCACGTATAAAGCTCAAAATTTGTAATAAAGGAAGAATAGTGAATCCTTTGTTACCTTGGAGTTTGTGGATCATGTCCTCCCCTTTAAGGCTAACCTTTTTCTCTTTGGTTCCACCAGAACCAAACTTAGTGATTCTAGAACCGTAAATTAGTCTATTGTATTCCGTATGCCCACCCATGACACATGTGTTAGGACAGACGATGCCGCCATCATACTCATCACTCCCATCACAGCAGTCTGGTGAATAAAGGGTATTAACAATTCAATTCAACAATATATAGTTCAATTAATAGCAAAGTTATTGATACTAGTTAAAGAAAATAGTTGCTAGTGAAATCAGCGTTGATAATTGCCAAATTGGAATTTCTATAACATTGTAATTTATCAAATGAACTTATAGGTTTCTAATATACAAGCAATATTATGTGCAACAAGAACGACCTGCAAATGTTTAATAGCATGGCTTGTTCTGTAAAAGGGTTATGGACTTATAGCAAAGTAAAGATTTGCATAATGAAATTAATGAAGCATACCACAGATTTGGTCATTCACGCGAGAAGAGAATAAAAACCGAGGTGAACTTCCTGCATTCCTGCAATAGAACTTAGCCGTAGGGCAAGCTGAGGTTCCTGCAGATCATAAGAATAAGTGACATGATGCATAGATTTTTTTAGCCTACAGCTCCACAATTGTTACAAATCACATCACCATTTGACATAGCAACTTAAGAGCTTCAGACCACCTTAATATTGGTGAATTAGCATTTAGCAACTTCAATAAGCAGATTATTTCACAATCATATAATCAAGTATTCAAGTAAGCAGTTTGGTTAAGCAATCCGAAAGGCAATAAGCACAAAGGCTGTTTCAATACTCAACTATAAACACCGCCTTATTTTATGTCAAATCTGATACAACCCAAATGAAATGTTGTGCTTGGGGGCATGTTGTGAAGCCTAATTACCAATGTATGATATTCAAATGCGAATCAAATTGAGTTGAAAGTAACTTGATTAACTACTGAAGTGGAACACTATATATCGTTTTCTCTGAGACGAAGAGATAAATTAGGGTTCGAACATTACCTGGTTCATCAGTACCATCAACGCAGTCACAAAATTCGTCGTTAATACGATCTTTAGTGAAAGAATTCGATCCATCTTTGCACTTGATCACCTCCGAAGCGAAGTATTTCTCATCTGCCAAACAAAAGGATCAATTTAATCTTAAAATCAGCGGCGAACTTAGAGAAACAGAACACTAGCACACACAACATTCAGAGAACCTAGAGGGTGGATTCCGATAGGTACTTTTGAAGATTCGGTAAAAGCCAAATTGAGATTTAGAAGGATGCAGAAATTGAAGAGAAGTAGAAGATTCGTTGCTTCCATAGGCATTGGGGGAAATTTTTTAGTCGTTCTTTAGGAACCTGACGGACCTCCAATGGAGAGCTATGGAAACAAAGGTTTACTTCGATGCAGTCAACGACTTAAATTTCAATATTTTCTATAATTTTTTTTACAAAATTTACCCTCTTTGGTTTTATTAGTTAAAGATTATCAATTTTCTATCATTGCTTGAGTTTAGACTAAGAGGGTTGTAGAAAGGTATTGGAATGATGTTTTTATATAGTTTACGGTTACGAATTCTACTCTAAGTAGGTTAATATATGTGTGTTCTGCTGATTAGATTTAAAAAAATTGCTTAAATAATATGAAATTTAAATATGTGTAGTGGTTGTTCCTAGGGGAATTTTTAGCCATTTATCAAAACTCCAAAAATCAAAATCGATATGAAAAACGATAAAAAGATCCAAAGGTTAACCTAACAGATTTTTTTATATTTTTGTTTGGATAATTGATCCGTAATTTTTTTTATTTTCCAGTTTAGTTTCAATTCACGATCTTAAGGACAGATTTTTAAAAAACTAAATATGCACTATCTCTATATATGCTTGTGTTAGACAGAAAACTTAATTCTTTCATTACCACACGTACGAAGACATATTTGCTAAGTTTTAGATAAGTTGAGTTGCATTATGCAAAAAATCTTTGTACCAAATTAACCATGAACTCTTCTCATATAGTTATGGGAAGCTTCCGAGTTCCGAGTATCTTTGGTTACACTAACCACTAACAAGCAATTTCTCAAACTCCTGGATATGTTGGTGATTAAGACAAACTTACTTAGGCATGAGTGTATATATCATTGTACATATAAGTTGGATATAAGTGGATGTTAGTGTTGAGTAATGTCCCACATAGGACGGAGAGTGACTTAGCTTATAAAAGTCATGGGCTACTCCTCTCATAACCAATTGATTTTGAGTTGGAACCCCACAAACTTACATGGTATCATAGCAAGGTTCACCCACTCCACGTAACCCGTAAGTATCCACGTGTTAGGCGCGAGAAAAAAAAAAGAACACCACACGTGAGGGGGCATGTTGAGTAATGTCCCACATAGGACGGAGAGTGTCTTTGTAATAAGCTTATAAGAGTCATGAGCTACTCCTCTCATAACCAATTGGTTTTGAGTTTGAACCCCACAAACTTACAGTTAGTTATAGTTTTACCTTGAGATATCTATTTATATCTATATGTATTTATTACTCTAAATTATGGCTCTAAATTTTGACTCCTTGTCCCATTAAACAATAGTAATGGAATTAATGCTAAAATTTGAGTCCTTGCTCTAATAATCGATAGTATGAAATGAATATACAACTTCAAATGAGAGGTTTTAGGGGTTTTGCCCTACTTGTAACGAATAGAAAATCCTTCTTATAATCTCGGTTGATAATCCTAATCCTTTTGTATTTGTCCTTGTCATTTTTAGTGCGTATATAATTGTATTTTTGGATTATTACTCTTTTCCTATGTTTCGAAACATTGTTGAAAGTGCTCCTAATTAACTAGACCTGACTGGAACCCGGATCAGATAAACAAAGTCAGGTTAAATAGGGCCAGGTTGTCTAATTCGGGTTGACACAACAAACACTAAATATAATTATGATCCGGTTTGGATAACTTTCATTATTTTTCTGGACTCGAGTTAACCCCACTAAAATTCTATTAGTTCAACCAATCACCCCACAATTTCACATTGAGGACCAAACCAAGAGACAAATAGGGGTGGCAATCGTGTCGTGTTCGGTTTGGCGGGTCAGTGGGTTGTGACACGAACACGACGCGTATAATTATTCGTGTGAAGGTGTGTGACAAGAACCCGTATAAGTTGAAACACGATACGACCCGCGTAACTCGTTTAAATATGAGGGTTAGCGGGTTCGTGGGTCATAGACGGGTTGGCAGGTCATAAACGGGTTGGACGGTCATAAATAGGTGATGATTCAACGGGTCTAGTTTCACTAATGTTGTCTCTTGTTTGTCAAAATATATAATTCAAATGCAAAATATTAAATAAAGTTTAACCCTACCTAGATTGTTTAATCCAAATACAAAAATTTGATGATTGTAAGAACAATTAAGCTAAAGGTATTTAAGTCTTAATAGTCCGATGATGTCTACTTTCAATAGTTTCAAAAAAACGAAAGAACAAAAGAGAATCGATGAATTTGTTTCTCATTAGGTTTACGGGGACTATAAGATAAGATATAAGCCCAATAGCCAGATAGGAAAAATAAAAAATACCAAAAAATATATACGAGTTGGCGGGTCGACCTGTGAACCCGCAAGCCATCCCGAACACGATCCGTTTATTTATACGGGTTGGTTGGTCAACCTGAAAACGACCCGACCCGGTTATGCTCCAATCAAACCCGGTTATTTGCGTGTCAGGTTTGTGTTGTGTTTCGTGTCGTGTCGATAATTGCAACCACTAGCGACAATAACCTCATCGAAATCATTCACTTGACAATAATAGTTTTCCAAATTGCTAATTGCTTTGTACATAACTATTGTATTTAACCAGAAATCATCCTATTAAGTAATTGACCCATTAATACTTGATATTATATATATATATATATATATATATATATGTGGTAAGAAGTTCATTTAAGAATCATTCTTAGTACGAGAACTAATCCAAGCCGTCTAATTCCCCCTTCTTCAATGTCATTGTCCACCCACGAATTCCTCACATGCATCCTGCCACACTCTATCCCTCCATGCTCTCCATCCATGAACTTCCCTTATCCAAGGAACGGCTTAGACTGGTTCTCGCGTTTACAACGGTTCTCGAATGAACTCTTCTCTCTCTCTCTCTCTCTATATATATATATATATATATATATATATATACATATATATATATATATATATATATATATATATATATATATATATATATACATATATATATATATATATATATATATATATATATATTCATAGTTATTAAATTGAAGTTAATGAAGCCTATTAAAATATTTCAACGTTTAATTACTAGGATGCAATAACTTTTCATTATCTTTATCGTTTACCCCTCTTCAAATTCAACGCTTATATAATAATTATATGATACAACAAAAGTTATATTTTGAATGTTTGCGCTAAAAATTAAATGATATTAGTGTTGAAATATATTATTAGACATTGATTAATTTTAGAAGTTAGATATTGTTACTTAAATTTGTATATAATGCTGGAAGAATATTGGTTAGTGCTGGAATTATATATTAACAAGTTATTTATATCCCCGCGCACAATGCGGGTAAAGATGTATTAATATATTTACCTTTTATATGTATTTGTTTTATTTCTCAAAAAAATATGATATATAATAATTTAAATTATTTTCAACATGAAAAACCATTTATGTTTTTTCTTAAATTAATTATTACAAAGTGAATCCATTATATATCCTCAAATATTTTATTGTGAAGAAATATGTGCAATCCAAAAGTATACGGTTTAGTTGCTTGAAACGTAAAATAGACAAATGAAAATGAAATTACGTATAAGGTTAGTAGAGTGCATCCTAAATTTAATATTTTTCAAGATGATGATTAAAAAAAGAAACTTATAGTTTCAAAATAACAAAATATGTGCAGCTGAAAGCATTAATGATAGTGTTTTCATTCTCACAAATACTTTTACTTTAATGTTTCTTCTATTTTCATTCAAATGCCTATTTTTTAAAACATTCATATATTTATATTTAAAACCCACCTTGTCCCAAATCCCAAACAAAGTTCTTATTATCACTCTCATCTATGAACAAAAAAACTAATAGCCTTGACCACTTAACACCGTCATCATAGCTAAACAATGCCACACTATTTTCACTCCACACTCTCTATCTATGAATTTTCTACTTACTAAATGAATGACTATGATTGTTTCTCGCGGTTCTCGCACTAAAAATTGTTCTCAAATGTATCCTCCATATATATATATATATATATATATATATATATATATATATATATATATATATATATATATATATATATATATATATATATATATATATATATAGAAATTGCATCCATATAGAACCCCCTCTTAAACAAAGAACCCAAGGAACTTATTACAATCGTTGATCTCATTTATAGTGATAGGGGTATGATCGTATTTTCTCCACGAAGCACAGTAATAACGGAAACAATTTGTTCCCTTTTCTATCGTCGTTCGTCCGTATCTCCTTCATGCTTCACACAAGACGTTATCAATTTTGATTTTGTTCGAGATTTACATTCAATATTCACATCAATTTGATTAATATTTTGCAATATAATCCAGATCAATTGTCACATTTCTGTGTTTTTTTGCATGTTCGTATGTCTGAGGCTATCCAATCAATGGGCGATTGTCACGACGATTACGATGGTAATGTTTTTGGTTTCAATTGTCGATGCTTTACTGCTTATGAAATGTACTATTTTTGCCAATTATCGATGTATTTGATCCTGTTTTTCTTCATGATTTTGTACGACTTTGTTTTTTGATCGACTGTGATTGGTTCATTGATTGAATATAGCTGCAATATTGTTCTGATATGTGTATTTCAAAGGTGTATCATTGTTAGAGTTAAAACATTTTGCATGTTGTTATTTTTTGCATGTACATATAACTCTGTTCTTGGCTGATATATCTTTTGTTTTGCATTTTGACATATCGTTTTCTTTTATATGATGTGGCTTTTGTGTTATAATATTTGCATTTTTTTTTGTTCTTATATGTGTATTTCAAAGGTGTATCACTGTTAGAGTTAAAGCAATTTGCATGTTGTTATTTTTTGCATGTACATATAACTCTGTTCTTGGCTTATATATTTTTTGTTTGCATTTTGACATATCGTTTTCTTTTATATGATGTGGCTTTTGTGTTATAATATTTGCATTTTGTTTTTTTAGATCTTGGTAATGTTCCTGCGTCTTTTCAAATTGGAATAGAGAAATCAAATGCTATTGGAGATAGGTATTGGACACCTAATGTTGATGATGTTAATACTCCTTTTGTAAATCAGACTTTTGATACATTATCTCAAGCATGGGCATTCTATAAGGAATATGCAAAGCTTGGTGGTTTTGAACCGATCAAATCTACTTCGAAGCCACCTGCTGGGAGGTCCAAAAATGTTGTTGGGCTTGTCAAAATTAAGATGTTTACATGTGCTAAAGCAGGCAAAAAGCCTAAAAACGAATCCCCTAGTGTTGGTTTGAATTGTTTGCATTCTGATAAGACAACTGCTTCTGTTGCTGTTAATACTGATTCAACTGAGGCTGCTGATGCCACTAAAAAGACCAAAAAGAGAAGAAGGCGGTCTTCTAAGAAGTAGGATTGTCTTGCCCGGATCAGATTGTCGGTTACTCCTGACAATAAGTATCGTATATATCATTTTAAGGAAGAGCATAATCATATGTTGGTTCATCCAGAGTATATGAAACACCTAAATGTCTTCCGCAAAGTGAGTTTTTCTAAAAAACTCCTCCTGCATAACCTGATTGACGCTAGTGTTGGGTCTTCTGATGGGCATAGTATTTTGTCAAAAGTTGTTGGTTCTGAAGATATAGGTTTTACAAAGACAGATGCCAAGAATTACAAAAGGGATATTTTGTCTTTCATTGGTGATTATGACTGTCAGATTGTTGTTGACTTGTTGAACAAAAAGAAAGCATCTATTTCTGATTTTTCGTTTGAGTACTTCGTTGACTCTGATAAAGCACTTGCTGGTTTGTTTTGGGCTGATGAAGATGCGAAGCGGAATTATCATGCTTTTGGTGATGTTGTTTCGTTTGATGCTACATACCGTATCAACAAGTATTTTCTCATCTTTATTATGTCCTACTGTCTTTTTTAATATATAATTTTTGATGGTTTTTGGTGTTGTGTTGATCTATAATATATATTTTCAGATTATTAAAATCTTATACCCGTTTCTGTAGGTACGATATGGTGTTTATCTCTTTTACCGGTGTCGACAATCACAAGAAATGTGTTACGTTCGGTGCTGGTATGTTGAGCAAAGAAAACGTTGATTCGTACAGTTGGTTATTAAATGCGTTTTCAAAAGCATTCCCACAGCATCCTCGGATGATATTAACAGACCAAGATCCTGCCATGAAAATCGCTATTGATTCCGTATTTCCATTATCAAAGCATCGATTATGTATGTGGCATATAATGGAAAACGTTACTACCAAGGTAATCATTTTTTTTGCCTATTTTTGCATTTTGCATTATGTATGTGGCATTTTTTTGACATTTTTGTAATCATTATGTTTTTTTGCATTTTGCATTTTGCTTTTTGTAGTTTGCATTTTGTATTTTGCATTTTGCAGTTTGCATTTTGCATCTAGCATTTTTGTATTATTCATTCTGCATTTTGATTTTGTATATAGGTTGCTTTATCTGTCTGCAACAATGGTTTCAAAGCGGAACTAAGCAAAATTGTTTGGACTGACAAGCTTGAACCTGAGGTTTTTGATTATTTATGGGATTCTTTAATTCAAGAGTTTGAGTTGGAAGATAATAGATGGTTATCTGATATGTTTGGATTAAGGAAGTTTTGGATCCCAACATATTTTCGTAACTGGGAGTTGTCTCGTTTGATGCGTAGATCGTCTAGATCAGAGTCGGAGAATCATATGTTTAACCAGTTGATGCGTTCAAGCAATACACTTGTTGAGCTTTTAACTCATTTTGATACCGCGATGCACGAGCAAAGGTTTGTTCAGTCCAAAAACGACCATGAGAGTTTATATACCACGCCTAAGTTTAGACACGATTGGCCTTTGGAGGAGGACGCATATAGGATATTTACTAAAGCTGTTTTTAGTGACATTTCTAGGGAAATTGGTTGTTCTATCAAGAAATGTATGTCTTTTTCCTTTTCAGAGTTTGAAAATCAAAAAATATTTAAGATTAAAGACTCAGGTGTTTTGTCTATGGAAGTGGATGAATCGATTAATAGAGACAAGGAGCCAAAGAAATTTGATGAATATTTTCCAAAAGATAGTGAGGTAATTTCTCCATGTTCATTAGTTATTTTATTTATTTTCTAGTTATTTTGTTTGCATTTAGAGTTCTGACAGTTTGCATTTTTTGCACTTTGCATTTTGATGAATATTTTTTGCATTTTGACAGTTTGCATTTTTTTGAACAGGTTATCTTTATTCCTTCTTCTGAGGTTATTACGTGTTCATGCAAAAGATTTGAAAGATTCGGGCTTTTGTGCAGACATATTTTTTATGCTCTTCGTATTTTTGATTTCAAGGAATTCCCTCGTAAATATATTTGTAAAAGATGGACCAAGAATGTAGTCCCTCCGAAGATTTTTGATAGTTCTCAAATCCGGAATGCTGCTGCTCTTGAAGATGTTGGTTTAAAAGATCTTATTCGTCGTGTATATCACCATGTTGAGAATGCGTTGGACAAGGTAATAGGTAACAACGAAAAGTTAGTTAAGTTTTTAAAAGCACAAGAGGAGTTGTGTAAGTCATTTGTCGACGGATTCACCGAAGATGATTGGTGTAAATACAAGACTGCTTGTTTTTCTGGTTATAAAATCTTGGGACACAACCTCGTTTTAAATTTATAAAAACGATGTTACTAAGCAGATACTACACACGACTTAGGCAAGTATAACCTGGTCAATAGTAGTATAGACTCGGTAAGATCGGATGTCGTTCCACCAGGACAGGAAGCTACCAATACTTAAGTCTCATTGTTGTTTGATCAGCAGGATTAATATAAGCAAGTGACAGAATGAACTAAATTAATCAGGAAATACAGCAACTAAAATAGATTAACACTGAAGGCAAACAGACAGGATAACAGATTCACTCAGGCTTTCGAATCATCGAGACTAGTCATGGCAATGACACAATACAAAACATAATATGAAGACTTGAATAGTTTAAGTGCATAGCATGCTGTTCTAATACTTGACAAAACCATATTATCATGCACAAATCTTCACTCGAGTTATCAAGAATCAGATTCAACACTTAAACATAATTAAGCAAGTAACAGCATATCAGAATTCAACTACAGATCCACCGGATCGCGTCCAAATCAGACTACAAAGACAAACATCTTTTCAAATGATTTGTCCAGTAGTCCTCAGAACCCAAAAAGGTGTCAAAGCAGTTAAATTAGTTAAAACAAGCAAAAACAGCACACTGGTGGTGAAAATGGCTCCTACGGCCGTAGTAAGTATCTACTACGGTCGTAGCAGCCTGGACAGTCCTACGGCTGTAGGGATTTCTTCCTACGGCCGTAGGGACCCATCCGACAGAACATTCAAATCTAACATAAAGGCATTCAACAACAAATTACAATCTAGACTTTAATCTCAGATCATAAACACATGTAAACTGGTACAATGGGGTCATAAACTCATCTAAACTCAAACCTCACAATTAAGGGATTCTTAATGTTTAGTCACATGATTTCTAAAGATATGAACATGTTAAACCTACCATTTCTAGTATAGCCAACACTTCTTAAAACATGAATCATGTGATATGCACATTGAATACTAAGACAAGCATAACAAAGGCATACATGTGAGTTCATTTCACCATCTAAACATACCAACAAACATCTTTGTGAATCCTTTAATCATTAGTAGCATGTTTAACCCATAAATACACCAAATAACAAGATTTTCATCTATAATCATAAGGCATGCATAAAACCAACATATGATTAACATAACCAATAATGGATGAACCTGAAATGATTCAAATCATATTCCAAAAATGACATCTAATGACAACCATGCAAGATGTATCATTTCTAATAACAAACTCAACATGGAATTAATAAAATCAACCATCATTCTTGAATATTCATATGTTAAAACATGAATGAGTTATCATATACACATTATCACACATGAACATGGTTAGATTAAACATACTAAGTTGATAAAACACATTTGTATTCAAGATTAAACATGCATATATGAATCAAGTCATCATAAAAGTCAAATAAATTGCCATAACTTAGCCAAGAATCATCTTGGCCCAAGTGAAATGAGTTTAGTTATCCATATACAATAATAGTAGCATTACAACATCTGGAACACATGGGTACATGATTGATATAATAAATGGAAAGAGTATACCCAAGCTAGCAATGATATAACTAATGAATCCAAGCTCCAAATGTTGTTCCAAGCCTTCAAGATCCAAGCTCTCCTCCTTAGAATCACCAAGAGAAGTCCCCTGGAGTGTTAGGATATTTAGAGAGGGTATATGGATGTGTTTTTCCGGAGTGGAGGTGAAAATTGTAACTCTTTGCAAAATGGCAGAATTCTGAATTTAATCTGCTGTAAGTGGGCTTCCTACGGCCGTAGGAATAAGCTACTACGGCCGTAGGAAATCATGACTGGATTTTCTACACACGCAACGTTAAACCATTTGTCCGGGACACGCAAGATCTGGCAGGCAATGATGGATTCTAGAAGATGGCTTCCTACGGCCGTAGGGATTATATCCTACGGCCGTAGTGATCATTTTTTCACTATTCTTCTATTTTCTTCAATTCTTTCCTTGTTTTGCCCATTTATCTTGCTTAAAGCTCTTTGTAACCTGCATGGTGAATGTTAAGCATATTAGATCCATATTAGAAGTATTCACCTTGTATTTGGGCTAAGTACGGGGTATTTTAACATGTAAAACATGTATAAAAACGCATATATCAAAGTCCCCACACTTAAGCTTTGCTTGTCCTCAAGCAAACTCTAATGCAATAGCTAAAACCAAAGAATTTCTAAAGGCAACACATTAGTGCAAAAATGTATCATTCCGACATAGAAGAGATCTAAAAGCATGACAAACATTTTAAACGCAGAGTTAAGAGTTGCTTTCATGTATTGAGATAAAGAAAGGCAGATTCAGTACGCATACAATGAGTTATGACAAGTATCTGACTTTATACCTCACCGGAGATCACTCTAGCACTCAATGTGTATTTGGGTTAAGTATATAAGTGCTCGTGTGCTAGATTGAAGCAAAGACTCGTATAAGCTTGATCATGTATCACATCTCCACCAATCAACATAATCATATGCAATTATCAAGAAGACTTTGTCGGGTTGTAACGTGGCTAGAGCTAAGGGTAGGAATGGGAATATATAAAAGTGGCTAAAATAGAATCCAGAAATCAAGTTCAAAATCGTCAAAGCTGCTATTATTGAAGGAATATAGAATACACAGTATTTTTGGCGAGAGTACAGTTCATCAAGTAGAAATGGAATCAGAATTCTCTGAATGATGGCTAACAACCAGGTAATACCGACAAAGAATTACTACTCAATGTATGACAGGCTCAAAAATAGCCAAGGAAAGCATGTCAAGCAACTGAATTTCTCAATTTTCTCTTTTTCTAATTTTTTTGGATTTTCTCTGAAAACTCAGCTGTATGCAGCATGAAACGGAACAAACCAAGGGACATATGTATTTTATTTATATCCCACTAATTGGTGCATGAACAACTGACAAACAAAAAACAACGGAACTAAGCAGCGAGAAAACGGGTCAACTGACTCTGGAAACATAAAAATAAAATAGACTAAAACAGGATAATCATGGGTAATTAAATGAAAGGCTTAGGCTCAAAGTGGATAACTAGGGGTAAATATATAGAAATTGGCTAAAAATAAAAGTATATAGGCTGAATTGGGGTTTCCTAGTGCTTCTATCACTTAACTGCAACAGTTTAGCTCATGATCTCGACATGCATACTAGTAAGCAAGTTCTACAATCAAAGCAACAATCAGCAAATAAGTGGGCAATTCCATGAGCTAATCATGTAAGAAATGAAGTGTAGTGGCTCAAATGCTCAGGAATGCAAATCAGGTGTGGCTTGTGCAATTGAAGTCAAACACTTGTTAAAACTCAAGAATTCGTGCAAAATTGACTTCATAAAAGCTGAAATGTTACTTGTTTAAAGTCTATCATGCGAGAAGATCTAAACATGTCCAAAATGATATAATTTTGCGAAAAATTTACGCCTAAATCAATTTTACGATTTAAAGCATAGTTAGCATACAAGAGTTTTCAACATGACACAGAATAGCAGGCATGTTATATTAATCCCTCCCCACACTTAAAAGTGTACATTGTCCCCAATGTACTAATAATAAGCAATAAAGTGCGAGAAAAGAGCTTTAAGAACTCCCTGAACAGCAATTGTATGTCTGCATTTATTTAAACTCCGAAGGCGTTGGCTTCCTCCCCACACTTAAGCTGAGCTGCCAAGATATCACGAATATTCTTGCAAAACAACAACTCAACCAAGAGTGAAACATAGAGAGGGACAAAAACATCACAAGCTATGGCAAGCAAAAAGGAAACGAAATACAATAAAAACATAGCCGAAATAATGTACAAGTGCTTTGATGTCATACATATATGCAAAAGTAAGTACATAACATCAAACACATCAAAAAGTGGCATGTACTACAAACAACCAAAAGAGTACAGCCAAGCTAATCTAGAAATACATACAAAGAAAACTACTACACAAACTATCCCCACAAAAATAACTATCGCGGAGGCGGCTGCGAAGGCCCGGCTCCATCAGTGAAGTCCCGGAGCCTCTGCGGATAAGCTGGCGGCTGTGGCAACTGCTGTGAAGATGTCATAGTGTCTACCGCAATGAGCTGCACCATGCTGATCATATACTGTCGATGAGCCTCGGCATGTGCATACTCAACTCTCTGGATCTCCCTGGACTCCCGCTGCATCTCAACCAGCTCAGAAACTGACCTCTCCAACCTCCCAATCCGAGCCCTATAATCTCTCGTGTAAACCTGGGCTGGCTGCTGTCGGAGAGGTGGTTTCGACCTAAAGAGATCCTCAATAGTAAACTCATGGTGTCCGTGCTCTGGGGCACCTCCAGCAGCTACTTCCTCTGCTCCTGCTCCTGCTCCTGCTCCTCCTGCCTCTCCACCACCTGCTGCCTCCTCCTCGACCACTCTAGGAGGCTCCCAAATTGACCCATCAGGGTTGATCAATCTCATATGGTTCTGGATCCTAGCAGCGACTTTCATACGCTGCAGGACCCCTAAATCTATCGGAGCGGCTCGAGCGGAGCGAACGAGATCATCAGTAATCTCGGCAGTCAGGAGGCACATAGCCTCGGCTAAGATAGCAACGTACCCCCTCCATAGATAGCCTGCGATACACGGGTGGTACGTACCTGGAATAGAAAACGGGCCAGGCACAGAGCGAGCTGGCAGGGCCTCTGGTGAACCATCGTATATAGATAAAACAAGTCAGTGAAAGTAACAGAACTAGAGGACGCGCTGCGAGCGGTCATGCTGTGGACGATCGCCCGATGCAGAATGCGGTGCAGAGGATCCCGGAGCTTCGTGCTCTTCGGCACGATGGCGGTGTTGTAGGCGCCAGTGCCAACCTCATCCCAAAAAGAAATCCCGCTGACACCCTCGGGCCAATCAGTGATGCCCTCGGCAAATGCCGGAGTGTCCAACTCCTCGTGCGTATATAAACCCATATAAACGGCAAACTGCCGCAACGAAAGCCGCCTCTCCGCCCCTAGTAGGCGGAAGGTCAAGGCGTCTTCCCGCTCATAATCCATCAGCGGGGTAATCACGTGGATGGTGGAGAAGAACTCCAATGCAAGCTCATAGTAGACCGCCCCCTGAAGACTGAAGAACCTCTGCCAATGAGGGCCACAAGTGGTCTGAGCGCGGCCTCTGATGTGAAGAGTGGCCAAATCATCCCAAAACAGATACCTGATGGGCTCGTATCCGTGACTGTCAGCGCGCCCCATCAGGATATCTCTATCAGCACGATCCTCCTCACGGTCGAAGCGGAGAAAAGGAGGAAGCGCGACATCAGCTGGATGCTCGACCGGAACTCTGTCAGGGTCGACTAAACGTGGGAACTGACGAGGGTCTATCCGCGGCTCTGGTGAAGCCTGTCTGCGCACACGTCGAGGAGGCATAGTTTTTTTGCGAAAAATGGCCGGAAAATGAGCGAGATATGGACGGAGAAGCTTCGGTGGTCGTCGGGCTCGTTTTTTAGAGAGAGAGCGTAGGAGAGAGAGAGAAAGCGTGCGAATGAAACAGATGCTAGGGCTTATAAAGAGAAGTTCCTACGGCCGTACGAATAAGTCACTACGGCCGCAGAGGGCTCAGAACGATCCTACGACCGTAGTAATGTTGCACTACGGCCGTAGAAGATGTATTTTGACAAAACCCCATTTTGCATCAGATTTTCAGTTTAAGCAACTCTTTGGTATACGCTACTCTCTATAGGCCTCTGGAGAATGTACGGGGAACGTGCTAGTAGTACGGAATTGAAAGCACACAACTAGATTAGCGAAAATGCAAACGGAAAGGGAAACGAAAACCCGGAAAGTGGGCATCCGACAAAAAGACAATATGTACAAGTAACACACTATTAGTACGGTGTGTAAGCGAACACTTTAACGCGTTGAAATGCGGAGTGTTTTCCTGTCTCTCCAGACTGAATGAAAATTGAAGTGAGAAAACATGAGGAGCTATACGACACGAACATAGGCATAGGCTCGAGTTTGCTTAGTCGGAGACTCACCAACTCATCAATCATTGCACCAGCATTACTTTTAGGACGTAAGACCCCCTCGGCTTTTAGCTTAACGGGGTCTTCTCGAAGAGCACTGGCACATTCTGACTGAGATATCGTCGGAAAATTCCTACAAGCGCCCTCATGCAACAGAGCACCACATTTCCAACATTTCCCTACATATTTGGCACGCCTTTTTGCCGCATAGATGGAAGTGCCTCGATGAAAGTTGGCAAAGTTTTGGTCTCTCATCACGTGTTTCTCATGTCTCATGACAATATCGCGCAGAATATCAGAGGGCAGTGAAGAACGCAGAAAAAGGCAAGAAAGGAGGGAAAGAGAAGCGGAGGAAAGCATATCCAGTTCTTTAAGGTCTGCCGGTAAAAGACCCAACTCACCCCGCTAAGGTGCGGCGGGGTAGAGCCTAAGAACTTCGTGATCCTCTTCTTGAATCGGGAGACCAATATACTTTTTGAGACGATGACCATTGACTTTGAAAGTTACTCCCTCAGAGTTCGTGATGTCAACAGCACCGTGTGGGTAAACAGTGTGAACAGTATATGGTCCCGTCCATCTGGACTTCAACTTGTCAGGGAAAAGACGAAGGCGAGAATTATAAAGAAGCACACAATCTCCCGCCTGGAATTGTTTGTCCTTCAGGCGGGAGTCATGGAAAGCTTTCGTCCTTTCTTTGTACATTCCGGAATTATCGTAAGCTTGGAACCGTAGTTCATCAAGCTCACTTAGCTGGAACAACCTATTTTCTGCTGAACTCTTTGAGTCAAAATTTGCGGCTTTCAAAGCCCAGTAAGCTTTGTGCTCAAGTTCAACAGGAAGACGACAGACTTTCCCATAAACCAACCTATACGGTGTAGTACCGATAGGTGTCTTGTAAGCAGTGCGGAACGCCCAGAGTGCGTCGTCTAATTTCTCAGCCCAATATTTTGGGCTGTTACCAACGGTTCTTTCCAGAATTCGTTTAAGACCGTGGTTGGTAACTTCGACTTGTCCGTTGGTTTGCGGATGATATGCAGTAGAGAATCGATGAGTAACACCATAACGTTTAAGTACTTTCTCTAACTGTGCATTGCAGAAATGAGTACCCCTATCGCTTATGAGTGCTCTGGGGGTACCGAATCGTGAAAATAACATTTTCAAAAATTTACAAACTACCCATGCGTCGTTTGTAGGCAAGGCTTGCGCCTCAGCCCATTTTGACATATAATCGACCGCCAAAAGGATATATTTGTTTCCGTGTGAACCAGGAAAAGGACCCATGAAATCTATTCCTCAAATGTCAAATATTTCACAGACTTGGATTGGATTTTGGGGCATCTCATTTCGAGATGAGATATTTCCAGATTTCTGGCATGAGTCGCATGATTTTACGAACAAATGAGCATCCTTGAACAGGGTAGGCCCGAAAAAACCTGCATCCAGAACCTTTCTAGCGGTGTAGCTAGGTCCGTGATGGCCTCCTGTTGGGCCTGCATGGCAGTGCTGAAGGATGTCAACAGCTTAAGAAGTACTCACACATCTACGGATTATTTGGTCGGCTCCTACACGAAAAAGATAAGGATCCTCCCAGAAATAGTATTTCAGCTCGAAGATGAACTTTCTCCTCTGTTGGTGTGTGAGACCTTTTATCATCACCCCTGCTGCTAGATAATTTGCTATGTCAGCGTACCAGGGGATCTCCTCAGTGCTAGACACGGCGAATAAAAATTCATCCGGAAAGTTATCTTTTATGCCGGACTTAGTTAGCACCTCAAGATTTGGATTTTCTAGGCGAGAGAGATGGTCTGCAGCCAGATTTTCTGCTCCTCTTTTGTCTTTGATCTCGATGTCAAATTCTTGCAAGAGCAAAATCCACCGAATAAGACGGGGCTTCGCATCTTGCTTTGCGAAGAGATAACGGAGAGCAGAGTGGTCAGTGTAGACCACTGTTTTTGATAACACCAGATAAGATCTGAATTTGTCGAACGCAAAGACTACTGCTAACAACTCCTTCTTAGTAACTGTATAGTTTTCTTGAGCGTCAGTCAGTGTCTTGCTGGCGTAGTAGATCGGCTGAAAGTGATTATTTATCCTTTGGCCCAAGACAGCGCCAACAGCGAAATCACTGACATCGCACATAAGCTCAAATGGTTGCGACCATTCTGGGCTCGTCAGGATGGGAGCATTTGTCAATTTCTCCTTCAAGAAGTTAAATGCGTGATCGCACTCAGGAGAAAAGATGAAAGGAGTGTCTTTCTCAAGGAGATAGGTTAACGGCCGAGTGATTTTCGAAAAATCTTTAATGAAGCGCCGGTAAAATCCTGCGTGTCCGAGAAAGCTCCTAATGCCTTTAACATTGGAGGGTGGAGGTAGCTTTGCAATAACATCTATTTTAGCTCTGTCAACCTCGATTCCCTCATTTGAGATTTTGTGACCCAAAACTATACCTTCGCGTACCATAAAATGGCATTTTTCCCAGTTAAGCACAAGGTTAGTTTCTTCACAGCGAGACAGCATCTTGTCTAAATTATGAAGACATGTCTCAAAGGAGTTACCGAAGACTGAAAAGTCATCCATGAACACCTCGACACAATCCTCAATCATGTCATGAAATATAGCCGTCATGCATCGCTGAAATGTTGCAGGAGCGTTACATAACCCGAAAGGCATACGCCGGTAAGCAAAAGTACCATAAGGGCATGTAAAAGTTGTCTTCTCTTGGTCCTCCGGTTGGATAGGGATCTGAAAGTATCCGGAGAATCCATCAAGGAAGCAATAAAAGGCATTTCCAGCCAAACGCTCCAACATTTGATCGATGAAAGAAAGGGGAAAGTGATCCTTATGTGTGGCATCATTGAGTTTGCGATAATCAATGCACTCACGCCACCCCGTGACCGTACGAGTTGGGATTAACTCGTTTTTATCGTTCAGAATGACAGTCATTCCTCCCTTTTTAGGAACAACCTGGACGGGACTGACCCACGGACTATCGGAGATAGGGTAGATCAAACCAGCATCCAGCAGCTTTATAACTTCTTTCTTAACTACCTCTTGCATCTTGGGATTTAAACGTCTCTGATGCTGCACACACGGCTTATAATTATCCTCCATGAGAATCTTATGTGTGCAGAAGGATGGACTAATCCCCTTGATATCAGAAATTTTCCATGCAAGGGCGGATTTGTGATTTTTCAAAACCTGTAATAGCTTACTTTTCTCATCAGCAGTAAGGTTAGAAGCTATTATCACAGGAAGCTTAGAATCTTCCTCCAAGAATGCATATTCAAGATGGGAGGGAAGTTCTTTGAGTTCAAGAGAAGGTGGGTCCACAATAGATGGTAGAGAAGCTATGCTCTCGGATTCTTCAAGGACCTCGAAAAACATCTGAGATAGGTGTCTCATCAGGTGGAATAGTGCTAGTTAGCTCATCGGATACAAGCTTCACCTGTTCTTCATCCAAGCCAACCTCATCCAGGATTTGCGTGTCAAACGCATCCTTCTCTAGAGTTGGAATAATGCGATCCACGGGATGACGATGAAAGATATCAACGAAATAAAGAGTGTCATCTTGGCTAGTTGGGTGTTTCATTGACTTTTGGATGTCAAAAGTCACTTCATCCTTATCTACTCGAAGCGTAAGCTTTCCGTTGCAAACGTCAATTAATGCTCGAGCAGTGGCTAGGAATGGACGACCAAGAATGAGTGGGACGTTTTTGTCCTCGTCCATATCTAGGATGACAAAATCTGCAGGAAACACAAATTTGTCAACCTTTACCAAGATGTTCTCGACTATCCCACGTGGATATTTGACAGAACGATCAGCTAGCTGAAGTGACATACGAGTCGGTTTTGGTTCTCCTAGGCCCAGTCTAGAAAATACAGAGGAAGGCATCAAGTTGATGCTGGCACCTAGATCAGCTAGAGCATTGTTTACAGTGAGATTACCAATCAGACATGGGATTGTAAAGCTCCCAGGATCGGTTTTCTTTGCTGGCAACTTATTTTGAAGAATGGCTGAGCACTCCTCGTTTAAAGTCACCAACGACAGGTCCTCCAATTTCTTCTTGTTGCTGAGCAAATCCTTAAGAAATTTGGCATATTTAGGCATCTGTGCGAGTGCCTCAACAAATGGAATGTTCACATGGAGCTGTTTGAATAGCTCTAGGAACTTACCATATTGTTCCTCCGTTTTCTCTTTCCTTAATCTTTTGGGGAAAGGAATGGTAGGCTGAAATATTTTGACCGGAGGTTCGACTTGCGCGGTACTTGCTGGGTCTAGCCTGTTATGCGCCTCGTCAGAATCCTTCGATTGGACCTGTTTTTCGGTTTCTTTGGATTGAGAGGGAAACAGTGGTGGTACCGTGGTCGTCCCACTACGCAAAGTGATTGCCTTTACGTGTGCTCTCGGATTTGCATCCGTATTGCTCGGGAGACCTCCCGGTGGTCGCTCTGACAAGAGCTTAGATATCTGGCCAACTTGATTTTCTAGATTTTGCAATGAAGCTTGTTGATTTCTCAGAGTTGCTTCCGTTTGATTGAGTCTAACATCTGTTTGGTTGAATCGCAACTCGGATTGTGACAGATATTGTTTCACAAGATCCTACAGATTGGAAGATACTGAAGATGATTATGAAGATTGATTTGGAGGCGGTGGTTGAGTGTTATACTGACGTGGTTGCTCATATGGTTGCGGTTGTCGATTAAACTGTTGAGGCTGACGATCGAACTGCTGAGGCTGACGTGGTCTCTGTGGGTATGGAATCCCTGGAGGGGGTTTAGTGTTTTGGTTATGATAACTGAAGTTCGGGTGATCCCTCCATGCATGATTGTAGCTAGGTGCATTGGGATTATACTGAGACCTTGGTTGATTAGAGACGAAATCAAACTCCTCGTGAGCAGGAGTTTCCTCATGGCATTGATCACTAGGATGTGGCCCTGAGCAGAAATTACAAGTAGCCTGTTTAGGAGCACACATCTGATCCATTTTCTTTGTCAACTTCTCTACCTGAGCAGAAAGATCAGATAAAGCGTCTACATTGAACACTCCACCATTCTTTGGCGGTTTCAGTCTCGTGGAGGGGTTCCATTGGTAGCTGTTGGTTGCCATATCTTCGATAAGATCATAGCACGCTTGTGGGTTTTTGCTACCCAATGCACCTCCTGCGGCAGCATCTATCATCTGCCGAGTGATAACGGATAAGCCATTATAAAATATGAAAATTTGATTCCATAGCTCATATCCGTGTGAAGGACATCTCCTCATGAGATCCTTGTATCTCTCCCAGGCATCATAAAGACCTTCCCCGTCAGTCTGCTGAAACGATGATATATCATTACGCAGTTTGGCCGTTTTGGCCGGCGGGTAGTATTTAGCTAAGAATTTGGCAACAAGATCATTCCATGTAGTGATGGAATTTACCTGGAGAGAATTAAGCCACAGCTTGGCTTTGTCTTTTAAGGAAAACGGGAATAAACGCAAACGAATGGCGTCATCAGTAACACCATTGATTTTAAACGTATCGCAGATTTCGAGAAAACTGCGGATGTGAGCGTTAGCATCCTCGTCGAGTAATCCATGAAATTGAACAGAATTTTGAACCATTTGAATTACATTTGGTTTGATTTCAAAATTGTTCGCTGCCACCCTAGGTTGAATGATGGTGTTCTGGATATTGTTAATATCCGGACGAACATAATCGTTAAGTGTTCTAGGTGGTGGTGGTTGTTCTTCCGCCATGTTTAGTAAACGTTCTCTTTAACGTTGGTGTTGAAGGCGTCGGCGTCGGCGTCGTCGAAACTCACACACCGGTTCTTGAAAAGGCTCAATTTGTTCAGAATAGAACAAACTGACAAAGGGTGCGAGAAAGAGGTAGAAAAAACAAGTGACTACCTAATCAGGCACACCTAATTTAAGTAACAAGTAACAAGATCAAATCAACAATAGAACTATTTCTTAGAATTTCCTGTCCCCGGCAACGGCGCCAAAAACTTGGTGTAAATACAAGACTGCTTGTTTTTCTGGTTATAAAATCTTGGGACACAACCTCGTTTTAAATTTATAAAAACGATGTTACTAAGCAGATACTACACACGACTCAGGCAAGTATAACCTGGTCAATAGTAGTATAGACTCGGTAAGACCGGATGTCGTTCCACCAGGACAGGAAGCTACCAATACTTAAGTCTCATTGTTGTTTAATCAGCAGGATTAATATAAGCAAGTGATAGAATGAACTAAATTAATCAGGAAATACAGCAACTAAAATAGATTAACACTGAAGGCAAACAGACAGGATAACAGATTCACTCAGGCTTTCGAATCATCGAGACTAGTCATGGCAATGACACAATACAAAACATAATATGAAGACTTGAATAATTAAGCAAAACCATATTATCATGCACAAATCTTCACTCGAGTTATCAAGACTCAGATTCAACACTTAAACATAATTAAGCAAGTAACGGCATATCAGAATTCAACTACAGATCCACCGGATCGCGTCCAAATCAGACTACAAAGACAAACATCTTTACAAATGATTTGTCCAGTAGTCCTCAGAGCCCAAAAAGGTGTCAAAGTAGTTAAATTAGTTAAAACAAGAAAAAACAGCACACTGGTGGTGAAAATGGCTCCTACGGCCGTAGTAAGTATCTACTACGGTCGTAGCAGCCTGGACAGTCCTACGGCTGTAGGGATATCTTCCTACGGCCGTAGGGACCCATCCGACAGAACATTCAAATCTAACATAAAGGCATTCAACAACAAATTACAATCTAGACTTTAATCTCAGATCATAAACACAAGTAAACTGGTACAATGGGGTCATAAACTCATCTAAACTCAAACCTCACAATTAAGGGATTCTTAATGTTTAGTCACATGATTTCTAAAGATATGAACATGTTAAACCTACCATTTCTAGTATAGCCAACACTTCTTAAAACATGAATCATGTGATATGCACATTGAACACTAAGACAAGCATAACAAAGGCATACATGTGAGTTCATTTCACCATCTAAACATACCAACAAACATCTTTGTGAATCCTTTAATCATTAGTAGCATGTTTAACCCATAAATACACCAAATAACAAGATTTTCATCTATAATCATAAGGCATGCATAAAACCAACATATGATTAACATAACCAATAATGGATGAACCTGAAATGATTCAAATCATATTCCAAAAATGACATCTAATGACAACCATGCAAGATGTATCATTTCTAATAACAAACTCAACATGGAATTAATAAAATCAACCATCATTCTTGAATATTCATATGTTAAAACATGAATGAGTTATCATATACACATTATCACACATGAACATGGTTAGATTAAACATACTAAGTTGATAAAACACATTTGTATTCAAGATTAAACATGCATATATGAATCAAGTCATCATAAAAGTCAAATAAATTGCCATAACTTAGCCAAGAATCATCTTGGCCCAAGTGAAATGAGTTTAGTTATCCATATACAATAATAGTAGCATTACAACATCTGGAACACATGGGTACATGATTGATATAATAAATGGAAAGAGTATACCCAAGCTAGCAATGATATAACTAATGAATCCAAGCTCCAAATGTTGTTCCAAGCCTTCAAGATCCAAGCTCTCCTCCTTAGAATCACCAAGAGAAGTCCCCTGGAGTGTTAGGATATTTAGAGAGGGTATATGGATGTGTTTTTCCGGAGTGGAGGTGAAAATTGTAACTCTTTGCAAAATGGCAGAATTCTGAATTTAATCTGCTGTAAGTGGGCTTCCTACGGCCGTAGGAATAAGCTACTACGGCCGTAGGAAATCATGACTGGATTTTCTACACACGCAACGTTAAACCATTTGTCCGGGACACGCAAGATCTGGCAGGCAATGATGGATTCTAGAAGATGGCTTCCTACGGCCGTAGGGATTATATCCTACGGCCGTAGTGATCATTTTTTCACTATTCTTCTATTTTCTTCAATTCTTTCCTTGTTTTGCCCATTTATCTTGCTTAAAGCTCTTTGTAACCTGCATGGTGAATGTTAAGCATATTAGATCCATATTAGAAGTATTCACCTTGTATTTGGGCTAAGTACGGGGTATTCTAACATGTAAAACATGTATAAAAACGCATATATCAATGATCAGATGCAAAATAAAGATTTTGTAAGTGAAATGTTGGGGGTTGTCCAGCCTGAGAATGTTGAGGTTTACAATCCATCTGGTATTCGGAATAAAGGTGGGGGTACTAGGAAGAGAATTACGAGTGCACGGGAGAGGGCTATTTCTAAACAACCAAAGACCCACAGGAAATGTTGTTATTGTGGTCTTTATGATTCTCATAACAGCCGAACTTTTCCTAAAAAACTTAAAGATGTTGAAGAGAAGGAAAAAGCTAAACGGAGTGGAATTGCTAGTGATTCGGGTGTTGGACCTTCTGAGTTACAGAGTTTTGAATCTTTTTTAATTTTTAGTTTTTTTCAATAATTACATTGTGTAAACAATGACCCATTCGTGAATATTTCAGTGATTGTTCATTATTTATGAGTAGATTTTTGCATTTAATTTACTGTGTAGTTACAAGTAGATTTTGCTTCTACTTTTATGTGTTGTTTGCATTTTGAGTGGATTTTGCATTTTGATCTATATTGTTTGAATTTTGTGATACTGGGTAGTCGATGTCAACTTAAGTAAATATACAACTTTTTTTTTTTGCATTTTGTTATTTAATAAAAAAGGCGTAATTGTTTTTATTTATCATTTATCATATCAATTATATCATTTTTTTTTTTCACCATTTTTTTTTGGCAGTTTGTTTTCCCCCCTTTTTGCATTTTGTTTTCCCATTTCCCACTCTCGTTTTCTTCCATAAATAGGCCATCTATTCGATAGCCCACACACATCTACTTGGCCATTCTCAAACATTTTTTTACATCCATGGATATCCCTGTCAATTCTGAAGACGAGTGCAAGAACAAGGAAAAGTTGCGTAAAATTCAGTATATGTGGAAAGAAAATGATTATCATATACTTCAGGACAAGGCAAGGCTTAGAGACACAGAGAAGATGATTGCAGAAATTCGATCGAAGCTTGAAGATGTTCAAAACACTGAAAATATGATTAAGGCTGCTTCGATGATTTCTTCCCTTGAGGAGGAGCGTCTTTGCAACTTTACCTCTCAAATTGAACATCAGAAGTCCATGCTTGCATCTGCCGAAGGGTTACGAGAACAGATTTTTAAATCAATTCAGGATCAATCTTCTTACAATAATGGGCTTGAGAAATGGTTGGATTAGGGTTTTTATTTTTTTGTTTTTTAATTTATCGTATGTTTATGTGCTGAAGAATGTTTTTATGTAATTCAACATGTTTTTTATTTTATTTATAATGAAGTATGTTTTTGATCTATTATGTGTAATCGATCATGGTGTTTATTTTGCATTTACACTTTTTGCAGTTATGTAATCACTGTTCTGTAATTTAACGTATATAATCAATTTTTGCATTTTATATTATATTAAGCACAGTTACAGTACAATTTAACCTATGGAAACAAACAAACAATATTAATATGTGTAATTGAATTAAGCATGAGCTGTTTCATTTTTTGCATTTGGACTTCATATTTTTTTGCATTTTGATCTTGCTTTTTCATGTTACAGTGAGTGTATGGTTAACATTTTTACAATGATTTTATTTAATTTTTTTTGTTTTTTTTTTTGCATTTTGCATTTTGCTAATGCCAACAAATAAGGTATTTCCAATATACAGCAAAACAAAATGAAAAGATCATCATATTTTTTGAATTTTACAGCACATTTTGCATTTTGCTAATGCCAACAAATCCCGTATTTCCAATATACAGCAAAACAAAATGAATAGATCATCATATTTTTTGAATTTATCAGCACATTTTGTATTTTGCTAATGCCAACAAATAAGGTATTTACAATATACAGCACATTTTGCATTTTGCATTCTTTGCATTAACAACTAAAACATAATTCAGAACAATGTTCACCATATTTTCTTAGAATAAAGTTGTTTTAAACCAGCAACTAAAACATGCAAAAAACAATTGTTCCAACCAACAAACTTGTGTGTTTCCAGAACCCAATGTTTTAAACCAACTAACTAAGTCATGTTATGTTTTTTGAAACCAACAACTTGTGTGTTTCCAGTAGTAACTTTAAGCATACAGTGCAGCACGTTCCTTGATTCTCGTATCTGCTTCAAAGTGCAAAATATTTTGTTCTTCGACATGTAGCTTTTTGTATAATTCCACCTCTTTTAGGACTATGTCTCTTTTCTCGTTCATGTCCGACAACAAAATCTTTGCAGCATATTTCTCCCTCAGCCTTAAGATTTGTTCTGATTGATCAAAGCGTTCCATCTTGAACCCTGCTTTCCATCCTTTTGTCACTCCAAAAAAAGTCTCCATGTGTCTCATAATGAAAACCCCACAATCTATGTAATTCTCTCTTGTTTTCCAAGACACATTCACTAGTTTTGGGTCATTCTTGAACAGCTTCATGTTGATTTGAATCTTTTTCTTTGCTATGAATATCTCCATACTCCTTTTCTGTACCATTTAAAATATAAGCAAATTAGTTTAATGTTTTTCAAGTACATTGAAACTGTTAGAATTTAATGGAACTGAATTGTTACCACAATATTATATATATCTTCATATCTGAACTTTGAGTCTCATGGCCTTGCTATGTTGTCTATTATATGTGCAAGTCCCTTCTTGATATCAAATACGAAGACAAAGTAGTGGCTACCATCGATGATAGGGATAAACATCTGTAAATTTGCAATCAGTAAATTTTTTTGTTTTTTTGCATTTTGCATTTTACTACTTTTTGCATTTACATACCAATTCCACCTCTTGAAGTTTGTATGGGCTTGTTGACAAGCTTCCATCCATCATGGTCTCAAACACATGATACCTTCTTTGGGCCTCTGCCTCTATCACTTTTTCCAAGTCCTCCTCGCTTAACTTGTGTTTTTCAGTGTTCTCATTCCCAAATGTTGTCTAATTTATCATACAGTTTGCATGTTAATAGTTATAAGAGAACGAATATTTTACAGTTTGCCTGTTATTAGTTAGATTTTGTCTATTTTAATTATAAAGTTTACATGTTATTAGTTAAAAAATTAGGAATATACAAAGGTTATGAAGCAAATTTTTGCATTTTAAATAGTACCTTCTGAGTTACGAAGCAGAATAATCGTCTTGGCGATGTTGAGTCTTTGTATCTCTCTTCGTTGTTGAGTACAACTGCCCATGAATCCACCAAGGAATGATGCACGTGAGATTCTGGAATTATAGTTTCTGCCAATGCCTTTGTTAATCCCACACCCGGTCGCTTCAAAAATACTATGTCCCTGTATAACAGATATTTTGTGAGATTAAAAAAAAAATAATAATAATAATTAAACAAATAGTTTTTAATATTAGCTTACATTGGATCCCCTGTTGCTGAAAACAGCCAGCATGTTACCTCAAGCTCATCCTTAGAAGTAATTGCATTTATCTCTACTTTTCTATTTTTGTATGGAGACAACAATGCAGCGGATGGTTTTACCTTTCGTTTTTCTTTGTTGTCACATCCCTTTGCAAAATTCTCTTCATACCCAAGAACAAGATTACTCAGCCCTGCTTTCTCTCTCATTCTGTCGTATTTTAACAATACTGCATCAATAGTAGTAGTGATTGGTTCATCTTCTTCCACCTGCACATTGCTAGGTCCTTCTACAACTGTTTCACCTCTTTCCACTTCAACTTTATCAATCACTTCTGCAGCTGTTTCATCCCTCTCCACTTCCACATCACCCGTTCCTTCTACAACTGCATCAGCTTGTTGTTTTTCTATTTGCACTGATTCGTTTAGAAATGGTATTGATTTGATCACATTGCACATCATGTTTGCAATGTTTTGGAAATCAACTGGATCCTCATGCACATCATCTTTTTCACGTTCTTGTGTTTGTGTCAATCCAAGACTGAATGAGGGAAAGTTATTCAACTTTCTACGCTTCCCTGGACTCTCCTCATAGTAGGTTTTTTTGCATGAAGCCTCTTTTCTTTCCTTCCTCAAAATCATATGCGAGTCAACTATCTTGTCAACCATGTCCAGAAACGGTGTGCTCTCTATTATTTGTGTAGCTGTTGGAGTTGTATCTGACACGCTGGCAATCTTTCTGTTTGGTGTATGAAAATCCTGCTCATCTCCTACAAATTTTGCTCCAGATCTTTTCATTTCATATTCCTTCTCCAAATGTTGCATGAGCTTTTCAGAAACTTCCTTAATCACACTTTCTTTAACCTCTTCAATCATCGATTCCATTTCCTCATTCTTATGGACATAGTTGAATTCACTCAGTTTCAGATCTTCCACCACTTTGTTTTTTATTTGGTGCAATAGATCGTGGATATTCTGATCTTCAGGATATTCAAATTGCGCTCTCCACATAACCTCAGTAAGTTCTTCTTTCTTTGTAATCAGATCTATGTAAAGTTGTTTTATATTTGTAACAAACTCCTGCATTTTGAGATGAAATGTCATTCATGCAAAATGCAAAATGCAAAATACAATCTGCAAAATGCAATTCAAACTAACAAATTGCAGACTGCAAAATGCAAACTAAGAAAATGCAAAAAGCAAACTACAAAATGCAAAACTAACAAACTGCAAAATGCAAAATGCAAAATGCCAACTGCAAATAACTATTTTTTGCATTTTATACCTCGGGGCTGTACTCTTGAACTTCTGGTTCATCTTCATCATTGATTAATGGACTATGCCTCTCAAAAACTTGTTCAGTTTCATCTTGTTCATCAACATCTGCCTTTCCATCTTTGCCATCTTTCCTTTGTTCCCTTTCTTTATCTTCCAAAAGAGCTTCAGTTTCCTTCTCTTTAACACCCTCATCAACTACATCACCTTGTCCACCTTCATTGCCTGCTGCCATAAGATTTTCACTTGATTCTATTTGTTTAGGAGGCTTTACCACAGACAAAGGTTGATGTGATTTATCTGTTTTTTGCATATTTTTTAAGAAGACATTAAAATGTATATTATTTTCATTTATAGTTGCTGTATATATAGCATAGATTTGAGAATATTTTTGCATTTACCTTTATTCGCTGTAGATTCCACAATGATATACTTTTTTGATCTTGCAGCTTTCCTCATTTTTGATTTGTTTTTAGTAGATTTTTTTTCTGCTTTGTTGTTTCTGATTTTTCCACTTTATCTTCTTTTTCACCAACATTATATATATGTTTTGTGATCAAATCATGTAAAATATGATCTTTTTGTTTGCAGATTGTTTGCATTTTTGGTACTTGTTAAACAAAACATTACCTCTACCTTTCACCTCAGCCTTCGGGATTGCTTTGATCTTCAACTTTGCATCAGATAGCAGCTTATCTTCCTCCTCTTTCAACATGTCTGTTGTCCAGTAGGTACATGTAGGGTATGACATGTTTCTTGTCTTCTTCATCCTGTTAAGTGTGGTACAATACCAAAGCTGCAAAATAGAACATATTTAATTGTTTGAATTTGTGTTTTACAGTTTCAATTGTTAATTATACATACCACCAAAAAAAGCAATGGTCCTGTAAACCAACATTTGATGTCATCTCTGTTCCATCTTGTTTTGCATCTCTTTGCACATTCAACGACATATGCGCACCAGTCCATTCCACTTGTTTGGTTAACATCTGTAATGCAAGGGAGGAACTTTTGGTTAACCGTCCCACATCTCACCCCATCTGCCATCATTGTCATGATTATAACCAGTACATTCATCTTAAACATTTCTCCAGGATTCTTATCAGATAGTATTCTCTCAATGACTTGCTTCATATATATATTTTGGGGACCTTTTTCTGGCGTTGGATACTGTTGTCTCCAAGCTGTTACCTTTTCTGTATCTCCAACACCTGCCTTATTAACAGCCTTTACTTTAGTACCTCCCAATGGGAACCCCAGTATTTCAAACACTGTATCGCTGGTTAGATGATAGTTAACATCTCCAATTGTCAATTCCATCTTCTCCGTATCGAAATTATCTACAACCCAGTATGCAAGCCTTCCTGGTATAAATCCTATTTTGCATTTTATTATTTCTCCAAAACCCATATCTTTTATCATCTTCTTCATTCCAGGAGCCAAACTTTTACACATTTGCACAAATGAGTTCGGTGATTGCCTTGACTTTATATAATAGATTTCTTGTGTTTCAGGCACTTTCTTTTTGCCAACAGACTTTCCCCTTTTTTCTTTTTGCACAAACGGTACGATTTCAGAACTAACAGACTTTCCCTTTTTTTCTTTACATAACAAACTTTCCTCTTTCTTCCTTTTCCTTGTTGTTGTGCCTTCATTGACAACCTTCGGTGGGGGTCTAACAAAATCATCATCTGAATCAGGTGTATCTGTCATGTATAGCAAAATGCAAAATATATGAAGTGAAAACTGTTGAATACAAAATGCAAACTGATAATTCTCAAAATGCAAAGGCAAACTGTTAATCAGTTGTGCAAATACAAATTGTTCAGTCCCAAATGCAAATTGTATCATTACAAAATGCAAACTGTTAATCAGAATTGAAAATGCAAATTGTATCATTACAGTGGTTTTTTGCAGTTGTCCAGTACCACATTTTTTTCAAAATTCAAATTTGTACTACAAATGCAAAATGAATTCCAACCTCAAGTTACATTTCCTAAGTGAAAACTTTTAAATGCAAAATGCAAACTGATAATTCTCAAAATGCAAATGCAAACTGTTAATCAGTTGTGCAAATACAAATTGTTCAGTCCCAAATGCAAATACATGTGGTTTTTTTGTAGTTCAACAAAAATCATTTGATACCTTCATTTTCACCAGCTTCAACAGCTTTTGCACTTTGAACAACCTTTTTTCTCTTAACTGTCTTTTTACTTGTTGCAATTCTACTCTTTTTTGTTGTAGGTTTGGATCTGCTTATATTGATTTCTTTTTGTGGTGGCTTCACCTTTTCTTCACTCCTTTGTCTTTCAACATTTTCTTCACTTCTTATTCTCAAATGAAATTTTGGTGATGAATAATGTGAATCATCTGTTTCAGTAGCCTCTGTAAAGCATATAATTACATGAACATCTTTTAAAATAAAAACACACAGTGTTGGCTATCCAAAATGCAAAATTACAACTTATAACAATCCAAAAGGTTGGAAAATCAATGACCATTCCCAAATGCAAAAGTTACATCTGATAACATTGCAAAATGCAAATTACAGTGTTTTGAAATTGAATTTTCCAATAACAAAATGCAAACTGATAATTATCAAATGCAAATGCAAACTGTTTCATTAGTTTTGAGATGCAAATTGGTACAAATGACCATTCCCAAATGCTAAAGTTACAACTGATAACATTGCAAAATAAAAATTACAGTGTTTGAAATTGATTTTTCCAATAACAAAAAGCAAATTTAAAGAAGCAGAACGCTACATATGAATTTCAAATGCAAAATGCAAAAAATACAAAATGCTAACTAGTTGCTAAATAACGACGTGTATCATCTACATCACACATGAGCATACAAAATGCAAATTACAGTGGTTTTTTCCTAAATACAAACTAGGTTTTGGTTGTTTTTAACTAGTTGTTTGCACATTAGGATTTGGAAATTACCTTCATCATCGTCACCAGAAACACCATCTCCTTCAACTGATTGTCCTTCTTTATCTGATCCCTTCTCTGATTCTGCTTGTGATTTATCTTCATCGGCATCCTTCTTTGCACGTTGTTGCTCGACGTCGTCAGCATCATCGTCAACATTGATTACCTTTCCATCATATTTTATTTTTTTTGCAAACGATGCCATCAATCGTCCACTTCGTCTCTTAGGATTATCCACTGTAAATAAATAAGAAGTAAGTTTGATCAATACTTTTGCATTGATGATCACCTAACAACAAAAAAACGAACGGAATTCTTACTTTGTTTCCAGGTTGCAGTTGATTCTTCACTTCGATTTAGGTTCGTATGAAAAACCTAATTTGGTAGTTCTTCGCCTTTGAATGGAAACGATTTGAAGTAGTGGGTTTATGGCTATTGGTTGTGGGTTTGCATTTGATTTTGAATATATTCGGTTTCCGTAGAAAGGGCGTCAAAAACGGGAGTTGATTTGAGGCTGTGAGTGTTAATTTACATTTTTGTCCTTTTAGCTATATAAATTGGCGCTGATTGATAATTAATTATGGATTTTTTCCTAAATTAATCACAGCCCTCCATCTCTAGATCCAATGGTCTAGAGATGGTTCTTCAAGTTCTTTAATTAACAAGGGTTCTTTGTTTAACCCCTCCCTATATATATATATATATATATATATATATATATATATATATATATATATAGAGAGAGAGAGAGAGAGTCATCTATTGGAGATTAAAAAAGAAATATAAATTGTGACATTTTGTGGTTGTGAGGTCACAAAAAATCATGAGAAACTTAAATTATCATGAGTTAATGTAAATTTACAATTCTACCTTTTAATATATCATGAGAAATTGCTCTTTTAGTTTGCAAATTGATATAGTATATAATGTTGAAAACCAGGTAAATTCAGTTTCAATTCAAAACTGAAATTGAACTGTTAATATATTCATTTGAGCTTTTAAAAAATTGAAAAAATCATTGAGATTATTTGAGTATATATTCATGTTTGTGAGAGAACATAATCAGTCATGTTTGACCCAAACATGAGAGGATCCTAACCCTTTAGTGTTAATTAAGTTAAAGACTCTTATTAGTTGATGAATGGCCTTATAAGTTTATACTTTTAATCATGACGTGACGACACGAGAGGGATTCAAGGAAGCATCCCATGGTGCATGATTTTCGCAGATGACATTGTCTTGGTTTCTGATACGAAAGAGGAGTTGAACAGAAGATTAGAACAGTGGAGGGTTAAGCTAGAGGACTCAGGACTAAAGATAAGTAGAGGTAAGACCGAGTATCTTTTTTGCAATTTTTGCAAAACCGGTATCGAGGGGAGCCAATATATTTGCATAGGGGAACACGCTCTGAGACCTCAGGAGTCTTTTAGGTATTTAGGATCCATTTTACACAGAACGGGGAGGATAGACGAGGATGTGTCCAACCGTATTCAGGCGGGGTGGAGGAAGTGGAGAGCTGCGTCAGGAGTGCTTTGCGACAAGAAGGTACCGCTTAGGCTTAAAGGAAAATTCTACAGACTAGCTGTTAGACCTGCCATGTTATATGGTTCAGAGTGTTGGCCACTGAAAAAGGCGCAAGCGGAGAAGCTAGAAGTGGCAGAGATGAGGATGCTTAGATGGATGTGCGGGAAAACGTTGTTAGACAAAATCCCGATTGGTGTTTTTAGAAGCAAATTAAGAGTGTCATCTATCATCTACAAGTTGAGAGAGGGGAGACTGAGGTGGTTCGGCCACGTTAAAAGGAGGCTTCCAACAGCACCAGTTAGGAGAGCAGAAGCGCTTATAGTGGATGGCATTAGGAGGCGTGGTCGCCCCTTTCTTAGGTTGGAAGATAGAGTTAGAGCGGATTTACAGGAGTTTTCTCTCTCTGTGGACATGATCTCAGATAGGTCCTCGTGGAGAAGGAAGATTAGGACCCAGGACTAGGTAGTAGAGAGTCTGCAATTTACGGCTTAGGGTTTATGGTTTGGGGGACTAGGTGATGCCACTTTTGCGGGGGATTTATTTTACACTTATACATATATACAAATATTCTCTCTATTTTTTATTTTTTATTTTTTTATTTTTTTTTTCTTTCTTTTTTTCTCCCTTTTTTTACGTTGTTCTCTATTTTATTTTTAATGTACTTATTCTTATTGTTATTATTTTACTATTTTATTATTTTATTTTATTTTTATTTTTATTTTGTTCTATCTTTTTTTATATTGCCGGAGGTCTTTCTAGGAAGCAATCTCTCTACCTACGGGTAGAGGTATGATTGTCTACATCCCACCTTCCCCATACCCCGCTTCTTGCGGGATTGGGTATTGTTGTTGTTGTTGTTGTTGTTGTTGTTGTTGTTGACGACACTAGAGACTCACAATTATAAATATTTTATTTATTTTATTTTATTGTTTCTAGAAAAGTTTAGAAAGTTATTCGGGTTAAAACTTTGTTATGATTGATTTGATTAGTCCATATAATATTGAACACATAAGTTTACACTTTTAATCATCGACTGTCTAATTACTAGGGTTAGTAACTTTTCATTCCCTTTTGTCAGTTACCCAAGTGAACGTTTGTATTAGGATTACTATATACAAGTAGCCATAATTATTTATGTTAAAGTATTAAATTATATCCGTTTAGCTAAATATATGATTCTATTGTATGAGCGAAAGAAGAGCTCAATCTGATGATATTAAGAATGAAATATTTAATTAAGACAAAATGTATAGTATATATAACAAGCATAGATAAGGACAAGAAATTTAAATGTGTATAGTATTTTATTATTAATGTAGCTTAGGATCTAATAGATTTATTTATAAATTAATGTAGTGAATAATTTGAATAAATGATGGTTATAATTTAATTGTAACTAAAAGAAATATTAAAATCCACTAATTAAATTGATTAAATTAAAAGATACTTATAACTTAGGACATATAGTTATTAAAAATAAAACATAAGAAAGTGTTTAAAGTGATAGAATTTATAATTATGATAAGAATATAATTCGTAATCTTAATATAATTTGAATTAATTATGTATAATAAGTTAAAAAACATAGATAAATAAAAATTCTTTAATTGTGTAGAAGATCTACGTTTAAAACTTTAAATTACTATAAAGAATAATGTAATAAGATGAGATTTAAAAATTATATAGTAAATAAATATGTTGTATAAAGATAAATACTTTGATTGTGTAGAAGGTTTTATTTAATAGATATAATTATACCTTATCTTTATGTAATTTAATTAAATACATATTATGCAAAAAAAAAGGTAAAAATGATTCGTAAATTTAAAGATATACGATAATGATTGATCCAAAAAAAATGTTTAAATTATAGATTGATAATTTGTTTTTACTTAAAATTGATTAAACCATTATAAATATATCAATAAGTAGTGGTTGAATTTATATAACATCATAGTACTAACTATTTTGACATGAGTCTTTAGTACTTTGATTATAAAAAGTTAAAATTGACCTTTTCGATTTGAATCAAATGAATTATCAAGATTAAATATTTTGTTAAATAAAGGGTACAACTCATCTACTATGATTTTTATAATTAGTCTTTTATTTATATTGGAAATATATGATACAAAGGACGTTTATTTTTTTAAATTTGGGCTAAAATGATATTTTTGTGCTGAGATATATTATTAGACATTGAATTCAGTACTAGAAATTAGATATTGTTGTTTAAATTTGTATATAAAACTGAAAAAATGATGCTTAGGGCGGGAAATTATATATTAATGTTGAAAACGAAGTTGGTTCAGTTATAAAACTAAAATCGAACCGTTAATAATTAGAGCTACCAAAACGTAAAACATTGGGTTTAAAAATCCTAGAATCGGAATTGGCGGATTATGTTTGATTCAGGCTTAAAACCACCTCATACCACCCCATAAACACCCATACTCCATTATTTTGTCAATCATCTTGATCAAATGGGTTGAAAGACAGATAACAAAATTTAGTAGGGGATATAGAACTTCCTTATGTTGTTATTATGTTGCTATTAGAAGCATAAATAACATCTACGTGCCATATTTATGTTATGATGTATTTTTTTTATTTTTGTTTTTATTTTTGTTTTTTGAATAACAAAATACGCATGCATACATACTAACCTTTTCTTTTTTGTAAATTTACATCTTTTATCCAAAACTAGAGAATTTATTAAAATAAAATGATTAAAAACACCTTTTCAATAATAACACGCTATAATTCGTATAATTAAAGAAAATATATAATCCTTAATAAATCCTTAAAATTAATAACTAATTAGAAATAATTAGGGATGACAACTATCATCCGACCCGAAGACCATCCACCCGACCGACCCGTTGGTGATGGACATTGACAAAGTTAAATGGATGAATATTGGATATGGAGCGGATATAGATATTTAGTGGAGCGTATATAGATGAGGATTTTCAATCCATGGACGAATCCATTAACCCGGAATTGAATTTTCAACATTATAATTTTATTTAATTAATAATATATGTCTGAGCATTATTTGAATTTATAAAAATTATACTTAACATAACATTGAAGATAACTATGCTTCTATGAACTGAATGTAGATTTGTAGTTATGTGTTCGTTATATCGTTTTTTTAAAGAAATTATGTACATATGCAACAAATATCGTAAATTATACATAGAACTTTTCACATCCAATAGACGTCCACTGATCTATTTTAATCCCGGTAGATATGAATATAGATAGATAGAATGATTTTAAATAAATATAGATATGAATGACGAAATTTAAATAGATCGATATAAATGTGAATACAACGTCATCCAATCTATTGTGGTCCCTAGAAACAATGCAAGACATATATATATACGGCCACGTGACTCCAAATTATTGCAGATTTTACAAAATATTTATCCCTTCCCTAGATATAATGATTTATTATTTATTTTCTACCATTAACAACTATCCCGTATATTCCACTTAACCCCCATATTCTTTCTCTTAATTTCCCATGGACACCAAACTACAAATTTGTGCATAATAGTCCCTAAGGAATTTTATAGTTTCATATTTGAGTTGAATCCAATTAAGCTGTTAAAAAACCGAAAACATCATTGAGATTAATTGATGCGTATTTGGTGTTAGTTAAGTTCAAGACTCTTAATAGTTGATGAATGACCTAGCTAATAAGTTTACACTTTTAATCATGACGTGATGACAAGAGATACTCACAAATATAAATGTTTTATTTATTCTATTTTATTGTTTCTAGTAAAATAAGAGGAGTTATTCGGTTAAGAATTTGTTATGATTGATTTGACTAATCCAAATAATATTGAACACATGTTAGTAGAGAAAGAATTGAATTGGAAGTAAAGTAAGAATTAAAAGCCTCTAAAATTAGTCTATTTCTAGTTTCTTTTGTTCTTACAACTTAGACCTTATAGTTTACCCGTTCAATTGAGTGCTTAAGCGTTCCGCTGAAGTTACATTCTTCAATCATAATAAATCAAAGAATAAATTTTTTTTCAATCGGTTGTTAGACTTTTACACGATATTGTAAACAAGGTTTAAATTGATTTTTATAAATAAGTATTTCCCGGTTAAAGCTTTTTCAAAAGGTTGAGTATTTGCTCTAATATACGCGGTGTACTTAATCACTACGGTGACGAGTTCTTGCTTTTAAACTGAAAAATAGTAAAGTGGTGATTTGTTAAAAAGGATCATTTTCTTTTTTCTTGCTAAAACGCATTTAAGATAGTAGGAGAAAGTATTTCGGGCTATAAATTTGCATTCGCTAAAATCTAGGGGGTTAAGTGAAATGTAGTTGAAGATATATACGACACACGTACCCTAATTAATTCTTCGTCTTCATGTGAACCACCTATACACATTACACACCCATAAAACCCTAAATCAACTTTATAAACAAAATTAAACCTCAATCTTTCCATGCTTACTTTTTAGATCTTTCAATCTAATTCAATTTTGACTTTCTCCCACGCCAAAACGCAGTATTTCAATTCTTAATAGGTATGTCTGTCTACTTCTCTTTAATTTTCCAAGCTCTAATCTTTATTATATTCAAGAAACACCCTTTTCATTCTTTACATAAACAATTGTGTAATTATAAATCCCATCTTGTTTACGTTTTTGATGCGCACATGGTTGATCAAGATCTTGCATGTTTATATGTACTTGTTAATTTTTTTTACCCTAGCTAAATCAATCAAATAATTATATTCTTTCATTCAAAGTGTTTCTTGATTCAAGCCATTGATTCTTGATTTATATAGGACTAGCTATATCAGAAAAGATGCAGAAGACCCACATTAATGGTACAACCACCAATGGAACAATCAGGGTTGTTGAAGCCGCACCCTCCCCATCTCCGCCACCAACAACCACCACCAACGGTGGTGGCATTCCCGCTTGCGCCTCATGCCGCCACCAGAGAAAAAAGTGTACGGAAAAGTGTGTATTGGCACCATTTTTCCCTGCAGAAAAAACCCATGATTTTCAAGCAGTTCATAAGGTTTTCGGGGTTAGTAATGTGACTAAACTAGTTAAGGATTTCAGTAGAGAAGACGGGAAAAAGGCGGTCGATTCGCTCATCTGGGAAGCTAATTGTCGGCTTAAAGATCCGGTGTTAGGACCATACGGTGAGTTCCAAAGGGTTTGTGAAGAACTTAGGGTTTATAAAGCTCAATATCAACAGCAAGCCAATAATTACCATATTCTTCGACAAGCAGTTCCCATCGCGCAAGGCGGGGTTATGTACAACAATAAATCTGCGCAACAACGTTTGATCGGATCTTGGAATAATGGAGACGCGAATGTGATTAACAACGGATCGATGTTGGATTGCATTCATGGCAACGCGATTGTTGGTGGGGCGATCGATAATTCTTCGCGTATGTTTAACTACGGAAATACTTTGCAAAATATGGAGAAGTTAAAGCAAGAAAGAGATCAACAAGGTTCTTTGATTCATCCACAACAAATGATGAACGACTACAGTCAATTTTACTAACAAGGTATATTAATTTCTTCTTTTTCAAGATTTAGGGTTCTAATTTAATATTTCCATACAAATATTAAACATTTAAGCAATCAATTATATCTATTCTTTCTTTCTGTTTAATGACCTTAATTTACATTTATATATATATGTATATGGATTAACCATTAATTAATTTAACAAGCTCATAAATCAAGTATTTCCGGCTTAGTAAGTTGTTAATTTTTTTTAACTCAAGTAAATAATATTATGAGCCAAAAAAACTAGTTTATTGTTTATCAAATTTTTTGATTCCCTAATTAAGCTAACCCCGAACAAATTATTTTTTATCTTCTTGTGTTTTAATTTTTAATTTTGAATGCATATATTGGTTCGATTTAAAATGCATTGGATCAATCTTAAATTCTAAATTCCTAATCAAGATTCTTCGAATAATTAAAATTAATTAGATCATGTCAATCTTTTATAAGGAAGAGTTATATATATTCTAACTCATATATGTTTAATTAGTTTTTAAGCTTTTGGGAATATTCGATCAAGTTGAATGATAGTAACATTAATTGGTAACTTGGATGGGAGGTTTTGTAACAATAACTAATTTTATAATGATTAACGTAAAAAGTGTAAATAAAAGACTAACGTTAATTATCTCTGTTAAATAATTTTAATGTTGATTTTAGTAAAATAAATCTCTAACTATTATAATTAAAATTTTGATTTGATAAGAGTTATAACTGTTTAATTTTAATCAAAATTAAGTTATATAGGATAATTTCATATATGTTCTTATTAAATATAAAATTGAGTATTTGTCACTATAATTTATACTTCTCTTTTATAACATTTTAAAATTTTATATTTAACAAAACTTCTAATTTTTATCATTTTAAAATGTTTTTTATAATTAGTTTAAATTCTTTTAATTATAATTGATATATACTTGACCTTTTTGCTTTTAATTGTAAAATTAATAATTGAGGATTGTACAAGCAATTATGTAATTACGTCTCTTTGTATCATAATACCCCGTCTACGTCATCACGTGTGTCATGTCCCTTGCGTTGACGCTTCTACCGCTGGTCTAGATGTTGATGTTGAGTGTCACCGTTATTTAAACTCTTTTTTTCATGTTTTATAAGTATTAATTTTTTTTAATTAATGTTAATATATATTATTTTTATAAAGCAACTCGTATGTAACACAAATATTTAATGTAGTTATAATTTTTTATAAGAATATTCTGATTTCCCAAAACAATATAGTAAGTCACATTATAAAGATAGCGTATATTTATAAACATAAAATGATAAAAGGAAACGTGAGATATATGTTTTATTAATTATCTGAAAAATATTTGAATTTCACAATTTTCGTCTTAGATATTTAATATATAGTATATTTGGATTCCCTTTTGTTAATTATAATCTAAACCCGGCCAATTTAAAACCTATAATAATGTATTTTAGTTGTACAGCTTATACATTATTATTATTATTGTTTTTTACTTATTAGGTATACAATACATAAATGTATAGTAGATATATTTGTCATATGTCTAATTTTGTTAACTCTAATAGTCTAATTGTTATGTTAATCTTGGTTCTTGTTATATATATACTTCATCATCTTTGTAGAAACTTGAACGAAATCGATCCATATATTCTTCACTTTATCATATATATAAGCACAACACCCATTAACCCCTAACCACATTCATTGATTTACGGAACCTCTAAAATCGTAGAATATCGAACAACAATAGTCACTTATGTTTTTTTTTCTTTAGTATATGAAACTATAGATTTAAAAAAGGATTTGGAGTATATCTGTATATGTGTTTATGGATTGAATGGTATTAAGAAACTATAGATTAATTGCACTGATATATACTCTAACTTAATTTGCATATGTTTGTATTCTATGTATTGACCTTTTTTTTATTTGAGAAATAATTAGTAGCTAATTTACATGTTTAGCAAGTTGTTCGTTAATTACTACAAAACTAGTTTATTGACCCGTGTATACACGAGTATTTTGAAACTATAATGCAATTAATAAAATATCATATAAAACTTAATAACTAAACACTTTAAATATCATATTCAAGTTGACCACTCAGCTCATCATCATAATCTTAAAAAACCCACTCAGATAAACAAAAACTTACATATCTACTACTATTAATAGATAACAAAAAATTAAGAATATACTAATTTCAAAAAAGTGTCATATTACAATAAAATTTATACTAAAACGTAGATAAAAAAGAGACGGTCATTAATATATAACTATTTTTTCTCTAAACAAAATATATCACAAGTTATTAAACATAATTTATAAACAACTTATTATTAATTACATTAATATAATATTTTTATAAAACCCTCTCACATTTACTAAAAAAACCCCTCACAATTTTCATCAAACCCCCTCACATTTAAAATTGAATTTACGATTACACAATTCCAATCTTTCCAAAATTGATAGTGTAATTAAAGTTAATTTTGGAAACTTTGGTAAGCCTCTTATATATATATATATATATATATATATATATATATATATATATATATATATATATATAGATTAGAGTGATAGACTCTTGAATTGTTGGATTGCTATATGTTTGTTAATAATAATAATTATTAATTATTATATCCAGGTGATGAGGAAGGACGACGTGAAAACATAATTACTGCATGGCAATGGCAGCTTGGAACTACTTGGCGTATTGGCCTATTGACTAGCCTTTCTAATTATTTTTTAATTAAAGATTTCTTTCATACTTCTTTTGATCTTTTGATCATTTGATTCACCATACAAATGTACGTACGTAATATTGTTTCACTCTCTAATTAATTATACATACATTTTCTTCCCTTACTTTTAATTATATCTTCGATCTAACTAATATTTCGTATATTCATCACGAACAATTCCATTGCAATTAAAATATGATTTAATTTTTTTTACATATATATCTTCTATAAAAATTTCTACGTACTTAGTTTTGAGAAAAGTTAAGATGTCATTTGTAAAAACAGAATGATTAAATACCGAATAATTCAATGGTCTGAATAATTTAAAGGCTCTGTATTAATCTCTCTAAATGTGACATGTTGTTTGATAAAAGTTCTATATGAACAATCTGAATGATGCAAATTACCATTTAAACCTTAATAGTGATTTATTATACTATAAGATAAGACTAGCTTATTACCCGCGCAATGCGGCGGCGTCAACTAATTTATACTCGGTAACCTGCTTGTTTTCGGTATTCATCAATACAGTGATAACAAATAATTTTCCTTTGGCAAGTGGCAACATGTCTATTTTCTTTATCTTTTTTCCATTTTCTTTATTATTATTCTATTGTCAATCAACTCTTTTCTTATTTTAAAATAAATTAAATAAGAAAAACGATCTCTACTTATAAAGTAGGTTAAATTACATGACAATACAGAGCATAAGTTAGTAATTTGAAACTATTAGAAATTAAGAGATTAAGATTATAGAATAAATTAATTTGAAACTATTAGTTATATGAGCTATTTTAAAAAATTAAAATATATGTTTATAAATTCTAATTATATGATATTCACGTTTATAAGCTCTACTTAATTATACCCATTTTTTTTTTTGTTAAACAAGTTAAAATGTTTATAACATAATTGAATATTTATTATTTGATTTTTTTAAATATGGAAGGTTTAGTTATTAAAATGGAATATAAGAATCTTATTAAATGCATCTAGTAGTTACTTTATATAATAGTTTTCATTTATATATATGAAGGGTAATTTAGTATATTCAACTTACTTAAAAATTAAGAGTTTTTAGGTTGTAAATGTTTTATATATGAGTAAGATATAATTGCTTAACAAGATAATGTGTGAAAGTTGTATTAGGGTAAATAGTTGGTGCTTAATTATTAGAGTGTACTTTATTGTAAAATGATTCAGCAATGTTCTTTTATTTCATTCAGCATAGTGTTCACTCAGATGCGGCAATCAAACACGTTTAATACGATTTAGCGTTAAGCAGAAAACAAACAACCCCTAACGTGTTGGAAGGTATATGGGAGGGTATTAAATGGCCAGGTGAATAACATGAAAATACAATAATCTTTGTCTTGATACCCGTTGTATACAACAAACTTTCTTTAAAAAAAATAGGGAAAATTGCGCGAAAATACAATAAACTATGTCGAAATTGCCATTTTATACAACCAACTTCATTTTTTATCAAAAATTACAAACAAGTTTCATTTTTTAGTCATTGTATGCAATTGGTAACCTGATTATCAGGTTACCGGTAATTTCTTTATTTTATTTTTTTGAATTTTTGTAATTAAGATATTCATATGTTCTTGGTGTTCTTCAAGGTATTCTTCACCTTCAACCCACCATCACCGCCCTCTCAATCCTTTCAGGCCACTCTCCGGCCGTTTTCCGGTGAACAGACCGTTGGATCTTCGTCATTTTTGGTGGGGTTGGTCGAAATCCCCTCCCCTACAATTATATGGCCTCTGATCATCCCTCCGACCCCCCATTAACGTGCAATCGAGCAAAACAGAAGCCTGGTCGGCTAGGGTTTGCGCCACCGCACATGGAAATTTCGGCGGATTCCGGTAGTGTTGGGGGTCAAACCACACATGGATCTTCTTGTCTTGATGCAAGGAAGACATTAGTGGAGTCGGTTTCGTAGCTGCATGCTTCGAAAAAAGTTTCTGAGGCAAAACAGCCTTCTGGACGGGCGATAATGGTTTAACCCGGCTAGGGTTTTTTCGAATTCTTCTTCATCGCAGACACATGGGGTCAGAATAATGTTGTTAAGGGTCGTGATGAACCTTGTAGTACTCCTGTGGGTTTGAATATTGGAAAGAATGGTGGTGGGAGGGCTGAAATCGATGGGTCTGTCGGAAAACTAGTCGCCGGAATCTGGAATTAGTCACCGGAATCTGGAAATAGTTGCCGGAAACCGGTTGGTATAGGGTGACCTCCAATGGCAGGTCATCTTGCATAGTTGCATACAATGAACAAAAATTTAAAGTTTGTTGTATTTTTTGATAAAAAATGAAGTTGGTTGTATACAATGGAAATTTCAACATAGTTTGTTGTATTTTTGCACAATTTGCCAAAAAAAATAATACATCCAATTTTATAATTTATTTTCATTATATATAAACAAACTTTTTTCTATGTGTTATGTTTAGACATTTAGTTACTAACTTATCATTGAATACACCAGAGTTTTCTATAGTCTTGGGTATTAATTAGCTAGATTGCGTTTGGAAATAATCTTCTAATCATTTGATCCTTCCTTTGTTAAGTATTACGAATTAATATAAACGAGCGTTCTCCTGCCTGCGCTTTGCGCCGGGGTGAGAGCAAAGTAATAGATTAATTTAATTTAATTTATATTTTTTTGACTGACAAACAGACACCTATCTAATTTACACCTTATTTCCATAACAGAATTGAATCCTCAACCTAAGAAGAGATTCTTTAGACACACCTAATTTATTTTATATGCTTAACTTGTTTTATAATTTTAAAAAATAATTATAATCTAATAGTAACCGAGTTTCATATTATATATATACCGTTAGTCTACAATAACTTTAATTAAAAGAAACTTTAATTTTATCTTTTAATAACTTTAAACAACAAATACCTTTAAGTCACAGACTGTTGATCTTTATTTTTAGCTTAATAGTTACTAACTTACTATGATGTATGTTATATTTATTTGTACATATATACTTTTAATTATCTACAAAATTATCATCTTTTCAATGAGTTGTCAAGTGAGTTAAATACTTAGAGTAGACGGAGTGGGCTGTGGATATGGTGTGGATGAAGCCCCATCGCGCCGTGGTGGGAGGTGCCGCCACTCCATGGCGGCGTGGTGAAGATTTCGCGTGGCCTGCACCCCTTGCACGATTCCTACGTGAATGGAGTATTTGATTTTTTTTTTTTTTTTGGTTCTGTATGCGCTGGTTCTCAAACAATAAGATTTCAGAAAAAGAAAAAAAGAAGGAAGATAGCGGCTAGGGTTGCAAAATGAAGAAGAGGATAGACCCCACAAATGAAGAAGATGATGGTAAACCGGCACCAAAATTATTTTAAATGGGCTTTTGTGGGCCCAACCTACATATACATTATAACATTTTAAATGAAGTTTATTTTTTTATTTAAAGTATTATTTTATTTTTATTGAGTATTATTAAATTAAATATGAAAATATAAATTGTAACAGTATGTATTATAATTAGATTTATTTTATTTACTTTTACTTTTATATTTTTTATTGAGAATTATTAAATGTAAAATTAATAAAAAAGGTGGGTCCTATAATTTGGTGTGGTGGGAAGTAACCACTACAGGTCTGTGTGATGAGTTAAGTGGTGAGAGTGAAAAGCTGACGTGACAGTGTGGTGAGTGTGGTAGGAGGTAACCACTCCACCACTCTTATGTTAATTAGTGGTACACATCAATTCTAATAAAAGCATCTGACAACAGATTTGATGTAAAGGGTTTTGTGCTATACACCATTGATATATACTAAGCACATGAAAAGGTAAAATAAATTCACAGACCCTCCCTCTCCTTCTCTCTCTCTCTCTCTCTCTCTCTCTCTCTCTCACGCACACACACACTTCCGGCCATTAGCATCATCTCCTTCCAAATGCCACCATTATTGCTATCCGGCCACCACCTCCTCACATAACACCCTCCCTCCTCCTACTCATACGGTCCATTACTATAATAACCCTTCAGTGACGAAAATCGACATACTTCGTGGAGCTTGAGCCGCAACGCCGGCGACGGCGATGACGACTTTGAAATCAAAATTTGTTGCCGTCATATCCACTAATCGTTTGGACCGAAGATTCTTTTGAGGCATCATTCCAAGGGTACCTACTTCATCTTCATCAAATCAATTGTTCTTTCTGGTTTTGTTTTCCAGCTTCATGTTCTATGTTGTAGGGTTTTATGTAAATCTGTTGATTTTGCAATTGATTTCTATATTACAGTTAGATTTATAGTTGACAAACTTGTAATCGGTTTGATTTTGTGGTTTATTCATTTTCATCGCGGGTTAGATTAATGCTTAAATGTGTTTAAATATCACTTAGATTTGTGGATAATGTTTCTGCAATATGTTCTATGGCTGAATTCCCAACCGGAAGAAACCCACAACACCTTACTGATGCCTAAACCGAAGACAGAAAACAGGGGAAAATGAATAGGAAAAAAATTGAGGAGAATATGAGAAGGTATTTCATATCGCGAGAAAATGAAAAAAAGAATATCACGTTTTAATAAGGTAATTACAATATTGCCCCTCAATATCTCTTGAAAAATTGGCAACTTACTTTGCCAATTGATGTATAGTATAATTAGGGTCAATTAAGAGAATCCGATGGCCTTTAATAAAATGTCATTTTAATTTAGATTGGTTTATTTTATTTATGGAGGATGATAACAACAGTCTTAAGGGTTGTCGATAAGAATAAAAATGGTAATTTTAATTTTTAAAAATGGAAATCACAACTCATATGTTCATAATTAGCTTTCCATATATTTTATGGTTACCTTTTAATTAGTTTTCAACTTTACATACGTAAAACAAGATTGCCATTTTTAAAAACTAAAAATAATTTATTTTTTTCTTATCCACAGCCCTGGGCTGTGGTTATTAAAATCCTTTATTTATAACCACTTAACATTAAATAAATTTAAAAAATGGGAGGTGAAGGTATATTTTAGGCCATGCGTAGCGGTTCTTCAGGGTCCTTCGACTTCATTTAGGATAGGTGCTATGAGGGTCTCGGGTTACCCAATTTTCTCTCTTCTCCGGTTTCACCAACCCGACTACACTTAATTATCTTTCTTTATTTTTATTTAATTTTTTTTATAGAGAGAGTAAGGAGAAAGAATATTTGGATTGTTAGGGTTGAGTGATATTTGGGTTTTAGATTGATTTGAGTTGGGAGGAAAAAGTGAAAAAAAAACTTATGTGAGATTTAGGTTGATTGGGGTTGAGTGGAATGTGGAGTGCTACTCATGACTTTATAGTAGTGATTGGGTAACTATCTGACTATTTCTCTGACAAGAATGAACGCTTATAAAACATTTTAATATTAAGTTAAAGTTTTAAATACAAACTTTAATCTACTCGTATGGCTTTTGAAACAAAGAGACCCCTTATTATCTATTTAACCGGTTACTAGATTAAATTTAAATGGTAATATACCAAAACAATTTAGACAATGTTAGCAATATGTAACGCTAGCTAAGTTATTGTAGCGCTTGTCATAAATAGGGATGGCAACGGGGTCAGGGGTATCGGGGATTGCTTTTCTCATCCCCATCCCCGCTTCTCACCCCCAGTCCTTATCCCCGTCCCCGTCCCGTCCCCGCCGGGGAATTGATTAGCATCCCCATCCCCGTCCCCGTCGGGTATCGGGGATCCCCGTCGGGAATCGGGGATTTTGATACAAAACCTTAAATTACGAATCTAACTTAACATTTCCAATCGGTACACATCAACATGTAATCAATCATTTTAATAGTTTCGTAAGATAAATAATGTTATTGATAGAAGAAATAATATATTTACAAAAAAAACAAACCAAATAACCCCATCAGCATCATGATGTCTAATTTAAAGACCCCAATCTACACGGCATGACTTGACTTGCTCCACATGGGCCCATAGAAGTCATCGCCCAGCATATGCCCAAACACAAAGCAACAATGGCCGGCTCTTCGATCTGATCTATACATTTCCAAAGTTATACACAGTTTTCTTGTTACCCCAATTCACACTCTTCCAGTTGAATTCCTTGATTCATTTCTTCCCAAGAAAGTGTGTAAAAATGGCGGAGAAAGCTTGTAAAGCGATGTGCTTGCTGAAGTTAGCTGAAGAAAGGGCATCCTTGAAGAAAAAACTCGATGATGAGAAACAAAAACAGCAAATAGATTCAGTACCTTATCTTCCAAAAGACTGTGTTTCCAATATCCTAATTCGATTACCTCTCGAATCCCTTCAACAATTTCGATTCGTCTGCAAGCCATGGTATAGCATCATCAACTGTCAGAAATTTGTTCGCGATAATCTTGGTCGAGCTGAGAAGGTCGTGATCTTTTTGAGTCCTGCACATGCATTTCTACATCGTTGGTTTAATCTAGGTTCACTCTTTCGCGAAAACGCTCATACGTTCTCGGTCGAATCCAAGGTTTTCGAGTTAAAAAAGGTCCATGTGCTTCATCGCCCTCTAATCCAAGGTTTTCGAGTTATGAAATACATGGCCATAGACGACGGGAAGATCACTACAGGTGAGTATAACGCGACTTGTTTGGGCAATATTAGGGCTGGTTGTGATGGTCTAATCGTGGTCGATAACAATCTGAAAAAAGGCGAATTGGTGATCATGAATCCCGTCACTCGTGAACTTGATTTGCTTCCTTTAGGCACTATATACCCTCCACATGAAGAATCATTCGGACTAGTGTACAGTGTCACACGAGCTTCGTATAAACTTGTTCACTTGTTTAAGGACGAGTCTCAGTTTGTTGGATGTGAGGTTTTAGACATTGGTGAACAGTCATGGCGGGATATCGATGGACCATCTTTTGGGCTAATGAAATGGTTCGGATATGAACCTGTTTTTGCAATTGGCGCGTTACATTGGGTTCCTGAAATCGATCATAGTGAATACATAGTCACAATGACTATAGACGATGAAAAGTTTCACAAGATCATGCTTCCCAAAAGCAGTCGATTCAATGATCGAATAATGGAAGTATTTGATGAACTTTGTTTCGTTACACATGAAGAAATGAACGAAATAAGCATCTGGATGCTGGAAAACTTGTCAAAAGAAGCGTGGACGAAGAAATACACGATCCCGATTGGTTGTATACGAGATTTGATCCCTCTTTACGTTTCAAGATTGAAATGGGAGATGTACTTTCTGGATAAAGATGGTTCGATATTTGCTTTTGATTTTGGAAAGAAAAACATGAGGAAGATCGCAAGAAAGAAAGAAAATTTCCCGATTGTAGGAGCCTCGTATTCACTTCATGTGAATAGCCTCGTTTCTTGGCAGATTAAGTAGAATGATCAATCGTGAGACTATTTACTCGTACATCAATAATTATATAAAGATTGCTTATGTGTTTATGTTTTTTTGAGCGTCTATGATCATGAAAATTTAAGTTATGACAAGATAAAGAATATGAATTGAATAAGATATGAAGCTTGTATATTGATTAATTGTTCTGGCCGATTACATGAGCTATATATATAGGGGAGATTAGCAACAACCAATCTGATACATAGGGATAACTAAAGTAGCTAATAAATAGGGATAACTAACAAGAGATAAAACTAAGATAAGAATTATAAATTAAGATGAAGATAGGATATATGTAATATCTATCTAATATCCCTCCGCAAGCTAAACGGCCATAGTAACGTGCAGCTTGGACCGAATATGGTTGAACCGATTGGAGCCCAGGCCTTTAGTCAAAATGTCTGCCAGTTGATCCAAGGTAGAAACATAGCGAACATGGAGAGACTGTGAGAGAACCATATCACGAATAAAATGTAAATCAATCTCCAAATGCTTTGTTCGTTGGTGAAAAACGGGATTCGTGGCAAGGTAAGTAGCACCAAGATTATCACACCACAGAGTGGGTGGAGAAGATAGAGGAAGATGCAGCTCATGTAATAATGATTGAAGCCAGCGGATCTCGGCAGTAGTGTGGGTGGTGGTGAAGTACGAGAGTTTATGAACTTCAGTGGGCCAAGGCTCTTAAGAATGGTCACCATTTGATGCTTCCATGAGAGATAATTCTCATTGTTCAATTTGATGGAAACGAAATTGGAGATATTTGGTAGGTTGTTTGATAAAGAACTTGTATTATTTGAACTGGATGCCGACATCTCGAATGATGCTTTCAACGAAGAATTGAAAACTGATGTAAAAAAAAAGTATAGAGACTGTCAGGATCGACAGCTCTGATACCATGAAAACATAAAGAATATGAATTGAATAAGATATAAAGCTTGTATATTGATTAATTGTTCTGGCCGATTACATGAGCTATATATATAGGGGAGATTAGCAACAACCAATCTAATACATAGGGATAACCAGGGGTGTTCAAAATATCCGAAACCGATAAACCTAACCGAAAAACCGGCGAACCGAACCGAATTTCAGGTTAACCAAACCGATATTTTTAAAAACTTCGGTTTGGTTAACCGAACCGGGAATTTTTTCGGTTTTTGGTTTGGTTACGGTTCTTGATATTAGTGATGGAAGGTTAACCGAAAAACCGAATTTATATGTGTGTGTGTGTATATATATATATATATATATATTATATGTATATATAGAGAATAATAAGTTGTGTATGGTGTATTATAAATTTATAACACACTAAGTTGTGTAGGTGTATTATAAATTTATAACCAAACCGAAATATATATATATATATATATATATATATATATATATATATATATATATATATATATATATATATATTTCGGTTTGGTTACGGTTCTTGATATATATTGTATTTGGGTGCTACATTTTGTCTATACTTTTTTGGGTAGTTTGATGCAGATATGTAGTATGAAAAAGTAGAAAACCACGTACATTGTTCAGTTCATATTTTGTATGTTGTCAGTTGCATAGTTGCTTGGTAGAATGGTAGGTGTAAGTGGTTGAAATCATAATTTTTGTACATATTGCAGCATATGAAATGTAAATGTAAATGTTATGTTGCAAAAATAGTTTATATATCATGTATTATTAGATTGCATGTTATTAAAAACAGGTTACCGCATAACCGAACCGTTAAAACCGATAACCGATTACCGGTTAACCGACATTTTCGGTTTCGGTTTAGGTTCATCATATCATCAAACCGAATTTATCGGTTAACCGGTTGTCGGTTAACCGTTTATCGGTTAACCGTCCATGAACAACCCTAGGGATAACTAAAGTAGCTAATAAATACGGATAACTAACAAGAGATAAAACTAAGATAAGAATTATAAAGTAAGATAAAGATAGGATATATGTAATATCTATCTAATAAGTTATGTGATCGGTAGTGGCCACGTAGATATCGTTAATCATGAGGTGGATTCAAGTAGGGGTGTTCATTTTCGGATATCCGGAATTTCGGATATCCGAAATTTTCGGATAGTGGATTTGGGTATCCGAAACCATATCCGAAATTTCGGATATCCGAAATTTCTGATATCCGAAATTTCGGATACGGATACTAGATAATATGAAATATCTGAAAATCAGCATCTAAAAACCATATGTATTACATTTTACACAAAGAAGAACAAAATCAGTAGAGGAAATTATTTATATGTAAATGGAAATCAACTATCAACATCAAACTTAATTGGTTGTATGTAAATAGAGCAAAATCAGTGCTTAAATTAATTATAAATCAACAGCAAACTTCATCAAAAATGCTAAACAATATTCAATAGGGTAATTTTAAAAGTTCAAACATACTTTGAAGAAGATTATACAGTGAGATCGGCAACAGTGTTGAAGGCTTGAAGAGTTGAAGATGCCCAATCGAGGATTCGAGGGGGGCAGGTGGTCTGTCGCGGTGGGTCGCAGACGAGGGGTCTACGTCGTCAAGTTACCGTCGCCAAATGGAGAAGGAGGCGTTGGGGGATTGGCCAACTGAGAAGAAAGAATGCGGTGGTCGGCGGTTGCCGCTGAAGCTTGGAGGAGCAGGACTACAGGTGGACAGCGCTGAAGCCTGGAGCGGCAGCAGGAGGGCTGTTGGCGGCGGCGGACTGACGGTCGGGGCTGAAGCCTGGAGGGGCAACAAGAGGGCAGTCAGCGGTGGCGGCCTGGGGGGCAGCAGGAGGGCGGGCGGAGGATGGAATCGTGAGAGTGTGAGAGACGTGAGTGAGGGAGTATGATGTATCAGATTAGGAATTTAGGTCTTTAGGAATTAGGGATTTAGTCATTTAGGTCCCGTTTGGTTCGCTGGAATTGGTCGGAATTGCCCGGAATTGGAATTGAAGATTCCTAATCCCAAGTCGTGTTTGGTTCACAGAATTCTAAGAATTGGATTTTGAATTCCCCCCAAATCCTAGGTTTATGGAATTACAATTCCATCACTAAACCAATGGAATTGGTCGGAATTGGCCGACCACCACCCCCAACCGCCACTGCCACCACCATCACCACCGCCGCCGTCGACCACCAACCGCCACCACCGCCGCCGACCACCGCCAACCGCCACCACCGTCACTACCGCGCCGACCGTCACCAACCGCCACCACAGCCGCTGACCACCACCAACCGCCACCACCTCCACCGACCACCACCAACTGCCACCACCACCTCCGTCACCACCTCCACCGGCCACCACCAACCGCCATCGCCACCACCGTCACCACCTCGACCGACAACCACCAACTTGAAATTTGGAATTTCATTCAATTCCGCGAACCAAACACACGAAGGAACGGATTCCGTTGGAATCCTTCCGATTCTAATTCCTTCCAATTCCAATTCCTTAACGAATTCCAATTCCGGTCAATTCCATTCCGTGAACCAAACGGCCCCTTAGGGTTTTTTTATATTATATATTTTTTTAAATAATAATGAATTTTTGATATTTTAATTAAAAAAATATATTTCGGATATCCGAATATCCGAAATCTTGGGAAAATGCTATCCGAATCTATCCGAATTTTCGGATAATTTCTGATCGGATTTTTCGGGTTTTCAGATTCCGGATCGGATACGGATATTTTTTAACACACCTAGATTCAAGTACCATGTGATAATCGTGACTGTAATTATTTCATTATTAATTAAATTTACAAAATGCTAAGAGTGTTGAGAATACTCACTTACATTCTAATTATGCTCACATACTATACATATATAATGTTTTCTTCACAATATTATTTCTCTGAGTCTCCTTTTTCTCACAATCAGTAATAAAAACTAGTGTTTTTATGATACCAAATCATGGGGCGTGATGTTCATCCTCGATACCAAAAGCCACGTAAACACTACCGAAAAGAGAGATAATGTCTCCGTATGCTCTAACGTAAAAATGGGATAAAAGTGATTGTTAGATTGTGATCCGAATTTGATCCATATTGCCCTTGGCTTTTATATATTATTTGAACTTTTGAAGCTTAAAGACCTTTATCATCATTAGAGTGATATTTAAATTTAGAGTAAATTACAAATTTGGTCCATGTGGTTTGTTCGAAATAACAGTTTTGGTCTCTCGATCTGAAAAGTTACAGGTTCAATCCCTCCAGACCCTAATTCATTTCAATTTTGGTCCATGTTCTGTTAACCAAGTGTTAAATATTTGTAAATGACCATTTTTGTAACTATTTTCAATTTTGGTCCGTGCATGATTTTTTATATTAATCATATCTTACTATTTATTATCACTAATATTTATTTAGTTATTATCAATACAACTAATTTAACACTTTTTAAACATATCATGTGTCAATATCACGTTAGTGACTTTTTTTAAATTGTGACAAACTAGAATTTTCAAATATCTTATTTAATATTTTATTAAGAATATCGTGTAGCCGTTGCTCGAATCATTAATGATGTTAATGGGATTCTTTGCGATGTTTAGTGCCATTTATTGTGTTTTAAAACAAATGAAAATAAAAGAACTCTAAATAAATATTTATAATATGTTTAGGACTAAATTGTATAATTGGTGATAATATAAGTTAAAGGGGATTATTAGGTTTAACCCATGTATTAACAAAAAGATTAGTCACCGGGCTTTCTCGTGCTCTCGTCGACAGCAGGAACAGAAGGAAGATGATCACGAGTTCATCCCGGTTTTTGGTTAGCCATCGATCAAGTAAGCACTTCTTATCCATATTCATGCTTAATTGTTAAGTCTTAGGATGTTTGTAAGGGGGTTACACCAGTTAAGGGGGTTACACCAGTTGAGCAACCTGTTTGGGGTGCAACTCAACACAATAAACCTAAAAATCAATTTGCTATTGTTAGAGGAACTTAGAATTGTTGTTAAAATATGGATCAATTCTGATTGATTATGGTTTTACCAAATGTGATTTTCATATGGGTGGACTAACTTACAAAGTTACAATCACTACTCAATGAAATATCCGTCCCGTGTTGTTTGAAAAGAAATTAAAGAAGGTCAACTTTTGCATCCGGGGAAATTCAAGTTGCAATTGTTGCCGCGTGATGGACTCATGACTAGAAGCTTGGAAACCGATTTGGCGTAATCTGTGTGACTTATGATTCATTGTTAAGGATCAATTCACGTTTATGGCTGTTCTTGATTCACGGTTCGGTTTTGGGAGCTTGAATATGTGATTTTACATGTGGTGGATTGTAAATGTGTTTCTCATTAAATTGTGATTTAAATTTGCAATTACTAAATTACGATGGAAGAAGGTGAAACGAATTGTGATTAATGTCAAGTGGGAGCTTGGAATTACAATCCATAGTTGTTAAGAATTAAGTTGTAATTTTAGTGTTAAATTAAGGTTGGATGAGTTGGAGGTGAATTGCAATTCTTTGGTTAAATCAAACTACAATCTTTGAGTCCATTTAGAACTCTTGATTAGATGAAATACAAAATTTTATCGATGTTTCAAACATGATATTAACCCATGATATATTTAATTAAGCTTGGTTGAGTTGTATTAATAATTTTTTTTGTTAATTTAAATACGAAAAGTAGTTAAGAATTATTCAGTACATGAAGTTGTCAACAGCCTGCCCCATACACCAGACTTACGGTACCAAAAGATAAGTATGTTTAAAAGTAATAGTTTATAAAATCAGAGTTTAGAAACAGTAATTGCGGAAATGAAGCTGTCACGCAGGGGCCTTCCCCTTGTCAACACGCGGTCCTGAAAAGACGTAAACAACAACGGGTTAAACACAAGGTTTAGTGACCTGACAACACTCATACATTATATTAGACACACATCCGATAAGCAATACACATCACATCAAGTATGACACGCAAGCAGGGTGGCCATCTACCAAGGGAGTCCAGCTGCTCATAATACCACACAGGTATCACATCAAGTATGCCATACAGGCGGAGTAGCAATCTGCCAATTGATCCCTGCTGCTCACAATACCACACAGGTATCACATCAAGTATGCCACACAGGCGGGTAATCATCACAATATCACATAGAACACGTATCACAACATAATATATATATATATATATATATATATATATAAGTTAGTGAATCTCACCTGGATAGCAGCACAATACCATAGTAAAATAATAATTATGCGAGTCACGATAATTCACTGATAACAACTTACAATTAAGGTACAAGATACGGTTGGTAAGGTTACTCAATACCTAATTAATCCCTCAAGATTCTCTAAGTATGCTAGTGATGCACGTTGGGCCCAACGCATCACACTAGACCCAAGTTCACGGCGACCCACCAACCCAATTCACTTTTACCAAAACTTTACCTCTTACTGCTTGTATCACTAAAAACATATTAGAATTCAAGTATTCTCCCAAGAAATCTGCCCAAAAGGTGAAACCAAGCTTAAAGCTCTTTAATGACCAAACGGGTCAAAAATCGACAACTTTGACTCTAACGTATGGAGCCCAAAACGACATTTTTGGATAAAAATTTCTAAAGACGGCTTGTTTTCCTTATCTTAAGGAGTTCAACTGCAAAATTTGAGGTCCTAACTCGAAAGGACGACAAAAGTCAAACTTGCAACTATTTCAGCATTTTCACCAGTTTTACCGAATCTGATTTGAATCACTTGCACTCTTATATTTTCAGTTTAAGAAACATATCTAAGGTCATTGGATAGTGCCAAAGTCAATCATTTATTTATGTAAAAAAAATATATTGCTAGCCTTTCACTTGAAGATAAAGTGCCTAATAACATTATTCACGATTTTTTACTCTTTATTAGTCTATTTGTAAAGGGTTAAGGCTACTAAATAGCATATTAGTTTCCTAAAAATATCGATATAAGTAATTTCACTACTACAAAACGAGCCTAATGCAACCTTTTAGCAACAACCTGTTAAAATGAGTTGTAGTTGATTATAACATGACTTTTTTTAATACAAAGGTTGCATTAGAATACTATATGCAACCTTTTTATTTAAAGTTGCAAAAATTTATTAAAAATTGCAACTTTTTTTTAAAAAGGTTGCATTCCTATGACTTAAATGCAACTTTTAATTAAAAGGTTGCATAATCATGATATTGTTTCATATTTATGTTTCAGAAATAAATACAATATCAATATATGAGTATTATATTATTACTTTTTTATTTTTATTTTATAATACTTCCTTAGTTTAATGAAAGTAAAATATGGGTGACAATTATCGACACAACACTGAAATAAATGGGTTTAGGTTTACCGTAAACGGGTTCGGGGTCAATTTCGGGTTAACCATCGAACCCGTTTATTTAAAGGGTATTGTTCAAATTTGAAGATGGCTTTGCGGGTTGACCCGCAAACTCGTTTAGTTTTAAAAATTTTAAAATTTTAATTTTCCCCTTTGCTGTTGTCCTAATTACTTCATCCAACAAGTATTAGGCCTTATTTGTTTTTATAAATTATACCTTATTTTAAAAAACACTTGCGGATGGGTTAATGTTTTTTTTTATAAAAACTATTTTTTTAAAGAAATATGACCTTTTATGTCTTTATTTTAGCGTATCCCGTGAATCAGTAAAATTAGCTTATAAACTACATGTTGGATGGAAAGCCCTAACAGACTTCTTTACGCCTCTGGTCCTCGAATGATACTCATTCGATCTACACCTTAACCTTCGACATCCGCTATACAGCCTCCCGCCATCGACGATTCCGCCATCGACGATTCCTCCTTCGACGCCTCCTCCTTCGACGCCTCCGCCTTCGACAGCTCCATCTAATCGGTGGCTTTACAAAGTTCACCGGGCTTCAACTTCGAATCAACCATTTAAGGTTTTTTGTTCTTCATCTTCTGTTTCCATTTTGTACTTCATTCTTTATTACATTTTTGTTACAATTCTCTGATTTGCTAATCGACCAAATACGTTTGTTGCTCTGAATGGTTCATCATCTGTTACCAAATAAGTATTGCGAATTTGAAATTAGGGATATAGAAATGTAACTTTTTTGTTGTTTTTGTTGTTTATGGGATCCTAATTGGTTCATTATAGTTTTCAATACAGACCCAAAAACATGTTACATTCTCTGATTTGCCTATCTACTAATCGACCAAGTGGTTTATAATAAAGCACTTCTAGCAGCTAAATTGATATGGAATAGCAAAATGGGCAACTGGGGTTGGCCCCTCTTGAGTTGTTACCCACCAAATAGTTGTTTTAGAAGATGATAAATTGGTATTTTCTGCAAACTACACAACAAACTTGTAGTTCAAGAACTTTTTGGTACTTTTTGATTCTGTATGTTCTAACTTTTTAGTTGAACTTTAGACACCAAGCTAAAACCTTTATGTTAATTTGCTGTCAAATAAGCTAAAAAAGGTATGTTTAAACCAAAATTAGGTTTTAGAGTTTTTCATTGCAAATTGAGTTCATAAGTAGAGGTATTCAGTGAGTTTTTAAACTAGGTCAATTGGTGTGTAGTTACATATCAGCACCTCTTTTTTTATTGAAAGCAGGTGCTGGATATGTTTGTTAGAGTTTATAACTTTATATGTATTAATCCAGTTAGATGTTTTTGCTCATAACTAACATCAATTTACATGAATCAAAGAATAAAAAATATATCTGTTATTGGTCCATCTTTTGTGTTACTTAGAAACTAGATCACTTGGTAACTATTCTCGCATGAAAGGTTTCTACACCATCAGCTTTGGTATATTAAGTGGGTTAAAATCATCTTAGATACTCATGATGGATTATATTGGTTCTAAAAGGTGCTGGTAACTCTCGAGGCAAAGGTCTTTTAAGACATATATTTTTAACTCGCATACCGATGTTAAAAGAAATTCAAATTAAAAGTCAATTAAGTGCCTGTAACAATAACATCTATGTTAGTTTTGTATACCTTTATATTGCTTGAAAAAGTGTTCCTGTTCTAATCCTTTATTTTACAAGAGTTACAAAACTTTTTGGTGTGTCCATGTAATTGCCACTTAACTCCTTATTGAAACTTCATGTACATATTCAAAGATGAACTTTCTTCGTTTATGAGTTGTAAGTCAAATATAGTGTAGTGTTGGATTAGAACTTATTTATGTTATTTAATTAATTTTTCTGTCATTGTAAGAAACTAAATTAATTTAGGCTTATCATATTTTTTTGGTGCTATAACTTTAACAGAAGCATGTTATAATGTTGGTTGAATTTGAATACTTCATTTGTCTAGAACATAAATTTGTTTTATACAGTGTTAGGCAAACACTAATCGGAACAAAGAATATACTTTAAAGAGCAATTGTGGGCATGGTACTTGTGTTGCTCGGGTGATTGCTTGCAAAGATGCGGAATGACTGTCTAGGCCACACACAAATTTAGGCTTTCTGTGTGAGTTTTTAAAGAAGCATAAAATTGGTAATTCATATTGTATGGTCCCCAATTACATAGTAATAATTATTATTGTTACAGTTGTTCTTTTTATTCTGTTAGATTCTCTTATTGTTTTGTAAAATCATTTGATGTTATTTTATTTTGTATGAAATAGGAACTAGAGATCTTGTAACAATCGTTCATCATATAACCGTCTCTAACAGAGTTCTTTAACCGTCTCTAACAGAGTTCTTTAATTCTATTAATATTATGTTCGGTTCATATTTGTTTTTAGATCTATGTTCATTATGGACTTTCTATATAACCCTGAGTTGTTTGTGTAGAACAAGGAACCAATTATTGTTAAAATTGTTGACATTTTCATGTTTTGTAACTATATTTGCTGACTAATTTTTTACCGTTCTATTTTTTACTGTTTATACTATATTACCTCTTTATTTTTTCTACTATGTTCACATATAACAATTTTTACTTGTCTTTTCTTTTCACATATAACAATTTTGAATCTCCTTGTGGTATTCTTTTGTTAGCATGATCTTTGTAGACCTGTCAATGTGGTTTTTGATGTGTTACTGTAGCGATATAAGCAACAATATTAATCTTGGCAACCATATGCCTTATAACCTTCCACCAAACTTGCAGAGATTGTATTGCTCTGATCTTATTTATTTTCCACTCACTTTTATTTATTAGCTTTTGTTGCAGTTCTCATCGGTGCTGTCTTGTAACACACAAATATTGTGGCATGTGGTTTCAATAGCAGCCTTCCATATTCCATATCACTAATGGATTACAATCCGATCCCGAGGTTTTTAAAGGACGTAATTAGTCATGATACTTGTTGAATACTATAGCCTTTTAATTTACTGAAATAAGGTTATCTTTCTAACTTTTTGACATATTCTATTTTATGATAGCATTGTATGCACTCTCTCTGCTACAAGCATGATGATGGTGTTGTAATTTTGGGACACCGACTGTATAATATGAAGCGCACAACTAGATTCTTACAACTTAAGGTCAGTTTAGCCTTTTGTGTTTTTTGTTCAATATACCAATTTATGTTCTTTTGATGAAAGATTAAGACTTAGAGTTTTTTAGTAGATCCTTTTATGATTGTGATGAACAAAGAACATCATGGATTCGTCGATTTTGTAGTAGAGGTGTTACCAACAAGTTCATAAATAATATGGATGGTGGTGATGCATCATATATGATCCGGGGTAGGGGGTTATAAATCATTCAAAGCGAGTGTTGAAGTTTAAAGAAGTAAGTTGCTTGAAATATGAAAAGGGATTGAAGAGGACCATTAAAGAAAAAAAGGCCAAGTTAGAAGCTATGCGAAAAGATATTTTGACAACCAGCGAGAGAACTTGAAAGCTATGCAAAAAGGTATCTTGAATCAACAGGAAACAGTGTTCTAAAAGGCGCGCCATGGCGTCGCCAAGGCGTGAGGCGTGGCTCCGCCGTTAAGAAATGGTCCATGGCGTGAGTGCTAGGCGTGGCGCGCGCCAAGGCTTGCCAAGGCGCGCCTTTACACGCCAAATGGGGAGTTTTTTATAACGTGACGCACAAAAAATCATTTTTTTTTAAAAAATGAACTTTTTTGTATATATTTTGCGATCGCGTGTATAGAACTTCTATAAGTGTGTATTTTGTATTTTGTATATGTTACTTTGCTAATCATTTCTGTAACTTTATGTAATTAATATATTAATAATAATAAATTAGATATATATAATTATAAAATATATACAAAATTGCCGCCTTGAGTCACGCCTTAAAAAACGCCGCGGCTTCGCCATGGCTCCTAAGGCTTGAGGCTTGACGCCGCCGCCACGCCACGCCTTACGTTATTTAGAACCATGACAGGAAAACTTGGAATCTAAGATGTGGAAGCTTATGGATCAATTTTGAAGCTTGTTACTTTATTTCATTAAATATTTTTAGTTTGGTAGGGTACTTTTTTGTGTGTATGATTTACGAGTGACCTTTTGAAAAGATGCTTAAATTCAACAACCATGAGGTTTTCAATACTTTTTGTAATTGTAATTGACAATTGTTGACTAAGGATTTATGGTTTGGTATTTGAGTTTGGATATTGTTATGGTATTGTCGAATTAGTAGAATAAATGTTGCCTTAGCATTAGAAAATATTTTTTTTGTTTCTTTAGATTAAAAAATAATTTATTAATACTAAAACAATGTTGCATTAAGAATTCATAAAAAAAGTTGCATTTACCGTTAAAAAAGTTGCATCTTTTTGCCAAAAAATGTTGCATTTGTGTATATGAAAGGTTGCATTTGTATATAAAAAAGGTTGCAACTTAAAAATGTTGCATTTTAATAATACATGCAACTCTTTTATAAAAAGTTGCATTTTCTAACAAAAAAGGTTGCATTAGGTCTAATGCAACTTCATCTAACACAGCCCTTGTTAAAAGGTTGCTTTAGGCATAAGGCAACCTTTACAATGGATAATGCAACATTTTATGAGGGTTGCGTTAGCTTTGTTTTGTTGTAGTGTTTACTTTTCTATTACCCAAATAGGTAATCTACTTTGTAATCACCTGTTAAAGTAAGTAAGTACCCAGAATTTTGGAATACTCCCACCATTCGATTACCACAAATCCTTGGTGCTTTAATTGGAATTCTTTCCTGGTAGTGACATTGGAGTCTGATTGGCCTTTTTTCTATCGTCGTTGCTGGGTTTAAAGAAAAAAGCGACAAAGCAGCTTTCTTTAAAGCCTGCTATGACGGGCTATAGAAAGCCGATCATACTCCATTATGACCTCTAGGAAGAAATTCGGGTCATGTCACTAAATTTTAGTGGTGATATAGCGGTGCAAACTCTGGTTAAAGCTCCTAATTGAAAAATTCAAGTCATTACTTACTTTAATAGTTTAACACAAAGTATGTTACCTATATAAGTAATAAAAAAATAGATTAGATATACAGACACTTTTAAATAAGTATGATGTTATTCGGTGACCTAAACCCATTTGAAAATGGAGGAATAAAACTCATGTGGATATTAGCTCGATTGCCTCAATTCGTGAAAATGATCTATTTCCGAGTGTTCAAATATTTTCTTAGCCTAATAGGTACACAAAAACACATTCCTATGGAATCAAATTATTATTATTATTTTTAACAATAAGAGAGAAAACTAAGCAAGGAGCTTTGACAAAACCAACATTTTATCTTAAATATTTTAAATATTTTTATTAAAATTAGCATGGTACCCGCGCTATGCGGCGGCGACGAATAATTTTTGCTTGGTAATATATATGTTTTTCAAAAAAGGGGTGATTTTTATGTGGTCGTACAAGTTTAGCAAGTTTACAACTTTGTAAATATATTTACTTTTCTTTTGATAGATTTATATTGAAGATATATATATATTTTTTATTTCCTTATATATTGTTACTCTTTAATATGGGAAAGAATGAAGGATATTTTAGTAAATTTAAATGACTTAAAATTTAAGAGATTAAATAAAAGTTATTAGTGCATTATATAGTAGTAAGATTTAGCAAGATACTAAATTATACGTTTACAGAACAATTAGAAAAATAATATCACACGAGATTAACCTTATTATATCCTTACTTTTCGGTCTATATTTTACCCACATATACAAGGATCTCTTCACCATCGAAGCAGCCGAAGGAATCTGGAAATTTTCAAATGTTAATCCTTTAATATAGCTCTTAGGGGAGTCGGTTAGTAAATTTATTGAATCAATAGAGCCAATAGCCATAGAGGTTAGTAATAATTTATTGAATCGCCTTTTCTTTTCTCATGTTATTAAATTGAAGTTTGGATTTGTTTTAATGTTGTTGACTTTTGATTGTTGGTATGAGTTTAAACCTTCTTAAATGTTATGCTTGTTAGTGTTTTTAGAAGCGGACCGGACCAGCCGGTCGAGCCGGTCAGACCAGCAACCGTGCATGCGTACTGTCCAAAACAAGCCGGAACACCGCTCCTAGGAAAACCGGCCGGTTACGAAAGGATTGGCGAACCGGGCCGGACCGTAGAACCGGTTGAACCAAAACATGCTTCAAGTCTTGTTCTTTTACCGTATTGTTCAAAATCGGAGGTTAGAGGAAGTAGAAATCCAGGGGTCGGAAGTAGCATAACTCGTAATCGTAACTCGTAAGTAGCAGAGACACAAGGGTTCGAAATGCAGGGAGGGCTCCTTCGTGGTGACGAGATGACAAGCAGTGGCACGTCTGATTAAAGTCGGACTTTCTTTGCTAGTTAGAGCAGCAGACTTGGGCATTGAGGTTTTGAAATTTAATATTTAGAAAGAGTTTTAAACGGCGGAGCATCATTTATGTGATAAGGGTTTAGGTCTAGTACAATCATATAGGTATGGTAAGTGCAAGGCTCTAGCTGAAGTACAGCTTGTACACGAGGTCTAATTCAAACTACAATTAATATATTTTATGTTTTTAAAAATCTTTTAGGTGCTTTATAAAGGAAATATCTAGAAGTAATTTTAGAAATTTAAAAAGTGTATTTTTTTAGATGTTTAAAACGTTAGCCGGTTTTTCATCCGGTTGAACCGGTCCGACCAGTAAACCGGTATAATGAACGGTTCAATATCCGATTCAGTTTTCAAAACATTGACTTATGTTTATCCTATGCTTTAGGTTTCCTCCTCCCTCATATTTATGGTGATACACTTGTCATTACTTTGTATAAATTAATGGGAAGTGATTATTTCATATAAGAAATTGATTTATTTACGAAAATTAGTATTTCACTAATTTATACATTAGCTTTAAGTGTGTTATATCTTATATTAAAGAATCAATTTCTTCCGTAAAATAATCACCCTTTAAATGCAATTGCTCTTGTTACCTTAAAAACATCTAACACCGTCTATTCTCTAGAAATGTGAAAAAAACATAAAATTTTAATTTAAAAAACATTATCTATGTTATATTAGCAACGAAGCTGTTAGTAAACTAGGATATGCACTTGCATACCCTAAAAAAATTAGTATAAAAATATTTATTCTTATAATATTTTATCTAGTTAGAGTGCATAATTTATATTAAGAATAATATAATAAAATATAAATGCATAATTTATTATATATATAAGAAATTAAAAGTAAATATAAGAAAAACCATCTAAAATTAGGCGAATAATCTACAACTAGTTGATAAAGTCATGGACTCATGGGATCATGGGTGTTAGTAAACCTAAAAAACATATAAAATTATATACGAAATATTTTTGAATTACAAAACCAATAATGTTGTATATAATTTGAAGAAAAGTGAAATCTTACAAAGAATATAAAGTACATACACACGAAATAGAACTAAATTTGAAGAACTTCATATCAAGCATCTCCTAATAGCCTAGTGGGTAAGCCGCTTGCCCCCGATAGGGGTGGTTAAGGGTTCAAGTCCCACCAAGGTTTTAATTAGGGATGACTACGTGGATGCTTCGGCAACTGATACGGGTAAAACTTTTTAGACCTCTTACATCTTAGCCAAAGGCTCGGCACACTGGAAGGAGTCCTAACCGGGAAAACTCCTTTTAAAAAAAAAATGAAAATTTGTTGTTTTATATGTGACATTGTCGTTGTTGCCACAAAAATCAAAATTGGCTATTTGCTTAAGAACAAAGAGACTAAGATTTAGAAAGTTGAAGTATACAACTTTAAAAGGGATAAATTTTTTTTACACAGATATTCGAGGGAGAATACTAGAATAGGCTCGGAGGTGATCCAGACTTTAAATTAAAAAAAAATACAAAAGAAAAGAGAAAGCTTTATATTTTACAGGTTAGTCTGGTCTTTCTCTAGTCGACTGGTCTTCCTTTTTTAATACAAAATTTATTATGTAAAACTAACTTTAGAGATATAGATATTGAGTGCTACTTACAGTTTAACATAGTATGGTTTATTGGGTTCGTGTTGTTCGTATTATTGTTAATTTCATTTAGCTCATTCATCGATTCTTTTATTTTCGTATCATGTGTCAGTTGTTCGTGTCGTGTTCACGTTGAGTTGCATGTTGATTAGTGTCGCCCAAATGCGTTCGATGAGTATTCTATCGGTTTTTCGTTTTCAAAAATTTTAATAAGAATTTCGAAAATGATTTTCGTTTTGCTTCAAATTTCAAATTCGACGTTCCTTTCGGTTAGATTCGAATTTCATATTTGATGTATATTTCGGTTTCATTCAAATTTTAATTTTATTATTTAATTTAACTCATATAAATCTTCCAATATATATAAAAGACTAATTAGAAAGAAAAATTATTAGATAATTTGAACCTTTCATTTAGTAACAGATTTAATCTTAGTCATTCATTCCTTTAATTTTAAAATTTTGATTTTGACTTTTTAGAGTCAAACTAATATATGACTAATCAATATGAATTAAGATAAAGATAATCATTAATTAAATCAATAATAAATATCTAATTTAACAAATGCCTAAAATACATGATAAATTGACTATCTTCACGAGATGACCAAATGATAAATATCCGATATCCCGTGTGTTTATTTTTCAAATTAATGATAAGTATCTAATTTAAAATTTTGACTTTTTAACAAATGGGAATCTTTTTTTGTCCACGTATTTTTAATGTTACACTATATTTATATTTATTATATAATTTAACATTTAACATTTAAATGTTTTAAACATATTAGTTTTTAACCTTGTCTCGTATAAATTTAAAGTAGAGTTTCAATTTTGACTATTCAAAGTTAAAATTAACTTTTTTATTTTAACCTAAATTAATAGCTAAGATTTAATTTTAATTAAATGAAAGGCTAAGACCTTTAATTAAATTTAGTAGTTAGTCTTTTATTTATATTAGATTAAAGATACCTAAACTTAAAAACAAATTTCATCGGGATGTAAAACACAATTTAAACTTCGTAATATGAAAGTTGACAAAATAAGGGGGTGTTTGTTTTAGCTTATTAATGGCTTATTTTCCGGGCTTATTTTTCATAAGCTCCTTTTTTCTGGCTTATTTTTCATGAATCCGACTTATTTTCTTCTTTTGAGTCATAATAAGCTTAGAAGTTGAAAAATAAGTTAGAAAAAACTAGTTTATAAAAAATAAGCTCGAAAAATAAGTTCTAAATAAGCTAAAACAAACACCTCCAAAATGTAAAAATTGTTATACATGTATGATCTTATAATTATTTAATTTATTTACTAATTTTAATATTTAATATTTTTAATTGATTCGTGTACTTTTTTGAGAGAGTGATAAATTAATATTTTTTGTTATTGTTTTAACTTTTTAATCTTTTATTGTTTATTTATTTTTGAACTTTTACAGCAGAAAAAAACAAATAAACAAGAAGGTAGTCAAATTTTCTGTCTGAAAGCGTCAAAATTTATGGTGTCGGGGTTTAGACATTATTTAAGTATGAGTGCCCATTTTTCAAGCTTTATCCTCTACTGACTACTCCATAACATTACGCCCATACGCAACCACCGACTCCTCGTCGTCTTCCTTTATATAACAATCGATATTATAAATCCCCAATTACTCAACAATTTCTTTATCATCAATGGATTCTTCATCGTCAATGGATCGGGTCAATTTTAGGACCCAAGTTCTTACCCGCCACCTCCACAACCACACCACCACTACCACCTCCGATCTTCTCAACACCGCCCCATGTGTCAGCTACTCCCCGCCGGAGCTTTCTGAGCCGCCGTTTGATTTCGACACCAAGTCGCTCCGTAAGCTCCTGGACGGTAACAGCATTCAGGACATCGACTACGTATTCAATTTGATGATGCAGAGTAACCTGTTTTGCCCTAGAGAAAGAGGCGGCAAAGTGTTTATTGCCCCGGATTTTAATCAGTCAATGGAGCAGCAGAGAGAGATGACCATGAGAAGAATTGATTACTTGAGAGAAAAGGGTGCTTTTGATGGTTGGTTTTCTTGGAAGGGAACTGAAGGTGATCTCAAGAGATTTGCTCTTGCTGAAACTGTTAGTCTATATGATCATTCTCTTGGGATCAAGCTTGGTGTTCATTTCTTTCTATGGTATGCTTTCTCCTTCCTTCAATTTACTTTGATAGTATCTAATTTTGCTCAAATGAGTACATTTATCAAGATACTGTGTTCTTTTTCTTTTGGGTTTATCATTTATGCCCGCAAATTTAGAGAATTGAAGTTTAGGCTAGAGTAAATTGGCTCAATGATCATACATGATTAACGAAATTCATGAAGAATTCTGACTCTAGGTTCTTGTTTTCTTTCACTCATATCGCAAAATTGAATCAATCTATTCAGATCCTTTTTTCCAAATGTAGTTATTATCTTTAAAGGTTAAAACTCAATTCATCTTTGATTATATAAGATATTCATGTCTATGCCCATATCATAATTTCAGGGGTGGTGCAATCCGTTTCATGGGCACAAAGCGCCATCACGATAAATGGTTTAAGCCAACCGAGACTTATGAAGTCAAGGGTTGCTTTGCAATGACTGAATTAGGACATGGAAGTAATGTATGTAAAGGTTGCTTAATTCTTCAGTATTTCAATACTAAGGTGTCACAAATCAGTAATATGTTGCCTCTTGTGTTGATTTTTAGGTCCGAGGCATCGAAACAATCACTAGATATGATGCAAGCACTGGTGAATTTATCATTAATACTCCTTGTGAATCTGCTCAAAAGTATTGGATTGGAGGTGCAGGAAATGTAAGACCTCATTCCAATGTCTATGTGCTCGATTAGCTGATTAGTTATGTGCTGACTGGAATGGTTATGTATGCTTTGTGTTTTCAGCATGCTACACATACAGTTGTTTTCTCACAGCTTGAAATCAATGGTGTGAATCAAGGAGTGCATGCGTTTATAGCCCAAATTAGAGACACGGATGGAAATATATGTCCGAATATTCGTATTGCTGACTGTGGTCATAAAATTGGCTTGAATGGTGTTGATAATGGTCGTATCTGGTATGAATTCAAACTTGGTATGAAATATTATATTATGTATCAGACACTCATATTAACCTTGAGTCTACATGTATTTTAGGTTTGATAATCTAAGAATTCCTAGAGAGAACCTATTGAATTCAGTCGCTGATGTCTCACCAGATGGACAATATCTGAGTGCTATAAAAGATCCAGATCAGGTTATTGCTTAACAGTGGCCATTTGAACTTATTAATCACTTGATGTTATTTTAATTGGAGAAATGAAAAGAAAAAAGGTTTTTACTTATTCAATTTGATAATTGATACCAGAGATTTGCAGCCTTTTTGGCCCCTCTAACATCCGGCCGTGTAACAATTGCTGCGAGTTCAATGAACACAACAAAGGTACTAAAACATACACTTAATTTTCATGTGTTTACATGTTTTGAAGAACTATATATTAGCTTAATTTTAATCTGAAAATTATTTATTTCTGCTGTTCATTCCATGCAGATTGGTTTAGCAATAGCAATAAGGTACTCTTTGTCAAGGCGAGCCTTCTCAATTAGGCCAAATGAGCCTGAAGTTCTCCTGCTTGATTATCCAAGTCATCAAAGGCGACTCTTACCTCTTCTTGCAAAGACGTAAGTACCAAATAAATTTTATCACTTGTGACACTTGGAATTATGTTTTTAAGAGTGTGTAAGATTAGTTTTTAACATTCTGGCCCTTGTCTTTCTTGTTGTTTGGCAGATATGGTCTGAGTTTTGCTTCCAACTATTTAAAGATGATATACGTGAAAAGGACACCTGAATCAATAAAAACCGTGCATGTTGTTTCTAGTGCACTCAAGGCTATCTTAACCTGGCATTGCATGCGAACACTTCAGGTCTTACTTACTTTATTATGTTTATTATGATTTACCTGTGTGGTAGAAAACTTAATGTTTGCTGAATCCGGGTCAGGAATGTCGAGAAGCTTGTGGTGGGCAAGGTTTAAAGACTGAAAATCATGTAGGTCATTTAAAAAGCGAGTATGATGTGCAATTGACTTTTGAGGGAGACAACAATGTTCTGATGCAACAGGTAATGTAGTGAAAATTGAAAGTTACATTTACACTTGTATATATCTTTGAATCTATGTTTAATAGCTTTTATCATTTATTATTAACGATTTGCATATGCCAACTCAGATTAGCAAGGCCCTCCTGGCAGAATTTTTGGCAGCCAAGAAAAGGAACAAACCAATTAAAGGTTTAGGACTAGAACACTTGAACAAACCTGCTCCTGTAATCCCTTCTCAGCTCACAAGCTCTACCCTCAGAACCACTCAATTCCAGGTAAAAATAGAAAATGATAATAATAACAATAATTATAATAATACATTGTTTTTGTATACTTCTGATTATTAAGACCTGTTTTTGAACATTGAATATTGTTTATTGTGGCAGACTGATATCTTCTGTCTACGAGAGAGAGATCTACTGCATCGTTTTGTTTCAGAAGTCTCGCAACACCAAGCTCAGGGAGAAAGCAAAGAACATATATTTACAGTGGTAATCCTCATTGCTAGTTTATTTTTTTATATATTTTCAGTTTTATAAAGATTTATCTTTGTTGATCCTCTTTTTCGTGTTTTGTACTGTCAGACTTATCAAATTGCTGAGGATTTGGGCAGAGCTTTCTCTGATCGTTTAGTTCTACAAACATACCTTGATGTTGATGCAACTATTCCAGCAGGTCCTTTAAAGGTGAGCTTCTGTTTCCTTAGAATCACTCTACTTATTCATAGAGTTGGGAAAATGAGCGATTAAGGTGTGGATTGGGTAACGGGTCAAAATGGGAAATCTTGTTACACGAGTCCAAATGGGTCGGGTCATATCGGGTCAAAATGGGAAATCTTTTATAACTGTAAAAAAGGGTCCAAGGATGGAGCAGAATTAGTATATGCATAATTTTCTTGCCTTTTTGCATAGTTTAATATAGTTGACTCTGTAATTTTGTTTATTACTTTCAACAAATGATATGAAATTGTACTTCTAACCGAATACAAGCTATAAATAAATACATAATTTTACGAATATTGTCAGAATGTATTGGGTCTAATGAGATCAATGTACACGACAATTGTGATGGAAGAAGATGCTTCGTTTCTTCGATATGGCTACTTATCAACGGAGAATGCTGCAGTGGTTAGGAAAGAGGTTCCAAAACTGTGCAGTGAACTAAGACCATATGCACTTCCTTTAGTGTCTTCTTTTGGAATCCCTGATACTTTCTTGGCACCAATCGCGTTCAATTGGGTCGATGCCAACGCTTGGTCTTCAGTTTAAAGATAATATATAGTTATATACATATACCCCGGTAACTATCTTGTTTTTATAGATTTTACAAATAAAATCAACTAATATGTTGTGAAATTAAGTAACAAAAGTTACTTCTGCTGTTTTTATTATTGTTGGTGTTGTTTAAGTCTCTGTATCCCTATTATACACGGACATGATTATGCGATCAATAAACAAAAGTTGGGACCGTATTTTTGTTACGGAGGAATGTTTAATATAGTTTATACTTAATTCATAGTTTTAAGAGGCTAATTTTAGTCTTTTGATCGTAGTATCCATGGTCTAAATTGCATTTTAAAATTTTGGACGGAGGGGTATTTTCGTAATTCACATGTGATGCTTTTACAAATCACTATGTAATTGTTACCGAGTCACTTGTGATTGTATATTAAAATTCCAGAACTATGTTTGAACTTTATTGAACACGACTCTTTTGTTACTATTGGGGTTATTGTTGTCCTCGCAATGGTAATTTAACGTTTAGGAATATAGATCCTATAGTGTAAGTCTTTTTATTTTATATTAGAAGATAGTTTCATCAATCCCATAAAAAGTTTAAGGGTCGAGGGACAATGTTTCATGATGTCCGATACTCCAATATTTTGTTCTACCCTTTAGTTTATTATTGAGTTAATTACACGGATGGTTCTTGTGGTTTGTCCATAATTACTGATTTAGTTCTTTAAGTAGAAAATTACGCCAATGGTCCCTACTATACGAGTTTTGTTACGCCGTTGGTCCTTTTACTAACTCTCCGTTAACTTCTGTTGTTACTTTGACTTTTTGTAGAGGCAATTTGGTCGTTTCACAATTTAGTAGGTAATATAGGTATTCGGTACCGGTACCGGTACCGTATATAAATACTCGGTACGGTATTCGGTACCGTCTTTAAATCAAATTCGGTATTCGGTAAAATCGGTACCGGTATGGTACCATGCTCACCCCTAATAAGGACTAAGGGTGAAAGCAATAAACTACTAAATTGTGAAAAGACCAAATTGCCCCATAGAAAGACAAAGTATCGGCAAAAGTTAACGGATAGTTAGTAAAAGGACCAACGGCGTAACAAAATTCGCACAGTAGGGACCATTGGCGTAATTTTTCTACTTAAAGGACTAAACTAGTAATTATGGACAAACCACAGCGACCATCTGTGTAATTAACTCTTTATTATTTCATACTAGTTAAACAATAAATATTCAATGCAAAACAATAATAAATGAATGTAAGTGACTTTTGTTAATATTAAAAAATAAGAGATAAGAGATTATCTTTATAGATTAGATAAAGATTAGGGAGATAAACTATCATATTATAAATATTATTACTTGTAACTTTTTTTAACATTATTATCATATCTAACTATTAATTTTATTATATAATCTTTAATTTATTATAGAAGAACACTATTTTTGAAATGTAATAATTAATTTACTTTCTATCTTATCCCTTATTAGAATTGGATATGAATCTTGATTTAGAGTCAAAACTGAGTTATAGTTTTGACCAAATAATAGCTAGAAACGATTACAAATAAAGGGTTATACCTGTCTAATTAAATTAATGAATTTTAGTTTTTTATAAGTGCAATACATGTTTTTTAATTATTAGTTTTGACCAAGAAAAGTTACGATTGGATTCTAATTTTTATTAAAATAGATAGTTTATGTTTAATAATTAATATTTTAAATCTAAATCAATACCTTTGACTAACTATTTTTATTCATATTAGTCTTTATACACTAACAGAATACGATTTAAGTCAATTCATTATTCTGGTTTAAGTTTAATATGGACATGTTTTTTTAATAATTATGTAAGTTCGAATTTCTTAAGCATGTAAAGTTAAATATGTAAAATGCGTAAACCAGATAATTACAAACATTCAGTTCTTCTATAAAACAAAAATTCATTCCAAAGCTATGTATAGAAAGATTTTTGAATGATAGGCGGTGGGTGTTAGTGTACTGTCTTGGTGATTAATCTTCATTATGAGATTTCTTGTTCTTGATAATTTTTTATGATTCTCCAACAATAAAAATGAATTTTTTAAGTGGTCTTATGGATATACTTTTACCTAACGTGGATGACAAAAAATAATATGGTCTTTGAAGATATTAAGTCTTCCGGTTTGGATGTGTTATTCGAAATTCAAGTTAAATCTTTTTCTTGGCTAAGATCTAGAAGTCAAGTTAAATCTTTCTCTTGTCTAAGATCTAGAAGTCCCAAACTACGGAGTTGTTATTATGTCAACTGGTTGCTAAGCCCTGCTTCTGTGCTTAAAACTCTATTTCTGTGTTCAAAATTGGTGTTTTTTTGATCTAGTCGTATAGGTTTAGTTTTTGGTTTGGTATTCAAAACTACTAGTTGTTTCGTTTTGGGTGAATTTGGCAGTTTTAGGTAGCCTTTTGTCTATTACTTGCAAACTTGGGCTGTTTGTTGTAATTGTGGTTGCTTTTTTAAAATATATTTTCTCTTTAAAAAAAGAAAAAAAAAAGATCATTCTAATATTAAAATCACATCTTTTTATAATGTTCGTGAGGTATCCAGATTGATATTATCTATATCTTACTCTTTTATAAAGCATTTATAACTTGTAAAACCTTTGATTTTTAAGTAAATTAAAAGTACTAAACTATCCTCAAATCAAAGTAAATGAAAATTAAATGAAGTAACTATTAGATAGATTTAATGAGATTCATATATACCATTTTAGTGAACAAACCTTTCATAATAAGAATATATTTAAAACATCAAGTCAATGTCAATTAATTTAATTATTACAATTTTTTTTCATAACTAAACATTTCATTATAAAAAATCTATCACATAATAAATAGTTGAACTAAATTATTAGAAAACGTGTATAAACAGACTCATGAATTTGAATAACATATAACCTAAATTCATAAAGAGTTATAAAATTTAAATGACTCGATAATTAAAATGGACAAGTTGCTAAGTGAAACTATTCGTCGCTGCCGCATTAGCGCAGATACTATGCTAGTATGTGTGTGTGTGTATATATATAAGGTTTACCAATTTTTCTAAAATAATTATAAATTAAACCTTAATTAACCAATCACAGACACAATTTTAAATCAATTAGGAGGGGTGTATAAAAATTGTGAGGGGGTTTTATAAAACTTGTGAGTGGCTTTTAAGAAGACGTGAGAGGGTTTTTATAAAAATTGTATATTAATGTAATTAATTATAGGTTGTTTATAAATTATGTTTAGTAATTTGTGATATATTTTGCTTAGAAAAAAAATAATTATATTTTTACGACTGTCTTATTTTTATCGACGTTTTGGTATAAATTTTATTGTAATATGACACTTTTTTAAAATTAGTATATTCTTAATTTTTTGTTATCCATTAATAGTAGTAGGTAAATAATTTTTTGTTTATCTAGAGTGGTTTTTTTTGGATTATGGTGATAAACTGAGTGGTAACTTGAATATGTTATTCAAAGTGTTTAGTTATTGATTTTAAAGAATTTTTAATCTTATTAGAAAGATGTATAAAACCTTTTATAAAATATGGTTTAAAATAAAATGTATCATTAAAAGGTGATATATTATATATTTAAAAATATAAATTCAGAGATATAAATATAGATGTTTTTAATGGTCCTGGAACTATATTATAAGCGTAGGTAGTTAGTCCAAGGTAGCACTAAATTAGAAGTATTAATTTTGTATACACAAAACAAAAAACCATCATTATTTTTTAATATTTAACACGTGATCATTATTTTTTTTCTTTTACTTGCATATGTACGAAAATTTGGCTTTAAAAATGAAAATACAATGGTGTTCATGTTATGTTACTTAGGAATCTATATCAGTCTAAGGGTTTATGCAATTGAACAAATCTACAAACTGTTCGGCTTGGTGCACATGTTATTGAGGTCAAAATCATTTCTAGAAAGAACATTGATGAAATTACATGTATTCCTAGAATGAAAATGATTCTATCAGATATAAAACTTCCGATTAAGTTTCAAAGAAGACAATTTCATCTGATGCCGTGTTTTTCTATGACGATTAACAAAAGTTAATGATAGTCACTTTCAGAAGTTAGTTTATTCCTCAAGAAACCTGTGATTACATATGGTCAATTGTATGTTACCGATTCACGTGTTAGAAGTAAAAAAAATTAAAAGTTTTGATTTGTGACAACAGTGGTAATGTTACAAACAAAACAACAAATATAGTCTACAAAAAAGCCCTTAAAAAATTTAGTTATTTTTTTATTACAAATTCTAACATATGTAAGTTTTGATATTTTATTTATTGCATTATTTTTATTTGAAATTATAATATCTCAAATACACTTCTGAAATACCCGTATGTGTACGGTTCAATAAACAAGTAAACTTTTATACGTAATCTTTTTCATTTATACATACTCTTTGAACGGTATATAAAATTTTAAAGGCTTATATTACAACGTATAACTATAAAAGAAAATAATAAACATAATATAGTCATCACAAAATCTGATCAACATGTTATAAATAAATATTAATTATACTCGATGACTTGTAATATAAAAAGTTTATTTTCATGATTTACTAGATTTAATAATAAAACTTCGTCTTAAAACATCACTCGTGAATGTTTGAAGTGTGTATCATTTATTAGTTGTATTATGTTTTGATAGAATATTAGTAACGCTTAAATATTATGAACATTCGGATTTTAGATTGTAGAGATTTGCAACTATTTAATTGGAAATATCTTTAAGATATGAATCAATCTGTTTAACAAAAAGATTCATCATTAAATTTTTTGTGGTACATAATAATTAGTAAATATTTATATATATTATTGACACGAATTATTATTTTTTAGAGTTAATTACAAAATTCGGCCTTTTAGAATAGGGCTTTTTTCACTATTGATCCTTTAGCCAAAATTCTTACAATTTTAGTCCTTTATTTAGGAATTTGTTACACTATTGGTCCTTTAGGCTAACAGTGGTTAGATTCAACTAACGGTCAAAGGGCAATTTGGTCTTTTTACGTGTAAAGGACCAATTTTATAATTGAATCTTTGTTTTATAATTTTAACCATTTTTTATTATTAATTGATTGTTTGATAATTGTTAATGTCTTGATTTAGAGTTAATTACAAATTAATGTTTCTCTCTCTCTTCACAAACACAACACACACACACTCTCTCTCTCTTCACAAACTCAAAAGACACCCACACCCACATTCTCTGTCCATCTCTCCCTCTCCCTCACTCTCACACACACAAGAGTCACCTCCACCACCATCCGCCGCCGCCATGCATCGCCGCCATCGCCATCCACAGCCGCTGCCATCCACCACCCAGACCCGTGAACCTATCTCTCTCTAGTTCCACCATCCCCCCTTAAAAACCCTGAATCTAAAACACACATATGAAAAAAACAGACATGCGAGAGGTGGGTTTTCTTTTTTGAAAACCCTAAAGTTTTCTTCTTCTTCTCTTTAGATTCTGATCGTTGGTAGTGATGATGGCAGATCTTGATGTTGGTAATGGCAGATCTGAGCCAATCGTTGGTAGTGATGATGGTAGATCTGATGTTGTTCTTGTTGGCGGTAGTGAGATGGTGGCGGTGGCAGAAACGTGAAGAGGGAGAGAAAGAAGATAGTGAAAGAGGGAGACATGGAGAGAGTCGGTGGCGGTGGTGAAGAGAGAGAGAGAACGAAGAGAGTGAAAGAGGGAGACATGGAGAGAGACGGTGGCGGTGGTGAGATCGCCTTCTTCCGCCACTCATCGGAGGTCTGCCGCCGCAACTATCGACTGCCATCGCCTCAAATTAGGGTTTTTCACCTCTTGTTCTTGATGGTGGTTCTTGTGGTGGTGGTGGTCTGTAAAAAAAATGGCACTCTGATGATTGAACAAACCTTTTGCCATAAATGCAAGAGATCAGCATCAAAATGGTCATGTGTTTAGAGAGAGAGAGAGATGGACAGAGAGAGATGTGTGTTGTGGTGGTTGTGGCGGCGGCGGTGGCGGCGGTGGAGTCTGTATGGTGACCGAGTGGGAGAGATGAAGAGTGAGTGTGTGTAGTGTTTGTAGTGAGAGAGAAAAGTAATTAAATAAAAAACCCAAAAAATAAAAAAAATTAATAATTATACAAATAACAGATGTGTGTTTGGTTACAGGTATAACAAAGCAAAAGACGAAGTTACCCTTGGACTAACAGTCAAAATTAACGTCGTTTGAGTAAAAGACCAATAGTGTAACAAATTCCTAAATAAAGGACTAAAATTACAAGAATTATGACTAAAAGACCAATAGTGAAAAAAACCCTATTATAAAAAGACGAATTTTGTAATTAACTCTATCTTTTATTTATATTTATTATTCTAACTTTTAGATCAATAATGGGTCAATCGTGAATCATATCTGACACTGTGAGTGTTTGGTCAAAAGAGGCGGACCTGGCTTTCTGTTTCCCCTGTTGCCGCCATTCCCAAACTACTTGATTTTTGTTTTCTTATACACACACTCACACACACTCTCAACTTTCAAGAAATTGATTCCTCTTAAATTGAGTTCATCATCCATGGATTCAATCATTGTCATCTTCATCCATGGATCGGGTCAATTTCCGTACCCGAGTTCTAACCCGCCATCTCCAGAACCACCACAACCCTGCCAACGATCTCCTCCTCACCGTCCCATGCGTCAACTACTCCCCACCGGAGCTCTCTGAACCGCCGTCGGAATTTGATATCAAGTCTCTCCGTAAGCTGCTAGACCGTGAAAGCATGAATGAAATAGACTATATGTTTAATCTGATGATACAGAGCGATCTGTTTTGCCCTAAAGAAAGGGGCGGCAAGGTGTTTATTTCGCCGGATTTTAACCAGTCAATGGAGCAGCAGAGAGAAATGACGATGAGAAGAGTCGATTACCTGAGAGAACAAGGGGCTTTCGATGGGTGGCTTACTAGAAAGGGGCCTGATGCCGAGCTTTCTGGATATACGCGTGCTAACTCTTGTGGTGTTTTTGATCATTCTCTTGGGATCAAACTTGGTGTTCATTTCTTCTTATGGTATGTCTGACAGACTGAAACCTTAACAAAAGCTTTATCAAATTATATAAAAAATTCTATGTTATATTCATGGAATTCTCATCTCTGTGCAAGTGAAATTGTCGATACTATTTGAAATTATCAAGTTTAAGTGGCTATTTCAATGTTCATTTGATCCTAATTAGTGTAAATAATCGGAATTGGATAACCAGTCTAGAGTAGAGCTGCAAAAAACTGATTATGATTATGTGATTAACCGAGGATCATTCTACAAGTAAATTCTTAATATAATCAAATTATGCTAGCAGACTATATGATTATCGCAAGTTCGCAACTTTAAACAACATAAACATATCTGGCTTTTTTACATTTGATTACCTGAATCCAGTTATTCCATATAATATAGTCACTTTCAAAACCGAATGCCAACGCCCCCTTAGGTCTTTGTGTTAGGATTGGAAAATTCTTCTATTGACGATGGAAATAGAATTACGATAGGAGGAGCAACTCTCATACCGAACTATTACAAACAACCGGCCCTTTTTCTCTTCAACTTTTACTCTAAGAGTTTCTCAATTTTTCATTGAACATCTATTTATACACAAGTTAGCTACAATATCATTGAATGAGTTCACATGGCAAGGTGATTTTTTCTTTTGGCCGGTGGACATGTTCTTCAACAAATGAGGAGTTTCTGTAGCTATAGTGGCTATGGTAGTTGGACTCTATGGAGGCTGGAACACAAAAAATCCCCCCCCCCCCCAGAGTCTCCGTCGATCATTTGTTAGTCCAACTATGTCAACACATAGTTTGTGTTTCTCACACGTCACTACCTTTGTTAACATGTCTTTAGGATTGTCATTGGTGTTGACCTTTGAAAGCTTCAACTCTTCTTTCTCAATGGCTTCTGTAAGCCAATGATAGCGGACATCAATATGTTTCGTGCGGCAATGATACATTGAATTATCACAAGTTCGGATACGATGATCCGACTTACTTCCACAAATTATCACATGTGGAACCCAAGGATGGAAGATTTTCTAAGTTTGAAAGATTTAGCCTAGCCACTCTTCAATAATGGCTCCAAACCAGAAGGAAAGAACGACTAAGAATGGGCAAAGATGAATAGAAAATCGTGGCTCAGATTCGAGAATGGATTGACCATAGTGTTTTTCATCATGTCGCACAAGAGCGAAGTGTGTATAGTCTATGGGAAAAGCTTGAGAGTATGTATCAAGCAAAGATGGCTCGAAATAAGACCTTATTGATGAGAAGATTGGTAAACCACAAGTTACGTGGTGGTACTTCTGTAACGGAGCACACAAGTTAGTTTCAGGATCTTGTGAACCAGCTAAGCGCTTCAGAATGGGTTCTTAAGTATGAGGAACAAGCAATACTGCTCCTGAGTTCTCTACCTGATAGCTGGGAGACCCTTGTCGTTACTCTGAGCGATTCCGCCCCAAACGACAACGTCACAATGCAGATGGTGACAGATGCCTTACTGAACAAGGAAACCCGAAGAAAATAAGCCGGGATGAATCAATCGTATGCTCTCGTGTTAGATAATAATGGACGAGGTAGAGGCAGAAGCGGAGGTAGAGGACGAGGTCGAAACAAAGGTAGACGTCCAGGTCAAAATAGAGGAAGATCCCAAGTTCGAGACAAATCACAGTCACGAGGAAAGTCGGTCGATAATAATACATGGTTTGAAGGCTATTGTAATTATTGTAGTAATTATGGTCACAAGAAGAGGGATTGTGGAAGGTTTTAACGAGAGTAACCCCAAACAAGCCAAGATTCAGGCAGAGAAGACGGTGAATGGTCACCATGTCGCCAAAGATTGCACTCGTTACTTTCGGGTTGTATTTGTGAATAATAAATCCGGAGACCATGGTGTTGTAAAGATGGGCAACACTAGTTTCTCGAGCAATGTTGGCATCGGTGATGTGCACATAAAAACCAGCATCGGATATGCGCTAGTGTTGAAAGACGTTTGACGTTTCAGATCTAAGATTGAACCTCAATTTGTTGTAGTAAACACCAAGAAAAAGTGAGAAACTCTTAGAGTAAGAGTTAAGAGAAAATAGGGTCGGTTGTTTGTAATAGTTGAGTGTCTTGAGTGTGAGAGTTGCTCCACTTATTGTAATTCTTTTCCCGTCGTCAATAGAAGAATTTTCCGATCCTAACAATGCTCACATGGGTCAAAGGCTACATCTTTGGCAAATGTAGCGTCCTTCTTTGCAAGAGTCGTCAATCCATTCTCACTTATGTGTCCCAACCTCTATGCCACAGATTTGGAGACATCTCTTCTTCGGCAACATTTAGATTTGGATGATGCAACTTGACATGACTTTTATAAAGTGTACCACAAATATGTCCTTTGGCAATGATCATTAAGCCTTTTAACAACTTCCATACACCTCGTTTGAATTGATTCTCATAGCCCTGCAAATCAAAAGCTAATCCTGATATGAGGTTCAATCTCATATCTGGAACGTGTCGAACGTCTTTCAATAGTAGCACATATTAGATGCTGGTTATTTTGTGCACATCACCAATGCCAACAATGCTCGAGAAACTAGTGTTGCTCATCTTTACAACACCATGGTCTCCGAATTTATAATTCGCGAATAGATCCTGATGTGGGGTGGCGTGAAATGATACAGCGCTATCAATCACCCACTCAATATCTGAGTTCCAACATGTATGCATGTTTCCTCTCCGGAAGTAACGAGAGCAATCTCTGGCGACATGGTGACCATGGTCTCACCGTCTTCTATGCCTGAATCTTAGGTTGTTTGAGATTGCTCTTGTCGAAACTTTCGACAAACCCTCTTCTTGTGGCCATAATTACTACAATAGTTACAATAGCTTTCAAACCATGTATTATTATCGATCGACTTTCCTCGTGACTGTGATCTGTCTCAAACTTGGTATCTACCTCTATTTGACCTCGACCGCTACCTCTGTTTCAACCTCGTCCTCTACCTCCGCTTTTGCCTCCACCTCGTCCATTATTTTCTGACACGAGGGCATACGATTGATTCATCCCGGCTTATTTTCTTCGAGCTTCCTTGTTCAGTAAGGCATCTGTCACTATCTGCATTGTGACGTTGTCGTTGGGGGCGGAATCGCTCAGAGTAACGACAAGGGTCTCCCAGCTATCAGGTAGAGAACTTAGGAGCAGTATTGCTTGTTCCTCATACTTAAGAACCCATTCTGAAACGCTTAGCTGGTTCACAAGATCCTGAAACTAACTTGTGTGCTCCGTTACAGAAGTATCACCACGTAACTTGTGGTTTACCAATCTTCTCATCAATAAGGTCTTATTTCGAGTCATCTTTGCTTGGTACATACTCTCAAGCTTTTCCCATAGACTATACGCATTTCGCTCTTGTGCGACATGATGAAAAACACTATGGTCAATCCATTGTCAGATCTGAGCCACAGTTTTCTATTCATCTTTGTCCATTCTTCGTCGTCCTTTCCTTCTGGTTTGGAGCCATTATTGAAGAGTGGCTAAGCTAAAATTTTCAAACTTAGCAAATCTTCCATCCTTGGCTTCCACATGTTATAATTTGTGAGAGTAAGTCGGATCATCGTATTCGAACTTGTAGATTCCATAAATAATATGTAAAATACCCTTTACACAAAATTTTGAGGAAGAATAAAGGAAAACGGAGTTCATAGTTGGATCCCGAACGACCGAAAATGGTAGGGTAGTAACCTTTTTATTTTTGTGTGAAAGTATAAGAGTCAAAAATGTAATTTTTGAAAGTTTAGAGACCAAAATCTAATTTTTGAAACTTTAGGGACCAAACTGTAATTTTTTGAAACTTAGCCTGCTGATGATGACGTGGCAGCCTGTGGCGCTACGTGGCGATGACTAGGTCGTCTTCTCTGGCGAGACAGCAGGTTCCCAGCGAGTTTTTCGGTGGCTGGTCAAAGGAGAGAGAAACAACTTTGACAGATTTTTGAGGGCCTTCCGTTGGTCTAAAATTTACAAAAAATATATTGCCGGAATCGTGAGAACGAGACCTTTCTGATGGTTCAATCAGAATACATTTTTGAGACAAAAGATTTCAGACCCAAAATGGATGGACACCAAGATTGTGGCCAACGAGGCTATGATACCAGTTGTTAGGATCGGAAAATTCTTCTATTGATGGCGGGAATAGAATTACAATAGGAGGAGCAACTCTCACACACAACTATTACAAACAACCGACCCTTTATTTCTCTCAACTCTTACTCTACGATTTTCTCACTTTTTCTTGGTGTTCACTACAACAAATTGAAGTATTGAACATCTATTTATACACAAGCCAGCCACAATATCATTGAATGAGTTCACATGTCAAGGTGATTTTTTCTTTGGACGGTGGACATGTTTTTCAACAAAGGAGGAGTTACTGTAGCTATGGTGGCTATGGTAGTTGGACTCTATGGAGGCTGGAACACAACACTTTGCTTACTTTTATTTATGTTTATATGTTAGATTTTCACCAATTAAATGATGTTTATGTTTCTATTACACCTACAGGGGTGGTGCCATCCAATTCATGGGCACAAAGCGCCATCATGATAAATGGTTAAGGCCAACTGAGACTTACGAAGTCAAGGGTTGCTTTGCAATGACCGAGTTAGGACATGGAAGTAATGTATGTGAACGTTGTTCAATACAAAAAACTGCAGAAAGATGCAATGTGTTATTCACTTTTCACTATATGCAACTTACTTTCCATTTCATATCAAAGTAGGCAACTTGGTCTCATTAAATGGTAACAGAGATGGTATGTATGTTGGCATTAAATGGTAAAAAAGAAAATAATAATAATACATTGCATCTTCTTGTGGTTTGCCTTCAGGTTAGGGCATTAGCATTTTTAATATTTACATCTTGTGTGGCTATAATGTGTTTGCTTCTTGAGTTGTTTTTTAGGTCCGTGGCATTGAAACTGTGACTAGATATGATGCTAGCACACAGGAATTTATCATTAGCACTCCCTGTGAATCTGCTCAGAAGTATTGGATTGGAGGTGCAGCTAATGTAAGACCTCATTCCAGTTTCCATTTGTTCAGTTAGCTGACTATTCTTATGCTATCAGTTTCCCTAATTTTATTTTATATTTTCAGCATGCTACACACGCAGTCGTTTTCTCACAGCTTGAAATCAATGGTGTGAATCAAGGAGTTCATGCTTTTATAGCCCAGATCAGGGACGAAAATGGAAATATATGCCCAAATGTTCGTATTGCTGATTGTGGTCATAAAATTGGTTTAAATGGTGTTGACAATGGTCGAATCTGGTATGAATTGAAATCAATAGGAATTATGTAATACCCTTAAAATATCAATGCTAACACTTAACAATAATACATGTGTTTTAGGTTTGATGATCTACGGATACCTAGAGAAAACTTATTGAATTCAGTTGCCGATGTTTCACCAGATGGGCAATATTTGAGTGCAATAAAAGATCCACTCAAGGTTTTTTTAATTTTATTTTATCCGCTTCTCTTTCCCATTTCACTTTCTTTAGTACTTGCTTATGCATATTCAATCATTGATTTCAGAGGTTTGCAGCTTTTATGGCTCCCCTGACATCTGGTCGTGTCACTATTGCTGCGAGTTCAATGAACACCACAAAGGTAATGAACCTACAAATTAATTTATTTATCGTATCTATACTTTAAAGGACCGCAAATTAGCTTAAATTCTCTGTAACGATGATCTATTGTTGTGCCTATTCCCTGCAGAAAGGTTTAGCAACAGCAATAAGGTACTCTCTGTCAAGGCGAGCCTTTTCTATTAAACCAAATGAACCCGAAGTTCTCCTGCTTGATTATCCAAGTCATCAAAGGCGACTTTTACCTCTTATAGCCAAGACGTAAGTACCTAATAAATACGTTAAACATGTGTTTCTTGTTTTTTCCTTTTTGCAGCTTCTGTTGCATGAAATTAAATATAATGCTTGTTCAAAGTACATTCTGATCTTTGTATTTCTTTTTGATTAACAGATATGCTTTGAGTTTTGCTTCTGAATATTTGAAGATGATATATGTGAATAGAACTCCAGAATCAATCAAAACCGTCCATGTTGTTTCTAGTGCACTCAAGGCTACATTAACCTGGCATAGCATGCGAACCCTTCAGGTTGTAATTCAGGATGTTGAATTCTTATTTACAAAAAAATTTTCAATTGCTTCATTCTGATGGTATCAAACATAATCGTTTTCATATGTTGGATTTGGGTCAGGAATGTCGAGAAGCTTGTGGTGGGCAAGGTTTGAAGACTGAAAATCATGTTGGTCAGTTAAAAAGCGAGTATGATGTGCAATTAACTTTTGAGGGTGACAATAATGTTCTGATGCAACAGGTAATAAACATAATTTTATTTTGCTAATCTAGCTTTGTTAGCTTCAAACATTTAAGTAATGATATTCATATGTTCAGATTAGCAAGGCACTCTACATGGAGTTTTTGGCAGCCAAGAAAAGGAACAAACCAATCAGAGGTTTGGGGCTAGAACACTTGAACAAACCAGCTCCTATCATCCCTTCTCGCCTCACAAGTTCTTCTCTGAGGACCACACAGTTTCAGGTAAGAAATTATTTGTTTTATCGAAAAGATGGAAGTGCTCAATGGCAATCTGGTGAGGATGCTGAAGAGTGATCATGGAACAGAGTTCTGAAATCAAACGCTTTACAAAACGTTTTCACATATTTTTGGTTATTATTATCAGTTCCTACATTGCGTAAATTGTACATACTTCACTCTGGTTTCTCTTTTGGCTAATGAACTTTGTTTATCTCCAAACAAGTTTAACAAGCTGACAAGTTTTCATGTACGGGTGATCTTTTAAGTTAATTGTTTTTTTTTTCTGAACGGCAAACGTACGTAAACACATCCTAATCTACACCTATGCCCTTAGCGGGACTTGAATCCTCATCCTCAAGGAGGGAGGAACACCTTAAACACAACTTGATTTTTAGTCTAATGTACGTTATCTTTTTATTTAAAATATAATAAAAGTACTATAAATAAAATGTTTTATTGTAGGCTGACATCTTCTGCCTACGGGAAAGAGATCTATTGCAACGTTTTGTATCAGAAGTCACGCAACGCCAAGCTCAGGGAGAAAGCAAGGAACATATATTTACAGATGTCAGTGAACTCTTTTGAATCTTAGTTTCGTTTTTAAGAACTTATAACAAATATATATTTATATATTCTCAGACATATCAAATTGCTGAGGATTTGGGCAGAGCTTTCTCAGATCGCTTAACTTTACAAACATTTCTTGATGTTGAAGCAACTGTTCCTGCTGGGTCTTTAAAGGTAAACATATATTTTAAGATGGAAGAACAAATGTGTGAAAAGAAAACTAATTAACATTGTTATAAACATTTTTGCAGAATGTATTAGGTCTAATGAGATCAATGTACACAACAATTCTGATGGAAGAAGATGTATCGTTTCTTCGATATGGCTACTTATCAATAGACAACGCCGCAGTCGTTAGGAAAGAGGTTCTGAAACTCTGCAGTGAGCTAAGGCCTCATGCACTTGCATTGGTGACTTCTTTCGGGATTCCTGATGCTCTTTTGGGACCCATAGCTTTCAACTGGCTCGATGCCAATGCATGGTCTTCAGTTTAAAGATAATTCGTTCGATGTAAAGCTATATATGTGAATGTTTGGTTGACGGGTTATGAAATGAGAATTTTTGAATGGGTTTTTTAGTTGACAAGCGATGATGTTCAATATTTGGTCACAAATTTGGGTGTCTTAGATACACAAGGGGCTGGGTATTGAATTGAAATCCCATTATAAATGACTATTCGATAAGGGAATGAAACCCGTTTACATGAAATTAAGTCGATTAGAGTCGCATTTGCATAATTGTATTGGCATCAAATCTTGTGATAAGCGAAATCATGGTTCTCAATAATGTGACACGAGATATGGGGTATGATCAAGTTTTATTTTTTAAAAACTATAGTGAGGTCAAGACATTTTATCAAGGGTGATTAAGGCAACTATATTATATATAACTTAATATTATATATAATTATACAAATAATAATAAAAAACATATTATTATAGATTTATAATATTGTTTATCATTAAGAATCTTTGTTTTTAATATATTCAACAGTTTCTTATAACTCAATAACTACATATCCGAGCATATAATCTAGTACCTTTAACACGTCTTATGAATACAGATTATACCAGGTAAAGATGTGCCTACCTAGGTCTTATTGAGTTAGTACACCAAACCTTAAACCCTTTTACGGTGAAATCATGTTAAAGCCATGACAAATTTTTTAGAACCTTAAGCAAAATAGAGAAAAAACAAATATATAAAAACGAAACTGCTTGAAAGTCTAATAAAATGTATTAATTATATACTAGCTTAACACCCCGTGTATAAATACGGGAGATGGTTAAAATTAATTTTAAATATTATGATATTAAAATGTATATTAACATATTTAATAAAACACTTATAAAACATATGTAGAGATATAAAATCTCTTAGAGAGGAGTTAGTATTAGAATCCGGAAATTCATACATAACATCATCATCATCACATTTTTTGTAAAACCTATTTATAATCATATTTGAATTTTTTTTAGTTTAATCCAATTGCTAAACGTTTTTACTTAAATAACCCGAAAATAGGTATATGAATCTACTAAATGATTTGTATAAATGGTTTTGTTAAAATATTTAAGTGTTAACAAACTAAATCATCTATAAAATAACATTTGAAGAAAAAACTCATTTGTAAGCCAATTTGAAAAAATAAAAAAGTGTTGATTGATGGAAAAAACAGAGCGGAGATAAAGGGGAGCTGAATGGTGCTAAGCCCCTAATTAGCCCAATTTCCATATATACTATTAAACCAAACCCATAAATTTATAATAAATCCTCCTAGCGAAGGTACAACCCAATATCACGAATATAATGAATGAATCGTTGCTACTTGATGTAATAAGCATAATTAATTCAACTTTCGTTATTTATTTATCTTTAAATTTAATAGAATTTTTTATGACATACGTATATTACGTCATTAAATAATTACCATTTTATAATAAAATTAGACCTCTTCTATAATAAAATGCAAGCTTCGTCCATGAAAAAAAATATATGATTCAAATAAATATTTATTAAATTATTTATGTGTTAATAAATAAATCACCTAAAAAGTGTCAACGGAGCAAACAACTCAATTATAAGACATTTAAAAATAAAATTGATTAATAGGAAATTAAAAAAAATAATAACATTATTAAATCTTTTCTTTTTAAAGATTTAATAAATGTTAAAATCACTTTAGACAAACATGTTTTTCCTCATGTTCCAATATGTCACATTAATTTTTTTTTTCACATCTGCCAATTTAACTTGTAAAATACGTGTTATTATTTTGTTTTGCAGATCATCTTTTCCCCCAATTTTCTTCACTTTGAAATCGAACTTTGAATCCATAATACTCCAAATATACTTAACGAAAAACAATGATTATTGACTCTATGATAATGTAATTGAGTTGTCTATGAATTAGTACCAAAAAACAAATACAAACAAGTTTAAAATGTGTCAATTTATCAGAATACCATAAGGGTGTTGAATAGGGTCATTTTCGACTTTAATTAACAATAACTTGGCCTATACTTGATGGTTTTTCATGAATTTAATTTGGTGTCCTTTGAAAGGTAAAAAGATTATCGTAAAATGAATTATGTAAAATGATCAAAAATAGAGCAAAAAACGCATCTTTTCTTGCCCTGTTTTCGAACCAAATAACACCAAAAAACCAAACTTTGAACACGAAATTCTCCACGGATACTTGACGAAAATTCATGAATTGGGTGGCATTTGAAAGCTATAATGATAATTTAGAAGATTTCACAAGAAAAATCACGTAAAACGATAAAAAATAGACCAAAAAATTCAAAAAATGGGCTGAAACCGGGTGAACAAGTTGTAGGTTGTGAAATGGGCATATCGACACGTTTTTTGTAAGTTAAATGACCAGATGTGTAAAAAAAAATTAATATGCCATATCGATACATAGGGAAAAACACGTTTATCTTAAGTGAATTTAACCCATATAATAACTATTTAAATAATCTATATCAATTATAAATTAAAAAAGAGTCACAAAGAAGGAATAGACTTGTTATACTAATCCAATCCTTACCATTATTTCGTTATTAATTTATTATTATGACGGTGATCTTAGTATTTTCGTCATCATTGATGGATAATATTAAGATGTTCAGGTAACGAACTAATTGTATTGTTACATTAAAATTTCAACCTTCTCGTTATTTTAAGAACATTACTAATTAATTGATTATACGAGTAAGAAAAAGAAAGAATTTTTATGAATAATACTATTTATTATTGTTTTTTGACTGCAAATATACACCTACTTACTTAATCTACATTTATAGACATGACGGGATTAAACCCCAATCTCATAGAGGATGAATATATTAATCACTGATTCATCCTTTAATATCGTTAGGATAAAGACACTTTAATAATTAAGTCTTTGGTAATAAAATATGATTTTTTTTAAACCTAAAGGCTTTCATATCCTAAGAAAACTTGATCTTAGTCAAACTGGTGTCCAAGTTGAAAAAAAATCTAGAAAAAAAAATTATACAGAGCTTTTCCGTATAGTACCGGATAGTTTTACTTAGGGGTGAGATTGGTTCAATAACTAGATCGGACCGAAAACCGAAAACTAATATATTCAGTTCTTCGGTCTATTGGTTGTGTAATACATTGTACCAAACAAAACTTGACCAGACCGAAAAAAAAAAAGATTGGACCGAAACTCGATATCTATGAAAAACAACCGAAACTGGACCAACCGAGCCAGGTCTAGACCGGTCACGGTCTGGTTCATCGGTTTTTTCTATTGGGCTCACACCTAATTTTACCACAATTTTGAGCTTTTCCGTTTACCTGTTGAACATGTTTTCAGTATTGATTTCGAGTAAAAAACCGCTCAAAGCACATAAATATATAATGAACTTTGTCTTATTTATAATTATATATAACATATATGTTTTAATTGAAAACAATTAAATTAAGTTTCATAAGCATTTTATTATATGTAAACAATTTTTTATGTATTTTTTTCTGTTATAATTTTTGTTATAACTTATCGTATATAATAACTTATCTATTAACATATATGAAAATTAATTGTATTAATGTTTAAAATAAAAAGTCTATTATGTACGTACGTACAATGGTAATTATAGTTTTTCATCCACCATCAATAAAAGAGGAGGATTCATACACAATAAAAGTGATCATACATAACAAGTATATGCATTATTAGCTTATAACAAATACATTAATAATGTATACGTTGTTATGTATGTCTAAAAACCGTTATGTACATATCACTTCCCTTTAATAAATAATTATATTAAGTAACAAGTATGAAGAGTGTTGTATAGTTTTTGTCAATTTTGAGCTGTGAATCAGTGAAAGTGATGTGGTTTCTTTTATATTTCTTTCCTTTTTACATTTTTTTATTCAAAAAAACAATTTTTTTTGTCTTTCTGAATCTTACAAAATCTACACATGGTTACTACCAAAGTGACAAACACAAGATATATGACTACAAAATCTCCTTCGATCTCCTTGTTGGAATCCTAAATTCAAAAATGTTTTTTCTTAGTAGAAAATGATTAATTAGTGTTTAAAATACAGTTGCTTTTGTTGGAAATTATATGAAAATGGATTAAGTTTATAATATGACGAAATTTTGAATTTCTTTTAGGATTGTGATGATTACTTTTTGAATTTGATTTTTCGGTCATTGCGTCTGGGTATTACAAAATTTAAGTTATTAGGATAATTCTACAAGATCAACTTTGATGCAGGGCACTGGATCAAAGTTTGAGTTTCTGGATGGTAGAAAGAAGGGTTTAGTTCACCAAAATGTATCTAAGTTGTCACATTTTGCTATTTTATGTACCAAACTTTCAAACTTATCATTTAATGTACCAGACTTTTTAAATTTACCATTTTATATATCCTACCTGCTACAGTAGGTTTCATGCTGACTTGGCACCCGTAAAGCTGACGTGTTAATGACATGACAATGTCATGGTTGATGACAAGCCTTTATTTCTTTTGAAATAATTCAAAACTAATAATGACTATTTTTATAATAATAATAATAATAATAATAATAATAATAATAATAATAATAATAATAATAATAATAATAATAATAATAATTTTTAATCAATCGCTTTCTCAATTGTTATGCATCCGCCCACAGTCTTCTTCATACGACTACCATCAAGTTCAGATCCACCTGCGTTATTCATCTTCTTCAATTTTACTACCATTTGCTATGGCTTCACTCGATACAAAGCTTTAGGGTTTTTGGATGCTTCGAAAGGGCATGGGTTCACTCGATTCAAAATTAGTAGAAATCGACACCCCATGTTTTTATTACCATCTTCTATCGTGAATTAGGGTTCTATGTTTGGTTTCACTCGATTCAAGATCTATTGAAATCGAAGCCCCATTTTCTCGATGGTTAGTGATGTGTTTTTTACGTACCAATTTTAATATATATAAAAATTCATGTTATTTGTACGGCTATAACACAATAAGCAAGAGAACCTAATCGTATTATAGTATAAAAAATAAGTACGTGTGTCGAACTCAGGGGGAATGAGTATGATTTTAGATATAATTAAATAAATTAACTACTAAGTTAACTAACCTACTAGAAAGCAATAAAGGGGGGGGGGGGGGGGGGGGGGGGGGATTGTGATTAAATCAACTTTGAAAGAAATCAAGATCCTAACTTTAGCACAAGATTCCAAGAAACAATGATTCAAAAGTTAGAAAACGCAAGAAAGCAAGAAACTTAGGGATTAAAACTATCAATAGGACATCTCTACTTAGACTTTAGAATCAACTTTTCAATTTAGTTGATTCCAAAGAAAATGGATAACATGCAATTTATATACCGATTCCTAAATTGGCTAGATCTCTTGGTTAGTCTCCCTAGCCCTATAGATATTGAAATGGCATTAACTATTTCTATAACTATTCATATTGATTCGTGTTATGAAAGACTTACTATTTTGATTTGTATTGGTCACAAAATCAAACAATTAACATTGAATGGTCATCACTTGCAATTGCTAACACATTAAAGTTCAATCTTTTACAATCTAATCCTAGGATTTGGTCAATCACTAGTTATGAATCCTAATGGTCATAGCAATTCATAATTAAAGCAAACATAGATATAATGGTCATCTAGCCTATGAAAACTCAGCAATAGATCATAAATCAGAAACTTTAACATGCAAGGATCTTTAAAAAGCTAAACATAACAAATATATAAACCATATTATCCAAATCCATGAAATCAAACCAAATATTCAAGATTCATCAAGTCTAAGATTACAGAAGTAGAAATACATAGAAAGTAAGCTAAACATGATGGAATAGGCAAACCCTTGTAAATCTATGATGCATTCTTCAAATATCTTCACTTTGATGTCTAAAACTCCAAGATCCAGCCTCCAAAGCCCTTAGAACTCCGAAAACATGCTTCTGGAACTCCTTATGGACGGATAAAAGCTGTTGGGAACCCCTTAAAAGATAAGAACAAGTGTTTAAATAGGGATGGACGTACTTCGGCCGGAAACGCACCGCGTTACGCTTTCTTCGTGAGTTTTTTGGAACCTTATCCGCATGAACGCGTCTCGTTTTATTTATACAAACGTGTCGCGCTTGATGATTTTCAGACTATCATTTTTCTTCAAATCTTGAACTTTTCCAGCTTTTTCCGCACAACTTCTTTTTCCACTATCATCTTTCAACCTTATATTCACAAATTACAATTATTAAGTATCATTTCTCCATATTTTATGCAATATCCTTATTTAATTAATGAAATATCGCGAAATATATATATATATATATATATATATATATATATATATATATATATATATATATATATATATATGTAGGGTAAGGTTAAATAAAGAACCTCCCTTAAACAAAGAACCTAAAGAACCTCTCTGGTGATGACATATGGCACATAGTCTAGGGGCAAAAAATGAAATTAAAAAAAAAAAGAAAAATCGGCGTCTTCAGCAAATCCCCCCCAACAAACTAAAAAAAAACCTCCAATTTCTTTAAAAGATCATAACTCGTTCGTTTTTAACAATTTTAACATAAAAATTATACCATTAGTTTCAGTTTTTCGTCCTCTTTCAAACAAGACCGGACTTGATATATTTCTGAAACTTTTTTTTTTTTTGAAATGCAAAGTTTGCATTTTGAGCTGGGTAATTCAAGCCTAAATGCAAAATCCGTAGTTTGCATTTTAAGCTGGGTAATTCAAGCCTAAATGCAAAATTCGTAGTTTGCATTTTGAGCTGGGTTCATTCAAGCCTAAATGCAAAATGCAAAATCCGTAATTTGCATTTTGAGCTGGGTAATTAGCGACATTCAGCTCATTAGTGACGACATTCAACTCATTAACGACGAGCTGCCAAAATGCAAAAAAAAAAGTGTTTTTCCCGTACAGCGCCAAAATGCAAAAAAAAAAAAATCATTTTCAAATTTTTTTAGAAAAGTATAGGAAGAGTGATCTTGTTTGAAAGAGGATTAAAAAACTAAAAGAATGGTATAAATTTTTTGATTAAATTCACAAAACTTAAAAAGTTATGGCAATTTAAAGTTTTTGGGGATTTTTTTTTTAAAATCGTGGGTGTTAGGAGGGGGGATAATTACATTTTTGCCCTATTCTTCCTAAATTAATACATAATAATTACAGTTTTGTCATCATTCAATCTCATCCATTAATATTCATGATCTAAAGGTACAGATTGGTTCTTTAGGTTCTTTGTTTAACACATGGTTCTTTATTGATCCAATTTCTATATATGTATATATATACGGCGATATCAGTTAGTTGGTTACCTGACGTTCAGTTATTCTTGTCCACAACAGATTTAACGCTTTCGATTGGGGCTTGTTTGATTTAGGTCCATAACAGATTCAAAGCTTTCGACTTAGCTTTCGATTAGGGCTCGTTCATTGTTCTTGTGCACACCAGATCTGTTGAATATATCCAAGGTATGGCGGTTTTCGGTTCTTGGATCTGTTTATAAACTTGTAAGCGATTTAGGGTTTTGTGTTCATCGAAGATGGTACAATCTAGGGTTCTTGATTGTGTTTGAATATTCCAATCTTGAAGAAGATGATGATTGTGCTCTGATTTCATCATATTTTGGTTTCCGTTGTTGGTTTTCGTTTACAATGGACACGATCTGCTTCTACTCATCTGTTCGATTTACGGTTTTATTGATCAGATATGCTATTTTCCCCTATTCAACTTAGGGTTTGGATTTTGTTATGTGTTTTAGCATTCATCATCTGTGTTTTAGTATTTAACTTAGGGTTTGGATTCATCATGTTTTAATTTCATCTCTGTGTTTGTTGTTCATGAAAGGTTTCCAAATTCTGGATACTTTCCACTCCATTTATCTTGTTGTGATACTATGGTTTTGCAACGCGATTATGACATAAAAATGCGTGACAACGTATCATTGATTCACTGAAATCATGTTAAGGAGACAAAAGTGAGCCAAGTTGCAGGTCGAAACTAACACTTTATCTTTTCTTTGTTAAATGAGACCCTTTTTCCTTTTTTACGACCTATACAAAAACTATGAGCATATATCTACGCATGGAATACTATTCCAAGGCGATTGAGAAAGCTTAAGACTGAAGCGGAAGCACGGAAACGAAGAATCAATGTATACAACCTATCGATCCTGGTTTGAAATCTATTATGTTTATCATTCCTAGTTGATGATTTCGGGCTAAGTACCCTTTGTTTGCACTTAGAAACGATTAACCGTTGTTTGTGATTTGATTTCTATTATTCGTTGTTTAATTAATTATGTATTCTATCATTTTTGTTTAATCTAAGATCCACATTTGTTAATGCCTAAATCTATTTGTTCTATTGTTAAGTATGCATATCTAAGATGACAATAGAACATATGATTATGTGATATTAATGCATGTGTTATAATTATGTGCCAATGACCATAAGTACATACTTAAATTGATACTTATAACCATTTGATCAACATAGATTAATCTCGCATAATACGACTTTAATGCATACGTATAGATAAGTTAGCCATGTAACCATCGGGCTAACCTTCTATTTATCATAGAGTTGAGGCATGCGGACCAATAAACCTATTGTTGAGTTTTAGGAGCCAGTTTGACGATAAAAATTGAAACTTCAATTTTTGGATCTCGAAAAAGTTACCAAACATGGAAACTTCATTTAGCAAAATAATTAAATTTCCAAACAATGGAAGCACAAACAATTTTAAGAAAATCCTACAAATTCAAAAGCGAACACCTTCTGCTTCTCATTACCCCAATTAAATCATACAATCTTCTTTGTCATCGTTGTTAAAGGTACCTCAATCTTCGAGATGTTTTATATGAATCTCTCCGATAGTAGCCAACCAATCTTATGAAACTTTTGATTTCTGTCGGACTCTTCTGTACTTCTCACTTCATCACCGCCTCTATCTAGAGAGAAGTTGATGAGGAAAAGGAACAAAGAAAAATATGCACTTTTTTATGGAATCTTGCCGGATTTTAGAAAATCTTTGACAAAAAGTGGTTAATTGAGTATGACCTGCTATTTCAGGTCATAATTATATACAATGTATCATTTTTACAAGTTATTCGCATTATTTAAGAATAAAAGTTTAGCTATATGAAATGTCTTTTAAGATAAAGTTCATTATACGTCGATGTAATATTCCCATAAAAATGGGTTTACAAACCTATGCAGTGAAACACGGATACTATATTCTAGTTAATATTACAAGATATAAATAACACATTATTAAGATACAATTATAATTATTTTTTCAAATACATATATATAATACTGCAAGTAGTTATGCTAAATATATGCTAAAAAAGAAACAATGAAAAAATTAAAATAATGATGTAAACAAATTGAATATACTTTCATTACATTTAATTGCTTCCAAAAGAGGACAAACTATAATATATAATAGAGACTAAATCATTAAAATTTAAGATAAAAAATGATAAAGTATAGTACCTAAATTTAGTTAAGTGGGTTAAATAGAGTAGTACCCTAAATCTAGTTAAGTAGTTTAAATATATAGGTGAGTATTTAACCCAGTCGGACTAAACCGAATTGGGACCTGTGCCGAATCTTAACGGAGTAACATCAAGCGGGCTGGTTATTGATTCTTAAAAATAAGTCTAATTTGGTTCTGGTTTCAAACCATACAATCAGATTCACAAACAACGGAAGTAGAAACAGTTTTAAGAAAATCTTACAAACCCAAAAGCGAACGCCTTCGTTGCTCATTACCCCAATTAAATCTTGCAATCTTCTTAGCCATCTTTGTTAAAGGTACCGCATTCTTCGAGAAGTTTTGTATGAATCTCTCCTATAGTAGCCAACCAATCTTAAGAAACTTGTGATTCGGACTCTTCTATACTTCTCATTTCATCACCGAACCGGAAGCTATTTTAATGAGGAAAACAATTTCATAATCTAGTAACTTAATAGTCTAATACTAATCCATTCAAATTCAAAAAAAAAAAAAAAATCATTGCACATGTTTTTATGGTGAATGGTGTGTTATCTTATTAGGTAGATCGAAAGCTTGTTTTCATAAGATTAAGTGTGTTATGTTAGGTTATTGGAGAATAATTGTTTCTATACAACTTGTATTTCCAGTATCAAAACTTTTGTATTTTCGGTTGTTTTTATTGTTCATATTAAAACAAATGAGATCTCTTTAATTTTAGAGAAACATTAAGAACGTGTTATCGACTATGAAAACAATACAAGTAATTAAGTAATTTCTTATAACATCTTTGATCTATAAAAATACTCTTAAGTAGCTTTTGGTTTAAAGAATGTTTATGAAGGAATTGGAATCTATGATGAAAGTAGAATATGTCTTGGAATTTGAATTTGTGATCTGTTTGTTTGGTTGGTAGAAAATTGAAATTTGGTTTTAGTAATATAAAATGACATAATTACCTTCTTGATTTTTTACTTACTTTTAGTTTTTTATAACTTTTATGTAAAAATATATTATATAAATTTTAAAAATATTAAAATTTTATGTTATTAATTAAGTATTCATAGCAATAAATTATAAAAATCATGTTAATAAACATCATAAGTTAAAAACACTACAATACATATCCACATAAATTCAAGTATCATCGGTCTCAAATCATTGCCTTCTCAAATCATTTGTTTCACATTGTATGTCTGACTTATTCAACATTGTGGAGAGAGAGAGAGAGAGAGAGAGAGAGAGAGAGAGGAGGTAGACTCATCTGCATGAGGCGGAAGGTGGCGACTGTGAGGGAAGGCAGAGACGGAACGGAGAAATCTAGAGACTATGACCATTGAAGAAGATGGTGTAGCGGAGGGTCTGGAGGCGGCGGCGGAGGAAGGTTGTGGTGGAGCATCTGGAGACAGCGACAGAGGAAGGTTGTGGCGGAGAGTCTTGAGACAGTGACAGAGAAAGGCTGTGGCGGAGGGTCTGAAGACGGCGACGAAGGTCTGAAGATGGAGACAGATGAAGGTTGTGGTGGAGGGTCTAGAGGCGGAGGATGAAGTAGTCGGTGTTTGGAGGGTAGAGTGTCTCACGTGTCATGTCGATTGAATGAGATAGATATATTAAGGCTACAGAAGTGTTTAAGGGTAATAAGGTAATAATATTCCACATTCATTCGTTCAAAGGATTTTAAAATCCCTCCATGTAGTGAATAGTGATGTTCATTTTTCCTCATTTGGTGGATTCCAATTCCTTTGGATTCTCTCCTTAAAGTGAACCAAACTCAAGAATTCTTAGGAATTGGATCCCAATTCCTTCATAATCCCAAGGATTTCTCTCAACCAAACGTCACCTTAAGTCATGTATATATGTGTGTGTCGTAGTTATTGCGGGATGTTTCTATTATCTCAAGATATTTCCATTCAAGTTTCACATGCGCATGATGTCATCATCTAACTTTCAATTTCAACCTTAATTAGAAGTCATTTCTCGAAACATTAACTAGTTGTACCAACTGCATAAGAACATGTATTGGTTCTCATTAATAAGCCATTATTTAGTTATTGATTTATATTAATCAAGGATCAAAATTGGTTATTACATATGTTGTAAAATAAATATAATCGAACCACGTAGAGACGAAATATGAATAAATAATAATAAACAAGAATAGCAAGATTAATGTGGAAAAACCCTTACTGGGAAAACCACGGCACCACCGATGATATCACTATATAGAAAAAATATAAGTAGGTTACGAGAACACCGGTAATCAAAATCTAACCTAAACCTTCGAATAACAAAAAAAGCTATAACAAACTAAATTATTGATGTCTACTACTAATAATAAATCTCTCCGAATAGATTAAACTTGGCCATCAATATATATATATATATATATATATATATATATAGGGTTTGAAAAAGTATTAAAAAACTAAAAGTTTGGTATAATTTTTTTGATTAAATTCACAAAACTTAAAAAGTTATGACAATTTAAAGTTTTGAGGGTTTTTTTGTTTAAATCGTGGGTTTTGGGGGGGGGGGGGGAGAATATTCCATATTTACCCTTTTCTTCATAATTTAATACATAATAATTACAGTTTTGCCATCGTTCAATCTCATCCATTGATTTTGATGATCTAGTGGTCCAGATTGGTTATTTAGTTTATTTATTTAATGAGGGGTTCTTTGTTGATCCAATATATATATATATATATAGGAAAAAGTTCATGCGAGAACCATTCTTAGTGCGAGAACCGCGAGAACCAATCTGATCCGTCCAATTCCCCCTCATTCAATGTCATTACCCACCCATGAATTCCTCACATGCACCCTGCCACACTCTATCCCTCCATGTCTACCATCCATGAAACTTCCCATATCCAAGGAACGGCTGATATTGGTTCTCGCGTCGCACTAACAACGGTTCTCGAATGAACCTTCCCCTATATATATATATATATATATATATATATATATATATATATATATATATATATATATATATATATATATATATATATGAGACGGTTCAAACGTGAACTGTTTTTCGTACGAGAACTGCGAGAACCAATCTTATCCGTTGATTTGATAAAGTGGAATTCATGGATGTGGAGCGTGGGAGGATCAAGTGTGGCAGGGTGCATGTGATGAATTCATGGGTGGGCAATGACATTGAAGGAAGGGAAATTGGACGGCTCAGATTAAATCTCGCTGTTCTTGTACGAAAAACAGTTCTCGTTTGAACTTTTACACACACACACACACACACACACACACACACATATATATATATATATATATATATATATATATATATATATATATATATATAGGAAAAAGTAATGCGAGAACCATTTTTAGTGCGAGAACCGCGAGAACCAATCTGAGCCGTCCAATTCCCCCTCTTTCAATGTGATTGCCCACCCATAAATTTCTCACATGCACCCTGCCACACTCTATCTCTCCACGCTCACCATCCATGAAACTTCCCATATCCAAGGAATGACCGAGATTGGTTCTCGCGGTTCCCGCACTAAAAATGGTTCTCAATGGAACTTCTTCCTATATATATATATATATATATATTTTATTATATATATATATAATAAAATAAAAAATAAACCCAAAATTAGCTTAGAGTTCTAATAAATTCGTAAAGTGGCCCAATCGGCAAAATTCGTATCATCTCCAACAACAATATTAGCACGTAAAACGATTCTCTTTTAATCTTCTGTTTAAAAAAAACATTGGCTTTCCAAATCTTATCTATAGAGTCAACTTAACACGAAATATAGAATTTGAGATACATGGTTGCCTCCAAAGTGACAAACACACAATGTATAAACACTACATAAACTAATGCTGATCGGTTTCCTTGCCGATATTCCCCGACAACATTCTTCTTACTCCTTTGATCTCCTGTCTGAATCCTAAATTCACATAATGTTTTTTCTTAGTAGAAAATGATTAATTTGTGTTTAAGATATATGGTTACTAATTTCTATAAGAACTTCCGGATAACAATCCAAGTTACTTCTTTGTACATTTCTGTTTGTCGCATTAATATATGCCTTACGTAATCCTTTCATTGTTGTCGATTAATTCGATGCCAGAAAAACATGTTTCTCAACAATACAATCATGAGATTCTGATTCTAAGTTTCTAACTTGTTACAAGAAACTATTATGCATATTCTAGTTTTTGTCTTCAACTCCCCCTTCCCGCCTTTTCTATAACTACCGAGTTTTCACATCCTCATACAAACAAACCAACAAATTTATTACTAAAAAAGAACATCTTCATCTGTCATGGATCGGGTCAGCTTCAGGACCCAAGTCCTAACCCGTCATCTCCTGGACCACCACAACCCCGCCACGGGTCTCCTCCAGGCCACTCCATGCGTCAGCTACTGCGCGCCGGAGATATCTGAACCACCGCCTGAATATGATATCAAGGCTCTGCGTAAGCTGCTAGACGGCGAGAGCATGACTGAGATCGACTATATGTTCGGTCTAATGGCGCAGAGCGACCTGTTTTGCCCCAGAGAACGAGGCGGCAAAGTGTTTATTTCACCGGATTATAATCAGTCAATGGAGCACCAGAGAGAAATGACGATGAAAAGAATATATTACCTGAGAGATAAGGGGGCTTTCGATGGGTGGCTTACTAGAAAGGGGCCTGATGCAGAGCTTTCCGGATTTACTCGTGCTAACACTTGTGGTGCTTTTGATCATTCTCTAGGAATTAAGATTGGTGTTCATTTCTTTTTATGGTATGTCAAAATCCCTCTCTTTGGTTTCGCAACTAACACAATTATAAGAGTTTCCCTAAACGGTTTCAAATCGCATATTAACTTCAGGGGTGGTGCCATCAAATACATGGGCACAAAGCGTCATCATGATAAATGGTTGAGGCCAACCGAGACTTATGAAATCAAGGGTTGCTTTGCAATGACCGAGTTAGGACATGGAAGTAATGTATGTGAAAGTTGTTCTTGTTTAATATGTTCGCTTCTTGTAATATGTTCGCTTCTTGATCATTTTTTTTAGGTTCGAGGAATTGAAACGATGACTAGATATGATGCAAACACTCAGGAATTTATCATCACAACTCCTTGTGAATCTGCTCAGAAGTATTGGATAGGATGTGCAGCTAATGTAAGACTTTGTTGCAATTTATATTGGATTGGTTAGTTGATTATTTTTATGTTTTTTTGTGTGAATAATACTTGTGTTCTTGTGTTTTCAGCATGCCACACATGCAGTTGTTTTTTCACAGCTTGAAATCAATGGTGTGAATCAAGGAGTGCATGCTTTTATAGCCCAAATTAGAGATGCAGATGGAAATATATGTCCAAATGTTCGTATTGCCGATTGTGGTCATAAAATTGGCTTGAATGGTGTTGATAATGGTCGTATCTGGTATGAATCATGACTAGTAAGTATAATATAATTTTTCAGATTCAGCTACCCATATTATCCTTGAGTCTACATGTGTTTTAGGTTTGATGATCTAAGAATACCTAGAGAGAACTTGTTGAATTCAGTTGCTGATGTTTCACCAGATGGGCAATATCTGAGTTCTATAAAAGACCCAGATCAGGTTATTAATTGCTCACCAGTGGCCATTTGAGTTTTAAACCCTTGATGTTATTTTGATGGGAGAAATAAGCTAAAGATCATTTTATACATTCATATTTGATATTTTATACCAGAGATTTGCAGCGTTTTTGAGTCCGCTAATAGCTGGCCGTGTGACTATCGCATCAGGTTCACTGAACATAACAAAGGTACTAGATTAGAACTATAGAACAGCTTCAAGTTCATGCTGGTAGTGATCAATTGTGATGTTTATATCTTCTCTGCAGCTTGGTTTAGCAGTTGCAATAAGGTACTCTTTGTCAAGGAGAGCCTTTTCAATTAAACCAAATGAGCCTGAAGTTCTCCTTCTTGACTATCCAAGTCACCAAAGGCGACTATTACCACTTGTAGCGAAAACGTAAGTACCTAATAATTATCTGTTCGTTTAAGTTGGTTACCATTTTATGCAATAATATTGTGGTATATTACATGTGACTTCAGCATTTGTTATTTTGTGTGATTTTCATTCCATCTTTATCTTTCATGTTGGATGGCAGATATGCTCTAAGTTTTGCTTCGGAATATTTGAAGATGATATACGTGAATAGAATGTCCGAATCAACTAAAACTGTTCATATTGTTTCCAGTGCACTCAAGGCTACTTTAACATGGCATGGCATGAGAACCCTTCAGGTTGTAAAAGCAAGTGAACATGTTAAGTGGTTTAGTTTTGAGTTTGGAAATGCAGAATATAATGGTTTTCATTTATGGATTTTGGGTCAGGAATGTCGAGAAGCTTGTGGTGGGCAAGGTTTGAAGACCGAAAACCATGTGGGTCATTTGAAAGGCGAGTTTGACGTGCAACTTACATTTGAAGGCGACAATAATGTTCTGATGCAACAGGTAATATCCACATTTGACACTTGTAGACGCAAGCGAATCTTGAAATGGTTTAGGATATACAATTGGATACCTAAATTTTTCATTTTTTAGTATATAATCAAACATGAAAATAAATATTTATGACAGTAATACATGTCCAAAATATTCAGATCAGTAAGACACTCCTGAAGGAGGTTTTAGCAGCTAAGAGAAGGAACATAGAGATTAAAGGTTTGGGGCTAGAACACTTGAATAAACCTGCTCCTGTCATTCCTTCTCTACTCACAAGCTCTATCCTCAGAACTGCTCAGTACCAGGTAACTATACAAGATGTTTTTGGTGTCTACTTTTAGAACATATGAAAAGTAGTTTGAATCTGCTTTTGTGGCAGATTGACATCTTCTGTCTACGGGAGAGAGATCTATTGCATCGTTTTGAGACAAAAGTCTCACAACGTAAGGCACAGGGAGAAAGCAACGAGCATATATTCACAACGGTGAGGCAAACTTTCAAAATCTTGGTTCCTCCTCAGGCAACTTCGACCAATTTACTAGTGAATGGTTCAATTGCGGTTAACTTTTATCCTTAAAAAGGAAATTTATGATATTAGATAAAGAAAAACATGGTCAAATGGGTTGAACGAATCAAAAGTCTCCTCTAGTACTATATATAAGTATATTTTATTGATGTGAACTGTTTTGGTGATTCTGATATTTTCATTTCTCCTACTATTTTTAGGCCTATCAAATTGCTGAAGATTTGAGCAGAGCTTTCACAGATCGTTTAGTTCTACAAACATTTCTCGATGTTGAAGCAACCGTTTCAGCAGGTTCTATAAAGGTAAACTTCTGTTTCCTCCTAATCATAACCACGCATACTTAGAAAGAGTTCCAGTAGCACATGGAGATCAAAAACATTTGAATGATGAATAAATGATAATAAAAAGGCTAAATTTTTGCAGAATATACTAGGTCTAATGAGATCAATGTATGCGACAATAGTGATGGAAGAAGATATGTCGTTTCTCCGATATGGCTACTTATCAACAAGCAATGCTGCAGTGGTTAGGAAAGAGGTTCCAAAACTGTGCAGTGAGCTAAGACCACATGCACTTCCTTTGGTCACTTCTTTTGGAATTCCTGATGCTCTTTTGGGACCAATAGCTTTCAACTGGATTGATGCCAATGCATGGTCTTCAGTTTAAAGACATCACCATGTTGTTAACATGTTTTTCAAATAAAGATTCCTCCATAATGTGCTCATTCACCTAAAGTGTATTCAAATTAATGATATACACACAGCACAGAAAACAAGCTACCACACTCACCGTACTATGAACTGAATGCCATGCACACCAGTGTACGGAAAAGCTTCTCATCAACATGCTTATCCTGCTACAAGAGTTATACACATTGTGGTTCCATGTAGAGCAGTTAGTTAGTTGCATTTTGTAAGAAGGTAGTAGTTACTGAATTGATGTATGTATACAACTATGGACGGTAGATGAATCAAATAATTCTCTCGAAATTCTTTCAAATTTCTTCATGGTATCGGAGCACATAGGATTGATCCACTGATTTCCGCTTTAAATTCGTTTGATTGATTGACTTATCAGAGTTGATCATTCCTTCAGATGGAATCTTGAAGTTTATTGAAGTCTAATCTTCGAATTACTTCAGATCTAAGCATCAGATCTCAAAAAATCAGCAATCACGAAGAACATCAGAGTGAAATAATTAACATGGCAGCAGGAAATGAGGATATAAGTTCAGTTAAGAATCCAAACTGATCTTGAAAAAACCCACAGGTTCAGAGAATTTCAGTTAATGAAAAAGATCGATGATGATTGCTCTTAATGCTAAAAGTAATCTGAAGATAGTAACAAAAGTATTCATGGAAACTGGAATCAGAGCACTTTGGAGATAAACAATGATATATGAAATGATCAAATCAGTAACAGCGTCACATATGTTAATTCAGCTTTAGATCTGTGGCTAGAGCTTCAAGAACATTACTCCAGATTGATTCACATCACATATATGAATTAGCAAATGAGATCATTTAACTCAAACAGCATGATTGCATAAATGAGGTATATGACCATAAATTTAAGTGCCTTTTTGGGCGGTGAGGGGTGTGGCGATATTTGGTGACATTGACGTTAATCAGCGACGATGATGATGAAAAGAGGGCGCAATTGTGATAGAAATTCAAACGACGACAAAGATTTCGGAAGTGTTTGCGATTGCGTTTGAAAGCTGATTATCTAATTATTGTGATTATAAATCACAAATTATCAGTTTAGAGTATTAGGGTTGCCTTTTTAGTAAGACCATTAGCATTGTTTCACTTATCCATCACATGTTTCACTTATCTTTTTGCCTGTCACATCAGCACCATATCACTCTCCCACCATTTCCCCCATCTCTTCACACAAACCACTGCATCCATCACATGCTTCATATCATTTTCTATTTTTTATTTTTTTATTTTTTTATATTTGTTTTAACTAACTTAATTTAATTTTTATAAATATTATTAAAAATAAATTGCAAGACAATATAACATAAAAAAATATTTTTTATAAATCAAACAAATATTTTAACTTACATTAAAAAACATAACTACATTAATTTAAATAAAAACTACTAGTTATCGTCATCGTTCCATCTTGGAAGCCGATTAATGTGCTCGATTAGATCTGATCGAAGGTTGTGATGCATTTCCGCACTTCGGACTTCTCGGACGTTAGCCTCAAATTGTTGTTCGCTAATCTGTACGTCGTCTTCATCGTTTGGTTGATTAATGTTTTCGTCGAATGGGCAAATCACGCGACCTTCGTCTTCCAATATCATATTCTGTAATATGATACAAGCGTACATTACTCTACGTATTTTATCCGGGTGCCACAATCTCGTAGGGTCTTGTATCACGTGCCACCGTTGTTTAAGCACACCAAAGCCCGTTCCACATCTTTCCTTGCCCCTTCTTGTGCGGTAGAAAACCTTACTCGTCTTTGATCAAGAGGTGTTTTGAAGGTTTTGACAAAAGTAGCCCATTCGGGGTATATCTCATCTGCAAGATAGTAGCCGTGTTTGTATTGTACTCTGTTTACTTCAAACGGGCACTGCGGTGCTCGCCCGTTGTATACATCGTTGAATAACGGTGACTGGTTTAGCACATTTATGTCATTGTTGGACCCGACCATCCCGAAGAATGCATGTCAAATCCAAAGATCTTGTGATGCAATCGCCTCTAGGAGAAGAGTCGGTTTACTGTGATCATCTCTCATGTACTGCCCTCGCCATGAGTTTCGGTAGTTGTCCCACTCCCAATGCATGCAATCGATGCTTCCTAACATGCCGGGAAACCCGTGCCTACTCTCATGTGCGGTGTACAAAAACTGATATCATGGTAAGAAGGTTTACGTAAGTATTGCTTACCATAAAGAGTGATGATAGCTTTGCAGAAGTTTTGTAGGCATAGCCATGCGGTTGAATCCACCATCTTCAAGTACTCGTTAAATCCGTCAGCGGACATCCCATACGCCATTTGCCGAATTGCTGATGTACACTTTTGCAAGGGAGATAAACCTTTTCTTCCTCTAGCATCGTAACCCTACTGAAAAAACTTATGCCATCCCTCAAGATCCGTGACTATCCGTGTGAATAGTCGTTTGGTCATGCGGAAACGTCGCCTAAACGTGTCGTCGTTGCAATTGCCCGCAAAATAAACTGCTACAAGTTGGTCGTGTGCAGCTTCACGGTCTCTAACTTGATCCGGTCCTCGCCTTCTCGTTTGTTGACTCGAGCTAACTTCATCATACTCACGCACCGATAACCTCCTTGGATAATCCAAAAAACAAATTGGTTCTCGTTTAACGATAAGCGGTGAGAAAATTTGCCTCCATTTGATCGATCTCCAAATCCGTGTCATAATAATCCGACGAATTAAACGACGAACTAGAATCGGATGACATATTTGTATGTATGTAAATGTTTAAAGTTTGAGAGAAGAATAAAAAATAGGTGTGAAAAAAATAAGTATGTAATGGTTGTATTTATAGGATGGGATGAAGAAAAGAAAATATAAAATAAAATAAAACATTTAATGCTCAACGGCTACCCCAACGGTCACCCACACCGCTTCACCTACGCGATGGTGGTCACCCTCGTGACCGTGAGCGCCCTCTCACGAGGAGAGGCGATGGTGTTCGCGGGTGTGATCGGCTCTCACACGGCTGGATCCGTGATGGATGCGGTCGGTCTAATCGATTATATGTGTTATGTACACTACTACTAATCACAGTCTTAAGAATCTATCTTGGGGTTGCTTTTTCAAACCGATTATCTAATTATTGTTAAAAAAATTATTAAAAATTATCTAATTATTTTACTTTTTAAAAATTAGTTAATCTACTTTGTTAAACATAAAAAAACTGATTATCTGATTAATGTAATATGAAACAATATAATCATATTTAAACACTGTTACAGATTATTTGATTCTCATTACTAAAAATGCATAATCTAATCTTTAAATCGCAATATCAAACACCTCCATGGTCGTTGAGTGTGCATCAATGGTTGGCGAAGGCAATGAAAATTGGCCAATGTTGTACTCGATGGTTTTGGGATAGCATAGTAGGTCTAATGCTTGAAAGAAGATTGTAACATCCCAAAATTTAGAAAGGATATTTTATTAATGCAATAAAAAGGTTATCAAATTAAACTGATATGGGTTGACCATATAGGTTAAACTATATAAAATAGCGAGTATGTGTGTTAGAGAGAGAGATAGTAGAGAAAGAAACTCTCTTAATTTAGAGAAAGAAAGAGAGGTTAACACATGATTAAGTAAAATTAGTGCAATATTAAGCATATATCAAGAATATAATCAAGTTTTGGAAGCTTTTCTTCATCAATATCGGATCTGGAAACACACATAGTTAGTGTGTTCTTGGTGTGAGAAATATTAAAAAGAGAGAAAGTGTAAATAAGGAAGCTTATCAAGGAATTAAGGCTTGCATATGAAGATTATCATCTAATAACAAGATCTCCAACTATAATTAACAAGAAAACAAGTGATTAACATACGGATTTAAGGTTAGAATCTCATATCTGGTTTATATGTTCATTTCTAGAGAGAGAGTTTAAAAAAGCTTGTTTAAAGCTTGAACTAATATTGCATGTGTTGAATTCTGGTTCATATGATGTTTAAACACCTTATAGAACACTTGTACGTAGTTGCATGTTGATAAGATTGAGTGTAACAACCAAAAATTAAGATTTACAAAAAAACTTTTCTATTCAATCGGATTCATCACAACTGAAGACTTTAAAATATCATATTTATTAAAGCAGTTAAAGCGTTTTAATACACATCCATATAAAAACCACCGTTACGTCAAAGTCACATCATTGTTTAAAAACCAAGTTCATTACACAACTACAAGTCGGTTCCACAAACACACAAACATAAATAAACAACCCATTAGCTGCCAAGCTCACAAAGCCACGCACCTAAGCAACTTGCATGAGCACAAGACACATTTCAAAGAAACAAGTGTTAGCTTACGCTTCGTGAGTCAGCTTAGTTATCACCACAAAATCATCACATTAAAACATTTATAAAATTAACATGTTTAGGTTTAGGGTAATAAATTCCAACCCATAACTAACCCACACGCATAACATCATAAGTCCCCGCATGGTCAAGTATCATCGTAAGCATCAATAAATATATCATAAAACATCATTTTGCTTCGAGTTCACAGATCCGTTCATGCTTGGTTTTGTGTAATCTTCATGGTGTTCTTCATCATCTTCATCTCCATGTTAAAATTAGCTTAAATTATAAGAAGTAAATGTGATGTGGCAAAAATTACTGACATGACTATATATGTGACATTTGAGGTATATTAAAATAAATAAAAAATGACAGAATTAATTTTTACCTGCTTAGCAGGTAATCAAATACACGAAATGGTAGTTTTAGGAAGTTTAATACACCAAATGATAATTCTAAAAGTTAGATGTATACAATAAAAAAAATTGATAACTTCAATTCAATCAGAAAATTAAGCCCTTTATTAAAATCTAATTATAAAATAGAATAAACATAGATTTCTCAATAAGGTGTTTAATAAGAAAAACAAACCTCACCCATGACTCCTGTTATGATCACCTTTTTAATTAAATTAAAACTATTACCAGGAACTGATAAGTGTTAGTTATATTTAATTTATGCTTAAATATTAATAAATCCATAGCTAATAAATTGGTAAGGAGTAACAACAAAAGTGAGGAAGAGTTGGAGGTCCAAGTTCAATCCTTAACAATCCCTTGTTGGCTTTGTTTTTTTTTTCTTTTTTCTTTTTTTCTTCCTTTTTTAAGTTTTTTAATTTTTTTTTTTTTACTTTTTAGATTAGTTCTTATTCGTCTTTTTACAATTTAATTTATTTTTTCTTCGTTTTACCTTTCATGTTTCCTACATTTACATTCTCCTCCGGTATAGGATTCTACTTTTTAACTTTTCCAACTTTAAGATCTATTTTTATTCAAGTTTTAAAAAATTTATCTTATTTTATAGCCTTTTCATTTATTTAATATTTCTGTTTCTTATTGATTTAAAATTTTATCGTTGTGTTCAGTTTTATTTTTATAGTTTATATTTTAGTTAAATTTAGGAAACAAAAAATTAATTAATGTATAGGTGTTAGTTATTTATTTCTTTTAATTTCTTTGATAACTAATTCATTAGTATATATGTTATCTAGAGGTGATATATTATTAGTTAATAATATGACGAAGAATGTTCAATTTAGTCCATTTCAAGTCATAGTCCTAAGAGATTAATTTTAGCCTTGGGATCAATGACATCAATGGTCTATATTGCATTTTAAAATTTTAGACGGATGAATATTTTCATAATTCACATGTGATGATTTTATAAAATCACATGTGATGATCACCTGTGATTGCATTTTAAAAATTTCGGACTATATTTTTAACATGAACTTTATTTAACACATCTCATAATATAATAGATTTTGAAAACTTCGAACACTCTAACCTAAAACCGCTATTATTTTGTTTGGTTTGATATATTAGAGCTCATATTTATTCGAAATGTACAAAAAACATATATTCATACTATAAAGATGTTCATTAGAGACAGTCGCAACGCGCTGGCTACAAAATTCAATCTTCATCAAATCATGCAATTATAGTTATAAAGTTTATTATTCGGTCAAATGTGGGGGATAACATATATAAAAACTAACAAAACGAGATGTTTTGACAATTTACCCAACCTGTCTATTTAAAGACGAATTTATTATTGGTCAAAAGCGGCTTGTAGCATTGAAAATGAAAATAATGGCTCTCATCATGAACTACACTTACATTTATGGACGGTGATATATACATATAGATGCATACGCGAACAAACTAGATGTATACATGCACGCGTAACTATAACCTACTAAGAGTATGCAAATATTTTTTTCTACATGATTCAATTTAGACTTTCTTATAATCTAAAATGACGCATGTAAAGTGATATATGTAAGTGTATGACATTAATTAATTGAAAACTGTAATTTATTGCTGTGATATGTCGATAGAGAGAGGAGGTCAAATTAGTAACATCCCTTTTTAGTGCATATGAACTAAAACTTGTAGAAAAATACTCACCTCCTTTTTCCCTATGGTTATGGGTCAGGTCTAATACTTGTTGTAAACCTAATTTTCGAGTTATACACATTGTAAGTTTTCCAAGAGGCACCATCTTTTAAAAGAATGACTATACTTTTCTAGTCTGTAATGGTTTATAATAGACATATAACGGTTTTATAATAGAATACAATCGAAAGAAAACAATATTACATATCGAAATCTAATAGAAATGTCTACATGCTACAAGCTACCAAGTCAAATGTCTACATGCTACAAGCTACCAGATAACATTACACTTTTTCGAGAGCCAGAAAAAATATTACTAATCGAAAGAACACGCGAGACTTTCAGATTAGTTGATGTGTTCATGCAATCAGATTCATCTGCTTTTCCCGTCTTCGATTGAAAGAGTTTTTCTGAAGTTCAAAAAGTTGGCTATTCCTTGTCCTTTGGCTACTTGTTCTATCATGTTAATCTTGTACTTGAGCATCTCAATTTCTCTAGCAAGATCCTCATCGCGTTGTTTCAATGCCTACAAGATATTAAAAGCAATGATTTTGTACTGAATGAAGTCATCCTTGATGAGAAATTGCCGAGGGAAATGTTGCATTTATTACGGAACATAAAGAGGATATAAAATGAACCTCTAATTCTTGTTTACGTAGTGCCTCCTTCCTGGCTTCTGATTTAGAACTCCTTTGGACCTCGAGTATAAGAGCAGTTCCTGCAACCTGCATTAATTTAAGTCACATAAGTTAAATTACAGATATTAACATGGTAAGTCATTGAGAAAGTGACTGCTTTTTAAGGGAATATTACAGTGAACACAAAGAGTTCTCCAAGAAGATCTGCAGCAGCTTGGACAGCTTTTTCCTCATTTAGGGGGCGAATAACTGCATCTATTGCATGACCGTATATGCGCCTCTGCAACTTTGTTCTGAACCGATGATTAGCCTGTACAGTATTGCCACAGTCAATATAAAGCTGGAATACAATAAATATGAATTTATAAGATAAAAATATCTTATTTTTATTAAGAGTAACAGTAATAAGTAAGAATATATGAAATCCCATAAAAAGGGTTATTCGGCATAAAGAAAATTTTCATTTTGTATAAGAAAAAGAATATTACAACTGTGGGGACCTTTTTTATTGAGAGAAAAAGTATCTAAAGAGCATACAAGAATTTGGACCATGTGAAAAGCGGGGAGTTATAACCAATCAATCATTGCAGAACAAGAAACCTTTCATCACTAACTAGCTTTCAAGATATTCGAATCAAACTGCAAGGATCATTAACTACCAAGATTATGAGGATTGTTACATGGTGTTAAGATTAAGATTTGTTTAAGCAAATCATGTTATTATTAAGGGATATAGAGAAAAGCGGAGCAAAACCTTAACATCAAATCGGGCAATTGAGCAAAGCACAACAATGAATAAATCATAAAAAGTTGGCATAAGAGCCAAAAGACCTTTTGGCCTAATCAATATATGTAGTGTTGAAGCAGCCTTTGCGAATTATTAAGGTTGACAGTTTGATAGCTGCTTAAAAGTCCTCAGATGGGATTTATGGACACCCAAAACAAGAATCATACACAAGATTGTTTCTCTATATATATGATCAGATGAACTCCTTTTCCTGGTTCTTAGGGTCAACTGTATTACTATTGTTTATTACTGAATTCAACGACTAATAAGCTGGTTAAACAGATAGAATCTTATGAAAATTATGCATGCTTCAAATGTGTTTCTAACACTACATTCACAAATAACGTGGGTACCATACACCAATTCAACAAAAGGACTGTTCTAGAAAAACCCTATTGTCTTAGAAGGAAATGGTACGAGATCAAACCCGCAACAATGTCTAAATTTGCAAGAATAACTTGCAGTTGCAGCTATGACAAAAACTAAATCCCATTCCCAAAAACAGAATTTGTTGATTAGTGCCAAAAGATCAAATGTGCCGACGTGTCCAGCTCAGATAACATATATCTTGAAAATATTCCAAGAATTTCGGTAGGTCGACTTCAATTGAGGAATAGGAATAACAGTGAACGCTTACCTGAGCAAAATTGATGATGGAGTGGCGGAACTGAGGATGACGACCCGCCTCTTTCTTGATCCGTTTGGCAATTGGTTTGCAGATTGTTTTCAGAGCAAGGGTACCTAGCTTCGCGAAAGGTAATATCATAACTCGGAAGTGGGCAGAATGTGATGCCCGCTAAGTGTTTGATGTTTTGCGTATGAGAATTGCAGTTGGAGTTGAATCGGCGTTAAACCAAAGAAAACTGAAAGATCAAAATGTCCGATTACGAGATGATGATTTGGTTCGAGACTTCTCATGGGTCCGAAGAATCTAACTTCGACGAGTGTATTACGCAAAGTTATCCAAATGAGTAATTGCATCCCGACCCTTCAAGAAATAAAGTTTCCATTTTCTTTCCTCACTATTCGTTACTAAAAATATTAAATATAATCAATTTAATCTAATTTAATTTAACCATAGTATTAGTAGCCAACAAAACTTAATTTTACATTATATTTGTGATACACTTCGAATAGAGTTACACAAATGTAGAGTATAATATGGTAATGGTAATGATAAAAGATGGATAAAACTGTCATAAATTTTGTAGGCGGAATTTCATATATATCCTTACAAAAGTCGATAATTACGTATATATCTTTGCAAAAGTCAATATTACGTCAATATCCTTTGAAACATTTAAAACTCTCAAATATACCCAATCAATTACTTTTATCATAATTATATTATTTAAATAAGTAAATATATTATTCAAATACTAATTAAATAGGTAGATTACAAAAACACCCTTCATAAAAATCATGTTATCTCTTACGTATCCTATGTTCATACATATCTTCCATACCTAGTTGTTGCGACTTGCGTGCGGCAGCCAACAGCCTTTGCACAGAGTCTTCGACGGCCTTCTACCGTCGTTATTATCCGGCAACTGAAATCATCAATCTGCAATTCCTTCTTGCGGGATAGATTTGAATCACAATATAAATGTCGGAAGTTACCATAATGTCGGCAATTTCATAACATATAATCACTTGCAGTCGGCAATTTTGTTGTGTATATATATATATATATATATATATATATATATATATATATATATATATATATATATATATATATATATATATAATCACTAGTAATCGACCAATTCTCTTGAATTCAATCATCTAATAGCACCATGGGGGTTAAAATATACATACATATATAATAACGAAGCTATGAATACATATAAACAAATTTTGCAGTGGTGAAATAGTATACAAACCTATCCGGCAAAAAGGAAATTGCAGATTGATGATTGAAGTTGCCTACTAATGACGGTGGTACAAGGCTGTCGAACACTCAACGTGCTAAGGCTGCCACACGCAGCAACTAGGTATGGAAATACGTATGAACAGTTAATTAGGCATAGGATACGTAAGATATAACCTGATTTTTAGGAAGGGTGTTTTTGTAATCTACCTATTTAATTAGTATTTAGATAATATATTTACTTATTTAAATAATATAATTATAATAAAAGTAATTGATTGGGTATATTTGAGAGTTTTTAAATGTTTCAAAGGATATTGACGTAATATTGACTTTTGCAAGGATATATACGTAATTATCGACTTTCGTAAGGGTATATATGAAATTCCGCCAATTTGAAAAACTTAAGTACATCAAATGGTAAGTTTGAAAGTTCAGTACATACAATAGCAAAAGGTGTAAAGTTGAATACACTTTTATGAACTAAACCCTAATTTTTTTGCTCAAATTCAAAAAATTGAAATGGTTATAGTCATTTAAAGATATAAGGGGTAAAAAAGTTTTAAAAAAGGGGGGCTTTGACCATAATACTTTTCCTTCTAGAATTAAATCTTATAATTGTTTACTTAATTACGATAATGCCATTATAGATCTTGACCATTGATTTGATCGATCTAACGGCAAGGGATGGGACTTTGCGATCTATGGTTAAGGGGGGATCTTTATTGATCCAATTTCTATATATATATATATATATATATATATATATATATAAACATACACCTACGTGACATATATACTATATTATAAAGCATTTAGCCCTTTTGCTTAAACTCTTAAACTTTAAATGTTTTAAAATTACTAAATTGCCCTCATATAAAGTAAATTGAGTAACTATTAGATATAGTTAATAAGATTCTTGTCTTCCATTTAATTTTAACAACTAAACTTTACATATTTAAGAAAATCAAAGACACTAAAAAAATTTAAAAGTCAAAGCCAATACTAATTAACTTAATTATTAAAAAATATTTTCACAATTTATTTTAAAATTATGGAGAACAGAAAATTAAATAAAATGGAAAAACGATAAAGAAAATAAACATGTCACCAAACGAAAATGATCCGTCGTCACCGTATTATATAAATACCATACTCCCTATATCTTGAAAATTGGCATGTTAAAAAGTAAAAATTATTCATTGCACAGCATTGCACGGATACAATGTTAGTCTTTGCATAAATATACATATCATACACTTATTTGTGAATACGTTAATTTATCCAAGTATCCAACTAGTGGAAGTATTGAGTTTTTTTAGATATACTATTATTTTAAAAAAATCAAAAATAATATTTTATCTTTTTAATTTCATTTGTAGTGTTTTTGGAATACCATTCAATTCCCATTTCTTCACAATTGTTGCCAATGCTACCCTCCAAGATGTATAATATTAAAATAAATCTCTTAACACTTTTAATGTTTTTATAAAACCGGACCATACTAGAGCGGTCAGTTGGACCAGTCAAAGGAAATCAGACATGCCTACCCGGTTCAAAACTGATTAGAAAACATCATTACGTCACGAAAAAAACAGGTTGCTTATGTTAAAACCGGAAAAAACCCGTTGAGACGGACTTGCAACCATACCGGAAACAAATTATCCACTTTGTGTCGTGACATTCTATGGGGCAAGGTCTTACTAGTGGGTTACCAAACTCCCTCTTTAATGATATCCTTCATGTCTCATGAAGTTTCATGGAGCTCCGATGTGGAAGAACAGTTCCAACTCTTATTTTTATGAATTTTTTTAATCTTTTATTCGGTTATGCCCAAAATATCAATTGTTTTAAAAATATAGTTTATAGTTACTTGTTTAAGCAAACAAAATAGTAATCATACATTGATGTTTGTATATCCACATGTTTTTTCATTATTGTCTTATAATGATTTCTAAGTTATTAGTAAGATTTAAATTATATCCGTAGATATAAGTAGGTAATTTTAGAAGATCATTAATTGAGAAAAAATATAGTGATCAACGTATATTAGGCGTAGTATTTTTCTGAAAGTTTTAAATTTTATGTAATTATTCTTGTTTTATATGTAAAATATACCTTTTATGACTTCAAACTAATTATACTATGTTGAACCGCTCGAACCGATTAACAGTAAATCAGTAAAACTATCAGCTTCATGTTCGTTTTCGTTTTTAAAATCGTGCTTTGATATGTGCATCATTTAAGGAACAAACAACCCCCCCCCCCCCCCCCCCCCCCCCCCCCCCCCCCCTCTTTTTTTTTCAAAACTACCTACTGCCATTTAAATATGTAATTAACTAGAATTTACTCTTCGTGCGTTAGCTGCGGAATTTTAGACATTTGTATTTAATTAATTAAATAAGGTAAAATGTATTGCTTTCTAAAAGATAATCTTTATTTATTGAAGTTGTAAAACGACATAAAACTTGTCCTAATAGAAAATACAAACTTAATAACATGTTGTATGTGTATAAAAAATTATTAGACTCAAAATTAGAAAAATGCATCATCACTCTAAATCTCTCGTATGAATAATAATGTTAAAATAGGACCAAACAAAAAGTAAATAATAACCATAACCTAATATTTTTTGAAAAGCCATAACATTGATATACTTTCTTAAGATCGACGGAGTAGTAACTGTTGGGTATCAGTGGTATCAAGAAATGCAGCGGAAGATAAAACGGTATAAACAATTTTTTTTAAAACTATGCCACCAACACGCCCACCCAATGGACCAAACTCTAAACTTGGAATAATGCAACTAAGAAAATGAACAAGTGTAAGAAATGTACCATCCAAGAAGCCTCTTGATGTCACCTCTTCTTGTTCCTTTGATGATGATGTCGGATGTGAGATTACAAACTAGTAATCCTCTACTGGTATCCACACCAAGCTTGTATGATTCCCTCGTGCTAGCTGAGATTGGACGCCACCAAAAGCTACACCTTAGTTTATACAACAACTTGAAATCAAGAACCAACTTCCAAGTGTGTATATGTGTTTTAGAGAGATTTTGGTCATGTACACCAACCAATTGGCTAACCAGGCACCCTTAGGCTACCAAGACCTTTTATAGATCAGACATGATGGTCAAAATTCGTCCATAATCGATTGGGTAGTAATGGCAATTAGTGGCAAATTAATTAGACTTAAAATCTAATAATTTGGCTGTTATTGCACTCGGCACGGTCGTGCCTGTCAAGAGGCACGTCCGTGTCTTGCCTGACAAGGTACACCCGTGCCTACAAGAGGCACATCCATGCCAGACCATGAGGCACACCCATGCCTACAAGAGGCATGGCCGTGCCTGGCCCAACAAGACCCATTTTTGAATTTTTCCTTCTCTCTCGTTCAAGGTGTTTCCGGAATCAATACTTGGCGTGCAACCCAATAGGCCTATGTCTCATCGGCAATGACAACAACACGTGTGTGTGTTAGTGGGCATATTCCAACAGACTCCCAAGTCAGCATAGGGTATGTCATCAATGACAAGCTAGTACCAACCTACAAAGAATGGTCTTATAGATAAGTGATTATTCATCCCTTCGTTCACGATATCCAGTGTGAATGCGAGGCATGGAACACGATCAACCTCCAGATCATCCACGATTATGTTTCTTGATTAAGACTAACTATGACAAGCAAGACAAATTGCAAAATTGATCCATTATCAATTCAACTCGAGTGTGGCCAGACATTCATGTGTCATCAATATAGTCAACGAGGGGCCCATGGATATCTCTCAAAAGAGGAATGAATACGTTCGACTACATCGTCCCATCATACTAGCAAGACCTTGCCTGAAACCTTCCCTAATAAAGGCCAGTTATGAACCGCGTTAGAAAGCAATCAAAGCAAGACCCAACTAATACTCAATAAACACAAGTATCTCCGACAGAAGGATAAACAATATTATAATCCCGATTTACTCGTGACCTTGTCCATGAAGTAAACTCAGGTGTAGGTCCTCCAGTCACTTGATCCATTATATAGTACAGGTTAAGTGTTGCGTAACCATGTATTCAATCCAAGATGAATACCCTTATCAATTACTTACCTCGATCTTAATTCACTTACGAAGAACGACCGATCGTGGAGATTTAGAATAAACATGTTATTCAAGGAAGCGGTTAAACATGCTAAGATGGAACACAATAAAGGCTAATGAAAGTACCCGCTCCACGCGTATTACCAAATCCCCATTTGATAATCGATACAACCAAAAGCACACTTATTGATTAATGTTCCAACACATGCATATTAAACTTAGCTAAAACAAAATTAAGCCAAAGCCTTATGCACGCTAAGTGCATTGCAAGCCTAGTATCACGATTCATCACTAGCTTGCGACAATAGCTTAGTTAACGGATTAAGCCAAACGATATCCGTGTGTACTCTTATAATCACCATATCTCTACTCACGACCAATCACTTGTAAAGTGTGCGTCGGCGAGATCATGGTCCATAGTCTAAGCCTTCGTATTCTCATTTGTTCTAGAAGAACACAATCGAATCAATGAAGCTTATGACTATGGTATTTATCCACGAGTAGGGATGGCAACGGGGTCGGGGGTGTCGGGGATCGCTCTTCCCATCCCCATCCCCGTTCCCCACCCCCAGTCCCCATCCCCGCCCCCATCCCCACCGGGGAATTGACTTGCATCCCATCCCCATCCCCGTTGGGTTTCGGAGATCTCCGCGGGGAATCGGGGATTTTCTCCATCTACAAAATTGATTTTTCGAAATAAATATACATCAGAATTTTCATACAAAACTAGAATTACAATCTAACTTAACCCTCCCAACCCGTTATCAAAATGTAATCAATCAAGTATTTTAATAGTTTCGTTAGATTTGCAATGTTCTTGATAAAAGACATCATATATTTACTCATTCGTTCTATAATACACATAACAATATAGATCATATAGATAATTTCTCTAACATGTATTTTCATTAAAAAGACGCTTATAATACTTTGATTGACAATTCTACAAAAACTATATTAGTAATTTCATCATATTAGTTTTTTCGTTCTCTATGTTTTATAAATCGTATTCAAACAATAAACATCTTATTAATATGCATCTTTCATCTTTCATCTCTAATAAAAGAGTAAATGTTGGCCACGTGGCCTGTTTCTAGAGCCGCGTTTCTTTGTTTTCCCGCCTTAGAGCTTCATCGTCATCTAACGCCACGTGTCTTATTCTCTTCTTTATCCCCGCTTCTATCTTGAATCATGCCTTTGGTTGTTTTGGTTTGACCAATTCTCCCACGAGAATGACGGATGCAAAACCCTAATCGATTATTTTGTTGCCAAGTTGCTCTCACATTTCTTCGAGCCATAATCTAAAACCACCTACGATGCCCACCTGCCGGAGTCATTGTGAGATAACGGAGCCGTAATCGGAAGAAAAATGAAACCATGTCTTCTTTCAGAAATCCTTACAATCTAAGCAAGACGGCCTCAATCTTCCCCATTCTCTTCACAAGTAAACTATAAGCATCTTGATTCTTTGCCAACTATTTGTTTAATTTTAAATATATATTATCGCTGCTAAAATTCTTTGATATCTTGGTGTTCAATTTAAACCAATTAAAGTCAAAATGTGCATATCAGTGTTTCTATGGGAAGTTCATCTACTATACCCATTTCTTCTATTGCTCAATCGAGACAAATATCTTCACCCATAAGTGGAACTTAATCAATTACTTGACAATCACAAGTGACCTTGCTCCATTGTACTCTAATTTTGATCAATTAGGTTTTCCTTGATGATATGGTTATGCATAACTACTGTTAGGTTGATGTAAACGTAGGAAAACATTTGGTGGCAGAAATGGGAAGCTGGAGAAACCTGGATGAAATTTGTTCATGAAGCTAACTCAATATCTGCTACATAAACTTGGGCCGATCTCCTGATACATCTTTTTGCAGGTTGGTTATTGTATTGAATTTGTGCACACCACCTATTTGTTATATTTCCTATTGTGTATTTATAACTATACCCCTTTTTAGTTAACAAAAAATTTATTTACTTTATAATACTACAATGTTAAATATCTGTGAATCACTACATTATAATCTTTAGGTTCGATTTAATGATTTTATAGTAAATACTTTGTTAATTTTTCCTCACATTTTTAGTCTTTTTTTTTTTTTGAACGGCCTCACGTTTTTAGTCTTGTGAACATATCTACATCTTTGAAGTCAAACAAGCACTTGGTTCTTATTTTTGGCTTTTGATTTTGATAAGAGATGGTAGCAGTGATTTATTAGGTGTATGTATCCTTAGTATGAGGTTGATGTCACTGCATTACTTTCTTCATCGCCATAATGATATGATAATTGTATATGTAATTGTCTTAGAGCGATAAAATTATGATGAAGTTTGCTAAAGGAATTGTCAAGTAGATGAATACATTGGATTTAATTTACCTATTGCTGTTGTTTATCCATGAATATGGTTTAAAACCCTTAGTACCTTATAGCCATGAATAATAACCATAAAACAGCAACATCCAAGTTCTATTGCCTGGTGAATAGTAATAGTAATTAAATTTGCACTTTGACAGCAGGTCCAACTGACCATTCGTACATCAATAAAGCAATGCAAACAACAAGTGATAGCCATCAAGTGACAGCAGCCACCATAACATGCAATCTGTTTTTGTTTATCACTGTTTACACTTCACAATAACAGAACACCAATACAACCTTTCTAATTTTTTAACTGTGAACAAACACATAGCTGCAACCAGAAATTCATATTCAATTGCAAAGCCCACTTCTCCCACGTGAACAGTAACCAACACCCAAATTAATAGCCACTAAACAATCTTGAAACCAGTCTGTCCCACTTCGAAACAAGCAGCAACAGGTATAAGCCCTCACAATCATGAACAGAATAGAATCGACTGTAAGTTGTAATCCTGTTGTTTCTCATGTGTATGGTAATTGATTATTCAAAAAGAAAGTGGTAGGAACTGGAAGAGCTGCGACAATAGACAAAGCGATAGTAGTGGATGGGTCCTTGCTCGAGGAGTATGATGAGGATTGATGGGAATTAATAAAAGCTTCTGAAGAGAACGAATGAATTGTATGATGTTGCTGTTATCTTTGATGAGACATGGCATTAAGGTGAAGAATTGGAAGTTTAAAATGGTTGTAACTATGCATATTCTGTGTCTTGTACGGTAATATTTACGGAGTTGTACATTATGCTTTAGAAATGGAGGTAACATGTGAAATATTAATGAGTTGTGAGGTTGTGTTCAAGGTGCATTTTGTAAGGTTTGTGTTTGATTAATAAAAATATTTTGATGTTAGAAAAAAGAGGTATGTGAAAATAAATAAGGTCACATCCAGTATATAGAGGTTTTATAAATTTTATAATTTATAAAAAAAAATTTAATTTACTTATAAAGATTATATTATATATTTTTTAAAGTTTTTATTATTTATAAATTATTTAAAACCGACCCGTGTTATAACACGGGTCTCTAACCTAGTATATATATATATATATATATATATATATAATATGATCGGGTTCGGGGTCGGGGTCGGGGAACTGAGGTATCCCCATCCCCGCCCCCATCCCCGTTTCTAAGTTCGGGGAATTCCCGTCCCCGTCCCCATCCCCATCCCCGGTCAACTCGGGGATTCCCCGGTCAAATCGGGGTCGGAGAACGGGTTCCCCATCGGGTACGGGGTTTTTTGCCATCCCTATCCACGAGACGTCATACTCTTAACGGTTCCGAAAAGTCCGAATAGAGTCATGATTCCAAAGACTATGATTCATGTCTATGAACCATCCTACCCTCATTGTCTCCAAAAGAAGCCCAATAGAATCACGATGCTCAAGACTATGATTCTCACAAATAAGCTACTACACCCTCATTGTTTCGGAAGGATCCAATAGGGTCAATGAAGCTTAAAGAATCATTTCATGTGACAACATAACAACAAGACGACTTAGTAGGATTACTGTAGTTATCCCTATTAGCATAGAAATTAGCAATAGTGTAACCGTTTTACACTAAGCCACTTTCACACACCGAACATCAAGAACATATCTCAATACTTCTTGAACTCCATAAGTTCCACTTTGTATATACTACATCTTATTATTAAGCAACAATCCCTAAACCCGGTTGATCAACCGCCAATTTAGGACATTGTTTCTAATAAGATAGATATACAATACTAGGAATACAAACGCTCCCACTAGCTTTGGCAATCATTCAAGTTTCATCATTGCTTCTTGAAAACTCAAAACTGTGATTTTCTCAACAAAGCAAAGATTCTAACTTTGAGATGCTTTGTATAAGCCCACGAATGGGCCTCTTGAATTTGTAGACATTACGAGGATACTTTTAATGTATAAGGCTCGCGGAGAGTGTTGAAACACTTCCTCAAATTTCCCGTGAAGAAATATGGTCTTTACATTTTACCACCGTACCTCATAGAAGGTAGTAACATCCGTGAGTATCCGAGTTACTTTCAACATTACCACTAGAGAAAAATTTCCTTGTGATACCATCTTCATGGTCAATCACAACGGAACATTTTACTACTAGTCGGTATTTGAAGTTGTCCACAACTATATCCATGTTGGTCTTCGTACTCGAAGACTCATGTACACCTACTAGGTTAAAACCAAGGTGTTGGATCATCTAAGTCCATTACTTGTGTATCCAACATGGATTGCATCCCATTCTCATCACCTCTCTCCTTCTAGTAGAACCGAGGCCTACTACGCATTCCGATAGTTAATGAATTCAAAACTCATCATCGAATCGTCTTCCTCTAGATATAGAAATATACCTATCCGGCCTTTATGACGACTCCTATTAGATACAGGAAGAGTGATGACATCATGCCATGTACTCCAGCATAGCCATGCTGAGTTCCAATCATCTATGATTGAGTGCTAGTGTCAACATCAGGTCTTACCATTCAAGGCTTGCTTTCCTCCTACTGGCTCCCATAGACATCTAGTTTCCACTTGCTATTGAGCGACAAAGCTTGTCCTCGAAGGTTTGTAAAATGATATCTCATGGTCTCAGCAAGAGTGCCTAATGGAGTAGCACATCTAGATCCCGGATTCCTCTGCCTCACATCGAAACGTTAGGCTAGATAATCTAGGCTTTGAGATAGACAAGCAAAGACACTCTTTCTAGTCGTATCTCCTAAGATGCATACTAAACCATCTTTGTTGGTTTTATATTTAGAACATTGTCTGCCACTTTCAAGTATTCCCAATACTTGGGTATGAACTTGCAACCCACCAAGAATCCGGCACATATCCAAGAATGTCCGGTTCCTCCATTACGCGACCCCATATGCCAATGTGCCTAAGGAGGAAAGAATAGTAAGACGAGTCTTAGAATTCTTTATGATGGTTATAAAGTTTAAAATTAAGGTACTTAACATCTTTACAAGATTAAAGTATCTTACGCAATTTTCCCGTTTGACCATATGCTTTGTGTTGGTAAGTCTTTAAACACCTAAAAGGTTTCAAACATACCATCCCTATTACCACCACTGGTAAAGGCAACGAAGTATATGGAGTTATCGTTATGGAGCGCTTGAACGAATCATTCACATAAATGTGATAAAGTTCAACAAGCTATCAATCCTCTCACTAACGCCGGTGAAGGATGTCTAAGTCATTTAGCATAATAAATAATTCTTGCACTCATCATTTGATCCAAGATCAAATGTATCCAAGATCCTAAACCACATGGACCTTGGTGATGCAATTATTATTTATATGGCTAAATTGATCTTGTAATGAGGATAACTAATCCAAACCATTTTAGACACAAACATATCATTCATGATTATTTTATTACTTTTAAGCGAAATCTTATAAATGTCAAGACATGGATAAAAACTTCTAAACAAATTTCCACGAATATATATAAAGTTCAAAGAAATATCCATCGTCAAAACAAGGCATAATAGACATAATACTATTCTCACCATGCAGGGCGGATAATATACATAAAATAAAGTAATGAAATAGCTGGATGGAATGGCGAGACCCGAACTGCCATTTCTTCAATGGTGATAACTTCCAAGTTTCCCATCTTGAAGTCCAACATTACATGCTCTATTCATCGACTTCTGTTTAACACCTGCACTTTGAAACAAACAACTTTTGTAACAAACGTGAGTGTTATTGCTAGTGTTTCATAAAACCTAGCAATAAGAAGTAGAAAAGCAACGGATTTAACCATGAATGTACCTCAAGATGAAGAGTTTTCTTTTGGCCTCACAAGAAACTTCAACTCCTTCACACACTCAGGGCAAGTTTCGCACGGCCAATATCCATGGTTGCCACAGAAGTAGCACACAGCTCCCGGAGGATCCATGTCCGTCTTCTCGTTGTTCCGGTCCTTAAATAATCGGGTGAACACGGCCGGCTTAGGCTTGATTACTTTACACTCGAAAGTCTCTAGCAAGCCTTGTAAGCCCATTAAGGACTCCTCCATTTTGTGTTTATGAAAGTCCTAAATGAACTCATTATAGCACGCGGGCAGGGACTAGAGAATTAAACATTGTAAAAGGGGTTGTAAGTGGCACGCAGGCCTCCCCAAAACTAAAAAGAAATACATTAAAAAAAATAACACAACCACAGGTCTAAGTTAGCAAAACCTATAACCTACATGTCCAAGCATAACAAGAATATGCTGTTGACTTGTTTAAATCAAACATTTGTAGTTGACATGTAAAACCACAAATGCGATTTAAAAATACTAATGCGACTTTAGTATACAACTCAACTAATTCAACATTTATACATATGAGTAATATATATATATATATATATATATATATATATATATATATATATATATATATATATATATATATATATATATATATATATATATATATATAGTGACAAAACCTTTCAAACTCATTTTAATCAATTTATATACTAACGGTATAATGAATATTATACCAAATGTGTTTTTAAACTAAAAAAAATACTTAATTGAGAATTACCTTTGTTTATGTTGTATGATAATAATACACCATTATGGTTATTTATTATATTTTAATCCAAAAATATAATAAAATTCATATTTGAACTTAACTAGTTAAAATAAAACCTTAACCATAAAATATATAAATATAATAATTTTAAGTACGTAAAATCAATATTCATTTATACAACATCTTGCATTATTACTTAATCTGAATTATCCATCCCAAATATTTATCATCCAAGCCCTTTGGGCCTAAGCCCATTCTTGGATTATCTTAATTGGGCCTTTAAGTCCATTAGGTTCATTAAATCCTTTTAAGTCCATGTAAGCCTATTTTAATTAAAAACAATTATAAATATAATTAGAAAAAAAACTTGGGCTTTTATGAAATTAAATTAATGAACTACCCGGCTCAACCCTAACTGGGCCGAAACTTACTTGGACTACCAGGCCGCCGCAAAGGGGCCTGGGCTTGGGTCGGAAAAACCATTGGGTTGAGGCACATTCTTGATCGCGATTAACTGTTCGCGGCGCGAACAGTGCTGGGCCGAAAATCTTGGGCCGTGAACCCTGGGCCGAGAAAACCTTCTGGGCTGTAGCTCTTTGCCGTCGACCCGTCACCACCCTTGGGCCACCACTGCTGGGCCGCTGCTACTGGGCTGCCGCCGGTGGTCCGAGGCTTTTTTGGTAACACTTTTTCCGGTTAGTCCTTTTTAATTTGGAATTTTATATATATAAAACAAGTTTGTGTTTTTAAAATTTGAACTTTAGATAGAAAAGAATTTCTAGGATTATATATATATATATAATCCTAGAAATTCTTTTCTATCTAAAGTTCAAATTTTAAAAACACAAACTTGTTTTATTATTTAATTTGTTAAAATCCTATCAACATAGAACTCGTTGATAAGACGATAGAATTTCATAGTTTTGAAGTTTATCCTTTAATCGTAAAACTAAACTAGTTTTTGATTAAAAACCTTAAAAAGTCCATATTAACTCAACTGGAAAATATTATGTATATATATATAATAATAATAATAATAATAATATATAAATATAAACCTTTTATAGTTTCAACCCTTTTTAACCAGTTAAACCTAACTATTTAACTTTTCTGATTAAAAATTGAAAAATACAACATATTCCAATAGTAAACAATAAACTGAGATTGATATAATACCAATCACCATAATCGAAAATATATATACACAGATAATCATATAATTTTAACAAACGGTTCATAGTTTTAATCGTTTAACAGGTTAAACCTAACTGGTTTACCTTTCTGATCAAAGGTTCAAAAACTATAAACCTTATCCAAAAACCAACTTTTTTTGAATAAACTAGGATTGACATTAAATTGTCTATCCTTTCGATTTTCGAAAATCATTATACACAACAATATCAAAATATAATATTAATAACAGTTAATCCAACACACTATGATAAACTAACCCGAGGCTCTGATACCACTGTTGGGTTTTACAGGACACAATTCAAACTTGAGTTATCCTGATTCATAACCAAACTGGTTTGAACCAACTCAAAATTGTTGATAAACATAATCAATTATTATTTATAAAGTGGAATGAAAATAATAATCATAATCATTAAAACCCTAAAGGATTAAATATCTTAGTTTATCACAAGTGTGCATATGATATATATATATATATATATATATATATATATATATATATATATATATATATATATATATATATATATATATATATAAAGTTTGATATAATCATGTGTGTATATGTTCATATCATTGAAAATCATATTGTCATGTTAACCAAGATTAGTTTAAACTTAAAACAAGATAAACAACCAATCAAACATGCATATATAAGAAATTGATATATGTATATCTATACACATGCTCCATCAATTTCACCATAACCATCAAGAACACATTATGATAAGAAAGTTATACCTTGGATTGCTCAATGAAAGTCCACCCGTAATGAGGTACAACAAGTATCCGCTAGAAGGATTTTGATCACACTTCGTTCTTGATCTTTCTTGGTGGTTGGAACACCAAAATCGACTAGGTCACCCCTTGGGGTACCTTCGGCCTTCGACAAAGAGAGGAGAGGGGAGAGAGTTTGTAATTTTTGTTTCTTGTTTGTTAACCCTAATTAGTTGTGTAAATCCCTTATTTATAGATAACTATCTAGTTATCCTTAATTAGGCAACTTGATTTATACATTATTATTAATACAAAATATTCACAATATATATATATATATATATATATATATATATATATATATATATATATATATATATTGTTTCTCCTTAATAATAATTAATTAGTAATAACCCTTTTAAGATAATATCCAAGATATTAATCCTAAATACCAATAATTAACAATATATATTTATTACCTAATAAATATACATAATTTTGTTGATTAATCTTATCTGGTTATTTACTACCTATCTCCCAAAGTGTGAATGAATGACTTCTTGAATTATGTACCCTCATATGTGTGACCCTTGAGTGTGTTATGGCATTGGGCGTGTCATCAGGGTTGGACGGTTATGCACACAAATTCTATCACATATAAAACTCATAATATACATGGTGTTTAAAAATAAAATTTGTTATAAAGTAGAAAGTTTACCATTGTTTTTGTCTACAAAGTTAAAGTCGCCGAAATTTGGCCGGAATAGTCACCGGATCTAGTCGTCGTTTGAGGTCGCCAAAGGTGGTTTTAGGTTGGGATAAGTGGTGGCCGGAATTTGAGGTCGCCGGAGGTGCTCTTGTAGTTCGCCGGACTTCGGGGAACTTTTCCGGTCGCCGGATTTCGTTCTTGGTCGCCGGTCGCCGAACTTCTTGGCTGGCCGCCGGTCGCCGGAATGTCGCCAAAAATATGGTGGTCCTAGAGAGATGTAGTGGTCCTAGAGAGATAATACTAATTTTTATCTTCTAACAATTCTAATTATATAAAAACTACTAACATAATAAATATAAAAATCAATTTCCAATGAATTGACAACACACTTACACACACACACACATTCCAATGATTTGACAACTCAATATTTGATGTGATATTTCACAAAAAAAATTCAAACTTATGCCACGTGTCGCAAGGATGTCCATTAGCGAAAATTATAACCCAATTGGCGAAAATTTCACCTTTTATTGGCGAAAATATTGATTAAAAAAATTACATGTGTCGCAAGCATGTTCATTAGCGAGTTTGACCTCTTCATTGGCAAAAATTTAAACTTTTATTAGCGAAATTTTGGAATATTTTCGAAATTTCTATTATCTTTGCTTATTTTTGCTTTTATATTGTAATTTGGCTTATTTTGGTAATTGTTTTTTTTATAATCCATTTAATTTCATGCTTAAAAAATTAAATTTCATAACTTTTTAAAACTTTTAAAAAAAGTATCATCTTAGAGAATCAATATAATAATTACTAAAGATGATTTAAAAAAGATTTTGATAAGATTATATGTACAACACCAATTTTAAATGTAAACAGATAATGTGGTTATTAAAAACTCTAACATTTATCAAATGTTAGCCACTATTCATAGCATATAGCTTATGAATAGTTTTTTTTTTACTTTTAGGTTATATATATATATATATATATATACTTTTTAGTTAACTCATTTAGATATAAGGCTATTTATTTATAGTTAATTTTATATTTTTTACTTTGTTTTTAAACTTATAAGATACAAAAGAAGTCAAATGATGCAATACTCGGATATTTCGTAATATAAAACGTAAAATCTTTTTTTTTTGTGTATAGCCTTCTAGAAATTTGAAAATGATAATGCTAATTTTCAAGGTTAATAATAAATTGTCGCTTAAGCCATAATGTCGTATCAATTTATGTTACATATATAACAACTACTTTTAGTTGATTTATTTATTTTATTTTATCTTTTTTACTTTTAGGTTATTATATATTTTTTTACTTTTTAGTTAACTAATTTAGATATAAGGCTATTTATTTATAGTTAATTTTCTATTTTTTACTTTGTTTTTAAACTTATAAGATACAAAAGAAGTCAAATGATGCAATACTCGGATATTTCATAATATAAAACGTAAAATCTTTTTTTGGTGTGTATAGCTTTCTAGAAATTTGAAAATGATAATGCTAATTTTCAAGGTTAATAATAAATTATCGCTTGAGCCATAATATCGTATCGATTTATGTTACATATATAACAACTACATTTAGTTGATTTATGCCCTTATATATATTAGTTAACCTCTTATGCCGGCCCCGCTCACGCAACGCGGGGCTGAAAAACCTTGTTTAATCTATGTTTGTCAGAGATAGAAAGAGGGATCGTATGTGACACAAAATTCAAACAATAGAGATTTCAATATAAGAAATGAAATTCAAGACTATGAATGCAATTTTGACAAACAAAGGGACTAAACAAGTATTTATCCAAGTTTTTACGAGCAAAAACTTATTATTTCTCAATTTCAACATCTAAAAGTTGTTTATTTGTACGATCTCATATTATTTTAAGTTAATGTGTATAAATAATATCACTACACTATTGAATTTAAAGTTTTATAGTGTGATGGAATAGTAACACCTATATTCAAATTCATTGTAACATTTTATTATCATCGGACACCATTTGTAACGTCATTATTTCGACCGTCCTTTCCATTGCTAGCCACCACAAAAAAACTCGTCACCATACAATCTCACTATCGTTTATTTAAACGTTGTCGCATTGCGCGAGCACCTTACTAGTATATATATATATACACACACACACACACACGATCATCATGCTTAAAAAAATCATCGACCAATAAACCCTTATTGTTAGTTTAGAGATAAAAATACATGAACTCACTCAATTTAACATCTTTAGTATCAAAACCAACAAACACCATGTGCTCAAGGTTCGATCAGGTTATAACAACAAAAACCATGAATTAATCCTTGCATTCCCAATACAAATAACATGTATCACATGGTTAAAGGATTAAGATACTTATAGAATTGACAATCTTCACAAACACTTTAGTTCTTGATCTCCTATGATCGACCAAAAGCACCTCTATATCGCCCCCAAGAAAACTGCCGTACGGAGCATTGGGCTGCCAAAACGTGATTAAAACCCTAATATACATTATCTTCTTAATCACCCATTAGTCCCTAATATTTTCTCTTTTAACCCCTTAGTCCTTGCTCTTTTATATTGGTCTAAACACCTTTAAATCACTAATTTTGCTTTTGTAACCATTTAACCCGTCAACCGCGTTATTAACACTCAACCAAACCATAAACCATCTCATTAAATTGTTCAAAAACAAATATTGGGAAGCATTAATTGATCATATAATGTTACCTTGAAATCCTGGTCGTTACACTTGGTTTTAAGAAATGCGCTTTGGAATAAGCAGACTACACAAGAACTAACAAGGGTTCAACTCTGTTAGTAGGAGTATACGTTGACGGTTTAGTAATCATAGGTACATCAAAGAAAGAGATCGATACCTTCAAGGATCAAATTAAGAAAAAATTTGAAATGAGTGACCTCGGTTTACTCGCTTATTATCTTGGCATTGAAGTTACACAAGACGATGAGATATCTCAATAAAGCAAATTGGCTACACAAACAAGATACTCAGATATGCAGGAATGCTAGACTGCAATGATGTAAAGAATCCCATGGAGCCACAACTCGAACTAACAAAACTGACAGAAGAAGAATATGTTTACGCCACTGAATATTGAAGCATAACAGGATGTCTACAATATTTACTACATACAAGACCGAATCTAAGTTATCCAGTTGGATTACTAAGTCGTTTTATGCACAAACCTCAAGAACGACACATAAAGCAATGAGATAAATATTGTGTTAAATCAAAGGAACGAAGAAGTATGGTATAACATACAAACATGACGGAGAAAACAAGACACAAGGTTACACTGAGTAGCACTTATGGTGTCAATGCACAAGAAGGAAAATGCATAACAGGAATGATCTTATACTTCGAATCCACCTATCAGTTGGAACACTCATAAGCAAGGGACTGTAGCATTATCATCATGCGAATAAGAGTTCATAGGAGCAACAACAGCAGCAAGATAAGAACTTTGGTTAAAGAGATCACTCAACAAGATTGCAAAAGATGAAGAACAAAAGATCACAATCTATGTGGATAACAAGTCAACAATAACATTCATGAAGAATCCAATATTTCATGGACGAAGCAAACACATTGATACTAAATATCATTTCATTCGAGAATGCATCGAAAGAGATGATATAGCAGTTGAATACGTGAGTGGAGATTTACAACGGACTGTACATACTACAAAACCATTGGCAAGAACAAGATTCGTCATCATGAGACAACTACTCGGAGTTAGAGACCTATTTCAGTAGGATCAAAATTAAGGGGGAGAATGTTACAAAATTAATTTTGATAAACATTTTTAGTATAGATACTATTAGATGTACTTTTAAGTAGAAATTATGTATAATAGATAGTATGTAGCGCCACCACCGCGGTAACCACCGACGGCCGTCCGCCGCCAACCGCCGTCGTGAACTGACGGTCAACCGCCGGAAAACCACCATCACCACCGCTATAAATATATAATAGTTGTTATGGATTTGTACACTGTTTCAGAATCAATAGAAGAATCTTTGGTATTTTCTATTGGAACTCTCAATTAGAACCAACATAACTTAAAAATACCAAAATATATCACAAGGTATGTGCAATTTGTTAGTTCCCAGTAAGAGATTGCCTTACATAGAATATGATGTCTACAAGAGTTTTTCATATCTTACATTGATTAAAGAATGTTGAATATGTTTAAGTCATAGTCTTAAGGGACTAATTTTAGTCTTTTGATCAATGGCTTTAATGATCCAGATTGAATTTTAAATTTTGTGCGGAAGAATTTTTTCATAATTCACATGTGATGCTTTACAAAATCACATGTGATTGTAAACTAATCACCAACGATTGCATATTAAAATTTCTGGGCTATGTTTTTTACATAGACTTTATTGAACACGTCTCTACTTTAAGTATGTGTGCGCATCTTGTTAAAATGGGAAGGGTGATAGTCTGATATAAAACAACTTAAATCATTTGCAAATTAAGAAATTTTTGATGATTTTGACTGCTCACAAAAACAGCTCTGTTTGATATGTGACCGAAAATAAAGTTGAAAATGATGATCAGTGGTCTCTAAAAAGTACAAATAGAGTAGTATAGGAATTACAATCACAATTTTATATATGATGGGATTATTTAACCCACGAAATATTAAGGTTCATAAAAGAACACGAAACATGTGATCCCAGAAGGACGAATAAAACAAGAAACTTATGTCATCATAATAACGACATATTATGAAATCAGAACAGGCCAATTTTCGTTTGGCAAAACGCTTGAAGTTCTTAGAAGTTTGGCAAAACTTTTGTGAAAATGTTTCATGTGTTGACCTTGAAAAAGTACCGCAGAAAATAAATATTTACCACATTACCAACCCTCATCTAAGCATTAACAAGAAAATATATATAGGAAAGATATGAAATAGGCTAATAAGGAGATTGAGATGCAAAGGATTGTGTAATATGGGCTAAGAAAAATGGTTCAATCTTTTGTTTATGTTGATTTATGGATCACCCTCTTTATATCAAATTAACCCACAAACAATGGAAGTGTCACATTATTAAATTGCTTTTCTAATAATTTCATATATTGTCTTTGTTAAGTTGTAGTGATGGATTTTGGATATTGTCCCCATCTTTGATATTAATTCCCTATATTTATGAAGTTATACAAGTTATTAAACGGTAAAAGGATATACGTACGTTACTAGCAACACTTAATTAGATGGCTAAATTACTCTTCGTTAGATAGGTATATGTGAGTGTAACAACGCCTAACTTAGGTGATATAGCAACACACATCATTTTCCCGTTATTAAATAGAAAGATCATGAGGTACATAATCTCAATGAACTAGAGTACATAAACAACTATGCCTGGGCAAATATTTGGATCATTAAAATTGAATAAATTTCAGCATAATAATTCTAGATACAAAGGAACAATATAAGAGGAGGAAATTGTTTAAGTTTGACATTGTACCAAACACTTGATGGCTAATATAAGCTAGAAATTGATATATGCGAGTTTTGGGAAAATAATTTGATTTTAGGAAACTTAAATAGTATGAGAGCCAAATATTTTCTAATATCCTCTTGGTACTTACCCAAGAAAAAGAAGTTCAGAAAATTCTCCGGCCACAATAATCACAAACGGAGCAACATACATTTCCAGGGAAGTCGTGACTTTCTTTGGTCAAAATTGCCAACACAATTGCTGTGGTTTTTCCCCTCTTTTCTTTCTCCTCTTGTTGCATAATGTAATTAAGTTGCTGTTGTCAATCCACATTGGAAACTGTTTTTGCCAATCCCCTCCTCTACCATATATGCAGGTCATCCTTGTCGATTTATTTGGTGAACGTTTTTGCGTTGTCTTTCAGAGTTCTATTTTGAGAGAAAGAAAAGAGATGAAACAAAATAAACAAAAAATGTTTTGTATTTCTTAGTTATTGCAAGGAGAGAAGAAAATTGGTTTGACTAACTTCCTTCAAACTTTACTTCAAATAAAGGATTTGGAATGAAAGAAAGGAAAGAACTTTGTTTATAAATTTTTTATAAGTGACTAATTAAATTACTCTTATTTACAATAAATAATCCTAAAAAATAAGGGTATTGTTGTAAAGTGATATTTTTCTTTCTTTTCTCTCTAATTCGAAAACACAAACTCGTTTCTTTTTTTTTAAACTCGAGAATACGAAAAATCAAAGTTATTATTGTTTATTTACTCTTCTTTTTTCCATTAATTTTCTTTTCTTTTTTTGTAACACTGGCGTGGAACAAAGTTTAGAGAGCTAAAGTTTCCTTTGTTGCGATAATATGGACATATACACACATGATTATATCAAACTTAATATATATATATATATATATATATATATATATATATATATATATATATATATATATATATATATATATATATATATATATATATATATATATATATATATATATATTTATCTTCTTAGATCCTTCGTGTCGAGTGATATCTCTGATCATTTTCAAGAATATGGTGGCAAAATCAATATAACGATTGAATGCTCTACTATGAAAGATTTGCATAAATTGAGTGCTACAAGTGTCGTGGTCTGTCTAGAGAGACACTTGTTGACAATTGAAAATAATTCAGCCCATGCTTGTGCAAGATTGTTCCTTATAATGCTGTTTTTTTAGGTAAGGTCTCCTTAGCATATCCAAAGGTTTTGATATCATCACAATTTTGAATTTCAGTAGCATTGGTATCAAAGTGGGTTTTTTCGGTGAAGCAAGTCAGCATTGGGCACTTGAAGGATTTTACGGAGTCCTTAACATGAAAACGAAACTGATTTGTTAGCTATGGTTGTATGAAGTCGTTCATGTTTCTCCCTCTAATGATGAAGTTAAGAGTGCCAAAGAATGTTGTAGATATGCTTCGGTTAAACTGAAAGTTGTTAGGAGAGAGTAGAAATTTATGTGAGGTAGAGACTTGTTAAGCAGAAATAGGTTCAGGTAGGTGGAACAGGAGAGTTAGATTGAGTTAGAAATGTTGAGTAATGTCCTATATCGGACGACGAGTGACTTTGAAATGAGTTTTATAATGATCTTGGCCTACTCCTCTCATAACCAATTGGTTTTGAGTTGGAAACCCACAAACTTACATGAAATAGGTTTGGGTAAAGTTCTCCAGCCATTTCATAGATCGTGTAAAATTAACAACCGTTGGCAAAAAAAAAAACAAATTTGTCGGTCTTTGATAAAAAAATGATGACTATTAGCAATTCATATCACATGACTATAGAAAATTTGAATGATATGAAAATGTAATGTAAATAAAGTCAAATGATGTTTAGAACTTGGAAGTTTCTATAGGTGTTTTACCTTACCCTTAACTTCAAGTTTGTAAGCCCTAATTCATCAAGCAATTCTATTTCACGTTAAATGTTCTTCTCGGTTCTCTCTTCATCGACAGACTTAATAACCGAGTTCATCATTGTTGATTGCTTCGATATTATATTGATACTTGATACAATTGGGTCCTACAATTGGTATCAAAGCAGGGTGGATTAAAAGGTGACATTCTATATTTTTTATTGCCCTGTTTTTTCCCGTTCGTAATCTGCAGTTCGAGATCTGCTTATGTTTCAAATTGTTAATCGAAATTAGGGTTTGTCTTATGATCGTAAACTGTTATTGGATGATTTAGGATTGAAGTACATCAAAATTGTTGGAAATTATATAGTATAGATCTGAATTTTGGCTATAACAGTTACGGTTTTTGGTCATGTTCTTCGAGTTTGAGATTGATTTTTGTGATGATTTAATTCACCTTGGTTGTTAATTAGTTTTTAGATATTATTGTTGACTTGAAATTGAATATTGAAAGAAAATGTGTTTATTGTGGATTGGTTTGTCAAAAGTTTGTGTGTGACATTGGTTGATTTCAAGATAGTTAATTATGTAGCTAGCTCAATCTGGAAAAACAAAGTTGCCAAAAGTTACGTCTTCATATACATGCTAAAAGTACTCAAAACCCATATTACTAATAAATTCAAAATACATCTTACTACTAGATCTAAAAAATACTCCAACCCGGTATACATTTAGGAAAAAAAAAACTATTTAGTCTAATCAAACAAAATTTAATCCTCATCATCTTCAGTGAACACGTTTCATGACCATCATCTATGTCAACTTCAACACCACTTGAATCATTCAACGGAGTTGTTAATTGATCAACCAAATCAAGTGAATGCAATTCTGCTTCCTCATCTTGAAAAGCAACAGTTTCTACAGGTACATCAATTATTGATCTAGGTTTGATTTTACATACGGACCACCAATCGACTTTGTCCTGTCACACTCGAGCCTCCTGTCAACTTGTTCATCTGTGAGATTTGGATCGTTCACTTTTATCTCTTCAACATATATCCTTATAAGAGAAATCATATTAATAACATTGACTCCAGTTAAGTAATTAAATATAAAAATATGGAACTTACTTGACGTATTCTTCCATCCATGTACGCTGATTGTTGGCAAGCATAGTCCACAAAAGATATAACCCCGGTGATGAATTCAGGATTAATGTAATTGCCTCCCGGTAAATTTCTATTATACATCCACTCTCTATTTGTTGACATTTATAAAGAATATTGGTAGTAGATGTCAAACCAAAATAGCAACCTAGGAAAAAAATCAAAGCAAAGCAAAACAAATGAAACCGCATTAACTACATATACTGATATACATAACTATGTTGATTCCTTGTTTCTTTGCCACAATAGTATGAATTTTATGGTGATTCCTTATTTCTTTGTTACGCGTACAGTGCCCAAATCTCTACTGAAACTAGAAGTAGAGAGTCATCGTGGGTCTCACAGTTGTAATCAAGATGTATACAATTTTTTAAATTAAAAATAGAACATATATTGACATCATATATTCATATTAATTCATAATGGAGGCATGGATATATTCTAATGTTTACCACTAAATTACATATTAAAACTTTTCCCATCTCGCTACATTCCACAAATAACAATTTCATAGAATAGATGTTCTTCACTTGAATCCCTCTTTGAAAAATACAAAAGTCATTTGATTATGTTACAAAATTGTCAAGCTAAACAAGGATGCAAAGCCACTTGAATAAACCCCATACAATCATAATACAAGATAATGAAAGAGAAAGACCACTTAACCTGGACATCTCATGATATGTAACTAAAGCATCTAGTAGCTTTGGAAATCATAATCTGTGCTGATATTGATATTATCCTAAGGTAAGCTAAAAATAATTTCTATACATATTTATAAAAGCATTTACAATGCATCTAGTGACCACAATTTCACAATTTGGAACTGAAATAACTTAAAACAGTTTAACACATTTACCTGCAATTGTTTGTTTCTTGACTGTTATGTAGAAGGTGTAGTGATGAAGTAGCAATCTTTTTTAAGGTCAAGTTTAAACTAAAACTAACAGCAAGTTTTAGACATCAAATAACAACATCAACAGCAATTATTAACAACCAAGAACATCAGCAACTTTAAATTGTAACATTAAACAGATTCAGAAGAAATTGAAAACTTCACAAGGGTAAAGCTCGAGAAAGGCATGAGATACCATAAAGAACTACCAATAACCAATATAACTACAAAATTCGAACTTACACTGACTTGATTGGGGCAGTAGATGAAGAGAAAGCTTGTGAGAAGGAGAAATCTCGACTTTAAAATTAGATTGCAACAGACAGCAGCAGGCAGAGGCGGCAAGCCTTTGTTAAAGTGGGCAGCAACCGGGGGCGGCGAGGTGGATGGCGACAGGTTGGCGGCGGGGTGGGGGGCGATAGCGGGCGGCGAGGTGGCCGGCAACCGAGGGCGGCGAGATGGCCGGCAACAGTCGGGAGGCGGAGGCAAGTTCGTGAATGGCTGGAATCAATTTTGTGGTTAGGGCTTGTATGTGTGAAATAAAAGAAAAGAGGAATAATTTAGAAACTTAAAATCTTAAAAAAAACATTATTTTGTATTAAATAATTAAAACAATACCTAAAAATAATAGGATAACTTAGATGAGATGGTTAAGGTTTTTATGATTTTACATTTATAACCCGGGTTCAACTCTTGCTTTAACTATTTCTGATTTTTATTTTTAAACATCAATCGAAATAGTATTAAATTTTGTTAAATTTTTTGTTTTAAGCAATAATAATTTATAAATAATGTTGGTCGGAAGTAACATCTAGCTATTATAATATATTACCCATACAAAAAACTAAATATTACAAAATACTTATGAAAACTAAGACGTGGGTAAATTCGTATATACATTTTTTTTTTAAATCACCTACAAAAAAATTCCCGCAACCAAATGCCCACGATATATAATATGGTTGAAGTCGTAGATTATTTTTACTCACAAATTACCCACAAAAATTACCTGCGTAAAAGACAGACGCGGGTGATCCGTATCTAACTTAAAACTCACACGAAATTTCCGACAATTTTTACCCTCATAAACTAAAGTCGTGGCTAATATATGGATACTATTTTATCCGGAATACTTTACCCACATATTACACATGTAATACAAGTCCGTGGGTATTTTTGTGGTTAATCTGCGGGAAAATCGTCGGTATAATCATTTAATTTTTTAACTTGATAAGCGCAGGCAATTTTCTGGGTAATACGTGAGTAAATACCCACAAATCAACCAATGTGGGAAATTTTCGTGTGTAATTGCTAGATTTCTTGTAGTGTTATGGTCTGTCCGCGCCATTGAAGAAGGATGTGTTAGCGGATCCACATGTTTACACATAGCATTGGTTTGGCAGGTATGCAAGGTGTGTGGTGGAAATTGATGTCGATGGTTGAAGAACTTCCGGGTAAGCCAAACGTGGAAGTTACACCATAATTTTTTTCTTCAACGAGGTTTCGACATGTGCCGATATGAAATTCTTAGAATAGGATATTCTAAGTTGTAATACTCTTTTATGGTGGAGTATGATAGTTCTTTGATTTGAGAATTATGATTGTCAGTTTAGACAATGGTTTCACTAGATGTGGCATCAATGTTTCTTTTATTGTAGCCAAGGTTGAGACTAATGGTGCTTTTTAGCTAAAATAAAAGAAGGTATTTTTTCTTTGTCCCACATTGGTAGAGTGAAGGAAGGTGGAGAGGATTCCATACCTATAAAAGGAGTCCAAGGCTTTGGTTGCAAAGTGCCTCAATCAAATATATACTCTAAGAATTGATTCTTTCTTTCTTATTCTCTTATATTAGAGTGGTAAGAAGTGGTGAGTTAAATCTTAGTAGAGTATGGGTGTATTTGGGGGGTTGGCTTGAGAGATTAGTCTATGTGGCTGTAAAAATTTGACATATAGTGAAGTTTTCTCTCTGGAGGCTCGTGGTTTTTCTCCTGTTTTGAAGTTTCCATGTATATTCTTGTGTTCTTTTTTTCTTTTCGTTTTCGTAGGGCAGTGTTTGTTGGGAATCTCTGAGACCATTTTCCCAACACTGTTCGTGGATTAAAAGTTTGTAAGGCTGTGATGTTTTTTTCCCTATCAAATCCTAGTCATTTGTGTTTATTCTTGCTTTCTTGATTTTTTTGTACTCATGTTGGTTTGTGTATTTATTTTATCAGTTGATTCTCGTTTTTAAGAGTTCTGATTTTAGGTCTCGTTTTTTTTTTTTTTTTTTTGTCGTCTGCCATTCTAGGGTTCATAACATTGATTTAGGTAATATTTCTTGAAATTGATTGTCGCAGCGAACATCACCTGGCGAACCATCACCTTTTGTTAAATTTTTAATGACTTTTGCTTCGCTGTGTTACCTTTCATGAACCAACACCTAGCAAACAGCATCTAGCCAACCTACCTAGCCAACCTCTCTTCGCTAACACCATTTAGCCAACCTATTTAGCCAACCTTACTTAGCCAACCTCACATACCAACCTTATTTAGCCAACCTCACCTAGCCAACTGTACTTAACCAACCTCACCTAGCCAACCGTACCTAGGCAACCTTATCTAGCCAAACTTACTTAACCAGTGTGAACATTCAATTTAATTTCCACTCAAAGATCCGAGTTTTCAAGTATCAACATTTTGTTCATGATGGCGACTACTGAAAGTGATTATCGTTCTTCATCTGGTTCTGAGATTAGTACTACTAATTCTCAATTCATTGACATGATTCATGCTTTGCAAAATCAGACTTCTCAATTAAAAAAGGATAAAGCTCATTGTCAAATCTTAGAGGGTAGATTAGATAACAATTACAATGAGTTAGTTCAGTGCAATCAAGAACTGGAATCAGCAAATGATCAACTGTCTTATGTACAAGGAAAGTTCAAACTCTGCAAAGAAAAAGTTCAATATCTCATTAAAATCAACTTTGAAATTAACTGTCAAACTAAGGGATGCAGAAATTCAATGTAAAGATAATGATGTTGAGATTGATCGTTATGTTAAAGAAAGAACCCAACTGTATTCTAAAGTTAAAGAACTGGAAGATAATCTTTGTAAACGTGATCAAACAGAACAAATTATATTTTTAAATAAACCAAGAGACATTACATTTTACGACGTAAAAGCGGGTCTAGGTTTTGAAAATCCAAAAAACTTATCTAAAATTTGTCATGTCAATTTTATGAATTTGAATTTATGGGTGGGGTTCATTGATTTAAGGAAATTCACTAGGGCTTCGGAAGATGATGAGTTGGAAATTCCAAAAAGAGAAAATAAAGAAAAAAATGCAACTTCTGTTTGACTACATTGAGTTAAACAAGAGTTATGAAAATATTGAAACTTCTTTATCAACTGAATCTCTATCTACTTATTCTTCTGAAGAATTTAATCAAAAATCAGAAAATCTTTCTGAGAAATCTGAATACTTTGATCTTTATATTCCAAGTTCTAATTTGAAAAAAAAAAGTTTCTCGTCTTCAAGATGAGTTAGTTAAACAAACAACAGATTTCAATAACAAAAGAAATACTCTACTTGATAGGATAGAGTTTTTAAAAGACCAACTCACTTCCGCTGTCAACAATGAAACAGAAAATGTTCCAGACTCTTTCAAAGACAACGGAAAATCTGTTGTTGAACAAAACTTTGATGAATTAATGGAATCTGATTTTGGTGACAAAGTCCTTAATGATCAATGTAGCACCTCTCAGCATAATCAATACGTTCAATTTCCTAACCAAGATTTGGAAGTGATGACAAAGAAATCCTTGTAAAGACAGACCAAGAGAGCATTGTGGCTTGAGAAAAGAAAGAGTTTTCTACAAGCTAAGAAAAGACGTTTTCAAGAGACAAATCATTTTGCTGATAGTGGTTATAAAAACAATGTTGTTAATCACTATTGTTATGGTGATTACAAAAACAATTTTGGTCATGTACATGGAAAAGCTTCAAATGTACGAAATAGTTCTCGTTGTACTAAGAGTATTGGTTCAAATGAGTTTGGTTTTGATTCCATTGTTCATTATCGTGCTCATGTCGTGAAGTATGCATATTCTTCCTTAATTAATTCTTATTTGGATGCTTTAGATAACCCTGATATGAAATATCTATTTAAGGTATATTCTATTAAGCACTTGATAAGGTTATCTAAAGAGAAAATTTGTACATCTCCTTAAAGAGTGAACACATTGGTGATCAATCATAACATTCAAAAGGAGAAACTGATTTCTAACTACAAGTGGATGCCTAAAAATGAATCTGTAGTTAATTCTCCTAATCCACCTGGACCCAAACTCAAATGGGTACTTAAATCTACATAATTTCTTTTGCATATAAGCCAAGAGACACAGTTACACTCTGGAAAATATTGTGAAGTCAAAACAATTGTGTGTTCAATACGCGATGAAGTTCAAATCTCATGGCTAGGAGACTGAAGAGTATTCATGCAGTTCATCACACACATCATTGTGTTTAGCATCAGCCCGAGTCTGATGATTGAGAAGCATATTTTCTTTGGTTTATAATTATTTGATATAACTTTTGCATGCGTTGATGATTGTTATTTTTGTGTTGTTACTTTTCTGTTGATTATTTTCTTTTGTGTTATTTTTTTATGCATGCTTGTAGGAGGAGTAAATCAGAAAATTTTCATAAAAAAATTTATTTCCTTTTTATTCTTGTTTCAAAATCAAAAATCCAAAAAACATTACAAATGTTCAAAATTACAAAAATATTTTGTTGTTTCGATTAGCTCGTGCGTACTGTGTTTAGACAGCTTCTTTACTCCTATGGTCTAGCCAGAGCCGGACAGACCTACCCAGGGAGCTTCATATTTTATAGAACTCAGAAAAAGAGTGTTCATTCTTTTGGAAAGAGAGCTTGAGGGAGAAGTTGAAAAATATTCAAAGAGCTGAGGGTGAGAGAAATGATCAAAAGAAATGAAAAATCCTCACTAAACAATGTCAATCTGGGTAGCCACATCTACTACTGGTTTTATACTGGTATTGAAGAAGACATCATGGACCCAGTGATGCAATGCACTTACCCCACCAAGCTACTCATTTATCTCTTAAAAGATAATCGTTTCAACTTCACAAGGAGATTTTCACATAAACTATTGACATCTCATTTGGAGATTTTTGATATTGAAAATAGGAGGACAACTACTCCGGTCCCCGACTTCTTTCTTGCACTTTCTTGGTATATCCAGATAGTTATTAAATCGTTAGGACCGCATAAAAACATTCCTCCTATAGTAGCTGTTAATACGAATAAGAGAAACTATGTTATAGCCATTTCTGTACATTCAATGTACTCTACTATTGAGTCTAGAGCCATTTGCAATATTATTCTCTTCTAGGACACTCAATGGAATCATTTGTCTGTTTGTGTGACAGTTCCGAAACATCTTGAGTAATATCTTATGATATTTACAGTGACAGATGAAAATCCTACCAGTACTAACATCATGCCAACGCTGAACGTAAGTCACTCGGTTTATTAAAACTGATGTCTATGTGATCCCGGTGTTACAACGGATACGTTAATTGTCACATATTTTTTACAGAGTCATGCCAAAATCAAGCTGAATGCAGTTTACAAATGCATGACGATCATGATGGATCTTGACCATCATGAGGGGGAGAATCCAGTTTAAGAAGATGAGATAATTCACATGTCAAGGAGGAGCACATACATCAAATGGAGGGTGTCTTAAAATTTTCAGCCGTTTCTTACATTTTGAGAAGATGAGATCTTTATTTTTTAAAAGTCGATCCAAGAACGGTTGACAAAGTTTCAATGAGAAGAAGACACCTTATAAGAATTTGAAAGGTAGAATGTTTTAAAAAAGTTAAAGATCTTGAGCTACTTTCGAGGGGGAGCAAATTTTGTTTAAAGAAAAATTCAGGTGCTGAAACAACTAATCCCACCCTTGAGTAACATCTATGCGTAATCAAGAGAAATTATTCTCGTGTTTTGCTCGAGATTGTTACCGTGAAGACAAAAGAGATGATCATGGTTGTAAATTTTGATAAGCTCGAAGCTTCTACTGCAATATCTGATGAACAACCTGATCACTACTTACGAGTCTTTGAAGATCTCGTGAAGACTCGAAGTTTCAAGAACGATCTCCTAATGTTTATTGTAGAAAGAAAAAGAATATTTGTATATTCTAAACAGGGAGATTGTTAGGTGTTTTAATAGAGTATTTTCTTTTTATCATCTTTAATTGTAAATTGAACACAAAGGGGAAGAATGTTATATCGTAAATGTTGTGTTCAATATATTCTAGCAAAGTTTAGTTTACATTTGACATTATTGATAGTTTAGGGTAGCTTTTGTAAATACCCAACGGGTATAAATACAAGTTTGTAAGTCCTAATTCATTAAACAATTCTATTTCATGTTAAATGTTCTTCTCGGTTCTATCTTCATCGACAGACTGAATAACCAAGTTCATCATTTTTATTGCTTCGATATTATATTGATACTTGATACAATTGGGTCCTATAGAACCAAGGAATCAACTTGGATAAACCAGGACTCAACTTGGTGTTTTTGAAATAAACTTGACAATTCAGAATGATTAAAGTATGTTTTCAATTCAAAGGATTGTGATGGTTTTCGATTTTCAACTTACTACAACAACAATATTTTCGATCATACGGATCAGAGGTTTTTGATTCAGCATCGATCAGAAAAGGTTTTTGATTTAGCATAAATCAAAAAAGGATTTCGATTCGATGAACATTGATCTAAAAAAGGTTTTCGATTCAGCATTAATGAATAAAGGATTTCGATTTAGGTCAGATTAAAAAAGATTTTCGAATTAGCACAGATCAAAAAGGTTTTCGATTCAACACATATTAGAGTTGGTTTAGAAATCATATATGACCGGAATTGGTTTTCGATTCAAAAGTAACAGCATAATACGATTCACAAAAAGCAACTCGTTTTTTATTCAAAGAAATCTCAAGCTTTTCGATTTATTGAGAGGAAAAAGTAAGTTTTCGATTAAAATCGAACACATGGTTTATGATTCAAACTGGTAAGAGGGTTTGCGATTGAACATGAAAAAACACACGCAAATCAAATAGCTTGAAGCTAAAGATGAAGATGAACAAATAATAATATTAATAATAGACTAAAATAGACAAAAAAACAAAGGTGACCGATAAACTTTTGTTTAAAGGTCGCATAGTATTAAACGTCAATTTCTGGTAATTTTATATATATTATATCAACAAAGTTTAGTTTGTTACAAACAGAGTATTAAAATGAGTATATTCAACTATATTTCGGTGTACATAACCCTATTAGATAATTGATAGTAATATAACAAATTTGGCCTTTGTTGTGTTTTTCAAGTTAAGGACAAATAGAGTTATTAGTATTTATTTAATAATTTAATAATGTATAATAGGGTTAAATACATGAAAATACAAAAACTTTGAAAAAATTATCATTATACGTAATAAACTTATTGATGTATCTAAATTAAGTAAAACAAACTTTCTAATGCGTTTCATGGTATGCAACATTTAATTAACCTCTTGATCATGTCACATGTTTTCTAATGAATTCGAATTTTTTTGATGATATTCTTCATAGTTCTTAAATCTTCGTAGGAACCCAAATTAACCTAGGGACTATCGAACACAAACAAAACAAACAACAACAAATCTGCTACAAGAACGATGTGAAATCTGCTAAAATTGAGAAACCATGAACAAGAACCAAAACCGAAAAATCGTGAACAAGAATAGATCGAGAAACCATGAACTGTAGTAAATTTGCTACAACCAAGAAACTATGGACCTGAACCAAAATTGACCTAGGGACGGTGAACAACAGCAAATCTACAACAGTCAAACAAATTGTACAAGAACAAACCCATAGGAACAATCGAAGAAATATGCGATAATCAGTTCAAATCTGCTACAAATGAGATATGCAATGAAAATCTTGAACATTACTAATCAAACATACATGAAACCCTAAATCGAACCAATAAGAAACTTTATAACATACCCACAAAAACCCTAAATTGAACCGATTGTTCATACGCACATGTAAATCAATTCCTAAAACCGATTTGGAAATAGACTATAATAGTGATCGAATATTCATATGTTCATACGCACCTACAAAAATTCTTGGCTCGAGATAAGTGGTGTTTTGAATCTTCATATCATATGTTCATTAGAGGCTTTCTTTTGTGAAGGTGTTAAATTCATTAAACCCAATTTTGCATAAAAAAACAAAACAAAAAAACAATGGTCGCCAAACTAAACCACAAAATAAGTGGGTACCATATAATTATGAAGGAAAAGGAATCCAATTCTAAAAGATTCTTGTGTTTGGTTTACTTGGAGGCAATTTTATAGAATTGGAGTTCATTAGGTGAGGGAAAATAAATTCCACGAAGTAATAGTAAAATCCTTCGATGAAGGAATCTGAAATATTACTTTATAGCATTTCAACTCCTCTCTTCCACCATAGTCCTGCGTTGCCCCCACCGCTGTCGCTTGCAATCACGTGCGCCGCCTTCGCTTTCAACTCTTCTCTTCCTTCATATATAGCCTTCGATTGTAGCCCTTCGACTCCTCGTCGCTACCAACTTCCTCCATCTCGATCCGGCGCAATCCTCCGCCTCCTCCCTCGCCTCCTTCCTCCAGCTCAGCCATAGTTAATTTTATTTGTCTCTCTCCTCTCTCTCTCTCTCTCTCTCTCTCTCTCTCTCACCGTCACCTTCAAACCCCGTCTTTCTTCATTTGTTTTAAAAATCTCTGATTTGTTAAAGCTCTGCAACGAACACATTTTTGAATCTGTAGAACCCATCATGAATTTGAGAAACAATGAAAACCCGCATGGAGAAAAAAAAAAGATATTAAATGCGTGAACTAGAAGTCATCTTGCGTACGATGAATAAAAATTGACAATTGATCGACCATATTTTTAGATACAAAGTTATGTTGGATGCATATAATAATAATTTTGACAAAGTTTTTTTATTTTATTTTCACACACATTGTCCTATAATTAATATACATAAAAAAAGTCTGTATACAATTAATAGAATCTTAACCTAGCTTTTACCAACACCAGATACAAAAACTAATGTTATATTATTAGAAATTCGTACCTTTACTAGGTACATAATAAACTACTTCCCTAAACTTTTCCACCTTAAGAATAGACAACAAATGCATTATCGTCATTTTTAATTTAAATATTATATAGAGGCAGGACCAAGGAATTGAAGAACACTTGTTTAATGTGAACAAAGAGACTAGTATGGGCGTTTGAATATCTAATCTAAACGCTACAAATTATTCATTTTTGGCATCAGTTTTTCTAATACGAGAACCCGTTACGATTGAAGAGAGATCCGGTTTCCAGTTACATGAGAGGAAAAGATGGAGGTGTTGTTCTAGTGATGATGATGTCTTCTCCTTATCATTGTAGTGTGTGGTGAGTGTAATTCTATTGATTGTCATCTATATCTATACTACATTATAAAGCATTTAACTTTTTCTTTCTTAAAAATTTTAAGACTACTAAATTTTAAGTATTACAAATTTTTATGCTTAAGATACAAACACTTAAAGCAATAGCACCAATCATTCTCTTAAATATCTCAACTAATTTAAGGCAACTATTACTTTAATAAATTATTAAACATCACAACAACTATTTGATTTATCTAATTTTGCCTAAATTACTTATATCAATACAATTTCAAGACAATAATACCTTTTTCTCTAATTATTTAATAATAATGTATTTTTTAATTGTTTCTCAAAACCTATTTTAACAACTAATAAAATGGTTGATTGTAAAAATAAATAAAAAATCAGAAAAAGGAGAAAAAATATAGATAGGTTGACTAACACTGCATTTCACACATATCATACCATACTTTTTAAATCAAACATGTTGTCGAACACAAACTATTGTCGTCACCGCCACATTGCACGGGTGCAATGCTTGTATTCAAATGGAGGGTAGTGATGATGGTGGTGACCAAGGCGGTTGCAATGGTGGATAGCACCGGTTATTCTTTCTCCAAGGCAAAATAAACACATAACTAATCTGTAACGGAGATGAAGTATGGAGAAAAGGGAAATCTGTGAAGTATGGAGAAAAGGGAAATCTGTGAGGGAGATGAAGGTGGTTGTGGTGATGGATTGTGAGTCAAGCCGAGAGAAAGCGGGGAATTTATAAGGTCTTGGCCACCATGGAGAGGAGAGACAGTGATATGCATATAGCGTACTGATATTAAAATGTTTAAATCCAAATTATTAAAGCAACACTATAACACAAATAGGCAAGAGAACCTAATCGTATCGTAGTATAGTTAAAATTGTTGGGTTTTATAGCACCTCCTATGCGTCATACTGATTCAAACTCAAACTAGTTTGAACCGACTCAAGGATGAAAGCTGATTAATCTTTCATAAAAGCGGAACTTGAAAGATCAACCACCCAAAAACCTTAAAGGGTTAGGATCTTTGTTTATCACAAAAGATATATATATATATATATATATATATCGATGACATGTATGTATAAACAAATATAATATGAACATAGCAAACAAATAAGAACATCCATATTATTCATTCAACCAAGAACATATAAATATATATATATATATATATATATATATATATATACACACACACACACTTGATCGATATATATCATCAAGAACATGAAGAGAATGATAAGAGGATTATACCTTTACTTACCTAGGGTTGCTCAAGTAATAATTCACCCGTGATGAGGCAAAACGAGATCCCGCTAGAAGGGTGAGCAAACCACGAACCACGAATACTATAACTTGTGATGGAATCAAAAAAAACCCTCGGTTTTTGCTTGGTGTTCTTCGGCCGAACAAATGGGAGGGAGAAAGAGAGAGTTTATTTTCTTTTCTAAATTCCTTAGAATTATTAACCTTAAACTGAAATTCTAATCCTCCATTTATAAACATAGATTATAGGATTAGATTAGGAAATAATTTAGATATTTTCTTAATTTGAATTTAAGAAACTTAATTAATCACCAAAATAACCTTAATAATAATTAATAATAAAATAGAAATTAAATAAATAAATAAATATATATGTATATTATTTATATATTAATTTCTTTTTAAGTTTCCTTTATTAATTATTAATTAATCTTTATCCAAAACTAATAACTAAAACCTTAAATTATTAATCTTATTAATTAACAATATATATATTTATTTAACTAATAAATATATACTTTCTTGTCAATTAATAACTTGGTAATTAATCATCTCCGTAAGTCAAAACCATAACTTACTTTTTATTGGTTACATAACCGTTCTCCCACTTGTGGTTGCATTGCTTCTTCGATTACATACCCTCATAGGTGTGACCCTTGAGTGTCTTATAGCATTGGATGTGGCATCAGGGTTCGACTGTTATGCACACAAATCTTATCAGACTCCCACTTGTGCTTACCATCAACCAGGGTACCTTGATGTCACTGGCCTAAGGATACCTCTAGACAAGTCCTTAGGTTAACTAAGCGATAAGAACTCTTATACTCGGGTGTGATAATAAAACCTTATAAAACCAACTGTTTTATAAATTATAAAACCAACTATTTTATAATAAAATTTCGTAAGAACCCCCCCCCCCCCCCGTCTTATGATTGGGTATACTTTTAGCTTTCCCTCTGCATCACGATGTTTCGATTGTGAGTGTCAGCATGGTGTGAGTCAACTCTGAACACTCACATCCATTTCTCGACTATCCGATTTCGATTGAGTGATAAACGACAAAGAACAAATCAGCTCATTTGGTCATGACCATACACTTCTACAGTTTACATCAGTCAAGGGGCCCGGAAACATCTCTCCTTAAAAGGAGGTGCAGTTTCCTCTCTCATACTTGCATTTGGCAACACGCTTTCCGCTGACACCAGATACACCTGTTATTGCTACCCAGTTACGGCGTAGCGTTAGGTGCAACCCAAATGCCAGAAGTCCACGCATCCCAAACCAAATATCTTAGGCTTAAGTACAACCTATGTGATGAATACCTTTGACTCGTTAACCACGCGGTATTCTTCATGATGTCACTATCCAGTATTCACTCCCTTGGTGAATACCCGTACATCCTTGGCCTACACTCCTGGTAGCTATCTTCAATCACTATGAATCTCCACCAAGGACTACAATGACGTTATTATCTCCCTAATCGAGGTTCCCGCCAAGATAGGTAGTCACAGACAAGATTTTTAAATAATAATACTTTTATTCATGGATATTACCAAAACATACAAAATATGTGAAGAGTAATGGGATCAATAAAGTACTCTCCATATTCACCCTCCTGTAATATAGTACAAAATTAATACTAGTCCACTGTCTTAATTCACCGCGTCTAATTGTGTTACTATGTTGGTTCAAGTGCACTTATCACGAATCACTACTTGAAACTATAACGTTATTATGAACTAAAAACAAGTATACACTAACTAGTGATCCCACTTGCTTTGCTAAATAAATTGTTTTCCGCAAACCTTGAAAACAATAACTAGTCTTCCAAATTTTATCATATTCCTTAAACTCGGAGAACTAGATTAACTCTTTGTTTCTGAATATGTAAAATTGTCCCATAACTAAAACTTAGTTACATTGTAGATGTATAAAACTTTTATATCCCAAGAAATAGACTAAAATAATAAACCCTTTTTTTTGCACTAATCCCTAAACAAAATTAGATACTCAGTGTATAAACACTTATCTAATATGCTGTTTTTTATTTTCAATACTTAATTCTTATATATATTAATATTTGTGACATCGGATTTCAATATATAATTATGACACATTGGGACAAGTCCTAACACCTGGACCATTTTGAATCCTCAAAATCCCGTCATTAAAATTATATACGTTCTTGAAATTCAGCAAGCTAATAATCACTGTGTTTATCCAAAACACTTATTAGCTTCTACGCAAATATATATATTATCAAAACTTGATAAACATCTTGGCGTAGGTCAATTGCTCCCACTGACTATTATGAAAACATAGCATTACTTAAAATACATTATTGATTATGAGTCAAAATACTGATTTTAAGTATAAATCAAAAACTTAGATTTTCCAATAAAAATCTTTAAAGTTTGACGAAACCTAAAACTTGGATTTTCCACATATTCACTATTTCTTATTACGGAAATTGGTTTCTCCAAACTTTTATATTACTACAAGTATAACACACTTGTACAAATTCTTATTTAAAACATGTATATACCCTTGATTACAATATCCATTATTATCATACTCCTAAATGTTTTATCCTTAAACACGTCCCCATAAATAATAACTATTATTTCAAGTGTTTAAATTTAGTTCAAACCTTGAACTTGTTTTCATAAATACTTATAATTACTTGATTAGATAAACCTTCTAATCAACAACACCAACCGTATTGATTCAAGTAATTCCATAAGTTTAGTCGAGCAATTAATATTAATATATAATTCAATGGCAATAATTAATACATAGGATCAACCACTAATAAGTCAAAAACTTTAACCTCTAGTCAAACTTGACTAGATATAATTACAAACCACGTGCAAGGATATGTTACTAAATAATTCATTATTCTTATAAAACCACAATTTCAAAAAATCCTTACAACTTTGAAATAGAAAAACATTTTAAAACTAAAAACTATGAATTATTAATATCCTTGTTTCTTCACGTGGGATCCTTGCATTCTTGACACCTTTCACTTTCATTGACCTATTGCAATAAACGATTGCAAATGACAAACACTACTTATAAAAATAAGTTGAAAGCAAATATTGAAGTTAGTCACCAAAGTTTACTTGTGGTGTTAGACTAAACACTATCTTTGTGAAGTTTCGGGCAGTTGACCTTGTTATGGCCAATCTCACCGCACATAAAGCACCGATTCTCGGGCAGTTGACCTTGTTATGGGTTTTATAGCACCTCCTATGTGTCATATTGATTCAAACTCAAACTGGTTTGAACCGACTCAAGGATGAAAACTGATTAATCTTTCATAAAACCGGAACTTGAAAAATCAACCACCCAAAAACCCTAAAGGGTTAGGATCTTTTTTTATCACAATATATATATATATATATATATACATATATATATCGATGACATGTATGTATAAACAAATATAATATGACATAGCAAACAAATAAGAGCATTCATATTATTCATTCAACCAAGAACACACACACACACATATATAATCTACGCATACATGTATATATATATATATATATATATATATATATATACTTGATCGATATATATCATCAATAACATGAAGAGGATGATAAGAGGATTATACCTTTACTTACCTAGAGTTGCTCAAGTAATAATCCACCCGTGATAAGGCAAAACGAGATCCCGCTAGAAGGGTGAGCAAACCACGAACCACGATCACTATAACTTGTGATCGAACCAAAAATGACCCTCGGTTTTTGCTTGGTGTTCTTCGGCCGAACATACGGGAGGGAGAAGGAGAGAGTTTATTTTCTTTTCTAAATTCCTTAGAATTATTAACCTTAAACTTAAATTCTAATCCTCTATTTATAAGCATAGATTCTAGGATTAGATTAGGAAACAATTCAGATATTTCCTTAATTTGAATTTAAGAAACTTAATCACCAAAATAACCTTAATAATAATTAATAATAAAATAGAAATTAAATATATATATTACGGCTCACTAAAGTGGCCAGTTATTAATAATATATATATATATATATATATATATATATATATATATATATATATATATATATTAATTTCCTTTTTAATTTCCTTTATTAATTATTAATATCTGTATCCAAAACTAATAATTTAAACTTAAGTTATTAATCTTATTAATTAACAATATATATATTTATTTAACTAACAAATATATATTTTTTCTTGTCAATTAGTAACTTGGTAATTAATCCTCTCCGTAAGTTAAAACCATAACTTACTTTTTATTGATTCGTAACTAACTAGTTACATAACCGTTCTCCCACTTGTGGTTGCATTGCTTCTCGGATTACACGCCCTCACAGATGTGACCCTTGAGTGCCTTATAGCATTGGATGTGGCATCATGGTTCGACGGTTATGCACACAAATCCTATAAAAAATAAGTATGTGTGTCGAACACTTGGGAACGAGTACGATTTTGAATATAGTTATACTAATTAACTATTAAACTGAAGTAAATACTAAAAAAGCAAATAAAACAAATAAAAGCAAATAAAGGAAGACTTTGGAACTAATAATCAATTATCAAACTTTAGTCACTAACAACCTAAGAAAACACTAGAAACAATCTAAAGAAATTGGACAGCAAGAAACGTTATCCGATTAAACTATCAGAATGAAGAATTTCACTCACTGGACTTGATTTCACCTTTTAAAGCCGATTAATTTAAAATAAACACGTGCAATGGACAATTTTACATCATCTACTGATATCTAATGTGATTAGACTTCATGGTTGGAAAATCTAACCTTATAATCATGAAATCAACTAATCCTATGGTCATGAGATCAATAAAAACCACAATAAGACTTTACCTTTTATGATTGTTTTTATCATTCAATCATTCAATTAACATACAAAGATCGTCAAATGCCATAAGACACACATTAAAGTTTCCATCTTTGGTAGTTTAACCCTAGGATTGGTCAATCACTAATTACCTATTGATCCTAAAGTCTCACAAATAGATTGGTCCTCTAATTCATGAAACCTCATATTGTAAATGCCAGAAAAATAGATTCTTAAACACACATGGATCTTTGGTTAAGCTTTACAAGACATATATATGAGATTAATTATCCTAAATGATTGAAATTTAGCAACTTTACAAGGTTACATCTCCTCTAGAGAGGAAAATAGAAGTTCTATCACATAGTCATCATAATAAACATACTAGACTCATTCAAAATCTTAAACATATGAGTTGAGAATAAAAAAACATGATAAAGTTATGATCAAAGACTTTAATCTTCTCTCCTAAGCCTTGATCTTCAATTCCAAGATTCCAATCTCCCTTGGATCGAATTTAGGGTTTTCTTTGAGTTGTATTGAAGGTAAAAGTTGGGTTGTAACCTCCCCAACAGATACAAATGGTTGTTTATAGATAAGCTGAAACATGGGTATCGCGTCAAGATGTGTTTACCGTCACGTTGGATGTCTTGTCTTTTCAAGAGTTGACCATAAAATTGATATTGTAGCACTCTAAGTCTCGATTATGTGGCCTTTTTAATCACCTGAATCTGAGTTCGTATGAGTGAGATATAATCAAACAACTTTTCTACTTTTCTTCGGTTTGTTCCGTTTTTGCTCAAAACTTTTCATCACCCGTATTTTTAACTTGAAAACCAACAATTAAAGATATTAAGTATATTTTAACTTATTTAAGAGCAATAACGGGCTTTATTTATAAAGCATATATGGCTTAAAAATATATTTAAATATAGCAATATCAAAGAGAGAGAGAGAGAGAGAGAAGGATACCGGCGGCTGTCCACTATGGATAATGAATTGAGAGGATACTAGAGGTAGGCTAATATGGTTAATTAAATTTGGAAGGGGAACGATATAAGAGAGATGCAAAGGAGAGATGAGATGTGTAGTTCAATTGTACATATTTTCTTTCTTTAGTTAAATTAAATAGCGTTTAACTTCTTTTAAATTACAATATTGCCATAGATCACTATAAAAAATACTAAAAATAGGCGCGACATCTGGCTGGGAGCGTCACATGTCGCCTTAATATTAAAGTCTCCCTAATGATGTTGCGCCTATTGCTCTTAAAAAAAGACCAGGTAACCCCCCCCCCTCCCTCCGAATATATTCACCACGTCATTGTGTCATCACTCTTGATCAAAGACTATCGCCCCTGTTGTTGCCTGTTTCGGTGTCACACCCCGCCAAGGCGGAAACGCGAAATGTGACGGAAAGGAATCGTCATAACACATTGATATGCTAATAGAGAAATACTAAAATGCAAACAATCCAACGTGTCACGACGTTCCCCGACACAAGAAAGGACTTGTGCCGTGTATGGTCGGTATTCACGACAATAAGTTCAACGTATTAATAGGAAAATACGCGCAGTAAACCCCACAACCCGGGGTAGGTAATACAAGGCATGCAAGCCCGAAAACCAATTTAAATCCATAACAAAAGTTTAATAATAAAAATAAATGTTTTTAAAACTTGATGGAATTTAAGTCATGCTAAGGCCGCCTAAAATCTTCTAGCCAGTCCTTAGTTAGCATTGTTGGTGTTACCTGAAAATGAACACTCTAAAACGTCAACACAAAGGTTGGTGAGTTCGCAGGTTTTAATGAAAAATATAATATTTACCGTACATAGCTTTGTGATGGAACATTTGCAACAATAATGGCAAGTCACAAGATCAAATAATATAGAATCTAAACGAACATCTCAATTCGATGATAATTGTATTGTAGCATATAGAACCGAACCGAAATGGTTCAAATGTGTTGTAGCATGTAAAACCGAACCCCAAGGGCTCAAAGGTGTTGCCTCCAACGAACTTTAGCCGGCCGGGAACATAGGTTGGGTAAATGTTGTCATAGCATACAAATTGTTGTCCATTAGGGTTCACAGCCCATGGATATATAGCATTCAATTGTTGTCAACTAGGGTTTAGAAGCCCATAGTTGAGTTAGCATGCAAACATTGTGTTGAACAAGTAATAAACAAGTTTAATGTATTGAAGCAATGTAACAAATATGGAGTGTCATTTTCCCCAAAACGTGTATGAAAAAGGGGCTACGAAACTCACCTTCGGTTCTTCACAACACTAACCTTGCAATAAGTTTAACACGGGATCTACAATAGATATAAATATATAAGTCTTGTGTATAAGTAATTGTTCAACCTATTGCACTCCTAAGGCTTGTATAATACAAAAGAAAACCCTACTGCCACAATTCAAAGTTACTGTTTCTAATAACCAACATTGGAGATTTTTTAAAATATAGTAAAGGTTCGATATAAATTCCCAAAATTTTACCACAGAATGTTATGTGTGTCTACTACTTTGCATAATTTATCCAGAATATTTCACTGTTATTACATATTTAAAATAAATACGAAAAGGTTATACTGTCAGAAAATCAACCATTGATGCGCACCAGAAAGTATAAATTTTATAAAAATAGTAAACGAATCCTAAAAATTATGAAAAATTTACAGAAAATTCTAAACTCTCTAAATATTCTACGGTAAAAATTTTGATAAAAAAAAAGAACTTTAAGTCGGATTTATAAATTAAAACTTTGCCTCTAAATCTGTTTAACATGCTGGCAGTGCTGTACACCTTCACGGTAAAAATTATTTCGACCGAGTAAATGACCTCCAAAAATTACAAATCTTACATATAATGAAACTAGACTCAAAGGGCTACGTTTTAGGCCAAAGAAGCGAATAAAAGTTCCACGTTTTGACTCCGAAAAGACTCCTCAAACTCGGACCAACCCACTGGTAAGAAAACATTAGTCAAAACCTTTGTTGTTTAAAGACCAAAACCATGATTTTGTTTTCAAAACTTTATATACCAATCGTCAAAACATGCAAGACACATCATTGGTGATCTTCATAATATTACTAAGGATCTAAGGGTAGATAGAAGAGAAGATGAGAAGATGTCAAGAGAGAATCCTAGGAATATGAGAATGAAATGATTACCTTGATGCCAAAGCTTCACTCCACTTGAAACTTGAAAGAAAACTTGTGTTCTTGATTGCTTGGACTTGAAAACCGAAAATGGGGAGAGGAAGAAGGAAAAATTTCGGCCAAAGGGTGTTAGGGGAGCCTAGGGTTTGCTAATGGTTTATAAATGGAGACTAGGATCATCTAAATTGGGTAACTAGATATCTATATACCATAAATTAGAATTTCTAGTTAAAAAAAATAGATTTAGCTTAATATATATATATAAATCTGAAAAAAACATATATTATTATTATTATTATTATTATTATTATTATTATTATGAATTATTAAGAATTATTAAGGTTTATTAGGAATTTTTATAAGTTGGTGAATTGTGGCAAATCTAACCCGAAGAACTAAATGTAATTCTGACTTAATGAATCAACCTAATAAAATCTATAATATAATTACTCTAATACTAAATTGGTATTCTAAGATGTTTAGAAATATATCAAATTGTGAACAAGTGACGGAATTTAGGGTTTCAAAAAATACGGTTTGAACAACTAACCGGTTTTGGTGACGGATGTCACATTCGGTCTCTTCTTCCCCATTCCTTTACACCCTACACGATTTTATTTTCTCTTTGTCCCTAGACCCGCCACTCAAACCCATCTTCAGCCGTGTTGTCACCATGCTTCCGTCTAGTCACACCCTCACCACCGCCACCCCCCTATATCACCACCTACATCTCCCCACCACTCCTACTCCCGTTGTCGCTACTGCTACCGCAACACCTCCATCTAGCCTAGTCAAACTCCCTTCCTTAACTCGACCAGGTATCTCTAAGTTCAAGTTCCTGTTCCACATTGTTAGATTAGATCTTGTATATTGTTAGATTAGATGATAATAAATCGCGATTTGTGGGGTTTTTGATTTTGATAATTGGTAAGTTGGTCGAATAAGTGATATAGTTTACTGTATTTTGATTTGCAAAATTTGTTATTGAAAAAGCAAATAATAATGTGATATTCTTTGACAAAATGTAATTCCACTTTTAGACTTTTGTTGAGATAATTTTTTTTGATTTTGATAATTGTGTGTAGTACTAGCAATTTGGGTCGTGTTCGAGTTAAATGGTTCGGGTCGTGTTCGTGTCAACCATTTTCGTGTCATTTTCGTGTCAACCCATTTTTGACCCGGATTAGTTTCGTGTCATGTTCGGTTCGTGTCACCTAATTCGTGTTCGGGTCGGGTCGGGTCTTCGTGTCCACCCATTTTTTGGAAAAAAATCAAGTAATGTTTTCGGTCAAATAACTTGACATTCAGGTCGGGTTTTCATATCGAATTATATTTAGAAAAATGTTGCATGTATAACTTTCTTATATCAACTTTAATATGCTTTTTATTACACATTTTAATTCTTTAATTGTTCAACTTCGGAAGCATCAAAAATCAAAATTACAAAACATATATAACCGTTCTAACTTCTAAAACAAAAATACAAATAATGTTCAAAACATAAGTTTGGGAATTCAAAATACAGATACAAATAAAATTCACAACATAAGTTTTGGAATTTTAAAACACAAATACGACTTCAAAGTCCAAACACCTTGTCACTTCCACTAGTCTCTAAGATGCATCGACATATCTAATTAAAAACAACATAGAGAGAAATATAAGTAAAAAATATGAAATGACATAATTTACATATTTAAAATCTAAAAAATTAACTAACATATTCCCTTAAACAATTCTCAGCTTCTCTCCACGTATTTGAATGTGTGACCTCATTAACGGTTAAATTTACTTCCTCATTGTTAGTCCGAATGAGTTCATCCGTATTCTCTTCTGTTACAACTGTATTAAGAGAAATAAAAATAGCAAAACATGAAATATATAATTTCAAACAAATAATACCCAAAGCATGTCGAAAAATATATATTCACAGTTTACGAGTTTACCCGCTTCTCCAAATAACCAGTCTCGGGTGCATATCAAAGCTTCAGTAGTAGGTGGTGACATTGAACTACGATATTGATCAAGAATTCTACCGCAAAGACTAAAATCCGATTCAGATGCAACAGTTGAGATAGGAACACAAAGAACGTCCCTTGCTAATTTCGCAAGGGAGGTGGCCGGTGGTATCGAACAATCGAAGGGTGGAGGCATCCCTAGATGTCGGTTGTCACAAGGTGGGTTGTTGGCTGTCGCAACTCGCGAGGGAGGTCAGTGAGCAGGAGCTGCCGGCTGTCGAGTGTGGATGTGGAGGTGGCCGGTGGGTGTCGACTATCGCAAGCCTGAGGAAGTGCTGGAGCCGCATGGAGGGCTGGAGGCTACGTCTCTAATTCTAAACTTCTAATTTCCCCCCTCTTTTCACATCCCTCTTTTTTTTTACCCAATTTCCTTGTTTCCTTTACTTATTAACTTGTTTCATTATTCAATACTTTTTATTTTTTCAAATGAAAACTTCAAAATAACATGGAGGTAAAATGAAAAACACCAAAAGTTTTTACCGCCATTTTTAAATCCTAATATTATTTATAATTTTTAATTTCCAAATATTTTTAAGTTAAATCTTTTTTATTTTTTTTTTATTATAAAAAGATCGTGTTAAACAGGTTATTTCAGGTAATCGTGTTCGTGTCGAAAAGTTTCATGTCATTTTCAGAAGACTCATTTCTGACCCGGTGTTGGGTTCGTGTTGTGTATGTTGTCGTGTTACGTAAATCGTGTTTGGTTCGGGTTGGGTTTCGGGTAGTGTCACGATTTGCCAGCCTAATTGTGTGTTGTTATGTGTTGTGTATGCGCTGATGTTGTTGTGTGTATGTTGTTGTGTGTATGTGTGTTACTGTCTGGGTGTGTGTGATATTTTTTTGGGAGGGGGGAGGGGGTGGAGGGGGACGGATGTGTGTATGTTGTTGTGTTTTCCTAAAAGTCTTTGCTACTTTTGTTATAAATGAATGCGATAGATTATTGAATTAATTGTCTAAATCATCCTCAAACTTAGCCAAAACTGTCATTTCGGTCCTTTAAGTTTAAAAGTTGTGTGAATGGTCCTTTGTGAACCATTTTGTAGCCAGTTTGGTCCTTTCTAACGTTGACCGTTAGTCAACTCTGTTAAATCAGGGGTAATTTGGTCTTTTTAATAACTTTTCTAACTTTTAATTAATTAAAATAATATATAACATATTTTAAATAAAAAAATGATGAGCTAGATTTAGTGACTGGGGTGGACAATATATATAGATCTCTTACACACACATCCTCTCTCTCTCTCTCTCTCTCTCTCTCGCTCTCACACTCTCACCTAACCCTCTCAACCTGGAAGAGCTTCCAGCACCATCCACCGCCACCGCCGGCGGCTCCATCCACCTCCACCGCCACCGCCGCCAGCTTCATCCACCACCACCGCCACGCACCTACCACAACCCACCCTCCCTGCTCTCTCATTCTCTCCCTCGATCGGTCTTCTCCTCTTACTGCAGATAACTACCGCCCCACCACCAACCAAACGCCATCGCCCCACCACCACTGCTTCTCCTCGTCTGCAACATCTAAAAACCCTAACATATTGTGTTTGTTTCGAACCCACCACCAACCAAACGCCACCGCCCACCACCACTGCTTCTTCTTTCTCTGAAACCGACATCGTCACCGCCGCCACTGCTTCTCCTTGTCTGCAACATCTAAAACTCCTAACATATTGTGTTTGTTTTGAAGATTGTGTGTGTGTGTGTGTGTGTTTGTTTGTTTGTTTAGATCTGAAAGAGTTAGTGTTTTGGTTTTTAAAGATTGTGTGTCTGTTGCAGATTGTGTGTGTTTGAAAGATTGTGTCGGTTGCAGATCGTGTTTGAACAATTGTGTTTGTTTCGAAGATTGTGTGTGTGTGTGTGTGTTTGCAACATCTAAAAACCCTAATAGAGGTGGTGGTGAGAGTTGCAAATTGTGTGTAAATGTGTGTGTGTGTATGAAGGTGATGAAAGTTTAAAAAAATAAAAATGGTGGAGGTTCGCCAGAGATAGCGGAGGTTGGCCGGTGGTGGCGGAGGTTAGTGGTGGTTGGCCAGAATGGTTGAAGGTGTGTGGTGGTGGATATGTTAATCAAGATTGAAATTTGGTGAGAGAGAGGAGATATTATTATCTAATATATATAATTAATAAATAATAGATTAATTTAATAAAAGTTAAAAAATAAAAGAATAAAATAAAACAGAAGGGCAAAAGGGTCATTTACTTTGATTTAGCGGAGTTGACCAACGGTCACCATTAGAAAGGACCAAATATGCTACAAAATGCTTCACTAAGGACCGTCTATACCACTTTTAAACTTAAAGGACTAAATGACAGTTTTAGCTAAGTTTAGGGACCATTTAGACAATTAACTCTAGATTATTTGATAATTATTTAGAGTTAATTATCAAAATGGTCCTTTAACTATCTTATTTCTTCCGATTTGGTCCTTTAATTACAAAAGTGACCAAGATGATCCTTAAACTTCTACTTTTCCGAGTCAATGGTCCTTTCGTTAGTTAAAGGACCATTTTAATGTAGTCATACACACGACAGTGTATACCCTTTTCTCAGTAGCAGAATTTTAGAACAATTATTTAACTTAAATTCTGTAATTAGGTTTCGAATTAGTAACTTTCAGACGTGAAACACTGAGGGAGAGCAGAAGGCACCTAAGGTGAGTAACTCAATTCTTTTACTTGTAAGGAATAAGGTCTTTATGTAGTATTAAGAACTTTGTATTATTAATATGATTTTATTACCATGCTCATCTGATTATTGAATTGTAGATCTTGTATAGTAGGTATCAATGACCGACAACAATATCTAGAAATTTCATGTGCTACTATGTTTAAAATATTCAACATGAGAGTAGATGTTAGAGTTTCGAAAGATATGGATGTGGTGTAAGCTAGAAGTGTTGGTTTAGTGAAAAGTTGTAAGATAGGCATTAATATAGATTGGTATTCAAGGATAATGGAAATGAGTGCAAGTGATGATTAAATATGTTGATGATATTGTAGTACTAGTAAAGCATGATATATTAGTAAGGGAAAGCAAGATTTATAACATGATGCCTATTCATGGGTTGAATGCTAATAGAGTAGTTATGTGGAAAGAAATAGATTATATGGGAATTGCTTTACATGTATTAAATAAATTTATAGGTAGTTAGATACTTATGATGAATTAAGGGGAGTTGATTGTAAGGTTATATGGGATTGAAGAGGAGGAAAGTTATGCCTTGTTAGATTAAAGAAATTCTTGATTTTAAAGAGAATAACTGTAACACCGTGCTTTTGAAAACCAGATTTTTCTTTTTAAAATAGTAATTCAAGAATCCAAACTGCGTGGATCCGTTTGTAAACACAACTTAAACCAAACCTGTTTTTTTCAAGACTTGCATAAGCAGCGGAATATTTAAAAGTGGCTATAATTACAAACAAAATAAGCCACAACATGCAAAAGAAATGTTGGTGTTACTGAAATTGTCTACCGACCACCATAAACAAAGATATACAAACAAAGTATAAAGACAAGTGTTCCTCCAAAAGCATAATTAACAACCAGCAGATACCCAAGCTCACGCACCTAAGTATTACCTACAATCATGGGGAGAGTATCTGTTAGCTATTTAAAGCTAGTGAGCATAAGATAACATAATCAGTAATATAAACATACCACATATCAACAATAGTATCAAACAGTGCTATCCTAGCATCTCGCGATGAGCTGGCACAACCAGAAGGAAGTATAATCTTGCAGGGTCGCGAACCTGGCTCAACACTTCTAACTAGGGAAACCAACCACATCAACCGCGTGGGTGGGTGAGCGGGTAGCGGTCCACCATTGCGTTATGAAGTCATCAACTCCATGGGATACAGCGGGAAACTGATCCCCTAATCGCACGAGGAACATTGGGTTAGCCAAACCCTAAATACCTATACATGTACCGTTGACGCTATCATCGACCCGCAGGCCTCAAGGCATCCCAGACCGCAGTCTGGCCTCGATCAAGGACTATAAACAGCCCCCATATCTCGGATCCGTTCACAAACACAAATCTAACCCATTCCGGGCCTCAAAGCACGCATATCATAACCATATAATATCCATGGTTCAATTCATACATGTTTCTTGCATAATCATAATCATATCATAAATCATGATTCAATTGTTACGTTTACCATGCATAAACATAGCATACAACAAGATTAATTACATTTCATGGAATTACTAACACATACTGATAACATGTAATACGGTTATATTGATTCTTATGTTATCCTATACTCACCTGAGAGGCTAGAGGCTACAGTAAACAGATATAATGATCGTCTCGATCGTCAGGGTTGTTCGATTCACCTATAAGATAATACTCATGTTTAGTCACTTCACACAAGTACAATAACTAAGATAACTAATATGAATCCCCTAATGATGCCCTTAAACTATTTAGAACCTTAAACGAGCTTCCCCTACTTCAGTACACGAAAAAAATAGCAAAACTGTTGATGTTGCAGAAAAAAAGCGTTCTGCGGCCGTAGGGAAAATCCTCTGCGGCCGTAGGAAATCTCTGCGGCCGTAGGGAAAACCTTCTGCGGCCGTAGGAAGCTATTTGCAGACAGTGCTCGTTTTTCAGCCCCTGTTGAGTCCATTTTCATCCCAAACTTAAATCCAACATTCCCAACTCAATTTCCAGTGTTTCCATATTATCTAAGGCATCATAATAAGTCTAGAAACATATATATATATATATATATATATATATATATATATATATATATATATAACAATCTCTAATCAAGAATTGAAGGCATAGGATCAAATTCTTCAATTTTTGACCCATTTGAAGAATTCATGGAACAAGAACAAATCTATCATTTTAACTACATAAATTGCTTCCTAATCACTTGTAAATGATGTAGGAACAGATTAGAACACATGAATTTAACTTTTGATAGCTAATTCGGGTTTGACCCGTTTTGACCTAAAACTTATCCAACATGAAGAACAAGGAAGAACAACTTACAAGGATGAATGAGTGATGAAGATGGTGATAGAAAACATATTATAAACTTGAATTTGCTACTGGAATCAAACTCAATGATCTCTTCCTTCTTGGTTTCTTCCTTCAAAGTGCAAGAACAAAGGAAATGAGTGTGTAGTGTGTGTATGTACGTGTGTCTGTGTTTAAGAGAAGATAGAAACCGACTTTGGTTTCTTATTTATCCACAAGGGGTATTTTGTTACTCTTTTCAACTTACAACTTAATACACGTTTACCCGTTTCAACTAACGGGGATGTATCAGGAATCCTTATTCAAAACCGTTTAATATTTTATTAAACTTATCTATTTTCGTTATAAAATTTAATATCAAGATTTCTTAATTATTTTAATAATAATTCTAATATTCATTATTAAGCTCAAGATTTGGAATGTACCGAGAGTATAAACGACTAGGCCCATTTGAGGATGTTACAATAACTAAAGATAGAAAAGTATGTATGATTGTTTAATGCTATGGTCTAAGATGGAGATGTATTGTTGTAGAAAATAATTAAGTTTAATCATTATTAAATTTGAATTTTACGTGAAATTGTAAAGAATGATTCTTGAGAAAATGTTCCAATAGATAATAATGTAATGTGGATAAGGCTTATTTGTGATTGATTACGGATTTTAAGGTATACGATAGTTGTAGAAGTTGAAATGATATCATTGATAAAAGATAGCACAATTTAATTATAGTGTATATAATTGTTAACTGTGATAAGTAATAATTCAAGTAATGAATAAAGCAGTGTGGTTGAGTTTATAATTATTGAAAAGCCTGATTGTTAAAGAGTTTGATTTTGTGGTTCATGCGAAAAGTAGTTTATTTGCGAAAAGTACGAGAAGTAATTTCAGCCATCGATTGTTTTCTGATTTTGTGGTTCATATTACTCATAATAAATATTTGTATTTAATTTAAAAAGGTATATTAGAAACAAAAATATTTTCTCTCTCCTCTCTCTAATTAATTTTCTCTCATTTTTTTAAATAATTTTTCTTTCTCTAATTAATTATTTTTCTAGATTTTGTTTATTTTTTGTTTTTATTATTTTCGAAATTAAGTATTTTTTTTCCAGAATTTTTTATATGTTCAACTGTTCATTAATAATATATAACATTATGGTAGGATTTTGTTATCTTTTATTACTAAAAATTACATTTAAAAATTATGTTCAATCATAAACGAAAATTAATAATTTATACTTTTGTTCAAAAATAAACAGCCAAAAAATAAATAAAAAGAGTGTTCATTAATAAACGAAACCATCACAGTAAACAAAAAGGTATCATAAAAAACAAGCCTATACTTTATGAATAAAAATCATAATAATCTGAAATGTTAAATCATAAAAAACAAGCCTATGCTATTCATTAATGAACAATAATATAGAACAGAAAAATGCGCTCCTAAAGCACAAATCTTATTTATTCATGGGTGAACCAACTATTGACTTAAATCAATGAATCTACTAAAAATCCAATTTTTTAGAAGTTCGGTATTGAACAAGCTAAATAACCATTTTTCTGAAATCTCTTACTATTCCTTAATGAACAATGATATAGAACAAAAAAAAATCAAAAAAATTGTGCACCTAAAGCACAGATATGTTAATTAATCAATTATGAACAATGAAAAAAAGAAATCACAAGTAAGAAAAACCCAAACTCTCTCATACTTGACTCTTTGTTCTCATTCTTAACTCGTTTTCGACTGGTAATTAAACATTTAAAGAACCCAAATCTACTTGTTCATTGAACAAAATATAAGAAAACCAACATGTAATTGTTCACTGGTAATTAAATCTACCTATTTTAATGATAAAAGAAAATAAAAAAAAATCAAAATCTAATTGTTCATACAAAATAAAATAGGACGTAAAAATGATTTACATAATAATGATCTACTAATTTGAATTGAACTTAACATTGCATAACGTAAATTACAAGAAGAGTTAATTACAAAGATAGTCCCTGTGGTTTGCGTTAAATTTCACATTTAGTCCTTTAAAATCGAAAATTACACTGGTAGTCCTTATGGTTAAGATTTTGTTTCACTTTTAGTCCTTTAGACTAACTGGTGTTAAAGTTGACTATTAGTCAAAGGGTATTTTCGTCTTTTTCCATCTTATCCTTGTTACCAAACATCTATTTACATACACCATTTTCATTATTTATGAATTAAAAATTATAAAAAATATAAACACTGATTTCTTATTAATTAATTAAAAATTAATAAAAAAAAATACAAATGAATTACCCAGATCGATGAAATCAAGTCCATGAAACCAAATGAACTACCTAACAGATCGACGAAATCAATTCTATGAAACCAAATGAATTACCCAACAGATTGATGAAATCATTTCTATGAAACCACAGATCGTATGAACATTGAATAAAATTACAATCGCATAAAATCTCAGACCCTATAAAATCATACAAACAGATCTGGAGAAAGCCCTAATCAAATGAAAACCCTATTATGTTTGAAAACCCAAATCAAACAGATCTGGTGGTGATGGTTTGTTTAAATTGCGGTGGTGATGGTAGTTGGTTTCTTCAGATCGGAGGCGGCGACGGTGGTGGTTTCTTCAGATATGCGACGGTGGTGGTGGTGGTGTCTGATGATGGTGGCGTCGATTGTTAGATTGCTATGGTTAGATGGCGACGGCGGCCGATGGTGGTGGTGATGTTGGCAGTTCAAGGCGGCGGTGATGGTGTTTGGTTTTCCGGCGGCGGTGGTGGTGTATGGTTTTCCGGCAGGGGGTTTGAGTGTCTCATTGTTTGTATAGAGAGAGAGTGTGTGTGTGTGTGTGTTAAAGATGTGAAAGAGAGGTAGATGGATGGTGATAAAAACTAAGAAAAAAATAAAAAATTAGGTGTTTGGTGACAAGTTTATAGAAATAGATGTTTGGAAACAAATGTAACAGGTATTGTTTGTTTGGTCACAAGGATAAGATGGAAAAAGACCAGAATAACCTTTAACTAACGGTTAACTTTAACACCAGTTAGTTTAAATGACTAAAAGTGAAACAAAACGTTAACCATAAGGACTACCAATGTAATTTTCGATTTTAAAGAACTAAATGTGAAATTTAACGCAAACCACAGGGACCATCTTTGTAATTAACTCTTACAAGAATAAAGAAAATCTTATAAACCTACAAACAGGTATGTGAACCAACGAAAAAAATCCATGATATGTAGTTTCTTAGAGCATGGGGAGTACCGCAAACTCTGTATACCATGCTTTAGGACACATCACCGTCACATTAGTATTACCCTTCTCATGCTTCTGCCATGCTTTGAGGCAGAAAATACCCATGCTTTAGACATGCTTCAAATTTTGTTTTTTTTAAAATTTTTTATTAATTGTATAAAAATAATTAGTTTTGTTTAAATATTATAAAAATAATTAACTTAGATTAAAATTTATTAAAAAATTTGAATAAACAAAAAAAATTAAAATTAACAACAAATTTTTCAAAGTCCGAATTTTTCCTTAAGCTCGGCTTTTGTCTTCCTCACGAACTCAAGATCTTCCCATTCAAGTCCTTCTTCGCTTGATTTTAAAAATTGTGCGGTCTTCCTATTCTCTTTTAATTCCTTTAAACGAAGTTTACGTTCGTTTTGTTCCAACTGTTTTTCGTTGTATTCTTTTAGGTCGATCTTTGACTAGTAAGTCAAACTCCTCCGGTGAAACCGTCGAAGAAGCCGAAGAAACAAAAAATATTAAAAACAAAATATTCGGAAAAAATAAATAAATATTAAATTACTTTCTATTCGGAAAAAACAAAAAAAAAACTAAAATTACCTCCTCGTCCAGTGTCCACTTTATATTCGGCGTGTTTTGTTGCGGTATTTGGGCCGGTTTTTCGCCACGGGAATTGGAGGTGGGTTGAGTTTCGGGTACAAACTCGGGTTCATCGTCGGTATCGGATATGGAGTCGAGTGCTTCTTGTGTCTCGATGAAAGTATCGGGATCAGGACGGATGTCGTTTTGATCAAACTCAAAACTAGAAGGTGGTATATGATTTATATATCGAAATTCGTTGTAGGCGACTTGAGTTGGAAAGTTTGGTGAAACTTGAGAAGGCGGTTGATTGTAACCCATTTGGTAACCGCGAGGACTAGGATTGTTGAAAGCTAGTTGCGGTTGTGTAAACATCGGGTTTGGCATGTAGATGGGTGGTGCGTATCCATCCGGGAAGGGGTAACACTCGTATTCGGTTGACGAGATTTGGATTTCGAAGACTTGGGTGTTTTAGAAGAACCTTCCATTGTGAGAAATTGTAAAAAATATAAAGAGAATATTGTAGAGAGAATATGTGTAGAGAATGTATGTAAAAGGAGGAATGATTTAATATATATATATAGGTTTTAAATAGGTAAAAAAAATAAAGAATTTTTTTTTAAATTATACGGTCAAATGACCGTTGAAGCCCCAATGGTCCAACCCAACGTTTGAATGAAGCTCGGTATAGCTCCACCGAGTTTTTCAAAATTCTCGGCATACCGAGATAGCGGTTTGGTGTTCAAACTCAGTATGCCAAGTCCAAGTGGGCATACCGACTGTATCACCCAGGTACTCCGAAGGCTCTCACTATCGCCGTGGGGAGGCAAATATATTCCAAAACAAATCCACCAGCATAGAAAAAAAAAATAAAGAAGAAAGAAAAGAGAATAAACAAGCAATGCTGGTATTATACATATATACATTTTTAGGGTGGTTGGTGTCGTTTTAACTATTTTGATGTCGTTTCATGTACTGTTCATAATTGAGATATTATCCTCTATGCTCACCTCTTCTAACCCCTGCTACATCCACCCTATCATTTCAAGCAGAATTTGTCTTTATTTTCCGCTTTTCTGACTTTAAACGTAAATGTGATATTTTAATTTTATGATTATTATATTTAAATGATTAATTTTACATATTTTTTTTTCTTCTTATAAATCTTATCATGTCATGTTTTATTTAAATATAAAATTATATTTGTGATATTCTTCTTTTTATCTACATTTCGATATAATTTCAACGTATTACAATATTTATCTAAAAATATTATTTTTAATAGTATAATTTCATACTTTGAACTTTTATGTGTTAAAAGAAAAAATTATAATTGTTGTACTAAAGTTCTTTTTCTAATTCTTCTCATGTGATTGGTTGGCTCGATTTGAATGACAAATGAATAAAATGAGTAAGTTAATACTTAATAGAAATAAGGAACGAAATTAGTCACTGAAGTTATTATGTTTTATATATAGAGTTAATTACAAAAATGGTCCCTATGGTTGTCACTAAATTGCACTTTTGATCTTTTAACTTTAAAAATTACAAAATAGTCACTATGATTGTTATTTTGTTTCAGTTTCAGTCCTTTAACCTAACTGTCGTTTTAGCTTGACAGTACTTTTGTCATTTTAGCTTGTGTCCTTGTTGTATACAAAGGATGTGGCCGTAGTTGTCTACCTAAACCATAGAATGAGATCGGAATGACGAAGATAGTTAAATAAAGCAGCGGCATTTGTGATAGCAGCGGTGGGATACGGAGTAGCACAGTGAAACCAACGAACTAGGTTTAGAGATTCAGTTTCTTAGGAGGATATGAGGATGGGTTTTAGAGAGAGGAAGAGAAATTTAGGGTTAGTTATTTGTGAGATGTGAGGATTTTATGGGAGGGAGAGAAAATAAGGTGTTTAGGGGAGAAAAAATAGGCAAGTTAATATAATTTGGATTTAATTAATAAGTGTAAATTACATTACTATCTCTTAAAGCTTTAAACAATATCACAATGCTGACTTTATTTACATTTATGCCACATTCAATTTTATCCATAGATTATTCACAATTTTGCCGTCGGTAGTTTTATACTTTAAAACTTTGGGCTTGTGGCTCATAAATCTCCACGTCCACGAACCACGTCACATGTTTTTAAGCTATTAATTTGGACTTGTGGCCTTGTGGGTATGGTGGATTTAATTTGTGGGTATTAATTTGAACTTGTGGGTATGTTTTTAACTATCAATTTGTAGGCTTGTGGGTATAGTGGATTTAATTTGGAACTAAAAATTTAAGCTCTTGATTTGAATCTTGATGACAAAGTTTATTTGATATTATCTCGATGACAAAGTTTATTAGATATTTGTTGGTGAAGATGCTCCGAAATGTTTTTAGATAAGAACTAATTGATAACAGAGTAGATGTAGTGAATTTTGAACCTATCAACATTACATATTTTTTTTACAGAATTACTATATTCAACGTAAAATTAGTGTATCTCATCTAAAAACACTTTATCTTGACTAGAAAATTACCGCATATGTCTTAAGATTACTACATCTCTTCTAAAAACACATAAACTTTTTTGTTCTAGAGTTTAATGATGGGAGAAAATAAAAGAAAAGAATAGAAAACCATTTCATTCCAAAATTATTTCAATTTCAATAAAGACTAAACTCTCTCTTCAAATACCTTCATTTTGTATTTCTTTTTTTCCTTGAACGAAACTTAAAAACACTATATAGAGTGGTTTCCATCCAAATCATCTCCTTTCGTTTTCTAAAAAAACTCGAAAAAAAGCGAAGTCTCCTTAAAAATAAAATTAATGTATCTTGGCTAAGGATTCTGTTGGTGCATACATGGTCATACATTTAAAAGTGCACTCCTTGTTTTGATGATGATAAAAATATACACATGTGATACTATTGCTTATCAAAATTATTCATATGTTCATATCTATATTCTTAATGAAAATTAACAAGCCTCAAATTGATGATCAAGTGAAGTACAAACAAGTAAAAGAATTTAACTCAACAAGATATGAAGACAACAAGTTTTGAAGAAAGCGTAAAGTGTTCACGGTCGATCCCATGGTCGACCGTGAATCATCCGTTGTTACACAACTCACAATTCTTAAACATTGTCTTTCTTGAAGCCAGCCGAACTCGTACTCATCAAGTGAAGATGAATTCTTCAAAGACGATGACGAAGAAATCTACAAACAAGAGTTCGGAAAATATGAGCTTACAAGAATAATTAATTAAAGAAGTTTAAGTTTTTACAAAATAATTTTTATAAAAAAAATTCAAATATTTTATCACAAGCTTGGTTGAAAAAGTATAAGACTTCTTATTTTGGCAAATACCAAACATGATCTTTCATTGAAATAACACAACACCACTTATAGGAAAAGGAATCTCCCAAAGAAGCAAACTTCCAACATGTTTTATGCATTTGACTTCTAAACTTCCTATTTGGTGTTTAAATTCAAACATAAGAGGTATGGCACCAACCCAACTTTTTTAAGGCTTCTTTTCAGTGATTTTTTAAGGTAAAAATGGGTTGTGTGTGGTTTTGGTAAAAGGCCAATGTCTATAATTGAAAGGCTCAAAAAGTTCCAGTAGGCTGACGGTCGATGCCACGGTCGACCGTGGATCGACCGTGAGATGTCTGGACACTTTTTTGAGCTCACTCCTTTTTCTTATTTAAAGCAACTCAAGTCTTGTGATTTACTAACTCTTGAGATAAGAAAAACACATAATATATTCTAAGATCTTGTGAGCTTATATTCCAATCAAAAGATATATCATCTACAAGATCAAGATCAATATCAAGATCAAGAGCAAGTGTGAAAAGTCTTCAAAGCTCAATCATTACATTATCAATCTACATATTTGTAATAGAGTAAGGATCAACTCTAGCCTTTCAAATTAGAGTGAAGTAAGGATCATCTCTAGCCTTTAGAATTAGAGAGAAGTGAGGATCAACTCTAGCCTATAGAATTAGAGTGAAGCAAGGTTATCTTTACCTTACTTGCAAGTTTGAAGTGTTAATTCTTGCAAGTGAAAAAGAGAAGTGTAAAAGGTTTATCTCTACCTTCAAAGAGAGAAGCTAGTGGAGCAAACTCTTAGTGGGTGAGGCCAAGGAGTGGATGTAGTGTAAGTTTGTTAACACTTGCATGAACCACTATAAATCTCTTGTCTACTAATTGGTGATATCTCTCTACCCTTACTCTCTTTATTTCAAGTATATATATTTGTTGTGTTATAAACTTTAAGAAAAATATTTTTAACACAACTTACAAATTTTATAAGTGTAAAAATTGGTAAACTAAGTTAAAGAACCTATTCACCCCCCCCCCCCCCTCTAGGTTCCAACAGATTCAATGTTTCTCCTTTTAAAATATGCTAAGTCTTGTCTAATAACACTACGCCTCGTTTATAAACACTACATCTTGTCTTTACATAATAATAATCATAATAATAATGATGATGATGATGATGATGATGATGATGATTATTATGATGATGATGATGATGATGATAATAATAATAATAATAAATAAAATATAAATACACTACATTCTTTTGTACTAGTTTCATAATACTAATTAACTAGTCTTTATAAAAAATACAATAATTTTCTCAACCATTACGTAAATGCTATGATCACTAAAACTCAAGAAATAATTCAAGAAATAAACAACTAAAATGAGAATAATGGATATTTAGAAGTGTTAATTGTCCAAATCATCCTTGAACATACGAAAACTGTCATTTGGTCCTTTAAGTTTAAAAGTGGTGTGAATGGTCCTTTAAAAATAATTTTGTAGCGAGTTTGGCCCTTTTTAACGGTAGCCGTTAGTGAACTCTGTTAAGTTAGGGGTAGTTTGGACTTTTCACAATCAATTCTAATTTTTATTTATATAAAAGAATATTTAATTTTTTTAATTAAAAATATTCATTTTCTCCTTCCTCACTCTCTCCCCCTCTCTCTATACACACTCTTTGTCCTCTCACTCTCTCCTTTTCGATTTGTCTCAATCCCATTAACCACTGCACTTTTCCTCCGCCACACCACCACTGCTCTCTGCCACCGCCACACCACCATTGCTCTCGGCCGCCACACCACCATTGCAATTCACCTCCGCAAACAAACCAAACGCCGCTGCTACCCACCATCACTCCCTCCTTTCTCTCTCTCTCCAAGGACCTCCACGACATCCACTGCCACCACCTCCCCGCACCGTAAACCCTAGATGTATGCAAACCCTAGATCTACACCTAAAATTTGTGAAAACCCTAGATCTATAGTTAAATCATTTGAAAACTCTAAATATCTTTGAAGATGAGGTGGAAGCGGTGGTTTGATAATGGCGGTTGCGGGTGAAACCCTAAACTTACGAACTAAACGTTTTTCTTCTTCTTTTGAAAATCCTAAACGTACGTACGAACTCAATCTTTCTTCTTCTTTTTCTTGGTCTTTGGATCTCAAAGTGTGTGTTTGTGTGTATGTGTGCGCCTAGTTTTTTGTTGGTGGTTGCCAGTGAAACAGTGGTAGTGGTTGTTGAATCTTTCGAGAGAGAAAAAGGATGCTCAGTTTGAGTGTAGGTGGTGGTGGTGGTGGTTTGTAGTGGTTGCCGGCGAAACCCTAGATCTATTGCTTAGTCTGATGATGGTTGTTGCCGGTGATAGGCGGTTTCCGGTGGTAGGTGGTGGTAGTGAGAGTATTAGATAGATAGAGAGAGAAACGAAGAGAGAGAGACATCTCATCTGTAAATTAGGTATTATATTTAATTTATAATTAATAATTCATAATTAATATATAAAATAAGTAAAATTTATAAATAAAAAGAATAAAATAAAAGCAGAAGAGTAAAAATGTCATTTTATCCAGATTTAACGGAGTTGACTAATGGTCATCGTTAGAAAGGACCAAATTGGCTACAAAATGCTTCACTAAGGACCATTCACACCACTTTTAAAGTTAAAATCGGCAATTTTGCCTAAGGACGATTTGGACAATTAACTCTATTTAGAATGATAAGGAAAATAGAATTAAAATATGATGTTCAACCTCAATCTTTGACACTAAAGTTAATTCACTGCCCGCTTGCTCGTTCGCACAAACATATCATTCGCATTTGATCCTTTTTCTATATATATATATATATATATATATATATATATATATATATATATATATATATATATATATATATATATATATATTGGACGGACATGCTCGTATAATCTAATTAGTAATGAAACAACAAAGAGTACAAGTCCAACATGAGCAATGATGCTTATGTGAAAAACATGGGCCGGTATAAGTTATTATTCCTTATAGCGAATCATGACAGGTGCATATGGATCATATTTACTTGAACGACCCATATTAGGTCTTTATGGGACATATCTACATTTAACGAGTCATAACTGATACATGTGGGTCATATGTACTTCTAACATGTTGTAATTGGTATAAATGAGTTATATTCACTTATAACCGGTAATTATAGGTCGGTATAAGCTATTTTTATTTGTAGTGAATCATCATGGGTCTATATCGATCATATTTACTTGAACGACCCATAGTAAGTCTTTATGGGACATATCTACTTGTAACATGCCATAATTGATATGTGTAGATCATATGTACTTGTACGGGTCATAATTGTTAAATATGAGTAATATTCACTTGTAACTGGTCATAATGGGTCATTATAAGTTATGTTTATTTGTAGTGCATCATGACTGGTCTATACGGATTATATTCACTTGAACGACCCGTAGTAAGTCTTTATAGGACATAGCTACTTGTAACGGGTCATAATTGATATGTGTGGGTCATATGTAGTTGTAATGGGTCATAATTGTTAGATATGAGTTAGATTCACTTATAACGGGTCGTAACGAGTCGGTGTAAGTTATTTCTACTTGTAATACGTGAAACATGACAGCTCTATAAGGATCATATTTACTTGAACGACCCGTACTAAGTATCAATGGGACATATCTACTTGTAATGGGCCATAATCAATAGCGGGGTCATATTTACTTGTAATGGATCGTATTTACTTGTAATAGATGAAAATGGTTAGACATGAGTCATATTTACTTGTAACGGTTTGTATTTACTTGTATGACTTGTATTAGTTGTTTTGACTTTAGTTGTTTAATAAATAATGACTTCTATATATTTTTGTAGCCGGAGATTGAAGTTACTCTTAGTAACCCGACATTTACAGTGAGAAATGTGAAGATATTCCGGTCCTTAACGCCCCAAAGTGATAGCAGGTCAGAGAATGTGGGAATGAGGACGATGATAACGATGATGAGCGACTTATTGGTAATAGCGGCAAAGCAGTAGGGGCAACTCAATTGCGGCGACTTGTCACCCCTAACAGCAAGGGGCGACTTTTATCGCTGCTAATACCCTTAGTTTTTGTAGTGTATGCTCATAGCCATTAATTAAATCTAAGGCTGTAAACGAATCCTAGGCCTAAAGCACCCGCAGCTGGGCTGTTGCATGACACTGGTCCGCCACCAATCCTAGGTCCACCGCGGCTGGGCCGCCGCTGCAGGGCTACCGCCAGTCCTTGGTGGTTTCCGATCACTTTTTTCGATCAATAATAAAAATTCGGAAATAATAAAACAAACAAATATATATATATATATATATATATATATATATATATATATAAATATATATATATATATATATATATACGTATGTATATAATTTTAAATCTAGAAATCCTAATCAATTTAAAGTTTAAATTTTTCTTTAAAACAAAACTTGTTTTAACATTTAATACTTTAAATAATTTTATCATCTAAATGTTTTAACATTTAATTTTTTAAATAATTTTATCAACAAACTTGTTGATAAGGAATAGAATTTTAAAATTTCTAAGTTCATCCTTTAATCAAAAACTTAATGTAACACCGTGTTTTTGAAAACCAGATTTTTTATTTTAATAATAGAAATTCAAGAATCCAAACTGCGTGGATCCGTTTGTAAACTGAACTTAAGCCAAATCTGTTTTTCAAAACTCAGTAATAGCAGCGGAAATATAAAAGTGGCTATAATTACAACCCAAAATCAGCCACGGTATACAAAAGATCAGTTGGTGTTACTAAACTGATCACCGACCACATAAACAAGCTTATACAAACATAAACAGTAAATAAAAGTAACCAAGACAAGTGTTCCTCCAAAAGATAAGTAACATACAGCAGGTACCCAAAACTCACACGCCTAAGTGTCACCTGCAGTCATTGAGAGAGTATCTGTTAGCTAATTAAAGTTAGTGAGCATAAGATAGCATAATCAGTAATACAAACATATCACATATCATCAATATCAAACAGTGATATCCTAGCATCTCGCGATGAGCTGGCACAGCCAGAAGGAAGCATAATCTTGCAGGGTAGCGAACCCGGCTCAACACTCCTAACTGGGGAAACCAGACACATCAACCGCGCGGGTGTGTAACACCGCAAAAATTCAAGCCATATTTTTTTTTAATCACAGCGGAAGTAATACATTATAAAACTAAAAAGGAAATAACATCAAAAGTTAAAACCAACACTGTACAAACATACAGTACTTCCTTTAGTGTTACAAAATATTTCATAAAGTATGGCTCATCATTCTAAAACCCAAAATATCAGAGCTACGGTCAAACTTTCCCTGTACACAAAAGCTGCAACCTACTGTGCCCTCAAAACCTGAAACAGAGAGTTAGGGTGGGGAATTAGCACAAAGCTAAGTGAATGAAAATCAAGCCACAAGCAATAAAAGCTGAACCACAACGATCACAAGAACAGTTTATCTCAAATATCAAAGGACCGGCGGCTCTGCCGAGCCTACGACCAATGCTGGCCATAGCAATGATCTACCGATAGCCATCTGCTAACTGGCACAGTTAAACCCCCTCTGCTACAACAAATGCAACAGAGGATCTAAAACTGCCTAACCAGAAGCAACTGACCCGGCCAGCCCAAAACCACGCTTAGCTGACCTCTGCCACAAACATCATGATCACAATTTCATGCCTTGATACTCGTATCTTGGACACAATTTCAATAATCATCACATAACCAATCAAACAATCATATCAGACTAAACAATCTATCACATGATTAATTGTATAAAATTCAAGTAACCATAAAAGTTACAACTAAAACCACCGGTGCATTAAAGTCCACTCACCTGTGTTCTCCAACACCACACTCAGTATTCTAATTTCACTGAGCCTTCTCGTTTCCTGAAACACATCATAACTTAGTCAGTAATTGGGATTACATTCCAATTTACAAAAGCGACAACTCTCATTGGCTACAAGCAATAAAATTACAGAATTAACGTCTGAATCACTACGCACGAAATGATCACACTTCGCACGAAATGATCACACTTCGCACGTATTGAACTTTCAAACTCACGAAGTGGCTAACCCACTTCGCACGCAATGGGCACTGGTACGCACGAAATGAACCTCACTTCGTGCGACCAAAACTCATCGACTTCATATTCTTCATTGAGCACTACGCACGTAATGGAGTCACTACGCACGTAGTGGACTCCACTTCGCACGGCCAACATTCAACATTCAAGAACTTCCTAATCAAAACTCGACATAAACAACACAACATCACCTCTTGCTCGAAATCCAAACGTTAACCCTCGCTTTAGAACTCGAAAACAGAATTACAGACTCAAGTTGTGAATGTGTGTTAAAGGTTCTTTTCTCTCTTCTCTTATGCAGCCAGAACCAAAACAAAAACAAACATATACAAATGTTATATATATAGGTCAAGACTGAAAATATTACACTACACAGTGCAAATACTGATATCTGAGATACAGAAACCTAAATAAAGCGGTCCTACTCAAGTCATCAACAAGCAACGAGGTATTATTCGGGACCCTAGTATAAAAACGAATCATATGCTACCAATAACATATAAAAATATTAAACTAATATTTTTACCTCTTATCCCGTGGTCCAATTTAAATACCAAGTAAGCATCAAATAAATATATAAATAAATAGCAGATAATTATAAACAATCAAATATACTAATATAAACAATTAAATAACTTACCACCGCCACGAAACAACCAGGCCCTAAACGCGGGTGTTACAGGGTGGGTGAGCGGGTAGCGGTCCACCGTTGCGTTATGAAGCCATAGACTCCATGGGGTACAGCAATCAGCTGATCCCCCTCATCACATGAGGAACATTGGGCTAGCCAAACCCTAAATACCTATCCAGGTACCGTTGACTCTATCATCGACCCGCAGGCCTCAAGGCATCCCAGACCGCAGTCTGGACTCGATCAAGGACTACAAATAGCCCCCATATCTCGGATCCGATCACAAACACATAATTGACCCATTCAGGGCCTCATAGTGTGCATACATATCATATCATAATCATGATTCAACGGTTACGTGTGTCATGCATAAATATAGCATACAGTACGCATTTCAAGCATACAACAGTGTTAATTACATTTCATGTAACTTCTTGCACATACTAATAACATGTAACATGATTATATTAATTAGTATGTTATCCTATACTCACCTGTGAGGCTAGAGGCTAAAGTAAACAAATGTTGTGATCGTCGCGTTCTTCTTCTGAGCCGTACAGTTTACCTATAAGATATACTCGTGTTTAGTCACTTCACACAAGTACATTAACTATTATAACTAATATGAATCCTCTAATGATGCCACTAGACTATTTAGAACCCTAAATGAGCATCCCGTACGATAAAACGTCGTAAAACAGCAAACAAACAACGCACTGTGGCTGGACAGGCCCCATGCGATCGCAAGAGAGGTCCATGCGATCGCAAGGACCCTGGAACACCCCTTTGCGATCGCAAGGGAATGCCATGCGATTGCATGGCACCCCAGATCAGTGCAGTATCGATTTCCAGCCCCCTGTTCTGTCCATTTTCACTTCCAAACTCACTTCCAGCCTTTCCAATTCAATTTCCAGTGTTTACACATCAAACATAACATCAAAACAAGTCTAGAAACATACCATTAACAAATTCTAATCAAAGATTCAAGGTTTGGGATCAAAATCTCCATTTTTGACCCATTTGGTGATTTTTATTAAATCTAATTCAAATCATCATTTTAATTCAAGATTATGATTCCTCTATGCTTAGAAATCATGTAGAAACATATTAGAACTCATGGAATCAATTATGGATAGCTAATTCGGATTTTGCCATTTTTGACGTAACTTCAAGAATATGAATTTTGAAGAAGATGAAGGAGATTATGAACTTACCAGAGGAAGGAGCTGATGATTTAGAGATTAACAACAGATTATAACTTGGATTTGCAGTTGGAATTGATCTTGTAACTTCTCCCCTTTGATTTCTCCTTCACGGGTTCAAGAACAAAGTATAAGTGTGTGTATGTAGTGTGTGTGTCATGTCTGTGTATGTGTAGGAGAGAGGAGACCGACTTTGGTCTCCTTTTATCCACAAGGGGGTATTTTGTTTCCTTTTTTAACTTACAAGTTAATACCCGATTGCCCGTTTCAACTAACGGGGATGTTTTCGGAATCATTATTCAAAACTGTTTAATATTTTATTAAACTTATCTATTTTCGTTATAATATTTAATATCACCACTTCTCTATTATTTTCATAATAATTTAATATTAATTTAATTAAACAACTCTAATATCCGTTACTTAACTCGAGATTAGAACGTACCGAAAACATACGCGACTAGACCCGTTTGAGGATGTTACACTTAAACTAGTTTTGATTAAAAACTTTAAAACTTAACATGTTAACTAGACTAGTTAACAATTTCGATATACACATTAACATATATATACACGAACGAAAAATAAATCTGTTTATAGTTTTAATTCTTTAACCGGATTAAAAAATCAAAAACCATAAACATATGATATTCAAATCTAAACTGTTTGAATAATTAAACTGAGATCAACATAAACTTGTTAATCCCTATATTTTTCGAATAAATACATATATCAACAAATATATATATATATATATATATATATATATATATATATATATATATATATATATATATATATAAATTAAAAAAATTGTTTATAGGTTTAATTTTTTAACCGGTTAAACCAAACCGTTTTAACCTTTCTCATTAAAGAATAAAGCTATAAAACTATTCAAAAACAACTTTTTGAATAAATTTAGATTAACATAACTTTTTAATCTGATATAATTTTCGAACATATATATATATATATATATATATATATATACAAGAACAATAACAATAGATCACATAACCAACACACTGTGATAAACTAAGCTGAGGCTCTAATACCACTGTTGGGTTTTATAAATGGCAATTCACATAAGCTTGAGTTATACTGATTCAAAATCTATCTGACTAGAACTAACTCAGCATAGCAACAAAACAGATATTATTTATTTATGTGGAACTAAAATAATAACTCAATCCTTTAAAACCCTAAAAGGATTCACTACAAAAAAAGTGCCATTCAATGGCATACAATAAGTGCCACAAAAAACAAAAAAAGTGCCACTAAAGACACCTTTAAGAAACTGCGGCACACAAAAAAAGTGCCACTAGAAACGCTAACACTAAAGCCTTTTAGTGGCACTTTTTTTATCTGCTGCAGTAAACTTTTGGACCTTTAATGGCACTTTTTTTTGCCACAATTAACAATAATATATTTGTGGCACAAATTTTATGCCGGTAAAAATGATTACTATTCAAAAATCTAAACCACTATTAGTGGCACATACATTTTGCCACAAAATTTCGAGGAACATATTAAGTGCCACTACGGATGTTGTTTATGATATACTTTATGGTTTATTATAAACATTAATAACTATTAAGACATGTAAATCATAATAGGCACCACATTGATTAAAAGTTCAATAGTCTTCCAAAAATATTACAAATATCTAAAAACAAATGTCTAACAAGTGTCGAATAAGTCTAAACCTTAAAAATTAAAACACATAGAACTAAAATTATCCTAATAATAACTTGAAACTCCAACATGAACCTCTTTCTCGTCTTCAAGCTAAACGATAATTGTTTACCTGTTTAATATAAAGACCTCTCATTATAATATGCAAATAATAAAATATTGACTACGGAAATTATTTTCGCAATACCTAAGTAGAAAAATTAAAGAAATTACCATTGTCAATGACTTAATGAAGGTGATCTTTGGTTAACCGACATAGAGTTGTTAGGTGCCGGAGAAGGAATATTAGGGACCTAAAACATATTAATAAAACAAATTTTGTTAATACATATATACGTAACAGTAAAAGAACAAGTGATAGTACATATAAGTACCTCCATATTCATATTGTTAAGAACCACGGACAAGTTTGCATTGGGGATATGTTCATGGATGATGTTCAACATTACATTGACAACACTTTTTAGTTGATGAATAGTTTGTGAATCCGTTGAAGAATCAACATTCTCTTTTACAGCTGGCATCCTTCCAACTAACCGCACATATCCCCTTTTCTCCGGACCTTTGACTTTTGAGTAGTCATCATTTGTAAAATCATTTTCATCTCTAGGGGTGCTTGTGGAATCACTACTAATAGCTTTCAATGAAGCCTCCATATATAATAATAAAAAGAAAAAAAAGGCAATCTCAAAAGATCTAAAATTATACCACTTCATGAGCAAGTCTAGCAAATGATTTTGTCCCAGTTACATGAGGCTCCTTCATCTTTGAGCGGCTTGATCTTCTTACATCACATGTACTCTGTGATAAATGGTAAATAAATATATGATTTCTTTAATCTAGTTCCTTAATTATATATATATTGTACATAAAATTAGTGTTACATGTCATGGTTCCCTATTTACCTGAAATTCCGGAGTGAACCAACGAGTAACAAGTTCTTTAAATTGAGTTGGATTAACTCTATTGTCGTTGTTCGTTTCTTGTGCCACAATCTCATCAATGGTAAGGCTTGGATCATATCCACGTGCTTTTAGCGAACCTTTCCACGTCCTCCATTTTTCCCCATGCTATGAAAGATCCACTTTTTAATCTCATTTGTTTCGGCTGGATGAATAACAAATTTTGACTACAAATAAAGATATGTATGTTAGCATATATGAATACATAAACACCATATCAAGCTTGATAATAGACATATACCTTAATGAGTGAATACATATCCTCTTTCTTTTCCACGGGAACCTTTCTCCAGTCAGAATATTCTATCGATACATGATCGGCCATTCTCACAAGTGTCCCAAGGTACTGAACAAGCTCATTACCTTCATCCCCCACCGGCTTTCCGAACTTGTTAAATGTGACAACTATTTTTTGGTTACTATCCATTTTCCATGTTTCATTTTTTTTGGTATAACCCCTTACTTTCTTGCAAGCGCCTAAACCAGTTTCGATATATTAGTAAAAATCGATCCAAACATATTAGCTCCCCGACATATTATTGGCATTATAAATTAAAAAAAAATAAAAAACAGAGCAGCATAATTAAAAACAGTTAGCTTGGCTCATTAAACAAACCTGACCTACTTGGCTCATTAAACCCAACCCATTAAATGGATAAATACTATTAGGCTGGAGCTTAAATTTTAAACTTACCTGATGCATTCTAAGCAACCTAACCCATTAGACGCACACTTAGCAACCTAACCCATTAGACGCACACTTAGCAACCTAACCCATTAGACGCACACTTAGCAACCTAACCCATGAGTACCAACAGTTAACTTGACTCGTTAACAGATGCATTTTAACCAACTAGACCCATTAGACAGATCAGTTAACTTGATAAATAACTCAACATGATTCATTAGTTTTGGTGGCCATAACAAGTATATAATGTAGTGTGCTGGTTGGTTTTTGTTGATGCTTTTATTAGCAATTTTTGAATTAAAAGACAGTCAACAGATTGTTAATTATTATACTAAAATGAAAGCAGAGAAAGAGGTACATGTTGTTGATTGTTGATACTACCTACTGCTATTTCATTCACATAAAACTAAAAGCACATAGTTAACTAAGTAAATAAATATCAACCAAATCAGATAATGTAATTAATTTAATCTAGTAATCAACTGTTTCAAGCAATTCCAATGGAGGGTTAACAACTAATGGTCCCTAACAATTTTTTGACAAACAAAATACCAACAGTAGTCAAACCAAATAGTCATTTTAGTTAGTAATATAAGACCCAACCACTATTAACAACAAAGATTATAATCAACAAAAACATCAGGTTGTTTGATTCATCGATGATTTTTTATTCCACAAAATCATCAGGACCAACGATTATTAACAAGAAAACATCAGACCCAACCATTAACTACAATGAATTAGATACATTCATACCTGATTAAGATGAGATGATTTAGTACAACCAACAAAAACCAAACAATGAAACAAATTGGTGATTGAAGCTGATGACACAGATCAACGACAACCTGCTACACAAAACAACGAAAAGCTACAACTAATTAGAGATGTTAATTATTAATTTCTGCCTAACTTGGGTTGAGAACTACAGATGAAATTTAATCGATTATCAGGAGAAATTGAGACATACCAGGCTATTTGATTCCACGATGATTGTTTATTCCACGAACTCTTCAACTGTCGTTGTAGCCCTAATCCCCAAATCAAGCTATGAACTCGAAGCGGTGGGTAATATGAAAAACTAGGGCACACAGAGAAACGATGAAAAAAAGAGTGAGGACGGGAGGACACGAGAGATGAAAGAGAGATTGAGGATGGGAGGAACTGGGAGGGAAGAAATACGTACGTGCGGGAATGAAAATTTCAATATGGAGGGAAATTTTGATAGTGAAAAATAATGGGGGAAAGAGATGGCCGCCAATTCTAATTGCCAATTCACACTTTCTTTTGTGATGTAGTTTTTATATATGTAGCTCATATAATAATATATAAATTGAACTTTCTTTTTGTGATGAAGTTTTTATATGTATGACAATATAATAGTAAATATATAAATTGATATTAGTGGTATTATATAATGATGTGCCATTAATTCTAAAAGGTTATAATGGCATATTAGATTTTTATACCACTATTAATTGTGTATATGGTGGCATAATATATAAAGTGGCACTAAAACCTTTAATTTCTTTAGTGGCATATATAAAGTGCCACTAAAAACAACAATTAGTGGCAAAAAAAATAAATGCCATTAAAAATGTGTGCCACTAAATGGCAATTTTTTTGTAGTGATTATGATCTTAATTATATCACAAGTGTGTATGGTTATACATGTAAAATCGATACATGTATGTGTGTGTATATATATATATATATATATATATATATATATATATATAAAATCATATTCATATGATAATCAAGATTAACCATTAACATGTAATGACATCATAATCAAGGTCATCAACCAAAAAAATTCATGCATACATACATATATGTGGTCGATTATATATATATATATATAAATATTATCGATCGATTACAACATCAAGAACAAAACCGTGAGATAAACATTATACCTTTTGCTAGGGTTGCTAAAGATCGTCCACCCGTAATGAGGCAATACAAGTACCCGCTAGAAGAATTCACCACAAACTTGATCAATCTTCCTTGATGATCAAATGCTCGAAAACCCCCTTGGGGTCGACTTCGGCCGAATGGGAGGGAGAGAAGAAGAGAGTTGTTTTGTGTTAAAAAACCCTTAACCCTAATCAAAGCCATGTTAATCCTTATTTATATATGATATCTATTTAGGATTAATTAGGAAACTTTGATTATTTACCAATTACTAATTATTGTTAATTCAAAATATATTATCTATATATAATATATAAATTCGGCCGAGAATATATATATATATATATATATATATATAATATTGTTTATCCTTTAACAGTTAATTAGTAATAACTTTATTCAAGATAATTATCCAAAGTATTAATCTTGAATACTATTAATTAACAATATATATTTATTAACTAATAAATATATACTCTCTTGTTAATTAATTATCTTGGTAATTATAACTCTCCATACACGTAATAACTGGTTTATAACTAACTATTATAAAACCTTTCTCCCAATTGGTGATTATATAACTTCTTGAATTACAGGCCCTCAGAGGTGTGACCCTTGAGTGACTTATGGCATTAGCCGTGGCATCAGGGTTTGACACTTATGCACACAAATCCTATCACGGTCAACTTGATGATTCACCAGTCAAATCGGGTTGGAGAATGGTTCCTGTCAAATACGAGGTTTTTTGCCATCCGTATTTACACACACACACACACACACACACACACACATATATATATATATATATATAGAGAGAGAGAGAGAGAGAGAGAGAGAGAAAGAGAGATAGACAAGATCAAATAAGAACACCTTTTAAGACGAGAATGGTGAGAATAGTTTATAGCCTTTGGATTATCTTTATTTATGTTTAATATTCAACTTGGTTTAATTAAGGTATGTTGAGTTTAGATATTTTATTTGTGTAATTAAATGATAGGCCTACAAGTGTTCTCACCGTTCTCATGTTAAAAGGTGTTCTACCGGATCCCTCCTCTCTCTCTCTCTCTATATATATATATTATTTGTTTGTTTATATATAGTGTTTATTTTTGTTAAATAATGATGGATTTGTATTATAGTGTGTGTCTTCTGTTTACTTTTGTTTCTCATTTAAATGAACAAACAAAAATGTACATAAACTAACCAATCTTTTAAACAATCGAACATAAATGCTCGTTCGTTTATTTGTTCAACTAAAATTAAACGAATGAACACGAACACATAAATTTGTTCGTTTATTCATTCATATTCGTTTTTTTGTTCGGCTAAAGTTAAACGAACGAACAAGAATAAGCTCTGTTCGTGTTCGTTTGGTTTGTTTATAGCCCTAATTAAATCATCCAATAGTCAAAAAGACGTCTCGCACTTTTCACAAAAATATATAGTTCGCATTAACTACCATAAGAGAGAGAGAGTGTGTGTGTGTATATATATATATATATGGGAGGGTTAATAAAAGTGTTTTTTAACGAGAAGTAATTTCAGCCATTGATTGATTTTTAATCTTATGGTCCACATTAATCATAATTAAAATTTTATTTAATTCCAAGGGTTAATTAGTAAACAAAATAAATATTTTTTACGAGAAGTAATTCCAACCGGCGGCAGCAGCAGGAAGGTGGTCGACGGCGGCAGCAGTGAGAGGAGGTGGAGGAGATAGCTTGTAACAAAACAAAACAAAAATAAGCCTCTAAAACTAAAACCCTAGATTGAGAAACACTAAATGGGGATATTGTTTACCTCGGAGAAGAAGGCAAACGGCGGAGCTCGTCGGCGTCGAGCGGCAGCTGAGGACAGAGGCGAGCGAGAGGGAGACGGTTTTTTGCGGCTTTCGACGACAAGAGGGAGACGCGTGAGGGTTCGACGGCAAGAGGGTCGATGGCGAGAGGGTTCGAAGGCGGCGGTCGTCTGACGATCGAAAGGAGAGGGGCTAACTAATTTGGTTCGTAAATGACAGAAAGAAGAAAACAAAACCCTATATCTCGTAAGGTTTTTGCGGCGATATTAGTCCTTTAGCGGCGACTCAATATTTTTATTAAATTAAGAAGATAGAAAATAGTTTTAATTAAATAAAGAAAATAGAAAAACCCTTTTACGGCGACACCGGTGCTTTTGCGGCGCCATCCAATTTTTTAGATGGGAAAACATCCCGCCATGGTTTTCGGTGGGAAAATGCTTTAGCGGCGACACGTGTCGCCGCAAAATCCCTTTAGCGACGACATCTAGTATTCAGATGACTATGACCCACATTTTTATCGTTTAGCGAAGATTTAGCGATGGCATATGTCGCCGCAAAAGGTTAACGCCGCAAAAACGTCAATTTCTTGTAGTGTCACATAGTCTAACTTGACATTAAGTCAAAGCTTAATTTTTTATACATATAAGTTTAATAATTAACAAGTTTAGCCCTTCTACTTTCTTACTACAGATCAAATAAGCAAGCAAGATTTCTAAGTTATAAATAGTAGTCTCCAACTAGATAAATAAATAAATAAATAAATAAATAAATAAATAAATAATAATAATAATAATAATAATAATAATAATAATAATAATAATAATAATAATAATAATAATAATAATAATAATAATAATAATAATAATAATAAAGAGCATGTTGGCCAAATAAGATTTATAATAAATATAATCACCAATCTAATAAATTTAAACATAAAATCTTAATAGTACGTAACTCACATTGACGTGTTACAATGTGTATCATTTTTCTAGTTTGCTTAATTAATTTGCAACCATTTAAATAAAACAACATTAGTAGAATTGTTAGGCAAGCTAGTATGTGTGCGAGTTGAAAATAAAATAATTTGAACAAGACTAATACGAGTGTTAAACATTAATTAGAATTAAACGTAACGCACCGAAACAAAAGAGAACATTAACAAATTAACGAGATACAAAGTATCTTTTTTAGTAGCTTCATCAAGTTGCACTTATGTTGTACACAAAGCAATAAGCAACTTATAAACTAGGGATAAACTTCAATTAGAGATCTTAACCCTAAAAGAGGAGATACTGTATAACCACTAAAGCTAGCTTCATGGAAAAGCTTTGCCCACTCCTTTTCACTCCTTTCTTTTCCTGTCGCCACAGTCATCATCATCATATCAAATATGAGCTGAGTCCCAAGTAATTCATTGTCCCCTTCGTCATCCTTCATGACCATGTCCATGATTATCAGCTTTCCTCCATTTTCTTTGCTTGGAATCACCTTTTTGCATTGTTTTAGAATCTTTATGCACTCTTCGTCACTCCAATCATGTAAAATCCACTGTTACATATTTGTCATTAAAGAAAATATGAAGCAACATCAAAAGTTATTGTATAGAAGTCACCTAAATTAGAAAGGAATTATTTTAATTCATTTCAAGATTATATATATATATATATATATAGAGACAAAAGTTCATGCGAGAACCGTTGTTAGCGCGAGAACCAATCTAAGCCGTCCAATTCCCCCTCCTTCAATGTCATTGCCCACCTATGAATTCCTCACATGCACCTTGCCGCACCCTATCCATCCACGCTCTCCATCCATGATACTTCTCATATCCAATGAACGGCTAAGATTGGTTCTCGCGGTTCTCGCACTAACAACGGTTCTCGCATGACCCCTCCCCTATATATATATATATATATATATATATATATATATATATATATATATATATATATATATATATATATATATATATATATATATAGGGGAGGGTTCAAATGAGAACTTTTTTTCATACGAGAACTGCGAGAACCAATCTCAGCCGTTCCTTGAATATGAGAAGTTCATGGATGGAGAGCGTGGAGGGGATCAAATGTGACAGAGTGCATGTGAGGAATTCATGGGTGGACAATGACATTAAAGGAGGGGGAGTTGGACGACTCAGATTCTATGTATGTATGATCAAGTAATTAGAACCACCATTTAAACATAGAATCTAAAGAATCAATCTAGACTATTGGATCATCAAATTCAATAGATGAGATTTAAAGATGGCATAATTGTAGTTATCATGTATTAATTAACATGTAAAAGGGCAAACATGAAAAATACCCCCCCCCCTCCAACAAACCCATGTTTTTTTTAATATAATACCCCCTAAAACTTTAAAATGTCATAACTTTTTAAGTTTTGTGAATTTAAATAAAAAAAATTATACTATATTTTAGTTTTTTAATTCTTTTTCATCAAGACTAATCTTCCCATATTTTTCTAATTTTTTTAAAATACAGATTTTGAATATGTAATTTTGCATATGGGTTGCATTTTCATTGAATCATTTTGGGTTTGCATTTTGTATTTTCATATTTTGCATTTTGGAAGATCTGCATGACCTGCATGTTCATAGTTAATTTTTCATTTTTTGATTTTTTGTATTTTGCATTTTAGAATGAAACTAAGCTCAAAATGTAAACTTTGTATTTTCAAAAAAAAAGTTTCAGAATATATCAAATCTGGTCTTGTTTGAAAGAGGACGAAAAGTTGAATTTAATGATATACTTTTTTACTAAGATTCTTAAAAACGAATTAGCTATGATCCTTTAAAGTTAAATGAGTTTTTTTTAAAGGTGTGGCTAGAGGGGGATAAAATGATGAGTGTGGGTTTATTTATTTTTTCTTTTTTCCAGTTTTGTCCCCAATCAACATGTCACGTGTTATCACACTAGATCGAGATGGTTCTTTAGGTTCTATGTTAAGGGAGGTTCTATATGGAACATTACTCTAATATATATGTGACATGATGATTCGTAAAACTTAATAAAAGGATGTTTCATCATCACAACAATAAATATCATCACTTTTTGTGGAAATTTACTTAGAGATAAAATGTCCATGATCACTAGCCAATTAATAAATGGAAAAATGAAAGGACTTGTAATCTAGCGATATGAGGTGTATTAGGTGATACCTTGGTTGTGTGTTCAAGTTGAGTTGTGGACATAAGGTGTAGTTAATTAGGAGTATGATTAGAGGGTGTAAAAATAGAAAAACATAAATGATACCTTCATCAATATTGCATCAGCTTTAGGAATAGCCTCGAACATGTCTCCACCAACATAGCTGAAATTTTTACTTCCAATTAAACCATTGACTACATGAGGAAGATCAAAACATATGCAATTAATATTGGGAAATTCTTTGGCAATTGTTTTAGCAAGCGTCCCAGTACCACCCCCAACATCGACAATGGAATTTAGTCCTTGGAAAATAGCCCGATGGTGTTTAAGAATGACGTTCATTACAACCCTTGCATCACTAGCCATTCCCTCATTGAAGAGCAAGTTGAACTTCGGCTCCTGGAGTGCAAACTCCCAAAAATTTCTCCCGTGCGCAGTGTGAAAAGGGGTGATATCATCGTTATTGAACCATTTACTCATGTGTTGCCATGGATCTATCACCATTGGATCCAACATGGCTATCAAGAAAGGCCTAATGCTTAATGGATCTTCCTTTAGAAGAAACCGTGAAGTAGGAGCTAGCAAATAGCCTTCTTCTTCCTCCCAATCATTGCCTCCAGTTGTGGACACACTTTGTTTCATGAAGAAACCATGGTGAACAAGGATACGCATAAGTCGAAAAACAAAATGGGTTCTCTCCTTCTTTATGCCAAGAGCTTGCACTAACTCGGAAAGAAGCATTGGTTTACCATGACGATCAATGATATCGGGTATATGCAGCTCGATTGCACATTTAAGGGACATGGAGTTTATAAAGCTGAATATGTGTTTCCATATATGAGCATGAGAATGAAGCAAGTTATTAGATTGCTCATCGTATTGCAATGCCATTTCTTTTCCTTGTAATCAATCCGAGAAAGAAAATGTAGGTGGAGGTTGCAAGAGATTCGGGTGGACAAAAATTTAGAAGAAATAACCGATTTAAATTCAAAAAAAATGTAGCCTCTTAATTTTTCACGTGTAAATTGTATTGTTGGCATTTAAGGTTAGGTGTGGGACCAACAAAGAAAAATGTATTGTTGACTACTTACAAGATTAAAAACAATTAAGTTGAAGAGAAAAGATAAAGGAAAGTGAATTAGTTGGTTTAATTTGTCACATTTAAAGGTAGGAGATCAAACAAGAAAATTTAGTATGAGGAAAAATAATTTTTTAGAAATAAAACATATTTTTAATAAATAAATACTATAAAAAAGATATCGATTATTCGTATTTTTTATTGATATTATTACATTTAAAATTGTAATCAAGCGTGTAAAAATTTGGTGTTACTAATATCTATTAAATCTCTACTGTTGAAAAGCAAGTTGTATAAAAAATCATATTACTTAGTATGGACAAAATATAAAATGTTCACACCTCTAAGCGTGAAAATTATAAAAATAATTTTAAACTTACAAAAGTCCACGCTTTTAAATGTAAATTTGTCTATTTATCTATTTCCTACTAATTGTACATATTTTAAACTGTAGACTATTAAAATCATATATACACATTTAAACTATAGAGTTTTCCTCTTTCTAACAAATTTTATATTTAAATTGTGCTGTTAAGAAAGTGAATTAGTAACATATTAGTAGAATCGGGTATCAATTTGAAACGAGAGGCGATTCTATACATTGATAAATTGGGTGTTTGATCGACCCCACTAAGAAACTAAATTATTTTTTGATTATATATATAAATTTTATTAAGACTACCCTAAAATTATAAAATAGACCCCAAAAGATTTTGAGCACGTAAAATAAAGATATATATATATATATATATATATATATATATATATATATATATATATATATATATATATATATATAGAGAGAGAGAGAGAGAGAGAGAGAGAGAAAGCTAGTGAGTGTGTGTGTTTCAATCTTCATAGGTTAAATTTACACTTCTATCGATACATAGATATTTGGAAAAGGTCATAGAGTCTATTGACTAGGTAATGATATGAATTTTTTACTTTTACATTTTAATTTAAAATCTTGCTCTATTTGATTTTATGTTTGAATTGTTATACAAAGTCAATTATAGAATAAGAAATGAAATTTCCTGCTAAATTTTGTTCTTACTTCATTCTCTTTCATACTCAATGTTTGACATGTGTAAGACACTATTCTCTTTACTTATATCATCCCTTGATTTTGATTTTTTCTTGATTAAGTGGTTAGGAGGATAAGTAGATATATAAAGTAGGAGGTTATATTATTTCTCTTATATAATTAAGTTTGATAGACTGCTAGTTAAGTTTTTTTCTTAAATTTTTGTTACGTTATATTTTTTGTTATTCTATTGGATTATGTTTAATCAACTTTCGTATTTATTTTTCTGTTAAAGACAATAACTAAAACTCCTACAAATGTACGAAATTAATGTTATTTGCATTGAATATATATTTAGTTTTTTGTAGTTATTCATAATGCTTTTGATTCATACCATATTATCAGGTATCGCTCTGACCCGTAATGTTTTTAACCCGTTATCTAATCCTTCCGACCTACTAAACTTGGAACGTAAATTATATTGTACCCCATTATATTTAAATCCTAGATTCGCCACTTTATTTATTATTATTGAAACACAAATTTTGTTCATTTATATAAAACTTCTCATATTGAAAATTACAGAAAAATTAACTAACATCACTAAATGAAACGGACACTCGGCGAGCAAATGACACCATAGACTGCAAACCAAACGATTGGCCAATCATCTCCTAACCTAACTAAATGATACACTCTAGATGAAACTTCTTCAAGCACTGCCATTGTTGAGCCAACTCATTACATTAAACCAACAGCAACAGATCTCACGACTCACGTACATCATCATCATCATCATCAAATCAGCCTTGATGTGCTTTGCATTAGCTCATCTACATCAAGTAAATAAGACCAAATGAACTCATTTTACTCATTTGCATCATGACACTGAAAAGTAAATATTTTGGTCATGAGTTTGACAATAAATAAGAAGGAAAGATAAACAAGCGAGAATAAGTAAATTAAACATCATTTAAGTATGTGAAACTAGCTTGTAATACTAAAAGCCCAATCGTTAGCTTTTCACTACAAGAAAATGAGTTTTTGCAACGACATATACCATTTGCGATGACGCCTCATATTAGCGACAACATATTAAACTAGTGTAATACCCGAACGGTGCTCTGGTACATTGTTTAAGTCATATATTTATATTTTAAAAGATTAGTCATCAATGTTTTTCTTATGAATTAGTCTGTTATAAAAATGGGTTAATATGAGTTATATTTTATCTCTAAAATGTAAAATAAAAAATAACTTTATAAGAGAAATGAATAAAAACCGTTAAAAGTTTTGTAAGTGTATTTTAATGCACAAATTTTCTTAAATTATTTTTATTTATAAGAATACTAGCTAAGTGACCCGTGTATCAACACAGGATTATATAAGTTAATTTAAAATTTATATAGTTTTAAAGAGTCATAACACGTATAGTAAAAATAATTACAAAACATAGATAGAAAAATAAAATCTCGTAAGAAAATAAGAAATGAATAACCATTACAGAATTTTGATATCTATACATAAGATTGTCATTAAATTTTCTACAAAATCTCTTTATGAACAACATTCATGGTTTTATTAGTATGGTTTCCTTCATCATCGCAAATTAAAACTTTTAACCAATCCTTACTCTTCACTCGAGAAACCGTCACATATAACTATCAATGAGTAAAAACGTGTATTTTTAATAATTTTTATAAATACTCTTTATAAGAAATATAAAGTTACATTACACGTGTAAAAGTTTTTAGTATAATATTAATGTGTTTCTCGTGATGGAGCTTTATTCCGATATTGTAAAGACATAACTATAATATTATTGTCGATGTTATAATATCAAGTGCTTTAAATACATTTTTATTAGCCAATTATATATTTGAATATTTGAAATTATAAACTAACTCTATTAAAAGTTAAATAATGATGACATTCATTTAAGTATACACAAATTAGATCGCATAAAAATAAGATTCTAACATAGAATATATTATGTCTATACATACGTAAATCACTTAAGTGTAATTTATTGTTCAATTAAATATAATTGAAAACACTAGATCTCACTGAATTCAAATATCTATGTAATAATAACTTTTATTTTATGTATCAAGGTATTAGTTAAAAAATAAGAAAACTTAGACAATTACTATTTTTATATAAAATTTCAAGTTGTATGTGTAGTTACAAAACTCACTATCATGACAGTTGTTTCACTACCCAGTAATTATGTAGAGTTCTAGTTTCTGAAGGGTTATTTACTCACAACTAACAATTAATTTTAAAAAGCTCTAACGGTAGTGGTAGTTTTGTAAACAACTTTATGCCGCTAACCATTAGTTATAGTATACTTTTAATTTTTTTATCGAAATACCAAGAATTCAGTGATTATATCGACTACATTATGTAGAGGGAATAACTATAAAAAAAGAACAAAATGTCCAATAACTACTTAGATGTTGATAAAACAATTAAATTATACTAATTTTTAAAAAACCTCATATTCCGATAAAATTTATATCAAAATGTAGATAAAAATGAGACGATTACAAATATATAATTATTTTTTCTCAAAACAAAATATATTTGAAGTTATTAAACATAATTTTCAAACAACTTATAATTAATTACATTAATATACAATTTTCTTAAAACCCCTCACATATTTCATACTACCCCCTTAACAATTTACATTCTACCCCTTCCAATTAATGTAATTATCCAAAAGTAATCGATGAAGATTTAGCATTTGAAGCCCCATGTGATGTCATAATTCTTTTATTATCCATTTTTTTAATTTCTTTTTTTAAAATGAAGGGTTGTGATTGGTGGAGAATTTTTAGGGAAGGGGAATGATGATGTAAGCATCATTTTTCTTTTAATAAGGATATAAGATTTATTACTATTGCAGAAGCATTAAAGCGGCTATTTACGTATAATTACTATGTGGATCTTATCTAACTCATACCTTCCATACTAATTTGCAAAAATCTTTTAGTTGTATACCACCAGTTGAACCAAATGGACAATCCAAACACACAAAAAATTAGATAAACTACCAAAAATATGCAAAAACATGTAAAAAAATTAGAAATGAAAATGCTATGGACCTGAGCCATCTTTACAAACAAATCCTTGCTAATATGAAATTCTCCTTAGCCTCATCACTAGAAATTGTCACCGCAAATCAATTGCAAGAAGAAGAAAAATAAAACACAACACATTATATTGTGGCTCTTGATATGCTTGTTAAAAATAAAGGAAAAAGAAATCATTTTCTCAAATTAACTTTACTCTTAAGAGGATAATGTTTTGAACCTGGTTGCTCTGACTGGTAAGATTGTTTGAATTGTGAACCGTTGTAGAGAATGGCCCACTAGTGACAAGTATTTTGCTTAATTTCGTCTCGAGTAATCCCAGGGGGTTTTGGTTAAACTGGTGACCCATTGACCTGTGTTAACCTGATTCTATTCATGAAGCATGATTAATGCATCAATGAAGAAGCTGAGTGTTAGAAATTCATATTATGAATGGTATTTGTTTGATAGATTACAAAGCACTTGTTTCTTTAAGAAAAGTTTGCTGCAGCTATCCGTTTCATAATACTTACATCTATGTTAAACATAGTGTTAGATCATAGAATTGTGTTCAATACATTTTAGTTAAGGTTGTTACTACATATAAAATTAGTCATAGTGAAGGGGTATATTATATAATAAAATACCGAAAAGTATATATATGTAATATCTATGACCTAATGAAAAGAAGCAGTCATATTATTCAAACCCCGTGTTCTTGGTTTTCCTCTGATGTTCATACGCACACAAACAAGAATATCATTGTGAGATTGCTTCCATAATATGTTTCATACTTGATTATTTGGTACCTACAAGTGGTATCAGAGCAGAGAGTTGATAAAAGGTGATAAAAATCTATCTAATCTCTGTTGTTTTTTTCTGTTCATTTTTTTCTTCGTCTGTTCTTCGAGAACGATCATGATTTGGATCTGTTTTGCTGAAATCGAGTACATATTTGTGGTTATCTACTGATTTCGGGGTGTATTAGATAGAAAATCATCAACATCGCACACCATTACTGATTGTTTGGTTGAGATTTGTTCAATATCTGGGTTTCAGTTTGTGACCTGTTCTTCGAGATTTCTCAAAAAAAATTCAGTTAGTTTGATCGAATTTAGAGACTGATATATTTTCTGGAATAATTTTCGAGATTATTGGCATCAAAAAAAAAAAAAAAATCAAAGATTAATTTTGGGGTTTTTACACTGTCGACTCATGCTAGGGCTGTGTTTTAGCTTCTTTAAATCTTGAAATTGTTGTTCCTTTGTGTTGATATTACCTAGTCGCAGGTTAGGAAATCAGCACTCACAAGTTTTATTGACTGGATTTGAGTTTGTATTGATCTTTGTGTTCGTTTCTTAACTGCTCAAAATAGCAAATTGGGTTTTTCTTGTAACTGTCAAATCGAAGCTTAGGGAGTGAAAGATTCTTATTTGCTTAAATCTTGAAATTGTTGTTCATTATATGCTTAACATACTCCTGTAGCACCCAAAAGAAAAGATTCTCACTAATTTTGTTGATTAAAATTGAGTTTGGTAAGCACTGTTCGTAGTTTTGAGTACTCAAATTGCAAATTGAGCTGATTGGTTAGTGTTGGTGTACCTATGCTTGGGTCTTGGTTAAGGCCCAAACATACGGTATACCCATTATATATTGGGGAAGGCACCAAGGTTCAAGCTCTCTTCTTTTCCTGTCAACACCCACATATGGAGATCTCTCCATACACACATACTTCCCCTATCCTCTTAAAAAGGACCATGGAGTCCATATAAGCATCACAATGCTCTTCATCTCTTCCTAATGACCATGGGTCCATAAACCACGAGATCCTCAGGTCACCCCCGCTATGGACACCGTTTCCTCGCCCGGGGTTAGCCACCGCAATGGGAGACTAAACATCCAATCCTCCTTCACTCCGATCTGCTGCATAATATGTACCTGTGCGTTCTTACGTACAAACAAATGGCGCCATCCGTGGGACCTGGACAAAAATTCACGAGAAGAACTCCATGAGTTCGTGTTCTTGATTTCTTGCCCAAAGGTTCATGTTTGCTTTATCAAGTTCCAGGTCAAACCTTCTTATTTTATATATAAGCTTACTGTTTCGGGTGAGCAAGCATGGATTAGATTCGTTTTCTATAAACCATGCTGTTATGTTGTTTACCCTTGATGAAGGTTCATGTTTATTTAGTAATATGTGAGCATGGATCATTATATATGTTTCCTTTTACATATGCCAAACAATAAAGTATAGCTTGAATATGAATAAACACATATCCAGAAACAATGAGCATATTCCAGGCCTTTAAAATCGACATTCCAGGCCTTTAAATTGTCATTCCATGCCTTTAAATTGCTATTCCAGGCCTCAAATATGTTTATTCTGATGTTTTAAATAAATAATAAAAGAAAGGGGGACAATAGTACAAGAAAAGGTGGGATATGACAGTTCAATAGTACAAGAAAGGACATGACAACTTTATTAAAGCAAGACATGTCAACACTAGTACATGACAAGACATGACAGCTTTAATAAAGCAAAAATGTACTAGACCAATGAGAGGGCTCCACACAACCTACTTTTTTAGCTTTGTCAGCTTTATCAGCTACTTTAGCTTTTTCAGAAGGCCTTATCCTTGATAGCCCTACACATGGATACAAAGCCTGAACCAGGCCGGTAAATGTATAAGTATTATCATAGGCCTGGAGTGACCTGCCTTAGTCCATGAGCGACCTGCCCAGACCTGACCTAGCCTGCAGTCACCTGGAGTGACCTGCCTTAGTCCATGAGCGACCTGCCCAGACCTGACCTGGCCTGCAGTCACCTGGAGTGACCTGCCTTAGTCCATGAGCGACCTGCCCAGACCTGACCTGGCCTGCCCAGACCTGACCTGGCCTGCAGTCACCTAGAGTGACCTGCCTTAGTCCATGAGCGACCTGCCCAGACCTGACCTGGCCTGCCCAGACCTGACCTGGCCTGCAGTCACCTGGAGTGACCTGCCTTAGTCCAGCATAGACCTGCCCAGACCTGACCTGGCCTGCAGTCACCTGGAGAGACCTGCCTTAGCCTTGCAGTCACCTGCCTTAGCCTGGAGTAACTTGTAGTGACCTGCCCTGACCTGCAGTCACCTGCCCTAGCCTGCCTTGGCTTGAAGTAACCTGCAGTCACCGGCCCTAGCCTGCCTTGGCCTGAAGTAACCTGCAGTGACCTGCCCTGACCTGCAGTCACCTGCCCTGATATGCGTTGTGCAGCAGTCACCTACAATGACCTGACCTGCACGCTCAAACTGTTCCTTAATTTTGTGTATCAATGGTGCTGAACTTGTAAAAGCCATAACTTGTGATCCTTCAGGAGTTACGAGGCCCATAACTAGTCGACGGAAAGCTCTCAATTTCACTTTTCCCCTAATTTGTCCATTTTTTAAGGCCTCAATTTCACGTTTCCCCCAGTTTGTCCATTTTTTAAGCTTCATTTGCTCACCGTTGTTGATACAAATCATGTATTTTTTGGGATTCTATGAATTTACTTCATATCTGACATTGTTAATTGCAGTTTTTTGCTATCAATTTCAATTTTCGAAAATCTCGAAAAAACTGCCAAATATGGAAACTTTCCAAAAAAAGGAAAACTTTAGAAACCCTCATACAAGTTACAATACTTAAGTATGGCACATGCCTTACCCTACCATAGGAGAAATTCACGTGGGAACATATGATATACAAGCCAGTGATACAGTATGAAACTCACGTGTTTGCTACCTATAGAATTTACTCCTTCATGGTCAGGTTACACATTCATTATCATATGGTCTTCACTCAAACATACGATACTTAGCCATCACTCGCAACCTATTTGGTGATCCTGAACCCGTATGAAACACATACGCCTGATAACCATATCCATGTTGCCTAATGAATCCCGACTTAGAATACGCTTGGATGAATATCACTCCTTTACTACATATGTAAGTATGACACACCCGTTTGCAAAGATACCTTACTATAAATTTAGTGCTACTATAAGACTAATAACATCATCAGGGGAACATTCTAACAACTACCTTTACATTACTTCACATAGCTAACACATACATATGCACCCTTCTCGGGCCTTTATAGACTAACTCGAGTGTCAGACTTATCATTTATTGGCCACCGTGAAATACGGAGATAATGCCATATTGTAGCTATAAACATGTAATATTACCAATAAGTATGTATGCCATCACCTTCGTTTTCACACGACATTCCTTGGCAACTTTTATCTACAAGTACACCTGGATCATATGCGATATGTCGCTTTTATTTACACTTGCATGTCATAATGCACCGCATAGCATACCCAGTTATGCAGTCATATCTTTATGGTAGTTTAACGCTACTAACTAGTTACTAGCATTAAACTGGGGGAATGTATAATATGGGAATCACCATCACGTGCCACTACAACTGCCCTACCTGCTGTAGCTCGTATAAAGCTGCGAACACGAACCATACCTACACGGGTTGACAACCATAAGATAATGATTTAATTCTTAAATACAAGGTGATACAGGGTACATGTATCGATGCTACCTTGGGAAACTACCCGAAGCCCTGCCAATTACCCTGTGTCCTTAAGGATCCTATAATCGTCATGTTAACGGCTTCATTGATGCCCCTGCAAACCAGATAATCTACGTACATGCTTGAGTTAATACTATTTGAGTTTCACATCTTTGCATGAACATAATTATTGTTATTTGAGATGCAAACTTCAAAGTTTATTACTACTACTAGTAGTTACTAACAATGAACTGGGGATTGGGACTACGAGACGGTATGATGTCTGTCCCTAGTGATTACATTTCTATGCATTAGTGCAGGTACACCCTCATACAAGACAAGACAAGGCTCATACGCCTACAAGACAAGGCTCATACGCCTAGAAGACAAGACAAGGCTCATACGCCTAGAAGACAAGGCTCATACGCCTAGAAGACCAGGCTCTTAAGCCTGCACGGCTCATACGACTGCACGGTACATACGCCTGCACGGCTCATACGCCTGCACGACACGACTCATACGCCTGCACGGCACGACTCATACGCCTGCACGGCTCATACGCCTGCACGGCACGGCTCATACGCCTGCACTGCACGGCTCATACGCTTGCACGGCACGGCTCATACGCCTGCACGGAACGGATCATACGCCTGCACGGCTCAAAGATAAGGCTCTTACGCCTGCAAAGATAAGGCTCATACGCCTGCAAAAGCAAGACTCTTACGTCTACAAAAGCAAGGCTCTTACGCATGGCTGTGATCAAAGCTCTAACATCTGCAATCAGGTTCTTATTACATATATCATGCTACATATATTACACCCTTGCGTGGCATCATACATCGCATATACTACAGTCCGGTAGGGCGGAGTCATCGGTTCCCCCGAAGGTGTAGGTATGGTCATTGGCCATCACTAGCTCCGGAAAGTCTAGTAAGGCGGAGTCATGGACTCCCCTGAAGGCGCATGTATGGTCATCGACCATCACTAGCTCTGGACTATAAACTTGGGCATTGCCCAACATATCACCAATAACAAGTTTCAATAACTTGTACAAAAGACAAAAACAATGGGGGACTTCCCCATTCATTTCATATAAACTAGGGCATTGCCCATTACATACATACATACATCACAACCACACCGTCTGGTAGGGCGGAACCATTGATTCCCCCTAACGGTGTAAGTATGGTCACTATCCATCAGTCACCACATACATGTTGAAAAATGAAATACATAACTTACAGCATGACTGCAGGGTATCACCACACAGCCTGGTAAAGTGGAGCCATGCGCTTCCCAAATGGCGTAAGTATAGTCATTGGCTACTACTCGTTCTGGGCTACAAGCATAGCCATCATCCGAATACTCAACAATAGCGTAAATGTGAAATCTGTCAGATACCATCTTGATCAAATTATCAGGGCAACACTAACATTGAACTAGCACTAGCACCCAATATGTGTGCATGCACAAATCACAGCAAGGCATACTCCAACACCTGTTGATATGTCTCAAATTTGATTGGATGTTATAAAGGATCTCTGGTTTAACCCACTTAAATGTAATAGTTTGCCACGACATGTATTGCACAGTCGCACCAAACTAGGGGGACTTGTTGGTGTACCTATGTTTGGGTCTTGGTTAAGGCCCAAACATACGATATACCCATTGGGCTTGGGCCTATCTTACCCTAGACACCTCCCTATATATTGGGGAAGGCACCAAGGTTCAAGCTCTCTCCTTTTCCTGTCAACACCCACATATGGAGATCTCTCCATACACACATATTTCCCCTATCCTCTTAAAAAGGACCATGGAGTCCATATAAGCATCGCCATGCTCTTCATCTCTTCCTAATGACCATGGGTCCATAAACCACGAGATCCTCAGGTCACCCACGCTATGCACACCGTTTCCTCACCCGGGGTTAGCCACCGCAATGGGAGACTAAACATCCAATCCTCCTTCACTCCGATGTGCTGCATAATATGTACCTGTGCGTTCTTACGTACAAACAGTTAGCATCACAAATTAGGTGCCGTACTTGAATCACAAATTGAATCTTTAGCTTAATCACAAGATTAGGGTTACTGGTATCATCAACAAATAATTGTTCCTTTTCTTTTGCCTTTCAAAAAAAATTGTTCCTTTTCTTTCTTTGGGTTACTGGTATTGTTTCTTTTGTGTTTAGAACACCTAATCGCACCTTGGAAAACTAGTCTGGTTTTATTGATCTTACTTATGTTCAGAAGGATCTGTGTTCATTTGTTCTTAAATTTTCAAAATCATAAGTTGGGGTTTTTAACTTTTAAATCAAAAGGATTTAAAGCTGTAAAATTTTTTGTGAGTTGTGTTCTTTAAAAATTGGCCTCTGTTGTTTGAATTGCAAATTACACTATTTTTCTTGAATCACCAGCTGTGTCATGTTTGTTGGATTAGCCAGTTGGGTTCTGTTGGTTGGAATCGCCAATTTTGTTAAAATGGATGGAATCGCCAATTGCTTATAAAGCACCAATCGCCAATCAGTTGGTAAACTGCAATCACCAATCACTTCATAAAATTACAATCGCCAATCACTTGCTATAGCTCCAATCGCCAATCAGTGTGTCAAGGTGCAATCGCTAAACAGTTGCTCAAGGCTGCAATCGCCAAACAGTTGCTTAAAGCTCCAATCGCCAATTAGCTTATTAAGCTGCAATCGCCAATTACTTTATCTAGCTGCAATCGCCAAATAGCTGATCTAGTTGCAATCGCAAAACACTCACTAAAGCTGCAATCGCAAAACACTCACTAAAGTTGCAATCACAAATCACTTGTTAAAGCAGAATCGCAAATCAAACTAAGTTTCATATCACTTTTTGTTGAAAGTCACTTTTTATCATTCCGCTCAAAGATCCATTGTCGAGTATAAAAAAGATCAGACATTTAATCATGTCTAGTGAAGCACTACATTTCAATGACGGCGACACCAACTCATGTCATTCAGAGTCTACTTCTAAGGTAAGCATCGTTCCATTTGATGTTCAAGCTATTATTGATTATTTTCAAGCGCAAATAGCTAATCTGAGGAAAGAAAGAAAAGATATTAGGAGATTGGAAGAACAGCTTCTGAAAAATACTGAAATATCCAAAGAATGTTTGAAAAATGAAGCACTAGCAAACTGTCTATTGTCTGAAGCACGTAACAATGTTAAAGACTTAGGACAAAGTTTAGCTAAGAAAGAAGTTCAAATAAATGACGTGAAAGAAAAGCTTAGAGTTGCAGAGATAAAGAGCAGTGAACATGTGACTAAATTCAACTCCATTTTTAATGAAAGAAATGAGTTGTACTCGAAGATCAAAGATCTTGAGGACAAGCTCGTCAAAAGAGGTCAAATAGACCAAACCATTCATTTGAACAAACCGAAAGACACGCGTTTTTACAATCCGTATTCTTTTGAAGGTCTTGGTTTTGAAAATCCTCACATTCTGAAAAAAGTAACCGCTTCTCAGTTATACGAGTTTAAATTAATGGGAAAAGGGTATGTTCAACTTATGAGATTTACAGGGTCTGCTGTCTGCTGAGGACCTTGAAATGGAAAAGGTAAAAAGAGAAAATCTTGAAAAATTGCAAGCAGCTTTTAATTACAATGAATTGAACGAGACTTACAAAACAGGAGAAATACCCTTGACGACTGACTTTTTGGCTACTTACTCTTCGGAGGAATTAAATCAAAAGTCAGAAAATCTTTCTGATAAACCCGAATTTTCACATCTTTATATACCGAGCTCACTTTTGAAATTAAATTTTTTTGAACTCGAACAGATTTTAAAGAAGCAAGTTAAAGATTTTGAAAATGAAAGAGTCACGCTTCTTGATAAGATCGATCTTCTCAGAGATCAAATGACTTCCGTTGTTGGCTCTAAATCATCACAAGAATGTGAGTCTGGTGAAAGGTTTAATCTTGTTGACGCTCAATTTTCTTAAAAGAAACCAATTTTAAACAAAGAGAAAATCAACGCACCATCTCATACTCATCCTAAAATCTTTTTCAAAGAAAGAGAAACTCTTTTAGTTCCTAAATCCCAAATGAAGCCTCTTAAAATAGAAAGGATTGAGTACGTTCCTGATAAAGTTTTCCCAGATGAGTGCACGAACTCAAAAAGACATGTTCACACCTCGACATCTCCGAACTCTAGCTTAGAAGTGAAGATGGATAAGTTGCTTAGTAAAAGACAAGTTAAGAGAGCATTGTGGTTTGAGAAAAGGATAAGGTTACTTGAAGCTAAAAAGAAGCTTTTCCAAGAGAACAAACAATTTTCTAAATCTAGCCATAAACCCAATGTTTCTGATAATTCTGTTTCACCGAGCTTGAAAACTAGTCTTGATTATAGTGGTAGGGCTAAGTTCGTTCATGATTATGCTAATTCTCGATCTGATTTCTCAGCTTATGATATTTTTTGTCACTCAAGCATGCATGTTCGTGAGAAGTATAAATCTTCTACTTTATTGGTTCTTGTTGGGATGCTTTAGATAAGCCTGATGTGAAATATCCATTTCGGGTGTATTCTATCAAACATCTCATAAGGTAATCTAAGAAGAAAATTTGTATCTCTCCTCAAAGAGTGAACACATTTTTGGTAAATCTGAAAATTCAAAAGGAGAAATTGAATTCTAACTTCAAATGGATGCCTAAAAATGAATTTGTAGTTGACTCTTCTAATCCACCAGGACCCAAACTCAATTGGGTACCAAAATCTGCATAATCTATTTTGCAGATTAGCCAAAGAGACATTCTGGAACACCAAAGTTATACTCCGGAGAATATTGTGAAGTCAAAACAACTGTGTGTTCAATATGCTAAGAATTTCAAATCTCATGGCTAGGAGACTGAAGAATTTTCCTTGCAGTTCATCACACACATCATTCTGTTCAGCATCAGCCCGGCTCTCGTGATCTGAGAAGCGTATTTTTATAGTTTATCATCATTTGATATAACTAATGTGTTGATGATCGTTATTTGTAGGGGAAGCACAAGTCGTCACGACCCACAAGTATGCAAATTTATCCCAATATACATTGTTTTTATGCATGTTTGTAGGGGGAGTAAACAAGAAATAATTTCACAAAAATATTTCTTTATCCTAGTTTCAAAATCAAAAAATCCAAAAACATTGCAAAATCAAAAATTCAAAAACATAGCAAATGTTCAAAATCCAAAAAGATTTTCAATTTTGTTTTCTAGTTCAAGAAGGTATTCAATTTTTGTTTCATTCTGATACCTTGCTTGTTTTCTTGTTGATCTTTCGAATAACCATCTTTCATTTCCTAAATTTCATCTCTTGTCTTCTAAAATCCTTCCTTTATCCACTTCTTTTCTTTCGAACAGTATCCATCTTGTGCCAATTTGTGGCATTATACTCTGATGATCGTTTTGCACCATGAGTGAGAGAGTGTAGAATTACTTACTCCTATGGTTAATCCAGAGCCGGAAGGACCTGCCCCAGGAGTTTACCTTTAGCCACACATTTACAAGGTCAAATAGGTGAGCAAAATCAGTTATCACGAGATACTGATCGGTGGGCAGAGATAAAATAAAACCGAGAGGGGTGGAACGGGAGATTGGGGTGCTTTTGATCAACGAATCGCTTTGAGCTTAATTTGAAAAATCATTCTTGTTATTTCATAAATCTTTGATTATTAAATCATTCTTGACAATCCGTATCAACATGATATCTTCTGAAAATCATTCTCGTTGATTCTTATGAACAATATATCTTCCTGAATATCATTTTGTTCTTCATATTCGTTGTTGTTTGAAAGTGTCAAATTGTATCCAATCGAAGATACATCCCTTCATTTTGGAAAGAAAGCTCGAGGGAGAAGTTGAAAAATGATTAGAGAGTTGAGGGTGAGAGAAAGGATAAAAAAAAATGAAGGATCCTCACTAAACAGTGTCAATCTGGATAGCCACATCTACTACTAGTTTTATACTGGTATTGAAGAAGACATCATGGACCCAGTGATGCAATACACTTATCCCACCCAGCTACTCATTTATCTCTTAAAAGATGATTGTTTCAACTTCACATGGAGATTTATCACATACGCTATTGACATCAAGGGATATTGTTGATATTGAAAATAGGAGGACAGCTACTCCGGTCCCCGACTTCTTTCATGCACTTATTGAGTCTAGTGCCAATTGCTATATCATTTTTCTTATAGGACACTTATGGAATCATTTGCCTGTTTTTGTAACAGTGCCGGAACATCTTGAGTAATATCTTTATAATATTTACAATGATAGATGGAAATCCTATCAGGGCTAACATCATGCCAACGCTGAACGTAGGTCACTCAGTTTATTTAAACTGATGTGTTAACGGGAAATCTACGTGATCCTGGTGTTACAACATATGCGTTCATTGTCATATCATTTTGATAGAGTCATGCCAAAATCAAGGTGAATGCAGTTTATAAATGCATGATGATCATGATGGATCCTGACCATCATGAGGGTGAGAATCAAGTTTGAGGAAGATAATTCACTTTATTTTTAGAAAATTACAAGAGAGAATTTTCTGATCTTTACTGAGCTGAAGATGAAGATGAGTTCAATTGTATCCGATAAAAAGACAAAGCTCATCAAAGTGTGAAGCTCTTCTATGATAATTCATATGTTAATGTGGATATCAAATCAAGGGGGAGCTGATATATCAATTACGGGTGTCTCTGAATATCAGTTATTTCTTACATTTTGAGGAAATGAAATCCTTATTTCCTGAAAAGACAAAATAAGAAAAACTGACAAAGTTTCAAAGAAAAGAAGACATCCATTTACAAGATTGAGGGGGAGCAATTATTTTAAAATCATTCAAAATATCAAGAGCAAATTTTGAGGAGAAATAGTATATCTTTGTTTGAAGAAAATTCAGAATTCTGAAACAGCAGAGTTACTTATCAAAAGTAGAAAAGTTTGTTTTAATGCTCATGATCAAGTGCTCCCGTGAAGACAAAAGGTATGATCATGGTTATAAATTCTGATAAGCTCGAGGCTTCTACTGCAAACTCTGATAAACAACCTGATCACCGAGGAAAAGTCTTTGAAAATCTCTTAAAGACGAAAAACTTCAAAGATCTTCTAGTGTTGCTGAATGCAGAAAGAAAAAGAATATCTGTATATTCTGAACAAGGAGATTGTTTGATGCTTAAATAGATAATTTTTGTTATTATGCTTAATTGTAAATTGAACACAAAGGGGGAGAATGTTAGATCATATACATTTTAGTTAAGGTTGTTACTACATATGACATTAGTCATAGTGTAGCGGTATATTGTGTAAATACCCAATAGTATATATATGTAATATCTATGACCTAATGAAAAGAAGCAGTCATATTACTCAAACACCGTGTTCTTGGTTTTCCTTTGATGTTCATACGCACACACAACCAAGAATATCATTGTAAGATTGCTTCCATAATATGTTTGATACTTGATTATTTGGTACCTACACATAGCCTTTGCTTCAACTATCAATTTCTTAATTACTATTAGTATACACCTATATATAAAACTAACTACATTCTGAAAACCAAATTGATTAAGTTATCGAACAGGTGACGCTCTGACCCACTCGTCACACTGCGTCCACTTAAAATCGTGGGTTTAAAACATTTCAAAAGGTTTTATTAATAATTTGTTATGAGTTTCACTTTAAATAGTTAACTTTAGTTTTAGTCCCTATTTACATGGACAATCAATTTCTTAACTCAGTGTTAGCTGCAAACTACATCACCTATAATGCTGATATTGACCATTATACACACCATGATGAAACAATCAAAGGACGTGTCCCATATTTGCAAGAAAACACAGAGCAACCAACCAAAAAGCAGATTAATGTAAATGCCAATATTTTAGGTGGAACTTGAGAAAGCATAGTGCCATAAGTCGCAGGAAGATTAGATAAGGAGGAAAGTAGAAGATGTACACACCTAAATACTTGCTCATAAGTTTTCAACTGTTCAACAATATATGCATCTTCCATACCTAAGTTTTCCTTCATCTCTCTCAACCATTTCCTTCATATCACTTTCAAATTGATACCAGTCCCACCATCTCTCTCCTTGCGATAATCTCCAATCTACCGGTAGATCATGTGCGCACTTACATTGAAGGACGACACATATTGCAAAGCTCATAGATATAATAAGTCAATGTTACAATCTCTTTAAACCACTAAACTATTTTTTATCACAATTTAAACATGCAATAACTCAAAAACAATAACAAAGAGCATGTTTATGGGGATTGACATCAAGCTTAGAAAATTGAAACATGAAATCACAAATACGTCATTACTGTACTTATATATCATACCTAGAAACCCTAATTACAATATCAATGAACACATTCATACCCAGGATATCGATTAAAATTAGATACGTAAATCAAATCGCAGTAGATAAACCCTAATTAGAATACCTATGAACATATAGGAATCAAAGAAACGTAGAAATTAATGAGAAATATAAGAATAAATCAAACCCCATAATCAAGAAGAAAAAAATGAGATGAAACACCTTTTTCTCAATAGAAGAAAACGAGCATTAATTCAAACATAAATGTAAACCTTTGCAAAAACCAAAGAATCTAATGCATAAATTGAACCTTTGTATTACCATCGTGGTTGGAAGCTTTGGCTTTTGATGGTAGATTGTTTGTAAACCTGTGCAAGATCATCAATATGTGTAGCATGTTGTTATAGTGTGTTCACATTAATCGAAATCTTAGTTCTTCTTAAAAAGGGGAAGAAAGGGTTCGTAATTTTTTTAACTTGGAGAGACAATTTTGATGACCAGGTGGGCTTTGGGACATTTCAGGGGAAGAGGGATAGGATGAGAGATGAGAACGTGATTCAAATAGTGAAAGAGGGAACGTGGGTACTAGCAGGAGGTTTTGATTAGGTCGTTGCCCATTATGATTTCTATCCAACGGTTATCAAAATTCAAAACTTAATACGGTCATGATTTAAAGATCTAAGGGTCAGAATTTAATATATATATATATAGGGTAGAGTTCCACTGCGAACGCTTTAAATTGCGAACGCTGCGAACACCTCTCCCTAAATTGTTTGACGCACGTGAAATTTAGTCAAAAATGGTGTGCTAGCTTTGGTTTTTAATTTCACCTATGATCTCATCATACATCATACATAGCCTGCGATAGCTGAGAAATCCAATTTATTTGAATATGAAGTAACCTGTGGTGGTGGTGGAATTCAATTGGAGATTAACATAATTTTATTTGGAAAATTTGCAAGGATTTAGTTATTAAATATCAATGGAGGTGGCTTCAATTTACTTTGCAAAGTTAGATAGTTGGAACAGTTTAATCGTATTAATAATTGAAATATAAACTTTTTATTGAAAAATTATTTTCCTAAATTGAAATTTTAAATACAACTCTTTTAAGGATTTAATAGAAACAGTATTAAAATGCGTAACAGTTGAAACATTGCATCTAGTATAAATTTAGTGCAAAAAACATGATGGACCGTCATTTGTCAATAGTAAAATATGATTTGCCTTGAAATATGCCATTTTTATTTAAATCAATAGGTTTTATATAGGAAAAAAATTAGATGCAACAAAAAGTAATGGATCTAGAAATTGTTGCATCTGATGTACCATTTTTGTAAAATAAAGAAGTGTGTGTAATTAACAATGAAGATTCAAGGAGATAGTCATAGATAATTATGAGTATGTAGGGTCTTGTGGATGAAGATGGATAAATCAATGGTTTCTCATTTGATAATACTGCATCTTATCTAAAACTACTGCATCCTACTTAAAACATTGCATCTTGTCTAAAATCATTGCATCTTATCTCCATCCTCTTACTATATATGTTCTAATTATATAGTATATGAAATAAATTTCACAAGTTTACTGCAATTATTTATTCCTAACCACAAAATTATATATAATATATAAAAAACAAAAAAAAATAACAAAGAAAATATACACCGCCATATTACTGTCTAAATTTGATAATATATATATATATATATATATATATATATATATATATATATATATATATATATATATATATATATATATATATATATGATATCTAGATAATAAATTAATAAAGTATTTGTACGCTGTCTTAGCTTTATATTTCGATTCTGTCGCCCAAAGCTACATCCAAACACTCTCGTTCGCAAGGTTCGCAAATACTTACCGTTCGCATTGGATCTCGTTTCTATAGATCTCGTTTATATAGATCCCCTGCGAACGCCAAATGATTGCGAACATGCGAACGGCCAACTTCAGCAAATGTCTGTGGCTTTGGAAACACAATTGGGCCATTCATTATTTAATATGGGCCTGGTGGCAGTGTTATGCATATCAAATTTGTGGCTTGCAATTCTCCACCACAAAATAAATTCATGACAATTCCTAGAATTAGAACGTGTATTAATTTTTTAAATGATGTGAATTTAATTATGGTGAATTTAATTCTTTTAACGCTATATACGTTGGTTTTGGATAGCAAAATTTATTTTATATATGAAGATAATATATACTTCAATTATTTTTTCTATGGAATTTTTGCGAACGCAAACAAATTGCGAGCGAAGAATGGTGCATCTAGTCTAAAACAACTGCATCTCGTTTAAAAACACCGCTTTTCGTCTAAAACAACTACATATTGTTTAAAATCAATTGCATCTATATCTTTTTCTTACATCAATTTGATTGGATTAAAGCTATACGTAACATCTTGTTTAAAAACAAATGCATAACGTCTAAAAAACATTAGTTAAAACTACTGCATCTTAGTTGAAAGATTCAATTTTTATTTAAAAAATAACCGCATCTAGTCTAAAGTCACTGTATCTAGTCTGAAACCATTGCTACTTATCTAAAACCATTGCATCTCAATGGTTAAAGGTTGATTAGTTTATTTTTACTACCGTTCGTCTCTTGCAAGTCGAAAAGAATTAAGAATTTCGATAACGATACATCAACAAGTATGACCTTTTTTTGAAGATATATTGATTTATATTATGTTAGTATTTAATATTGTAAAGGTTATTATGCTAGTTATTAATACAAATGTATCAAATTTGAAAATTAATCTAAAACAAATATAATAATAATTCATTTATTCAAATATATGTATTATATAAATATACTAAACAACCCGTCGTCTACAAACTTTGACCATAATGATACATTTCCATTCATAAAAAGTGTTCTCACGTCTGCAAAGTTTCTACCGTTCGTATTGGATTCTTATCTCATTTAAAAAAAACATAGTTCCCTCAAAACTACTCTACTATTCCACCGATGATTATGAGGTAATTTAAATAAAGAAGATGCGGTGTTTGTAGCTAAAAACGGTCTTAAAATACAGATGCTACAAACACTGCATCTTGTCTAAAAAATCATTGCATACAACTTTAAATCATTACATCTTATTTAAAAAACATGAGAGTTCTCTTTAAACTATTCTATCATGCGTAAACTAATAGGTGGATCCTCATTTAAGAACATATATATCTTGTCTAAATCTGCCGCATCTAGTATTAAAATCACTGCTTCTTGTTTGAAAACACTGCATTCGTCTTTACACACAATAATAATAATAATAATAATAATAACAATAATATTAATAATAATAAATAATAATAATAATAATAATAATAATAATAATAATAAAATACATATATATTAAAAAAAGAAATACTTACAAAACCCACGCCTACAAATGTTGACTTTTGGCATCTTGGCATCTTAATTACATGGCGTTCGCAGATTGCGAACGATTTAGGTGTTCGTATCTGATCCTTAAACTATATATATATATATATATATATATATATAATCAGGATCAAATAAAAATAGAATTAGGGTAAAAAGAATAAGGAGAAAGGTGGGCCTGACACGTAGCATATCTGTTAAAAAATTAAAAAGGGGTATAATAGGTAACATGCATTTGTTTATCTCTCCTTCCTTAATAATAGGTCCCACCACGTTCTCTCTCTGGCTTCATTTTCGTCTCCCTCCCCCATTTCTCTCGTACGCAGCCATCGATTAGGCCCTGCCTGCCGTCGCCTTGCCTTCCTTGTCGCCCTGCTTTCCCTTAGCCGCCCTACCATCGCTGCTCCCGTCGCCGCCCCTACCGTCACCCTGCTTTCTCCATCCCTCACGAACCCTAATCTTCCGCCACCATCCACCATTCATGCGATTGCAGCAATCAAAACCCTGATGCCTGTCGCCGTTTTTCCCGTGCGACTGTGAATATACCTCCGACCACAACATATGCTGTCGCAAACTACGAATTTTGAAGGTTTGTGGTTCGATTGTTGGCCCTTATTTGTGCATATGTTGAACCCAAATCAAGGGTTTGGTGCGACCGTCTATGCCAGCCATTCGATGCTCATCGCTACCAGATGCACACCGTTCATTCGATGATCGCTGCTCATCGCTACCAGATGCACACCGTTCGTTCGATGATCGCCTGCAGATGCACAAATCGCCGTTCGATTTCTAGGGTTTGCTCATTTGACAATTTCTGAAAGAAACAGTTTCTGATTTTGTTTGTATAATTTTGATCCGTATAATTTTTGTAAAGTTATTTAAATAATTGATTGATTGATTCTTGTTCATTCATTTTCAAGTTCTTATGCATTAGAATATCAGATTATGTTCGTTGCATCATATTCTATTTGGTGGTTTTTATGCATCTTTGTTAAAATTGTTGATTTTTGTAGATTTGTGCATCAAATGGTTTTTTTATGGCTCATTAATTATCAGATTTAGTTGTTGGCGTGTGTTGTGTGTTTCTCTGGAAAAAAGGGTTCCTAAATATCAGGAAACTGCATTTTTAAAAAGGTCAATTATGCCCTTTAGTGAATTTTTTAATAATTAATAAAAAAATAAAAAAGCCATTTTTTAAGGACAAATGGAGGGCTGAAATTTCTCCTTACTTTTTATACCTTAATTCTCTTTTTACAATATCCCTACCCTATATATATATATATATCGGTTCAAACGAGAACCGTTCTTCGTACGAGAACTGCGAGAATCGTTTTCAACCATTCAATTATTTACTTGTCTTTTTTATTTTCTTTAAAATTGAAAGGGTATATTTGTCTATTAATAAAATACTTCTCTTCACGTTTACTGTTCCCCACAATAAACCCAGTTCCAATCAATCCTTTTACCAATTGAATCGCTTTTCCCTTTACGTCGGCGACTGAACAGCCGTTGTAGCCCTTCCCACCGCACACCACCGATAGACCGCCTCCCTCGATCGGTTATGAGGATACAACACAAGCAAACTAAGCCGGAACTCTTATCCTCCCCGTTTACGCCTTGACTCCACGTCTGCTCCCCCACGCCGGAGATCTGATGGAAATGTTCAGATTGTAGAAGAAATTTCAGATTTGCTATAATAATCTCACATTTCACTCAATGGGATCTAACAGCGATCACCTTCACCAACATCTCGGTAGCGAAGCTGCAACTACTATCGTTGTCTAAGCTTTATGGAAAATGGTTGCATAATTTTTTGTTTTGGAGGACATAAAAATCTGCTTAGATCCCCTCAGGAAAGATGAATACATCGAGGTACATACCAATTTGATGCTCTGTGTAAAAAAACAAAGAATCCATGAAAATGATTTTGAAATTTCTTTATAGTTCCATCATCCATGGTTATTATGATACTAAGCTTTAGAGGAAGGCAAAACGAAGCCCAATAAAAAAATCAAAAAGTCAAAACGATTTGTCGATGATAAACATTCTGAGAAATAGTTCTTAAATATTGTGTATCATGGCTTTGGAAATTAAATCAAATTAGGCGAGGATAAAAAACCCACCAACTTTATATATTGAAGTTGTTGATGGAGTTTGATTCTGAATCTACTGGAATGATTTGACTGACAAACCATGGTCACTATTTTTCTTTTTATTATTTATTATTCTGACATACTAATATTATTATAATGGTATTAATGTGTATATACGAACACGTGCATCTATTTGTATATGTACATATATATATATATATATATATATATATATATATATATATATATATATATACATATATATATATACATATATATATATACATATATATATATATATATATATATATATATATATATATATAAGTGTTGGAAAAAACTAGGTGTACCTGTGCAACCAAATTTGCACGTGTGCAAAAGTATTTGCACTTGTGCAAATATTTGTATATTTGCACATATGCAAAACTATTTGCACAAGTGCAAAAATAGTTGCACATGTGCAAATGCCGAGCTGTAGAGAAAAAAAATCCAGCAAAAGCATAAAAAAATGTTATGAAACAATATAGCAAGATTGGTCTCAAACTAAAGAGTATAATTTTCTCGTTAATTTGGTATAATTTTCATAATTTAGTACCTTCCGGTTTGATGGATATATTTGTTTGAAAAATGTGGGGATAATGTAAAAATATCCAAATTACCCTTATTTAATTAAGGATAAGTTTGATTTGTTTTAGGTTATCCATTAACAACTCTTTAATCTTAACCATCCATCTTTTTGATCAATGGCTACAATTAGTTCTCGCAGTTCTCGTACAAAAAATGGTTCTCGTTTGAACCGTCCCCTATATATATATATATATATATATATGTGTGTGTGTGTGTGTGTGTGTGTGTGTGTGTGTGTGTGTGTGTGTGTGTATGGGATCAAAAAAGATGTGAATTAAAGTAAGATGTGAGAGATGCAATATGTGGGTGACACATGGCATCTTAATAAAAGGGTATAAGAGTCTTTTTATCATTTATAATTATTTAATTTATTTAAAATTGAAACCCTAAATATGGTAACAACTTTCTCAGGGTTTGCAGCCAGCTAGCCACTCCTTCGCCGCCGTTGGACCACCACCACCGCACCCACCCTCAGCCGCCTCCGCACTGTCAAAACTCCCCGCCGACAGTCGATTTTTGCAGTCCCTCTTCGCCGCCGTTGGACCACCATCACCAGGGTTTGTAGCCACTCCTTCACTAAATATTTGACCACCATAAATAGGGTTTGCAGCCACTCCTAACTTCGCCGCCGGTTCCTCCTTCTCCGACGACCCTGGTACCGCTCCTCCTTCTCCGACGACCCTGGTACCGCTCCTCCTTCTCCGACGACCCTGGTACTATACCTCCGCAGCCGCCGCCCCCTCTTTCTTCGTCGACCATTTCCATCGTATAACCACCGTCGCTATGTAACCCTAACCCGCCGCAGCCGCCGCTCTGTAACCTTAACCCGTCGCGGCGCTCTGTAACCCTAACCCGTTGCCGCCGCCGCTCTGTACCTTAACCTGTGCATCAGGGAACCGTGAAGATCGATCAACAGCCGCCGTAAACATCAGATTTGAAAGAGGTGTTTCCTATAATCTTCATCAACAAATAAAGTGTTTCCTATAATCTTCATCAACATTTTTCTTTGTATCATTCGATGAAACATCAGATCTGAAAGAGGTGTTTCCTATAACCTTCATCAACAATTTTCTTTGTATCAGTTTCTTTGATAAATAAAGTATCAGTTTATCATTTTCTTAGTGAATTATAGGGTTTCATCTTTTTTCTTTGTATCATTTGTAAGTTATACAATGAATTATGTTTATCATCTGTTATAATTTTCAATTTTCTTAGTGAATTATGGGGGTTTCATCATTTTTGTATAAATATGGTGCTCATTTTTAGTTGAAATCGTAATTTTCATCATTTTGTACTCATATTCATCAGTTTTGTAAATTATTGATGGATATTTGTAATCTATTTTTCAGCTTAGATATCATTAAATCAAATGTTCAGTGTTTTGTTTGTTGTATTTTGTATTCATCAGCTTATAAGTAATTTTGTATGATATAGTTAAAATTTGAATAAATTGATTTTATTATTTTTTATTTGATGAATCTTGTCTCGTATTTTGATGTATCAAATTTTTAGTTAATTGATTTTAGATTATACATTTAAGACGTTAGCATGTTTTTAGGGGATGATTGAATGATGAAAAAGTCAAGAATACCCTTAATTTCCATTTTTAAGAAATAAAATATTCCATAAATCGTAGATCTGATGAAAAATGGACGTTCCAGATTGCATCTTTCACATCTTACAATAATTCACATCTCACAATAACCCTATATATATATATATATATATATATATATATATATATATATATATATATATATATATATATATATAGGGGAGGGTTCATGCGAGAACCGTTGTTAGTGCGAGAACCGCGAGAACCAATCTCGTCCGTTCCTTGGATATGGGAAGTTTCATTGATGGTGAGCGTTGAAGGATAGTGTGTGGCAAGGTGCATGTGAGGAATTCATGGGGCGGCAATGACATTGAAAGAGGGGGAATTCGACAGCTCAGATTGGTTATCGCGGTTCTCGCACTAAGAATGGTTCTCGCATTAACATTTTCCTATATATATATATATATATATATATATATAATTCTAAGACAACATGTCGTCTCAAACCAAGTGCGGGAAAATTCCCCCCCCCCCCCCCAAACTTAGGCAGCGCGAATGAAAAAAAAAATCAAATCATATTATCTCATATTTAGCGACGATTATAGTCGTTGCGAACTAATATTAAATATTTTTCCTAAATATGTTAATTTGTTTCAAAGTAAAAATATTTTTTTTATTTTAGCCACAAGTTGTTGTCGCAAAAATGTAGTCGAAGAAATTAAGGAATAAAAAAAATAAAAAAAAAGATATATTATATAGGATTAAAGTCACTAAAGACAAACATGTTTTCCCATGTTTTGATATGACACATTAACTTTTTTTTACACATTTGGGCAATTAACTTGTAAAAAACGTGTTATTATGACCATTTTGTTGATTTTGACCTGCAATAGCATGTCAAATTTACCCCAAATTTCCTCGCTTTGAAATCAAAACTTTGAAGGCCAAATTCTCCATGTATATTTAACGAAAAACAATAATTATTGACTCTATTGAAAGATAATCTAGTTGTCTATAAAGTAGTACCAAAAAACCGAATAAATTCAAGTTTAAAATGTGTCAATTCTTCAAAATACCGTAAGGGTGTCGAATAAGGTCATTATCGACTTTAATTAGCAATAACTTGGCCTACACTTGATGGTTTTCCATTAATTTAGTGTCCATTGAAAGGTAAAAAGAATATCAACAATAATCTATAAAAAGAATTACGTAAAATGATCAAAAATCAAGCAAAAAATGACTCTCTTTCTGCCCTATTTTCGAACAAAAAGCCACAAAAAGTCGAGACTTTGAGCACGAAATTCTCCCTTAATATTGACGAAAATTCATGTATTTGGTGTAATTTGAAAGGTATAATGATAATTTACAAGATTCTACAAACAAAATCACGCAAAACGATTAAGAATCGACCAAAAAAGTCGCAAAATGGCTTATCGACACGCTTTTTGTAAGTTAAATGGCCAGATGTGTAAAAAAAATTAATGTGCCATATCGGAACATGGGGAAAGCACGTTTGTCTTTATTGACTTTAACCCTATTATATTTCCTACTTAAAGTTGTCATCTCTCTCAAAAAATAGACGCCGCCCCACGTACTTCTCCTTACTCGATCCTCCGATTTGTGGCGCCCTTTGACCAACCGGTTCTAATTCCTCTGTGCTCGACCGTCCACCAGCCATGCCTGGTCGCATCCATCTCCTTGATCTGTGCGGTGCACTGCCTACCGGTGACGTCAAACACCATCACCTCCATCGCCGGCTAGCGTTCGATAGCCCCTCGCCACAGGCTCCCTCTTGATTACAGGTAACCAGTCGATCCCTAGGCTCTAAGATTCTCGGTTTCTTGTTTTCTATGTTAACAGACGAACATCCTCTTGATTGTGTTGCTGAATGTGTTGATTTTTATATTATTTTCTGCTTGTTGTTGAGATTTCTTGTTGAGATTTCTGCTTGTAACGTTGATTCTTTGCTGCTATTGTTGCCGATTTATAGATATTGTCAAATTAACCTAACTTTTTTATCATGTTATTTTGATAACAAAAATACAATCCAAATGAAAATGGTTATCAAAATGCTACATCATTCTTATTTGGGATGTATTTTGGTCATCATTCTCATGTGGTTGCATTTTCGTTATTATTTTCATCTTGGTTGCATTTTCGTTATCATTTTCATATGGGTTGCATTTTCTTCATCATTATTTGGATTGCATTGTCGTTATCATTCTTATTCGGGTTGCATTTGTGTTATCATCTTCATGATGGTTGCATTTTGCTCATTATTTTCAGCTGAGTTATATTTTGGTTATCATTTACTTCTAGGTTGTATTTTCAAAATAAAAATTTCAGAAATATGAGAAGAGTAGTCATGATTAAAAGAGAATTAAAAAATAAGTAGATTGATATAATAGCTTTTGCTCAAATTCTCAAAATTGAACTAGTTATGTTAATTTCAAAGTTTAAGGGTAATATATTATTTTAAAAATGGAAATTAGAGAACTAGAAGTTTGAGGGCGCGTGATGTGATTCTCATTTTCAATTTTTTTTTCCTGTTTTAAATGAGTGGCTGAGATTTAGAATTCGAGATCTATGTTTAAGGGTGGTTATATATATATATTGAACATTACTATATATCTATATATACTACTATATTAATCATTTAACACTCTCTTTCCTTCTAACTCATAAGAACTTCTTAAAATTATGTCAATCTCTAATCTTCCACCTTTCTTTTTTTCTAAATTAATGTCATCCACTCAAGTTTTAACCACTTCTATCTCCTAATAAACTTTAGAGTTAATTACAAAAATGGTCCCTGTGGTTGTCACTAAATTTCACTTTTAGTCCTTTAACTTTAAAAATTACAAAAATAGTCACTGTGGTTGTCACTTTGTTTCACTTTTGGTCCTTTACACTAACAGGTGTTATCATTGACTGTTAGTCAAAGGATATTTTCGTCTTTTATCACCTTATCCTTATTACCAAACAACATTTACCAAACAAACGGTTAGAGTTAACATTCACCCTTTCTTTCACTCTCTCTCTCTCTCAACCTTCATTTACATCATCTCATCTTGTTCATGATTTTGATTTGAATCAAGATTTGTTGCTTCAAGTATGAATTCCGAGTTTCAAAAGATTCCAATACCACATCTTTGAGTTTGCGATTCCAAATAAAAAAACCAACTGTGTTTGCAATTTCATCCATAAACCCAGAACTTTAAGACCAGTATGCATACATTTTCATCCATAAAAAACCAGAACTTCAAAATATGCGGGTTTGCAATTTCATAAAAAAAAATCTATTTATCGTATTTTACAACAGCTAAATTAAGAATTAAATTGTCATTTACAAATTTAGGATGATAATTACATTGTTCCCAAATACAACTTAATTCAACCCAAAAACAATAAGATGATTATCTACTTGTAGAATCTAAATCAACAAAGAACCTCCAGTTTTTTTGTTTTTTTTTTTTTTGAACAAACCTCCAGTTAGAAAGGATAATAACATCTTGAGATCTAAACCAAGCTTCAACAATGAAACCATGTGAAGCCAACTTTAAGAAGAAAAGGTAAGCAGAGCATCCTCAACCTTGATAATATGTAATTTAAACTCATTAAAAAGTTCCACAAACTTGTCACCATTTTAAGTCTTTCGAGCGTATGGATGTGTTGGCTCTCGGTAGCGGCAACAATTATATTTGTAGACCCACAATCCAGATTTGAAATATTGTTTCAATGAATGACCTTCAGATCTCCATAGCGGCGCTTCAGATCCATAAACCGGTGCTTCAGACCTATGAAACCCAGATAAAAACCGTCATCCGATGGTGATTGTTTCAAGAAATCGGTGCTTCAGAGATAGGTTAGATCTGCGTTTCAGATCTATCGAAACCCAGATTTATAAACCTGTGCTTTCTATAAGGTCGCCGCCGTTAAAGGGTCTTCGACCAGATCTGCGTTCCGACGATGGTGGAGGAGGTACGATGGTGGTCTGGACTTCATTAGAAAACATCAGATTACGGTGGGAGAGGTGGTGGTCGTCGTGCGAAGGTTGTCCGACGGTCGCTATGGTGTCGTCATGCTACGGTGCTTTGACGCTGTACGGTGGAGGTGGTGATCCGACCGGAATGGTAGTTGTGATTTGACGGGAATGGTGGTGCAATGGGAGGAAGAGACTCAAGAGAGACATGCGATTTAAAAGGGGATGTTTGTTTGTGTTCTCAATGAATTAAATGCTATTTGAAGGGGAAATTAGTGTTTGGTAACAAGAATAACCTGAAAATGACCAGAATACCCTTAACTTAACGGTGACACTTAACGGAAGTTAGTGTAAAGGACTAAAAGTGAAACAAAATGACAACCACGGTGACTATTTTTGTAACTTTTAAAGTTAAAGGACTAAAAGTGAAATTTCGTGACAACCACAGGGATCATTTTTGTAATTAACTCTAAACTTTAACTTTTTTTTATTTAAAATATATTCTCCTACTAACACACTCTCTTACACAAACACAATTATCCACCCACATCAATATAATTTTGAAAATCTTATTAAGCTCTCTCTCCTTATTTCATAAATATAAATATTTTTAAAACTTTTAATTTTTTTAGAATTTTATTTTAAAATTAATAAAATAGTTGATACAAATATAAGAAAATTTTAAGAAAAAAACAGACATGTTGCTGAAATCTTTTTCGTGACATTGAATTATGCGTTACATCCTTAAAAACGATATGTAGCAAAACATAAACTATTTACCGTTATAGCATTGTGCGGGCACACTGCTAGTGTGTGTGTGTTTGTGTGTGTATATATATAATAGCTCAATATAGGTCATAGAATTCAACGTCAAATCTGCACCACTAAAATTTTTAAAACAATGATCAAGATCTAATAATAACATTATCGTTGTTATCAAACCTAAATCAAACCTATCTATTAAGTAAAATAGGATTTGATGTTAACAAAACCATATATTCAGTTTTGGACTTAGATTGATGAAAAACATGTGTTGTTTTTTATCTGAGACTTAAAGAATTTCTAAGTAAGATATGTCAGCTGACGAATCATAGTGTCAGCTGAACACTGAGTATCAGCCAAAGGACCAGCTTCAGGAAGATAAGCTGAGAAGAAAAAGATCAATCAAAAAGCATTAGCTGAGGAATCACATTGGATCAGTTGATAGCCTAAAACCATCAGCTAATGGAGATTTCAAGATCAGCTGAGCAGTCTAGGATCAGCTGACACAATCACAGTTATCAGCTGATGCCTCCCATTTGTCAGATAAGGTATTTATTACTTATCCAATCTTTTCTTCATAAGCTGACACTACTCAAAATGACTAGCTGAGCCCTTGGGAACAGCTGACAGTTTAGTTTGATCAATTTATTAGCTGCACGTTGAGTTGTGTTATCAGCTGAGCAATTTGATCAGCTGAGCAAATCTAGTCAGCTGAGTCTTTCACATTCAACCTTAGCTGAGCAAAATTATATTTGCAGTTCAGTGTCTGTTAGCTGAGTCTTTATTGTATATCTCAGATAATAGTTTTTCTATGTAATATCTTCTTTAGTCAAAGGCAGAACATGTGTTGTTCTTATTATGCCTTAGATCTTTCGTTGTAAAAGTACTTAGCACTTTTTGGATCTGCAAAGATACAAAAAGAATAGATCTTTATCCCCTGGAAAAGGAGAAAGATACTCTTGAAAAGAAGATCTCGAAGATATGATGTTAAGTATGGCTGGCAACTCCATACTTGGTAAAGTTACATCTTTAGAAAGCATGGTGTTGATTAAAGCACAAGCATGAAAGGAGAAGTTTACTTTTCCAAGATATAAAGGTAGTAGTTTAATAATATAATAATAGATAGTGGGTATACTCATTACTGAAAAGTATGTTCACTTTACACACTTTGTGTATAAAGTTAACTTACTTTTCACCCACTAACTTTATCTATTATAATATTATTAAACCAAGTACCTTTGTCTCCTTCTCTCTTCATCAACCCGGACACACCTTGCTTATAAATACTCATGCATGGAAACATGCTATGTATGCGTTGAAATAGCACTGAAATCTCATAAGTTGAGAATTAGAAGAGTTAGCATTTTACTTTCAGTGTAACAAACTTGTTCATGTGTTGAACATCTTAGACATTAGTTGTTTAAGATTAGCATTGTCTATGTGTTAGACAAATTTAGTTGCCACCTTTTATTGAACTTAGATTTTCCGCATCTAGTTCATGTAATTCTTGATTAAACATCAATAAGAATTATATAAAAGTAAACCGTGTGTCTCTTAAATTTTAATTTGCTAAAGTTTGTATTCAACCCCCCTTCTACAAACATTTGTTGTTGTAGTATCCATTCGGGACCAACAACTGGTATCAGAGCAGGCTAGATAACTCATATCTAAGATCTGTTTTGCTTACTCTTCAATTGCTTCTACCCCATACTACTAAATGGCCACTCCGGTTGCTGCTTCAAATGGTTCTTCAAATAATGGTTCACTCACTAGGTGTCCAACTTTTGATGGAGAAAACTTTTCTCTCTGGAAAAGTAGAGTTCTTCTCTATATGTCAAGCCTAGATGATGTGATGCTCAAAACTGTGACTGAAGGTCCTTATGTTCCTTCCTCAACTATCCAAGTAACTGAAGCCACTGATGAAGTTCCTGCCGTTGAAAGACTAATTATAAAGCCTATAAATCAATGGTCTGATGAAGACAAAAGGCTTGTTAATCTTGATGTTAAAGCAAGAACAGCCTTAGTCTCTGCACTACCAAATGATGTCTATCATCAAGTTCTTAATTGCAAATCTGCAAAAGAGATGCTAGACACTTTGACCGTTGCATATGAAGGTACTGAAGAAGTGCAGGAAAACAAGAAACTTCTTCTGGTAAGAGAATATGAGTTCTTCTTTGCTCATAAAGGTGAAAGTCTAACTCAGACCTACACCAGATTCAACTGCCTTATTAATGACTTAAGAAGGGCAGATGTTCCCAAGAGCAATAAAGAGCTTGTAAACAAGTTTCTAGACTCTCTCCCAGAATCTTGAGATCATTTTATCACTGTGCTTAAACATGGTGAGAAAATCAAGGGTCCTACACTGGTTGGTTTATATGGAAACCTTATGAATCATGAACAATCAGTGAAACAAAGGAAACTCTCTACCAAGGATATGAAGGAGGCTGCAAAAGCTCCAACTACTACCCTTGTATCTAAGGATACAAGATCTAGGAGTTTTGCAGCAGTGGTGGATGAATCAAGTGATGAGGAAGAAGAAGAGGAAACTTCTGATGAAGAGCAAGTGGCTGAGGGGGATGAAGATCTGGAGAACATGGACAGCATTGAAGCTGTTGTTGAGCAGGCTGCCATGTTGGTTAAAAGGTTCAAAACTTTCTTGAAAAGAAAGGGTGTCAAGAGGTTTGAAAGGAAACCCTTCAAAGGAGAAAGAGTCATGTCAAAACCAAAGGCTTCTGATGGACGTTTCTCTTGTGGCAAGACTGGTCACTATGCCAGTGAATGTAAGACCAGAGGAACCACAGGCTTCAAGGGTTCCTCAAGCTCAGACAACAAGATTGATTATGAAGCAAAATATAAGAAGCTTCTTGCTGCTGTCCTTGACAAGAAAAAGAAGAAGGCTCAGAACAGGGTGCTGGTAGCTGAAGAAGAAGATTGGGCTGAGGAAGATCTCTCAAGTGATGAAGATGAGGTCCTCACAGCTCAGTTCAGTTTGATGGCTAGCACAACAAGTACAAGTTCGTTTGATGAGGACATGAATAAAGCTGCTAAAGCTTGTACTTCTCCTGACTGAGAACCCTCTTCTATGTATCAGGTTGGAAAATTTATTAATTATGAAGATAATGAAAAAAACACTATGTTTGATTATCTGTGTGTTGAATTTAAGTCAAATATTCAAAGAGAAAAGAAGCTAAAATTAGAAATAGAATCACTAAAAGAGAGATTAAGTCTTAAAGATGAGAAACTGAAACTAATGACAAAACTGGAAGATGATTTAGCTAATCAAAAGATACTTAATCAGATCTTGGTAAAAGAAACCAATGAAGCAACAATAAAGTTTAATGACCTTCAAAAAGTAGTTAGATCTTGGTGTGTATCTGCTGAGAAGACCACTCATTGTGTTAATGAGCAGATTCCAAAACAAGTTCAAGCTATTATTGGTGAAAATTATTTTCCAAGCTGCCAACTGTGTTGATTTTAGCAAGAACATAAATATCTTAGAAAAAGCTGATATTTTACCTCTTACTTTTCAAAAGACTGTAAAAGGAAAAAGTATTATCACTAACAAATTCGTTAAAAGTACAAGTACTCAGCTGAAAGACTCAACCACTTCAAAAGTTGATTCAAGTTCTATTATTTTGACAGATAGCAAAAGTACTGAGACCAAAGAGACATTCTGTTGTCAAACTTTGAAAGCTGATACATTAAATTTAGGAACTCAGCTGACTGAAAATTCTTTAGCTAATGATATTAAATCAGCTGATCAAAAATTAGATGATAACTGCTCAGCTGATATCCTGTCAGCTGATCATGGATCCTCTTCTGTTTGTTTAGCTGATCAAATATCACTTCAAACTCTTTTAATAGGAGAAACTAAAAGTAAAAGACCTTTTGTTTACGAAAAGTCTCAGTCTTCCATACTTAAAGTTGATCATAAACTCATTTTAACTAAGGGTCAACCTAAGGTAACTGTAAACAAAGACCTTATCAGTTTATAGAATCAGTTGCAACAACTGAATGGTGAAATCTGTCAGCTGATGACCCATAGTCATCAGAAAACAGCTAAGACATCTCTTAGGAAATTACCAAAATATGTTAAAGGCTCCAAAAATAAAAAATGTTATAAATGTGGGAGCAAAGAACATAAGGCATGTAATTGTTCTCTTGAAGGTAACTCAAGACAGCGGACTGATTATTATAACACAGTTGTTTCTCTCATTCATAAACAACCTAATATAAAGTGGATGGCTAGGTGCAATCCACAGGGGTCCACTTAAATGTGGATGCCCAAGTGTCACTAACCTTCTTTCAATCACAACTATGCAGGGGCTGAACACATGGTATCTTGACAGTGGATGCTCAAGGACCATGACAGGATGTAAAGCTTTGCTTAGTAACTACAAGAAGGAAAAAGGTCCAAGAGTGACCTTTGGTGATAACAATTATGGGCAAACAAAAGGCTACGGAGAACTTCATAATGGGAACCTAACCTTGTCCAAGATATCATATGTTAAAGGGCTTAAGTACAATCTCATCAGCATAAGTCAGCTATGTGATGGTGATCATAAAGTCCTCTTTACAAAGACAGGTGGTTCCATTTTAGATCAAGAAGGTAAAACAATAATTTGTGCAAAGAGAACCAAGGATGTATATACTCTTGATATGTCCTCTGGTGATCCATCCAAGTTAACCTGTTTGTAAACCAAGTCTGTAACTGACACAAACTGGTTATGGCACAAAAGGCTTTCCCATTTAAACTTCAAAAACATTAACAAGTTGAGCAAGGGTGAACTAGTGTCAGGACTACCTTCACTGACGTATGTTAAGCCTAAACCTTGTTCTGCCTGTGAGAAGGGAAAGCAGCACAAGACTTCGTTTCCATCTAAGCAAGCCTTCTCCATTACTGAACCTTTCTACATGTTGCACATGGATCTATTTGGTCCTGTTGCTACTGCTAGTATTGGTGGAAGTAAGTATGCATTGGTAATGGTGGATGAATTTTTAAGATACACTTGGGCCATCTTCCTAAAAGCAAAGAGTGAGGCTGCTGAAGAGATTATAAGCTTCATTAGAAAGATGGAAGTGCTTAATGGTAATCTGGTAAGAATGCTTAGAAGTGATCATGGAACCGAATTTAGAAATCAAACTCTTGAAGGTTTCTGTGATGAGAAAGGTATATCTCAAAACTTCTCTGCTCCAAGGACTCCACAACAGAATGGTGTAGCTGAAAGAAGAAACAGAACTTTGATTGAAGCTGCAAGAACCATGTTGTGTGAGAGTGGGTTAGGATTCTACTTCTGGGCTGAAGCTGTCAGCTGTGCATGTTTTACTCAGAACAGATCCCTTGTAATCAAGAGGCACAACAAGACTCCTTATGAAGTGCTCAAGGGAAGGAAGCCCAACAGTAGCTTTCTACACATCTTTGGGTGTCAGTGTTTCATTCTGAACCAGAAAGATCAATTGCAGAAATTTGCACCAAAAGCTGATGAAGGTGTCTTTGTTGGATATTCTGTGATCTCCAAAGCTTACAGAATTTACAACATCAGAACAAAGGTCATAGAAGAATCAATCAATTTAAGTTTTAATGAAAATGACTTTGTTGCTTCCTGTTCTACTAATCCATCAATAGGTGAGGAATTTAATGATTTGCTGCATACTGAAGATAACACTCCAGTATCAGCTGATCCACTCCCATCAGCTGATCCAATCTCATCAGCTGACATAGATGACTTAGATGAACCTGTTCTAAATCTACAAAACACCTCTACACATTCTATCATGAATCAACCTACACTTTTACTGAATGATGAGAATCATGATTCAACATCAATGGACTCTAATTCCATATCAAACATTCCTTCTTCAGTAGAAGTTTCATCAGCTGACATTCCTGAAATTCTGTCAGCTGATCAACCAGAAGTCTCATCAGCTGACCCAAACCAAAGAAGTTCAACTCCATTAATCCAAAGAATTTCAACTCCCTTAATCCAAAATTCCTATAAAGACCACAAGGATCATCCTAAAGATCAGGTTATAGGTAACATAGAAGCACCTATACTAACAAGATCAAAAGCTTGTAATTTTTGTTTATACACAGGTTTTGTTTCTATGATTAAACCAAAGAAGGTAGATGAAGCTCTAAATGATCCCCACTGGATAAATGCCATGCAAGAAGAATTGGCTGAATTCACTAGGAACAACGTATGGACTTTGGTGCCAAGACCAAAGGACAAATCCATCATTGGTACTAAGTGGGTGTTCAGAAACAAGATGGATGAACAAGGGTAATCATCAGAAACAAGGCAACATTAGTTGCACAGGGGTATTGTCAAGAAAAAGGTATTGATTATGATGAAACATTTGCCCCTGTTGCAAGACTTGAAGCAATAAGACTGTTTCTTGCTTATGCTGCCTTCAAAGAATTCAAAGTATTCCAAATGGATGTTAAGAGTGCTTTCCTTAATGGTGAATTGAAGGAAGAAGTGTATGTCAAACAACCTCCAGGTTTTGAGGATGCAAGCAAACCAGATCATGTATACTTCTTGAACAAAGCTTTGTATGGTCTGAAGCAAGCTCCAAGAGCCTGGTATGATACCCTCTCTTCTTTTCTGACCAATAAAGGATTTATAAGAGGAAGTATAGATAGCACTTTGTTTATAAGAAAATTCAAGGGTGATGTAATACTAGTGCAGATATATGTAGATGATATAATATTTGGGTCTACAAATGTTGATCTTTGCAAAAAGTTTTCTAAACTCATGTCTGACAATTATCAAATGAGTATGATGGGTGAGTTAAACTATTTTCTAGGTCTTCAAATTAAACAAGAGGTTGATGGAATTTTCATTCATCAAACAAAGTATGTAAATGACTTACTTAAGAAGTTTGAGTTTGAAAATTGTTCTTCAATGAAAACACCCATGTCCACTGCCTTAAAGCTTGGAAAGGACACTGATGGTAAATCAGTGAACATTACAGCTTATAGAGGTATGATAGGGTCTCTTTTGTACCTCACTGCAAGTAGACCAGATATTATGTTTTCTACATGTCTTTGTGCTAGATACCAAGAAGATCCCAAAGAATCTCACTTGGCTGCAGTTAAAAGAATGTTCAGGTATCTCAAAGGAACTCCTAATCTAGGTCTTTGGTACCCCAAAGACTCTGATTTTGAGTTAGTTGGATACACTGATTCTGACTTTGCAGGTTGCACACTAGACAGAAAGAGTACATCTGGGGGTTGTCAATTATTAGGTGGAAGATTAGTCAGCTGGTCAAGCAAGAAACAAAACTCTGTTTCAACTTCTACAGCTGAGGCAGAATACATTGCTGCTGGAAGCTGCTGTGCTCAATTGCTATGGCTGCAAAATCAACTACTAGATTATGACTTACAGTTTGAAAACTCCCCAATTCTGTGTGACAACACAAGTGCTATATCAATCTCTAATAATCCTGTTTTGCATTAAAAAACTAAGCATATTGAAATCAGACATCATTTTCTTAGAGATAATGTGCAGAAAAAGAAAGTCTCAATGCACTATATAAACACTGATGTTCAATTAGCTGACATTTTTACAAAACCTTTGGATGAGTCTCGATTCAACTTCCTAATATCCAAACTTGGCATGTTAAATTTGTAATATATTCATTTCTTAGGTAGTTAATTTTGTGTGAAAATAATTTTTATTTGTGTGTGAAATGAAGTACTTATCTAAGCTTCTACATATTTTACTTATGGTAGATCAGCTAATGGAATTATGTCAGCTGACACTATACTTCAGCTGATAAACCATCAGCTAAGACTTAGAAGCTCAGCTAAGTGCATTCATTAGCTGACACTTATTTTATCTCAACATGGATCAGCTGACACTCTCGTTTGTCATCTGATGATTTTCAAAAGTCAAAAATACTGTCTCCCCACACTTATTTTATTAATTTCTCATTTGTATTTATTATGTTACTAGGTATTAATTAATTTAGTTTAATTGTCTGTTTATTGTCTGTGTATTTAATGTCTATTCCGTCTATTACCTTTTTGCAGAAGTGACAGTTACTTTTTACAAAATATATTTCTGTGACAGTTTAGGTTTACAAGGAAGATTTAAAGGTGTTTTCGAGCGGTTCTTCATTTTTTACGCTTTCAAAATTCCCAAACACTCTTTTTCTCTCAAATTTCAAACCCTAAACCTTTGTTGCACAGACTGCTTTACTCTGTAATCATGGTCTCCTTCAACCCTGCAACTTCTCCAAACGCCATTGCTGGTGAAAATGTCACACCCAACTCTGAAATCACAATACGCCCAAACAACTTTCTCATAAACACTTATATTCCCTCGAGCAAAGCAAACCAGGGATACGAACCTATGGTGGCTTTCATAACTGCCCATCCCCTATTCGCATGTCTATCTGCTCATCCACTGTTCATCTTTCCAAACATTGTTGGTGAGATGTGGTACACTGCAAGGTAGCATGCTAATCAAGACCTAATCACTTGCACCTGCCTCAATGGTACCATCAACACAAACATCACTACTGATTCTCTCAGATAAGCGATCTCCATACGCCATATGGCCCCATTTCAACCTTTTGCTACAATGGATCAAGTTCTAGAGGTTTTGCCCCTGATTGGCTACCAAGGTGCTGTTTCCCATGGCCAGTATAAACTGTCTGCTCTAGGACACCCATGGAAGTATTTGGCTAGTGTAATCATTCGATGTTTTGGTCACAAATCTGGCAGCCATGACCAAATGAACCAGTCTGAACTGATGGTGCTACATGCCTTGGTCACAGGGAGGAATATTGACTTCACACAAGTCATATTCTCTGAAATGGTGGATAAGATCACTCTGGGCACATCAAAGAAATCAACCAGAACCCTAGTTCCTTACATCAGGTATCTAAGTTTAATTGCACTTAGAGATGTTCAGAGCGAACACTATGCTGGGTTAGCTGCTCACTTGCTCACAATGACAATCCCTCAAATGGGTCAGAAAACTTTCCATTTGATAAGGGAAGATCAAGGTTCTGCTATAACTGCTCAGATGCAAGAGTTGATAGATGTTGCTGCTGAGGAGAATGAAAATGAAGAGGAGGTTATTGCTGAAAATGTTGAGGACCAAATGGCTGATGATTCTGAGTTTCCTGATATAATCACTGATCATTCTGAAGAGTCTATGACTCATGCTCCAGATGAAGCCTTAGTGGAAGAAGAATTGATGTTTAGAGCATATGTGTTTGATGAACCAGCACAGGATGAGCCAGTTAATTCTGATGCTGAGGGTGATAATGACAGTAGTGCTGACAGTGGTAAAGATGATCATGATGAGGGAGATGATGACTTTCATGGTGGTGATGCTGGAATTACTTATGCTGAAAACGTTCAAGATACCACCTCCTCATCTTCTCAAATTGGGATGCCACTCGCACATTTCCCTGTTACTTCCAGCTCAAGCACCCCACAAAATCAACAAAGTGGTGATGCAGCTGATGGTGATGCAGCTGATGGTGATGATGCTGAGGAAGACACAATTTCTGATAATCTCATTAAACTGATTGAGATCAGCAAGACTCAGCACATCTCAGGTATAATCTCTACCACCCTTGAGGAGACTCATTTGGTAAACCCCACCAGTGAGAACCCAACCTCTCCACTAGTTGTAACACCCCCACAACAACCAAGCTCTAGTGTACTCCCAACAGTCACTAGTTCTACTCCTTTTGTAACCCAACAAGATACAAGGTCATTAGAGATGGTGCACACTGCACTTATCTCAGAGGGATTGCACAATGCACCCTTGACCTCAACTCCTATAGTTTCCTCTTATGTTGAGGGGGAGCTTATGGAAGTTGATACAACCCTACCACTAGTGGGTGCATCTTCCCAGCAAGATGCACTTGTAACAATAGGACTCCTGCAATCTGGGTCACCCTCCCAACAGGGTGATACCATTGAAAGACAGACCTTCTCCCAAGGTCATACTGTGTCTACAACCCAATTGAGTCAAGCTTTTCCATTAGTAAGTTCACAACAACTTGCTACTGTAATAAGGGATACCCCTTTGAGTGCAACCCTCACTCACACTCACATATTTGCACCTATTTTTTATTCAATTCTTACACATGCTAGTGCACTACCTGTCAATACTAGTGGCATAAACCAGTCATTAGTACAGGGTACAATTTCTGTTCCAAGTGATCTTAGGCCTATAAACCAAGGTCTAAGTGAGGGACCACAATCCATTCCAGTTCTAAGCACAACTTCTCAATCAACTCCCACTCAACCCATTCCCTCTACTTCTTCTGAACCCTCACCCCAAATCCTTCAAAGCTTACTATCTATCTTTCACAAGATGGATAGTCTTCAAGCCTCCTTTACCTCTTTCCAAACTCAAACAGAAACTCAACTTTCTCATCTAACCCAAGAGATTGAGTCACTCAAATCAACCCAATCCCAAACCCAACCCACCCCTGCCCCTGTTGATCTTTCACCAATTCTAACCAAATTGGATCAACTTCTTACCCAAATTTCTACTCCTACTCCTATTCCTTCATCTCCCATCTCAAATCAAACCATTACCACCCTAAACCAAACCATATCCAACCTTCTCACTCAACTGTCTATCCTAAGACCTTCACCAACTAACATCTCTGTAACCATCCCTGACTCTATTATAAGAGTACCTACCCTTCTCCATACCATAGATGCTGAGGTCACAAGACTAAGCCAGTACTCCAGGCAGAGGCACAGTGACACTCTCAGAGAGTTCACCAACATCACTGATGCTATTAGAAGGCTTAGACCTCTAATCTCCACCTCAACCCCTTCCCAAGCTTCCCGACCCCATTCTTTTACCACACCTGGTGCCCCTGCTAAGCCTACTGCTTTTCCTTCCTCTGATGATGACAAAAAGGGGGAGAAGTCAAAGAAGTCAGTTAGAGAACCTTCCCCAGACACCATAAGGGCAGCTGTTGATGAATATACAGCTGAGGTTCATGCTAAGCAAGCAGAGGAAGCATCAGCCCCCAATGAAACAGAAGCTCAAAGAACATCTGATGTTGAGGGGGAGAATCCAGCTGAGGGGGAGAAATCTGCTCAAGAACAGTAAAGGCCAAAAAGAAGGTTTAAAATAGTGGGCAGAAGGAAGAGTGCTAAGAGATCAAAGCAAGGTGAATCCTGTGCTCCAATCTCCATATCAGAAGATGATTCTGATGATGATGATGAAGAAGATGATCAGCCTCTGTCCTCTATGTTCAACATAAAGAAGCAGAGCCCCTCCACTGCAGCTCCACCAGTCCAAGCTTCCTCTCCAGTTCAATCAAGTCAACCAGCTCCCAGCAGTTCATCAAGAAGAAAAGGAAAGAAGATAATGACTGCTGAGGAGATTGAAGAAGAAGAAAGAAGAGAGGAAAAGCTAACACAAGAAGAAGAGAGTCTCAGAGAGCTCAGTGAGTTAGCTGCTGCACTTGGTACTTCCATAGAAGAAGTTTTAAAAACCATGGAAAGACATCAGGACTTCACTTCTCCTGAAGATCTTGCTATAATTATTGGTGTTACTGATGATGAGTTAAGAGAGCTACAAGAAGAAGAACTGATTATGATGACCTCTCAATCACATCAAGTACTGGATACACCACAGCAAGATGACCCTTCTACCAAGAAAGCTCCTAAGAGAGGAAAAACTCACAAGGAAGCCATTCAAGCTCTGCTGAACTTCAACTTTGGAGGATTAGCTCAGCAAACTGAAAGGCAAGCCAAGGAGTTCAGAGACAACAAAGAAAACTTGGTAAACATAATATAAGTATATATATATATATATATATATATATATATATATATATATATATATATATATATCGGTTACTTGTTTTCTTAAGACAAACGTGAGAATTGTTTCTGACCAGTCAATTAATTTCTTGTCTTTTTTATTTATTTTAAAGAGGAAATGAATAGTCAAATATTAAAATTGTTGTATAGAAACTTCAAATATTAATTTCCCGGGGAAAGTTGCCGTCGCTGATATTTTTTTTTTGACCGGCAAATGGGGACACTTCCCCGCCTCTCCAGTGTGGGTTCGAATTGCTTGGTGGCGGGTTTTCAACCACCTCTCGTTATTTGGCTTTAACTAAGTTTCAAGCACCATGCCTTCACTCCATGAAGAAAACCCCTAAGGGAAAAACCCCCAACCTACTACATACAGCAGGATTTTATCCCCCAACCTCTTATGAGGAAGGGGGCGCCTTACCAGATGGGCTAAACCCCATAATTATCATGACATAAACCATGTCAAATTAAAAAAAAAAGTTAATAGACTAGGACCAAATGGAAACAAATAGAAATCTATCTATCTATAACTATTCTAACTTAAGAAGTGTTGTGTCTTACGTGACACTTGTGAAGTTGTGATTGATCTCCAAATTTTGAAAAGCTGAATTAGGCATCCTAAGAAGTAAGAAGGCAGAAACTAACATGTTATCCAATTAGAAAAATTACTTTAAGAGTTAATTGTCTAAATGGTCTTTTAACTTAGGGGTTTCTGCCATTTTCGTCCTTTAACTTCAAAAGTGGTACGATTCGTCCTTAAACTGCCATTTTCATGCCGTTTTGGTCCTTATTAACGTTAACCGTTAACTTTCTCAGTTAAGTCAAGGGTAGTTTGGTCATTTTCCTATTTTTTCTAATTTGTTAATAATTAAAATATATATATAATCTTTTTTAATGAAAATATATATACATTGTACACAACACTTTCTATTTCCATCTCTTTCTCTATCACTCTCCCCCCTCTCTCTCTCCTCTCTCTCCCTCACTTGCATAGACTCCACCTCCACCCACATCCACCGGACCACCGCCTCCGCCTCCGCCTCCGCCACCGCCACCGCCTACCAGCACCATGTACCACTACTATCTACAAGAACTTCTACCGCCACAACCTATCACTCTCTCTCTCTCTCTCTCTCTCTCTCTCTCTCTGACCACCGGTGCAAACTGCCACCGTAACCTTAGACACTCAAATTACGTGAAAACCCTAGATCTGTTTGAAAACCCTAGAGAAATTTGAAGATGACGGTGGCGGCTGTGGTTAGGCGAGGCGATTAAGGGTTTGTTGCCAGATTTGCCGGCGTAGGGGCAGTGGTGGTGTGGTGTGGTGGTGGTGGGTTGTGGTGGCGACGAAAACTTTGGCTACGTGTGTTTTAGGAAGTAGTGAGTGGTGGTGACCTCCGCCTCCGCCTCCGCCTCCGCTCTCTCTCTTTTCTGCTCTCTCTCTCCTCTGCTCTCTCTCTCTCTCTTTCTCTCCTCTGCTCTCTCTCTCTCTCTCTCTCTCTTTCTCTCTCTCCTCTGCCTCCCTCTCTCTCCTCACTACTTTAGATAGGTTGATCGTGGATCCCCAACCCTATCTTAGGGTCCCTCTTCCCTAACTAAACCCAAATGTGAATCACATCTAGTTGATCAACAAACAAATTTGATAGACTTTGACCACAAGCAATTTCAATGAACAAACTGTCAAAATAACCAAATCAGTTCAGGAATATAACCCACAAGCAAATTAACCCACAAGCAAATTAAACAAATAAGAATTAAAAATTCAGTTCAAAAATATAACCAAATCAGAGACTGAATTTTGTGTGTGTGTCTTCCGATGAACAAACTGTGGTGGTGGTGGGTTACGGTGGAAGTGGTGGTGGGTGATGGTGGTTTCTAGTGAATAGAATGAGAGAGAAAAGAAAGAGATAGACTTTGACTTTTAACTTTACAGAGTTGACTTTGACTTAATTATTAATTAATTTATAAAATGAGTAAAAATAAATAATAAAATATAAATACAAGGGTAAAATGGTCATTTTACCTATTTTAACGGAAAAAGTTAACGGCTAACGTTAATAAGGACCAAAACGGCATGAAAATGGCAGTTTAAGGACGAATCGTACCATTTTCGAAGTTAAAGGATGAAAATGGCAGAAACCACTAAGTTAAAGGACCATTTGGACAATTAACTCTTACTTTAATGCGCTTAAAGATACATCTGAAATGGGCTATCCTAGATTGTTGGGCTCTGCTTAGGTGTTTGGAATTCTCGCCGGCTGGTATTGAATGAGATACGTAGGTTATTTGCAACGGCCGCTAAAAATGAATTAACAAGGTCTTCGCTGTGAAGTTGTCGAGGTAAATTGAACGACTGACTGACCTAAATTGACGAGGAAGAAGAAGAGTCGTTTGTGTCTCCATCGTAAGGCATTACAGTAATGATGATCGACGGCCTTTAATATTTCCATTTTTGGGTGTGCATTTAATTAGGGCTCCGGCGTTTCTTATGGTAAGTGGTTGCGAAAGTTTCCCAATTAATGAAGAACTAGCATTGCACTCGCGCAATGCGGCGGCGGCGGTGATAATAGTTTCTGTTCGAGAACATGTTTGATTTAAAAAGTAAGGTATGATATGTGTAAAATATGGTGTTAGTCAACACAACATATCTATGTTTTTTCTTCTTATTATGTTTTCTTTACTTTTTTCACAACCAACCATTTTATTAGTTGTTAAATTAGTTGTTGAAAAACATTTAAAAAAATATTATTATTAAATAATTAGATAAAAAATACTAAAGCCTTAAAATTGTATTGATGTAAGTAATTTAGTCAAAATTAAGGGAATGATTGTTTAGGTTATTGCTTTTAAGTGTTTATCTTAAACATAAAAATTTGTACTCCCTAAAATTAAATAGTCTTAAAAAATTTTAAAAGAGAATGTTAAATGTTTTATAATATAGTATAGATAGTTACTCTGTTTAGTGCTTAGTGATGTGCATTTCCTGCCTTCGGTTACTCTTAGACGATCCTTCAATTCCTTTTCGGTTATGTGGGTGGTAAGGTAAACGAATACAAGTATTTGTTATTTGAATTCCTTGCGGTTGTTATTAATGATTTGTGTGTGTGTCAAAATAAATGACTGGTTTCGGTGACAATGTATAGACACAAATTGAAGGAGTGTTTAACTACATTTAATCTCCTAGGCGAGTTGTATATATTCCAGGTAATCGGCTTTTCGACACTTCAGTTTACGTTCATTGTACTGTGCATACATTTGGTTATTAAATCAAAATAATGGCCTCAAAACACCATTTGTTGAGTGAAGTAAACCCTAATGCTGATGGTTGGAAGCTCCTTGTCCGTATTGTTCGTTTGTCGGAACAACATGTGTACATGAGAACTACGGAAGCGGCCTGTATTGAAATGGTTCTCATGGATGAAGAGGTGTGTATCGTTGATATAAATTACATTTACATGTTCTGAATGCTTAGCTTATCTTATACTCAGTTTTTCTTCTACTTTGTTTATGTAAAGGGTTCTAGCCTTCTAGGATATCTGGTACCATCAAGAAAAGCCTAATTCTGAAGTTCAAAGAGTTGGTTGTTGAAGGACGGGTGTATGTGATTTTTAATTTTAGTCTTTCTGATAACAATGGGCGAGTGAAGATGGTGACACATTTGTATCGCGTGAACTTCCTGCCTACTACTCGTGTCAAAGAAGTGAACAAGGGTTTCCAACCGACATTAGCACCTTCTACTTTACTGAATTTCAAAGTATAATTGAGAAGAAAATAGGAGAAGGCCAGGCCATAGGTATTCCCGTTATATACGTTTTGTCAAATTGTTTGTTACAAAAATTGGTAGGTATTTACACATTTTCTGATTGGTTTGTAATGCGTATGGTAGATTTATAGTTTATGTAATATTTGTCCATGAGATTACATTGAGTACGTACTACGTACAATTAACTAATTACCGAAATTATTTGTAGATATAAACGTTAAAACAATAATAAAGTATATGAAAAACACATTAAATAGTATTCAATGGTCAATTCCAGTACGTTACCAATTATAAACATCCCCTGACTTATATAGATACAAACCAAATCAACTTATTTTTTGAACGGCAACGGAAAGAGCTAATAGGTAAAGGGCTTCGGCATTGTTATCACCCCTCCTATTAACCCCCAATTTTATTATAAACTAAACTAGCAAGGTGTTAGAATATTACAAAGCAAAAAGAAGAAACAGAAAGCCAAACTAGAAACAGTCCAAAGGACAACTACACCAAATGGGCCATTTTTGATCAAAATAAACAACACCTGATCTATATTTAAACCAGTAGAAAGCTAATGCCTGCACTTGTGAAGATATCATCTCCATCTAGGAATCTGTCTTTGATGAAAATATTATGCCGTTCCTGTTTTTCCAAAGGCACCAGAAATATGTGTATACGACCCCGATAATAGCTTTATTTTTTTACCTTTAAAGCCCAATTTTGAAGCACATGAGAGAGGATGATAGTTCAACAATTCCGCATCAAAGTTCCACCATCTGATGATCTCCTTTTGTAGCTCTTTTGCGAACCAACAGTCAACAAAAATATGGTCCACCGACTCCTCTTCCTTATTACACAAAGAGCATAATGTAGAATTATGTGGAACACCTCTTTTTACAAGGTTCAATTTTGATGGCAGCCTCCTGTGATGAACTTTCCATGCCAAAATATTGATCTTTGATGGAACCCAATTTATCCAATCAATGGTAGTAAATATGGGGGTTTGAAGGCTAAAATCATCAAAAGCAGTTCGAAGGGAAGAGACGGAAAAGTTACCTGACGGTTCAATAAACCACTTGTAATTTCCATTTTGATCCTTTTGAAACCATGCACCGAGTGGAATATTTACTTGATCAAAGACTTTGAAGATCTTAAGAATGTTACCCCAAACACCATTGAAAGTTGCTTTTGGAGTGGATGAACCCAACCCCCCAAGTTCACCATGAAACGATTGAATTACGCGTATCCATAAAGAGTTGTTATCATTGTAGAATCTCCATAACCATTTTGCTAATAAGGAAAGATTGAACCCTTGTAAGCTACCCACTCCGAGACCACTTTTTGTTTTCTTGAGAGAATAAGATCCCATTTGGTCCAAGCGATTTTCCTCTCACCGTTTTTACTTCGCCAAAAAAAATTCATTCTTAAGCTTTCAAGCTTTTGTAATATTTTTTTCGGGCATTTGTAAAAGAGAAATAATAGGATCCGAGGGTCCCGAGAATAGACTTAATTAAGACCAATCTGCCACCAGGGGAGAGAGATTGTGACTTCCACATGGATAATTTGCATCTGAATTTATGAATAATAGGCTCCCAAAATTCAGTTTTTATCATTGAAACGCCTATCGGAATCCCCAGGTAGGTGAGCGGAAAAGAACCTGATTTGCAATGTATTTGTCGTGCCATAAAGTCTACTTCCTCTTTGTTCGATCCTACCCCAATTATCGAACATTTGTCCAAGTTTATTTTCAGTCCAGACGAGAGATAAAAGCACCTCAAGATACGAATCAAATTGGACAAATTTGATAAGCACCAATCCCCTACAAAGATTACATCGTCCGCGTATTGTAGATGAGTTAAAATAGGCCCATTATTAGGAAGATGAATGCCATGAAAAACCCCCCTATCACAAGCTTGTTTCATAGCGATGTTCAAGGCTTCCGTGGTAATAATGAACAAGAAAGGCGCCAGAGGATCTCCCTGCCTAACGCCAATTCCCATGTTGAATTCCTTGGTTGGGGAACCGTTAACCAAAATGGACACCATTGAAGATGAAAGACAACCCGCGATCCATCGTCGCCACTTAGCCCCAAACTGCATTTGCGCCATAATTTCATCTAGCAAGGTTGGGGTGCGATCATACAAACCAAATCAACAACATAAGCATGTCTCAAATTGATCTTTAGCAAATTAACGACTTCGGATTTTGTGGATGCACTTGAAGTGTTTTCATTCAAACAACGATTTCAAAGCTACGGAATCAGTTATTTTAGAAAGGTATGTAAAATATATATTAAGCACACTTAGAAAAGTGTAACCTTTGGCTTTTGTTAAATTAGTATAGGGAGTTGCTAAACAATATTTCTATATACCTAATGCTAAAATGAAAATACTTAATGCTTACATAAGTGATACTAATATGTTTGGACGCATGACCTCATTAGGTGTATGTGCATTAGTAAAAAGTTTATGTTTAGTGGAAATTTAGTTTTAGAAGCTAATTAAAAGAATGTTTTGAATTATACATATATGAACATGTCCATGTGGATATCGTTCAACTACAACAAAGAAAAACATAAGAGTAAGACATACTCTCATGAGCAAATTAAACAGATTGTTAAAATTGAAAGCTTATTATTGACCGTTTTTATTTTCACAAGATTTCTATCAAACATACAAATGCATTTATGGATCGAATTATGATAACTCAATCAACAATTGCACATGCAAAGTCAACATCATACTCATGAATTATTCATGGGTAAGTTTGGTGAACTGAGACTGAGGCTGGGGCTGGGGTTTGGGCTGATTAATTGATAATCCCAAACCCAAACAATAAGCTACTTGAAAAGGCTTTTATTTTGGGGATTATGTTTTTAATAATTCCCTTCCCAAACGAGGTTAGAGGGAGGCTAGAGGGCTGTGAATTATAAAAACTAGAATTTGAAGCCCCAATTTTTTCCTATAAGCCCGTCGCCAATGGGGTTTAGCCCATTTGGTAAGGCACCCACCCTTCCTCACAAGAGGTTGGGGGATCAAATCATGCTGCATGCAGTGGGTTGGGGGTTTTTCCCTTAGAGGTTTCCTCCATGGAGTGAAGGTGTGGTGCTCGAACCTTGGTTAAAGCCAAATAACGAGGGGTGGTTGAAAAACCGCCACCAAGCAATTCGAACCTATACTGGAGAGGCGGGGAAGTGTCCCCATTAATTTGCCGGTAAAAAAAAATCCCATCGCCAAACATACCCATGCAATTACCAAAATCATATGCACGCAATTATTATACAAGACTTTATACAAATAACATTACTCTATATTGAATAGACATTTTTGTTTAGCTATATTACCTATGAATCCTCCAGGGAGTACTTCTTTATAGACAAGATACTATTAGCCGTATATATTCACTACTACACAAAAGACAATAAAGACCACTCTATGGGAACCAGTTCAACAAAAAACCGGTTTTTATATGTATGGGAACCGGTTAGTACTTAAAAACCCGGTTTTTAAGAGTAAAAGATATGGGAACCGATTGCTAAATAAAAAACCGGTCCTTATGTTACATATAAAGACCGGTTTTTAAGTTATCAACCGGTCCCCATAAGTTTTGTTCATATAAACCGAGTATCTATTAAAAACCGGTCCCCTTGAGTTTATCAAAAATAGGTTAAATCCCAAATTCTCCCCATTTTATGCCCTAGCAGCCGTCTCTCCCTCTTTGCTCTCGATTCCTCACGACGTCGCAAGCCATCCCCGCCGTCCATTCGCCGGTCCATTCGCTGGTCGTCGCCGGTCCATTCGCCCGTCGCCGCCCCTCCAGTCGCCGGTCGCTGCCCCATCCCTCGCAGCTCGCGCCTCTCTCTCTTCCGCTCACGCTTTGCTCTCTGCCGCTGCTAAATCGCTCACAGCCGCCGTTCCCACCCACTTCCGCCGCCGCATTAGCCCTCCTTCACCAGGTTAGTCCTCTAATTTCAATTTCTTAGTTTATAGATTATAAATGTGATAAATAGGGGGCTTTCGAACTGTTTTGTTTTTGTGTGTGTTAATGTGTGTGTTGTGTGAGCTGTGCGTGTGTTTTGTGTGCTGTGCGTGAGTTAGTGTGTGTTGTGTGAGCTGTGCGTGTGTGTTGTGTGCTATGCGTGAGTTAGTGTGTGTTTTGTGTGCTGTGAGTGTGTGTTGTGTGAGTTGTGCGTGTGTTTTGTGTGATGTGAATGGGTGTTCTTTTCCTTAATCGAAAGCTCAAACTTTTAATTACTCTGTTCATACTGAATGTTTCATAAAACTAAGCATTGCTGAATTAGAACTAGGTGTCGGTTTCCTGAATTTTGTAGGTTGTAAACTTGTAAATATTCACTGTTTGCATAGCGAGATGTTAATTATTTGGGATATAGCTCGAACATAGCGTATAATCCTATTGCCCGACAACTGTATGATAAAAGTACTGTGAGAAAGAAGTGTTCCCCTCATTATACTTGCTATCTTGTGTTATTCGAACAAAAAGAAAATGAAGTAGTCCAAATTTTGGATGTTTATATCATTCGCCATTTTTAATATTACATAGGGTTTTCAAAGTTTGTGGGAATTTGGTGGTTAATTTACATGTTTAATTGGGGTTAAAACTAACATTTAGTACTTTTCTCAGTGTTGAGTATACTGTTTCGTATGTGTACCATGCCATGTATGCCTATTTTGACAGGGACAATGTTGGTCTCAAGGGCTTTGCCAAGTAAGTTACAATCAATCATATTAATTTCTCTTAACAATCACCCAAAAACGTGGTTTTATTCGGTGATTTGTATATGAAACTTTTTAGGTTCTTTAATGAGTGTAGTGAGGAGGAAAGGGGGCATGCTGAGAAGTTCATGGAGTACCAGGTATTTCATAATTTTCAGTCCCATTAGTTTATAAATTGTGTGCCTAAAAACTCTTTGTATCGCTGGTACATTCTAACCAACTTTTTTGGTTTAGACAACCTTCAATAGTTGAATAAAATGTACTAGTTGCAATATATAAAACTTGGTCCCAGTCTCTACTAATCTTCTATGTTATAAAAGTGATTGATCCCTCTTTCTCATCTATACGAAGTCCCTTCTCTTGATCTGCCTTACCTTCTCACCTAGGGCACAAGCACATGCACTAGCATAACGCGCGCTATATGAGATGCACATGTTTATATTAAAGAACAAATCAATGAGGAAACAATTAGCAGATATTACTTGCCGAGGGGTGTAATACTTCTTGTTTGCTGTATATGGATACATATACTTGTGACATTAAATTTTACATTGACTTGTGTTTTACACACACACACACACACACACACACACACACACACACACACACACACATATATATATATATATATATATATATATATATATATATATATATATATATATATATATATATATATATGACACCCATTTAATATACTTGTTATTTAAATTGGTGCAATGGAGTCGTCATCCATTTTCCCAAAAAGAACTACATGACACAAAATGTGTCAAATTCGATCGGGTAAAGTAAACATTGTGTTTATTATATTTGATTATGTGTGGATTATGACAACTTTTTCTAGCTTGTGAAAAATGTTTGTAATAAAGTTTTTGAATCTAACATAAATGTTTGTGGTCTTGCAGATATAGTAACTATATGTGTAGAAGAATGAAAGATTTTTTAGGAAGATTGTTGCAACTAAGGAAGATTTATGATAAGATATTAGCTTGGTTTTGTATTTATCTCAATTGTGATAATCAACTAAGTTTTGTATAGTTACGTTGTAATATATTATTTAAGTATCTTTTTGGTGAAATTATGTGAAATTATGTGAAATTTGTAATTCTATGGACACTACTAGTATTTTGGAAATTTTTTTTTTTTTAAATTTGTTATTAAAAAGAGACCGGTTTTTATAGAAAAACTGGTCTTTATGGTTTGTTATGGGGACCGGGTCTTTATGATAACCGGTCTTTATGTGTACTTATCGGAACCGGTTAATAACCGGTATTTATGTGTTTTTTTCATGGGAACCACCCCTAAAAGGCACCCCCACTAAAACCGGTCTTCATGAATAAATTAACCGGTCCCCATTCCTTTATGTGTAGTAGTGATTTATACTAGGTTACAAGCCCGTATAAATGTGGGCTTCTATTTTAGGTTTTATTTGGTGAATATTTCATTTGATTAGACTTAAAAAATAAACTTTATAATTTTAGTATTTGAGCAATTACACCTAAAAGATCTACAAAGATTTAATCAACAAAATATAGTAATTGAAAACAAAACCTCATACGAACATTCAAATTATTGCCTCTTTCAGCGATAGCCCAGTGTGTCTACTTATAAAAATTCTGGCCTATTATGTGATGCATAGGTTAGTACCTAAGTTATTCAAAACCTGAGCTATAAGCTCATTGTATCTCCTTTTGTTGATAAAGTCTAAATTTTTTTCATTCTAATTCGGTTGTATTATCTAACTTCGTTAATAAATGGAAAAAATATTTACAAAATAATAATGATCAACTGCCTAAAGTATGTTTGGGAAACAATACCAACATCAACAAATGTTCAATATAGCCTGAAAATTTTAATCAAAAAACAGTTTCTTTAGAAACAACAAAGCCCAACAAAAGTGTATACAGCATGACCTATATGATTGATTATTAGATGAATGAGTTAATGATTATAACGAAAACTGATTGGTAGATTACATGAACATATTCTTCCAATTAAGCTTTGAGGTAAACTGTAGTGAATTACCTGTAACCAATGTAATAATGTTATTTCAAATCGCAGGCTTACATATAAAGGCAAGCAGAGATTTGTACTTACAGCTCCGACATCAATCTGTTGCAGTAATCCACTAAAAACTATCAACGTCAATTTATAAGTCAAATGTTGGACTATTAGGAGGTGGATTGAGCTACCATTACATAAGCATGGGTTGAGTTAAGGAATTTACCAAAATGACAGAACTTAATTCCTTCGTCTCCAAAGAATAGGAGTAAAGTCTTCAAACTGATGAAAGAAACACCTATTGTAACATCCTAAAATTGGGCCTAGTTGCGTAGGTTTGTACCTTATGTTTAAATAGTTGTACAATGAGTTTAAGTGGCTTAAGTTAATGTGTTTTAAGTTACTAACGCGTGTTATGCGTTAATTAGAGTGATTATGTGAAAAGTGTCAAACGCGTTTAAAAGTGATAAAGTATTAAACGGTTTCGTGTAATGATTCCGTAGATATCCCCGTTAGTTGAAACGGGTTAGCGTGTGTTAAGTTGTAAGTTGGAAAGGGGAACAAAATACCCGAGATTTATTTATTAAACCTCCAGGTCGGCTACACCCTCTCCCTTATCCCTTGACTTTGCAAAACACATACTAACACACATACATACATACAACAATACACACATACACACACACACACTACTCTTGTGGGTTTTCAAAGAAAGATCAAGAAAGGAGGATTGTTTGTGGTTTTTAGCAATCATTCAAGTGGATAATCTGTTCTTGAGACTCATCTTCATCATCTTTGTAAGTATTTTTCTTGGTGGAACCTAGTCTTTGTTTTTTGAAAGAATTACACCATTTTGATGGTGTAAATAGTGTTTTTGTGATGGGTTTTGGTGTTAAAAGTGTTTATAAGCTTCCCTAGATGTCTAGTAAAGTGTACGAGTGATTTGAATCAGGTTTTGATCGATTAAAATGGTTAAAATGTGATTTACAGGAGCTGTACGCGAACAAAGTCAAAGAACACTGTAACTGGGTCCATGCGGTGTGTAAGGGATTTCCCTTGAGATCGGAAACATGTGTTCGTGATAGAAGGCCTCTTACGGCCGCAAGGGATATCCTTGCGACCGTAAGGAATGTTGTTAGGGGCCCTTGCGACCGCAAGGATTGTACTTGCGATCGCAAGCAGGGGGTCCAGGGCTGATAGCTTGTTTAACTTGCGTTTTGACCTAAGTGTGTTGTGTATAAGTGGTAACAAAGCGTGTGTATGTTGTGTTAGGTATACTTGAGGAACCGGAAGACACGAGTGGCGTATCTGCCTAGTGAGGACTCCAGGTGAGTACCGGTTTTCCCATGAGACTCAGTAAGTAGGGCTAACTGTTGTGTATTGAAACGTACTATTTGTGATAGTGACGTATGCACGTGCGAGGTAAGTGGTGAAGTGACGCGTTGTGTTGTAACACGTGTTATGTGATTATAGTAGTGACGATAGATAAGTGAAGTGATACGAGATAGACCCATGTAGGGTTATGACTTATGTGACAACTATATGTTGTGTTTAAAGTGTAATTTAGTATTCTGCTCATTGAGTATGAGCAGAAGCTAATGTGATAATGTATTGCGCATGTAATTGGATCCTGATTGGATCAGCCATGTTAGATTATTATATTGCGCATGTAATTGGATCCTGATTGGATTAGCCATGTTAGATTATTATATTGCGCATTTAATTGGATCCTGATTGGATCAGCCATGTTAGATTATTATATTGCGCATGTAATTGGATCCTGGTTGGATTAGCCATGTTAGATTATCATATTGCGCACGTAATTGGAACCTGATTGGATCAGCTGTGTTAGAGCACTAAATTATGCATGCAATTGGATCCTTATTGGATCGGTTATGTGTTGTTATGTTATGTCCGGACAAATTGGGGAACTGTATTCATAGTTCTTGGAGATTGGTTAAGGTCAGCCGTGTAGGCTGGTCCCTGGGGGCCCGATAGGGTCTGGAAGTGGGGGATTAACGGCACCCGAGTGTATACGCTTGGTGACGGCTCTGTAGGCCACCGTTCCTTGACGAAGATGGGGTTCTTGGCGTAAGCCGGAACTGGTTATGTAATGGGGTTCTCGGCAAAAGCCGAAACTGGTTGTGAAATGGGGTTCTTGGTGCAAACCAGAACTGGTAAACGTGATGGTGGGCTGCTCTTCGCTCCCCCACGGATGCGGATGGTTGTGACTGATTCCCCAGCTTGGATCGTTGAGCCCGGCTAGCTACCTCGCAAGATATGATCCCGCTGACATGTCGGCACACCGCTATGTGATAGCTTAGCTCTGTGTGCCATACTGTGTTGCGATAGCATGCTTATTGATGCTTATGTGTAAATTGGTGCTCACTAGCTAGTTGTAGCTAACGGTGCAAGATTTTCCTTTTTCGCAAGTTAGTGATTGATGGCCTGGCGAGCTTGGGTTACTCGTGGGTAATTGTAGTATTTACATTTGTGGAACACTAATTGTAATTTATATGCATGTGATCCGATGGTCGGATGTTAGTTGTGGTAACACCTGTTATTTGAAATGTTAATAGTCAGATAATCTTCTGATGATTTGTAAATGGTGGTTATATCCGCTACAAGCTTTTTGATAAATAAGTTTTAAAAGTTCAAATTGGCGCTAATTTTAAGCTCGTGAAGCGTGGTATTACACCTATGAACATAAAGGTAATATTTTGTTCCCATGAGAAACATTTCTTTGACATATGTATCATCTCCATGTGATGCCCCAGGTGCCTTTGCATCATTTGCCTCTGAGATCGCATACGCCATTTGTACGGTCACCTAACTATTATCCGACTTTAAGCTGCTCTTAACCTTCAAGAGATCCTTCACTTATATAACAAAAAAAGTCAAACTTTGTTCTTATTGTAGATCAGAATCCAGAAAGAACATGTAAATCACAATATTTACAGCTTGCAAAATTCTCTCAGATTCGTATATTAAGATATTTAGATTAGATGATTAATAGTAAAGCATAAAATTGTTGAAGAGTATAGTAGAATTTAAAAGTAGTGAAGTTTAATGTTTGTTTCACCCAATTGCACTTTTTTGAAAACCGGACCAGACCGGCCGCTTCCACCGGTTCAACCGTGATTAAATCCGGTTTAAAAGTAGCGACTAAACCGGGCAACTGTGAACCGGGCGATTTCACTAAAAGTGAAATAAAACCGCTGAACCGGAGCAACCTGCATCGAACCGGCCTTTACTAAAGCTTTTTAACTAAAATCAAAAGATGATGAGAGACCTAAATATAGGCAAGGACATCCTACATTGTTACCATTATGACGTTCGGTTCAATGATCGATCCGGTTTTAAAAACCATGCCTAATAGTCAAACTCATGAGAAGACATATAAATAGTCAACTGGTTTCATGTGTATCTTTTTGTATCTTCCTATGTGGGACAAATGTTAATTTGTTGTAATCAAGTTTCAACACCTAAATCAACCCAAATAATCTAATTGAATGTCACATCAGATTTAGACCTTATCTAGCTACATTGGATTTCAAACTTGAAGCTTAATTACACATGCCATATAGGATTTTGAAGTTTTTAACCTATATAGGATATGGACTGATGAACCATTATGAAGTCCCGTTCAATGACGGGTCCGGTTTTAAAAACCATGCCCAATTGTCAAACTCATAAGAAGACATATAAATAGTCAACTGGTTTATGATGAATTTTTGTATGAAAAACTTAAGTTTCAGGGGTGTTCTTTTGTGTTTTGCCCATAACATATGATACATATATGTACACAATAATCAGAAAACAGTTAGTTAACTGATTAACCATGTTAACTGCCAAAAAACCGAATTTATTTTAATAAAACAAAAAATTAATTCAGAATTTTCACATAGGCCAATTATCATGGTTTCATCTTGCTTCACCCAATTGCACTTTTTTGAAAACCGGACCAAACCGGCCGGTACCACCGGTTCAACCGTGATTATATCCAGTTCAAAAATAGCGACTAAACCGGACAACTGTGAACCGGGCGGTTTCACTATAAGTGAAATAAAACCACTGAACCAGAGTCGAATCGAACCGGCCTTTACTAAAGATTTTTAACTAAAATCAAAAGATGATGGGAGACCTAAATATAGGCAAGGACATCCTTCGGTTTGTTTCTTAGAAGCAATGTGAGATCATAAAATATATATATAGATATGAAGATTTCCTTACTACACACTAAGTTATGGGGACCCGTTTTTTTATGCATGGGGACCGGTTTTTCATGGGGTCCCTTCTAGTTATATAACAAAATGTCATGAATAATTGTTGGAACAAATGATTATAAGACTTGCAATAATCTTGATCGAAATCACCACCAACAAAATAAATTGGAAAAAAAATCAACAAACGGTCATGTGATTAGATATTGGTAACCACCTGGACATAATAGGGTCTCTCATGCATCCATGGGTGGATTCCAGTCCATGTTGTAGATATGGTTTGCACATTAATTTGCTAACAATAAACAAAACAAATACCATAATTAATAACAAAACAAACACGATAATTTAGAACAAGATCGTGCACAAACATAACAAGAACTAAGAACAAGAGCGAGAGCAACGGGGGAGACAAATTCTTCACCAGGAAGTGATGCTAAGCCGCAACGAAATCAGAGCCGGTTTGTATGTAAGTATCAGTCGTGAAAGACAATAGTGAGGCGAGCCGTGCGGTGATGCAATATCGTGTGACGGATGACGAGAAGGCGACGAGAGCTGGAGACCAGTCGGGGATTGGGGGTTTTCGGCGATGAATCAGAGGGGATATTTGGGATTTTAGCCTTTTAGGGGGAAAGTGTTTTAAGTAGTATTTTAGGTTTTGGAGGGAAGCCGAAAGTGTTCAAATAATTATATATATGGTTGAGACAGCAGAGAGTAAAATTCCACGTCAATGATGATGTGGAATTGTGACATGGATAATAGATGAATCGGGATTGGTCAAAATATAAGAAACCGTCTAATTAGATTCAAATATAAATCAATTGGAGAGAGCTAGATGAAAATGTTGAGGGGTTTTATGAAATTTTTAAGGGGCTTTTATGAAAATATGAGGGTTTTATAAAAATTGTATTTTAATGTAATTAATTATAGATGTTTATAGATTATGTTTAATAACTTTTGATATATTTTGTATAGAAAAAAAATAGTTATATATTTGTGACCGTCTCATTTTTATCTACATTTTGGTATAAATTTTGTTGTAATATGTCATTTTTTTAGAATTATTATATTCTTAATTTTTTGTTATCCATTAGGGCTAAGATCTTTTCATGCTATGGTCAAACATGACCATTTTCTCTCACAAAAAATATAGCGGGACCTACAAAAATACCAATTATAGACTTAAGATAAGAGACTCATTTTCATGTTTGTCAGAGAACATGATAAATATTTTTGTAAACACGAGAGAATCAATAAAAAATCTCCCTTATACAAAGAATTTAAGGAATTATTATAAACCATAAGATTTACTCATGAAGGGCCTATATATATATATATATATATATATATATATATATATATATATATATATATATATATATATATATATATATATATATATATAGAGAGAGAGAGAGAGAGAGAGAGAGAAAAGAGTTATTTATGAAATATGTGAGGGTGTTTAATGGAACTATGAGGGGGTTAGATGAAAAATTATATATTGATGTAATTAATTATAGATTACTTATAAATTATGCCTAATAACTTATTATATATTTTGTTTAGTGAAAAAATATTTATATATTTGGGACCGTCTCATTTTTATCTACGTTTTGGTATAAATTTTATCGTATTATGACATTTTTAAAAAAATTAGTATATTCTTTATTTCTTGTCATCGACCAATAGCAGTTGGTAGCTAATTGTTGGAGCAGTTTATATGTTTTTCATATTCATTCATTTTACGTATCATAGTTGATATAATAATATAGTTATTGGTCTTTCGATAAAAGAATTAAAATAGATTATTTTTTTAAATTTTGTTTTATTAAGATAACATTTATATAAAAAATAGATAAGATTTATAATAAACAAAATATTTATGTTAAATAGTTGGTGCACTCAAAATATTATTAAAAATGTATTACACTCAAAATACATGTATGTATGTATGTATGTATGTATGTATGTTGTACGTATGTATGTATGTAATTGATAACTGGCATGAATCCATATATATAAAATGACATTTTCAGAATAACAAAAATACACTATCCTGATATTTCTCATTCACGCATTCTAACGTGATGAGGGTGGTTTTTTATTTGTTCATTACATAAATATTACTTTTATTAACAATAGTGAATATGGAAACACGTTAATATAACACTAAAAACTTTTAGACGTGAATAACTTTATATCTTTTAAAAGAGTATGTATAAAAAGCATTAAGTATAAAAAATTTAATTACGTACCCGGGCACCGCACGGGTATAACACTAGTTTGGTTTGGGGGAAAAGGGTCTTTTAATTTTACGTTGTATGTAAGCCAATTAAAAACAACAAAAACCTCTTACTAATTATCAAAAATATGATTTTTAATATTTGGCTAATAATTACGTTTTAGTACGAGTTCATAATAAATAATTGGTTGACTATAATTGGGATTATGGTTAATTGAGTTTGACTATAAATTACCTTTAACTAAAAAAAATACCGCATATGATAATAGATAACGAGTGTCAACTATAAATGACAACATTTGATACCCTATGTAAGTAGGGGTGTAAATGAGCCGAGCTACTCGTGAGCTACTCGAGCTCGGATCGTTAAAAGCTCGAAACGAGCCGAGCCTAAACGAGCTCGAGCCCGAGCTCGAGCCTAGATTAAAGCTCATTTATTAAACGAGCTCGAGCCCGAGCCTTGTATACTGGGCTCGTTTAAGCTCACGAGCTTAAACGAGCTTTGATATAATATTTATTTTTCATTTTTTATTTAATACTTATATAATTGTAATATGTATTTTTATATTATTAAATATGAAAAAAGTTTAAAATTCAAAATTCAAATTGTTTATATATCATTATAAATGAATTTTTTTTAAAAAATAACAATTTAAAGTTCAATTTCTATTTATTTATTATTTAAATAATATAAACTATTTTATAAAAACAAAAAAAAAATAAACGAGTTTTAACGAGCTTCGTAAAACACTACGCGAGCCGAGCTCGAGCTTCAAATCACGAGCTCGAACGAGCTCGAGCTCGAGCTTCTGCATATTTAAAAGAGCTCGGCTCGATTAGTCTAAAGTTCGGCTCGGCTCGGCTCGTTTACATCCTATATGTAAGTGACTAAATGGTTTACCTATATTAACTAAAGTTGAGTCTAAATAACACCATATGATATGTGATTGACCATTATAGATAGTATTTGACAAATAACAAAACATTACCGTCACTTTTCCGTCTCCGATCTCCTCCGACGAATGCTTTATTACCTCATTACCATTGCCGATTTAATGATTTTTTTCTACACATAGTTAAAAGGCAGATCCAAGAATAGATCTCAAGCCTCATTGAAGTCAAGTTTTTCAATATTTTATGAATTGTTGGTTGTTCAAAAATTAGATCCATGTTTCACGATTCCGACCACCACTTAACAGTCTTTCAAATGATGGAACATATTTACTTCTTCATTTTTTGCATTTTCTTTTAATATTTATGTTTTCTTTTTCTTTTTATATTTACTTCAAACAAATAAAGTGGTTTTATTTTTTGACTTGAATTTTTAGGAGTTCTTATGGTGTTTACTAGTGAACAAAGTTGTTTTTATTTTGAAACCTATTTTTAAGATTGGTTATGAGTTCACGAATGAACATTGGTTGTTTTAGAAAAAATTGGTATTGTATATGTAATATACTCACTAGTGAACTTAGAATAATCAAAAGTTTATTAATGGTTTTTTTATAACGAATTGATGTGAACGTGTTCACTAACAGATGTTGTATACATAACAAAAAAGTGTATATTGTAGGTTGTGTTCAGTAGTGAACAACATATTAATAATGAATTAAAAAATAAATTCCAAAAAATCTAGAAAAAAAATTAATTAGAGAGAGAAAAAGTTAATTAAGGAGAGGAGAGAGAAAATATCTTTGTTTACTAATTTGCCCTTTTGAATTAAATAAAAATATTAACTATGATTAATGTGAACCACAAGATAAAAAACGAATCAATGATTAAAATTGTTTCTCGCACTTCTCGCATTAACCCTCCCATATATATATAAATATATATATATATATATATATATATATATATATATATATATATATATATATATATATATATCATAATAGGTCTATTGATCGTATTAAGTCTTGATTTGGACACAACAAGCATATTTCAACTATGTTTCGACTCTAAATGATAACCTATAGTTTGAGTGACTAATGTTGACTTGTTTGAATCTAATTACTAAATGAATGTGATTGACCACTATTAATCATGTTTGAGTTGTATTAACTATAAGTTACACCCTGTAATATGTGATTGACCACTATTGATCGTATTTAACATTTTTTTTTACTATAATTAACTCTAAATGACCGTATTTAAGTCTAAGAAATACTCGGTGTTTGAGTTGTATTAACTATAAGTTACACCCTGTAATATGTGATTGACCACTATTGACCGTATCTAACATTTTTGGACTATAACTAACTCTAAATGACCGTATTTAAGTCTAAGAAATACTCAGTGTTTAACCGCTATTGATTGTATATGACTAATGTTGACTAATTTTAGTCCAAGTAGGATCTTCTATGGCCAATATTTACCAAGTCGTCTAAGGTATTGCTTGGTCAAGTAAGACAACACTGTCAATACTAACTAATCACAAGCATTTAAATCAAACTTTGTTAAGTGCTAGCCGACCACCGACAACATTGATCAATCGCAATCATGTATATGATAAATTTGAACAATCATCACATTTTGTTAAACAAATTTGATAAAAAAAATATAAATAGATTATGTATTTTTTATTTATTATCATGCCCATAATTATTAAAATATCTCATATATAATGTTTATCTATAGATTTACAAACATTATATTTAACATTATATCATTATATTTTATTTATTTAATATTACGTCTATTTCATAAATTGGTTTTTAATAAAGAAATTATTATTATATTAAAAAGTATTCACAAAACATATATTTCCCTAACATTTCCCTCCTAATTTCATTTTCCCTCTCAAACAAGATTTTATTCCCACCCATTTTAATTTACCTTTATACAAAAATTTCACCTTCCCTCTTATTTGAAATTTTTGATGAGGACCGGTTCTAACTTAAAAACCGGTTTTTATGATAGTGTATAAAAGAGCAGTTTTTTTGAGTTAAGAATCAGTCCAATTAAAGTCATAGGGACCGGTTTCTAACTTAAAAACGTGTATATAGACCGGTTTTTAAATTAGAACCAATAGGGAGAGGGGAAGAACCAATAGGGAGAGGGGAAGAGAGTTTTTTGGTGACTTGTTTCTTTTGCTATCTCATTAACTTATGAGGTAAAATTAAGTTAAATCTATTTTAAATACCATTTTATTTAAAATAGATCAAGCCCAGATTTAGCCCATATGAAATTTGGTTCAAATAAAAAGTGAATTAATGTAAAATGTGTAAGAGACATTCACAAGATGACATGTGACAATAACACTAAAAGGGTAAATTATACTTTTTATATCGTTTATGATGCATTTAAAAATTTTTATTAGTCAAACTAATCTATATTATGTTGGTAAGTATTTCCGCCTGTTTTTATCCTTTTCTCCAATATTTCTTTCTGATTTTCATGAGCACTCTCTAGTTTCTTTATATTGGTTTAATTTTGTTTCATGTTTACTTACAAATTGATTTAAGAATATGTACGGTGTTCATCATTTTAATCGAACAAAATAATATATTCATCGATTTTTGAATATATGATAATCCATCAATTATTTACTACGCAATCATCAATTTTTGAAATATATTATGAAGTTGGGCATCCTTCAATTTTTGAAATATATGATAATTCACCAATTATTTAATATGCAGTCATCAATTTTTAAAATAAATGAAGTTCCGCATTTTTCAATATTATTGTATATTAAATTAATAACATAAATGAAGTGCGCTTACTTTTTCTTTCCGATGAATCATTTCCTTTTGATAAAACAGTCTTCTATTTAACTATTCGTATGAATTCCGTTTTCCAAACAATCGTGAGTGCTAGAGGCCACGTAGCATATTTCTTGGTATTTGGGTAACTGAATTGATCATTTTATTCCAATTTGCCCTCGCGTCTCAATTAAACCGTCCTTCCATGTCATCAATTTTGACCGACGGAAATTGACTTTTTTATTGCAATCCGACGGTTAGATTGCCTCTTACCTTTTTTACATTTTCACAACTTTTACAATAACGACACTCTATATATACACATTATCCCAAAAAACATATTTTACCCCGCCGCATCGCGCGGGTAAAACACTATATATATATATATATAGTGGAGGTTCAAAAGAGACCAGGAAATAAAAAAAGTACGGGAGACCAAATCTGAGCCGTTGATCTCATCACCCTTAGTGCTGCCAGTTAATGCTGCCCTCCCCAGTTAATGCTGCCACTCCTCAGTTAATGTGATATATATATATATATATATATATATATATATATATATATATATATATATATATATATATATATATATATATATATATATATATATATATATATATTGAGAGGTTCAAAAGAGACCGGGAAATAAAAAAAGTACGGGAGACCAAATCTGAGCTGTTGATCTCATCACCGTTAGTGCTGCCAGTTAATACTGCTCTCCCCAGTTAAATTTCCGCTTTAATTAATAATAACTGTGTTATATATGTACAATTATAAGTTGGTTCAAACCAGTTTGGTTGTGAATCAGGACAATATAAGTATGAATTATGATCTGTAAAACCCAACAATGGTATCAGAGCCTCGGCTCAGTTTATAACAGTGTTATATATATATATATATATATATATATATATATATATGTAATACCCGTTATTTTAAGATTTTATATTTTACACTAATGAGATGAACTCCTTACTTATTAGAGTAGGTAATTGGGTTTAAGAAAAGATTTAAATGAAATATTTGGTAAATGTGTTATATTGATTTATGGTGGATGTTAGTTGATTTATTATAATTTAGTGATAAATAAATTTGGATACAACGTTTATTGCATGATGTACAATTAACTAAAGCTTGGATAAATATTATGTAAAAGCTATGACATAGAATTATGTTCTAACACATATGTTCCAGCTCTTAATATACTCATGAGTTATTTTTTGAGTAATTTTAAAAGAAACCTTGGGGCACTTTGGACATTTGACTTGAAATAGTCAAATGAGGAGATATATTTATATTGTCAATGAAGGGTCTAGAACTTCATTTTCTTTCTGCTTCCTTCTTGTTCCAGCCAACGTACAGAGACAAGGAAAAAAGGGGAAATTAATCTTTGAGTAGGTTCCAAGCATAAAAGATGATGCATGAGTCTTAGGTGATGAAAATTGGTGTGTACTAGCATTGGTTTATCTTTGGTGACTTGAATTTGGGATTTTAAAGTTTTGGGGCAGATACATATCCAATTTTCAAGTAAGTTCTTACTTTAATTTTTGTTTAAAACTCAGTGTTTGATGATGAATAATCGAGACCTAGTGTTGATTGTAGTTATAAACGGGTCAAAATGGGGATTTGTGTTGAAATTATGTAGGGTATGAATTTTATATGGATTGTTATGATAATGTTATAATCTGTTTTGATGAGTTAGAAATGACCCAAATATATTCTATAAACTTAGCTTTGAGTTTGATAATCATTGGAGTCGAATTGGATGAGAAATCTACAAGTTTTGGTCAAGAGAAATCGAAAATGGGTTGCTGTTCGGAACTTTCAGCAAGTTTTTGGCTATTTTGCAAAAATCACTAAAAATCATAGAAAAATCGTTAGAGGTCGTATTATATATGGTTGGAAAGCTGGAGATGTCTATTTTAATTTATCTTTTGATTACAGAAGCAAATTTCAGCAGTAGAGTGGTCAAAATGTCGAAATACAGAGGCTGTGTCAGTTTTGAGAAATATATTTGACAAATGTAAAGAAAAGTTTTTTTTAAAGTAATTGACCTTAGGCTTTCATGAGGTGTTTTGGGATTCATGAGAAGCTTATATTAAGGTGTGTTTAAGACCTCATAAGTCATCTAGTATTGAGGTTAATTATGTCACTCGATTTAAGTATATAAGTAAATGTTGACAAGCTTAAGTTTGTTCATTTTAGGAGCTTGTCATTGTTAGAGTTTTGTTCAAAAGTGGTTGGTTTTGGGTTGTGATCCTCATCACACCCTCCAGGTGAGTACACCCTACGGATACTTGATTTTTTAAAAGATTGCAAGTCATCATGATAATGTTTGTTTATGTTTGGCAAATTATGTTATGGGATTAAAGGGATGTGGTATGTTTTGACATCATGGGGATGTCAAATGCTTTGACTATGAATATTGTTTATTGAGCCTTTATGCTTAAGAGCTATGCGTATTGTGATACCCAATTGCTTACTGTTGAGCTTATATGTGCTTGAGTTATTTGGCCATGATGGCATGTGCTTTATGTGACCCTTGTGGTAAAGTTTTAAGCTAAAGTCCATGTGATGGTTACACACATGGTACATATTGAGTTTATGATATAGTATGTGATGACTAATGCAAGTTAACAGTTATATTTGTTTGACTTGCTTGTGCTTATGCTTGAGTTACTTGGCCTTTATGGCATATGATTATAAGTGACCCTTAGGGGTACGAGTTTTGGTCCGGACCCATGATTGAGATTAAGTGCTTTGCACCGTGGTTATTCCTCACCATTGGGTAGCGTGTATGGTTCATGTGGCTTCGGCAATTGGGAACCTAGATACACGGGTGGTTGTGGAATTGGTGCAAATGGTGGAGGGGGATGATAGTACCCATTATGACCGTGCGGTTCAATAGGCTGACGAGCAAACCGAACCTGTGTATGCACGAGTGGATTTGGGGAACAGGTCATTCACTCCTGACAACCGTTGTATGGTGGATGCTTTGTGCTCCCCCACCTTGACGGGGAGATGTGGTTATCCCCCATGTGGGCACGTGTTGACCGTGGCTAGCTACCACGTGGAGATGCTGTTGCTCAATGGACTAACCCACATCCTTATGTGCTTTAATGTGTGCTTTTGTATGTTGTATTTATGGCCAAACACGCGTTTCTAAAATATGATGACTTGTCTTTAGAAAGATAAATGTTTTTGGTTGTACTCACTAGCTATGTTTATAGCTAACATGGTGTATAAAATGTTTTTGTATCCGCAGGTAGATTAAAGGTCTATGTAAGGCGGGTAGAAGCTTTGGGCTTTGTAACAACCAGAATTTCCGATTATTAATATTAGTATTATTATTTTAAGTGAAGACCGTTGTAACCGTACTTAGATTTATGGGATATAAACGAGTTCTTTCATGAAGATTGGTGTTATTGTAGATTTTTTAAAAAAAAACAAGGAAATTAAAGGACTTCAAATAAATACCTATAAAAGGTTTAGGGATTAAGTGGTAAGAACCAAAGATAAAGTGGCTATCTAAGGATTATTAGGGTTATGCTCTACTTTAAAAAAAAACATATAACAAATACAAGAGACGGCAGTTTGTGGGTCTGTGGACTCTCGACGGCAACAGAGAAGAGAAAAGCTACGGTGGACCTCGGTTTTGACTATGAAGCATCCAAGTAAGTATCCAAAATTCGTAGCTATGTTTATTGGTTAATCTTGTGGCATTAAGGGTTTGAAACAGCCGATTGTGACCCTGTTACTGAGGGTGATGGCTTTGCATAAGAAATCCAATCGAGAGGTTGAATGCTATAGAAACATAGAATTGATGTTAGATTGGTAATTTATAACCTTGTTAGGGATCGTTATGAACAGGGAATGATGAATTTTAGTTGTTCATCGATACTAGTGGGCTGTGTTCCAGGTCTTGTTCATCGACTAATGACATGGTTTAGGCCCTATAATTTTGATTCTTATATGTGACCATTGAAATTGATTGTTGATGGTCTGATGGATTTTGATTACTAGTTGCTTGCTAGTTGTGGTTTCCGTATGGATTGATTACCGATCACCGCCAAACCGAGATGTCGAACCCCTGTTCCTTGAGAACTCGATGATACTAACTGCAGGGTTCAAATTACGACCTGCTATTATTTCTTCTAGTATGCAAGTTTGATTTGTAGAGTGATAGATTGTATTTGCAATGAAAGGCTCGTATAACTTGCGATTTCCAGTTGGTTGAGATTTGTGATTTGGTTTGGCTGGAATTAATTCCTAAAATAAATGCTGGAACAAATGGTGAATTGTGATTGTACTTAATTAGAGATTTGCATGCCAATTTGCAACGTGGATAATAAAGGGGTTGGTAATCTGAAATGTGAATTGTTGGAACTAACTTGCAGGCTTTGTGTTTGCAACTTTGTATATTTGAAGTAATGGTGATTCATTTTGTGTGGGTAAATAAAGATGGGTGATCACAGATTTTAATTAGTTAGAGTTAATAGTTGCAAATTAATGGGTAATGTGCTAATGGGTTATGAGATGAGACTTAATTGTGCATGAGATTAGACTTTTAATTCATTCCTTATTCTACCTCATGTTCGGTTCCCGTTATTTGATAACTCATAGGGATTCATTTTCCTATTTAGGTTGCTCATAGGGATTCTTTCAGCTGTTTACTCGGCTATCGTTTTCGGGAATCCAGGTGAGTTCAATAGCTTTTCAAAACCGAGTACAAAGACAAAACCATTTTCGAAGGGTTTTGATTGATTTAACTTGATTGATTGTTTGAGGACTACTTGACTACATGATTTGCTTTACTTGAAGAACTCCTAGAGCACACATGTGCACAAACTGACTGAAATCGCAAAAAGTGAAGATGAAGATGATCTTGAAGTTAACGGTCAATGAAAGGATCTTGTGTATCAACTCAGATCTAGAACAAGCATAATGGAATCACAAACTTCAAAAAACCTAAATCCATGGCTCACCGAAATGAAGGTGTCGGAATAAAGAACCAGGAACCCTAAAACAAACCAACTAAGCGAGCCACCACACCGATGGAAGAGACTTACTAGATATGTGACAATCAAACACAATAACAGATCTGAATTCAACTAAGCATATGATCAAAATTGTAACCCTAATAAAGAAATCCCTAAACGCGCGTACCAGATACGTTACAATCAAACCCAATAAATAGTGATGATGAACATAAATTGATGGAGATGAAATCATTGGAACAAAGCATTTGATAGACATGAAATCGTTGAAGATATGATGAACAAGTCTATTGATCAAAATTCGAAACCCATAAGCTGAAGATAAGCAGAAATCAAATTAAATCGATTCATAAATCGTCGGGCATTCATAAACACAATCGATGATGAAAACAAAAATGTAGAATCAATGAAAACCCATTCATAAATCGTCATCCTTATCAGATCTAGAAACATTTATTTGGGTAACCATTACAAATCTGGACATCGATTTGGCTTACTTAAAAAATTAACTTGATTTTACCAAGTCCCTTCGATTTCTTCTAATAATGTTTGAAACTTGTTAAAAAAATTAATACTTCCATAGATTTGTTTTTACTAGCAGTGCACCCGCGCAATGCGGCGGCGGCAATAGTTTCTGTTTTCTAACATGTCATTTTTGAAAATGTAATAATATATTATTTGCGCGATTCAATATCACAATAAAGATTTCACCAACATGTTCATTTTCTAAAAAAATTCTTATATTTGTATAAACTATTTTATTAGTTTTGAAAATAAGTTCTTAAAAACATAAAAATATGAAAAAAAATAAGAAGAGAGAAGTTAATAAGATTTGAAAAATTATGTTGATGTGGTGAATAATTGTGTTTGTGTGAGAGAATGTGTTAGTGAAAGAGTATATTTTAAATAAATAAAAAGTTAAAGTAAATTATAAGAGTGAAATAGTTAAATATTAAATAGATAAGATTAATTTATATAAAAAGAAATGTGGAGATTAAGTAATCTTAATAATTTAAAGGTTGTACATTATGTATAATCATTTAGACTACTTAAATTTAAGTAGTTTTAATAATTTGAAGAGAGAAAAACATAAATACATTATATAGTAGTAAAGATAAAGATAATTAATAATGATTTGTGTTACATGAATAAATCGATTTGATTTTACCAATGCTGTCCCACGATTTGCTTTTATAATTAGAATATGGAATTTATTATAAAATCTTTGTATTTAATTAATAATGATAATATTATTATTATCTTTATATTTTATTTTTAATTATTTTTTAACAAGAAAAATACATGTCAATATCCAATGAGATGTCATCTTAGCAAAACCAATGTCACGTCAACATGTGACATGCTATACTAGGTCTGATACATTAGATGGTAAGTTTTTAAGGTTAGATACATTAAATGGTAGGTTTCAAAGTTCAATACACACAATAAGAAAACGTGACACCTTAAATACATTTTAGTGAAATAAAATTATACTTTCGTTTAAGTTAATGCTTACTTACTTTAGATAAAAACGTTCATTGTTGGTATCATCAATTGCATACCAAAAATTCAACCACTGTGTTACAAAAAGTGTACGAAGAAGCTAAGGAAAGTCATTTTAATAACAAATAAAGAAGATAAGGAGGGTCAAGTTGAATGTGAGATCTTTTGTCTAAAGTTAAATATAGAGAGGGATCAAAGTTATTAATCTTCACAGTGACATCCATATAAGGCAGTATGCGAGTCACAAGTCATGCGTCATAAGAGAGTAAAACCCTCCTTCATCGTTGGGTAAAACCCTCTATACTACTAGGACAGTCCTAGTTAGTTCTTATATAAGTAAGGTAACAAGAAATCTAATGTGGTGTATATAGAGATATTTTCAAATTTATGATTTATAATTGATTTTGTATTTTATTTATTTATTAAAATATTTCATATAAATTTTATTATTTGTAATTTATATATAATAAGCCCGTGTAATATACGAGTGTCTAAACTAGTAATGTATATATATATATATATATATATATATATATATATATATATATATATATATATATATATATATATATATATATATATATATATATATATATATATATATATATATATATATATATAACGACATAAAAAATAAGATATACATACAATTTCATCGGAATGACCGGTCCATATCTATATACATAAACTTAGGGAGCGTTTGGTCCGCTGAAATTGGGAGGTATTGGATAGAATTGGAGTTAAAAATTCCCAAATTATAAAAGGTGTTTGTTTCACATAATTGATTAAGTAGAATTTGTCCATTCCAATAAATTCCTTAAATTAAGGAATTGGGAATTTTGTCCCGAATTGATAGGATTCTTCAAATTCATAAGCAATCTAAAGATATAATTATTGTCTCCTACCCTACCCTACTTTACTCACCCGAGCCCCACCTCCACTTTAATTATTCTATCCAACCCTACCCCTACCTCTACCCCTACCCAACCCAACTCTACCCCACCCCACCCTCACTTTACCCTACCCTACCCCACCCACTCCCTACCCTTACCCCTACCCTACCCGACCCCCACCTTACTGTAGGTGGTGGCGGGTGGTAGTAGGGGGAACGACGGCATGGGACATCATGTACACCGGTGAGTGGTGGTCAGTAGCAGCGGTGACGGTGGTGATGGTGGCCGTGGGTGGTGGTCGGCGACGAAGGTGACGATGTTGGCGATGCCGGTGGTGGGAGCGGTAATGGGCAGCGACAGTGGTGGCGATGGCAGACGTGACAGCAACAACTGTGGGTTGCAGTCGTGATGGCGGTGAGGATGGTTGCTGCGGTGATCGACGGTGGTGGTGTAGGCGGCCACAACGGCCGATGGTGGGAGCAGTCACGGGCGGAGGTGGCGATGGGTTGTGGTCGGCGGCGGCGGTAACGGTGAGGCGGTGGCGGCGTCCGGTGGTGGGAGTGGTAATAGGCAGTGGTGGTGGAGGGAGTAGGGGTGGTGGGCGGCTGCTAGTATAATTTGTTTTTTTATGAAATAATTTATTTTTTGTTAGATTTTAATCTCATGTTTTACTAAACAAACAAGATATAGTTTTTCGCGGATTTCAATTGTAATGAATCACTACAAGAAAAGTTACTTTTAGAGAGAAAACTTTTAGAGACCACATGTGTCGTCTCTAAAAGTAAGGTTTTTGAGACGACTTGTCATCTCAAAATCTGTTTTAAAATAAATATATATTTTTTAAGATTCTGAGACCATAAGTGGTCCCTAAAAGTTTAGCGGGAAATTTCCTTCCACGGAAAAGTATGAGCGCCAATATCCCAAAATAATTAGAGACAACATGTGGTCTCTAATTAGATTAAAAAAAACAATAATTTTTTTTTTTCTAATTCCTAGTCTTTAGAAACAACATATGGTCTCTAAATCTAAATTAATTAAACAATTATATTTTAAACTAATATATTTTAACTATATCAAAACTCCACCCATTCTTTTTACTTTTTCAATTTACTCCTCTTCTTCCTCACAGACCTACGTTTCTCGAAAACCCTAATCAAACTTCATGAACTCCATGTATCTCTCTGCTGCAATGGAAGTCTTTCTTCTCTATTGTAACACCCTCTCTACCGGCCTAGATTAAAAAGGTAATTAGTTTATTAATCTTGAGATTTAACTTTGATTATGTGGATTTAATTATCATTATGTGTTATGTGTTATTTGATAATTAAAATGTGATATTAATGTGTATTTTATTTAATTTAAGAAAATATTAATTAATTAAAAGATAATAAATGTGTTAGTGGTTAGTGATGTGTCAATTGTTGTAGACACTAAGTCACCACCTAAACCCATTCAACTATCACAATTACATGCAAAATTAGATCAAAGTGTGTGTGTTTTGGGTGCTCTCGGCCGAAGAACAAGAAAGAAAAAATCATCTTCATCTTCAATCTTGTAATTATTTGATTTGGATTCTGAAATATCTTATTCAAAAGGTTAGCATAATTGATTAATAATTGTTATTTATATTCGGTTTTATAGAGATTGTGTGAAAAACCGCATGATACTTGAAATTTATGAATTTAGGATGATTGCATGTTAGTAATTGGTGTGAATTGATATTTATTATATGTTTATAATGCTTTCTGGAAATATATATCCTTGTGCATGAACATCAAATAGCCCAGAATTGAAGAGCTTGATCAAAACAACCAAGAACATGAAGTATACGGTTTTTTATGTATGAATTATGCGATTTTTGTGAAAACCGCATGAGATATACGGATTATGATGAAAACCGCATGGGAATATCCGGATTGACAAATAAACCGCATAACAGATGATAAAACCGTATGAACTATTGGGTTTAAGATGAAAACCGTATAAAGGGAAGAAAACGCATGAAGTATTCGGAATTAAACTAAAACCGCATGAAATGGAATTATTGCCCAAGCTTTGGAAAACCGTATGTTTGACCGGATTATGACAAAAACTGCATGTAAGCGGATTTCATGGAAAACCGGATGAATTGCCTTGATATACGGATTTATGAACTTAACCGGTTTTTGAGAAGAAACCGCATGTTATACGGGATTTGTATAAAACCGCATGGATTGCCTTGGCTTACACGGATTTGTGAATTGGATACGGTTTTATCATAAAACCGCATGATCTATACGGGATTTGAGATTTGGACATTTTCCTTAACACCTTGACCGGTTTTGGACTTATGACCATAAAACAGCTTGACTATAAAACCGCATGATATCTTATACGGTTTTGAAGAATGACTTGGAATTCCTTAACAAATGTGGCCATGACATATGGAATGAACATTATATGTATTGCCTAAAGCTATGGAGTTAGTGGATTTCCCAAGTATTATGATGATACGGTATTTGTGAGAAAACCGTATGTGAGCTTAATTATACATCAAATGATGTATAAGTGTTATACATATTTTATGTGTTCATGTGATGTATAAACAAGTGTATTACTTATTATAAAGCAGTATTCTGAAACATATACTGACTTGTGTTTACATACTCTCAGGAACCGAGAAGACTCAGTGAATTAGACTCCTAAGTGTTAAGCTGTGCATGCTTTGGTGAGTGGATCCATATCTTTGGATATGCAGGATATGATATCCTGATTTTCTTATGCTCTTTGGACTTTATGTCATGTTTCATGTATGCATGTTGTTGGGAGATCAGCTTGGTGATTTCGGCTGGGCCTGTTGCTTAGGGATGTAACAGTATCTGATCTTGATGGGCATTTGTTGCACTTAAGGGTGCTGGTACTATTGTCCATGTTAGCAGGGCTGTCGGTAAACCTATGCTTTGGCCGGCATATGGTTGTAGGTGCTTGCAACACCGCCTGTTCTCTTGTGATTGAGCTTTGTGTTTAGTTTGTATGCCTTGTATATGCGTAATAATTAATTCCCTCACTTAGCTTTGTGCTAATTCCTCACTATTTATATTGCAGATTCCTTTTGGTAAGTTACTTGTGATGTAAAGCTGGGAATATGGACAGACCACCCACTCTGATGACGAACATTTTGTTTAAGAGCCTGCTTTGTAATTAACATTGTAGAAAAATTTTGTAATGACAAAAACAACAAATGATTTAATTATCGTATGTTTATGATGTAATTAAAGTAATTAAGCTTTTGCACGCTATTTAAAGCTAATATAAAGTGCAGTGTTACAAATTGGTATCAGATCGCTGGTTTGAGGATTTGCATTGGTGATTTCGTGCAATACTCAAACCAAGGCTCTGGTCAGTCCAGTATTCCGAGGGTGGGTAATTAGTAATGTAGCTTGAGGGTAGTTAGTGTGATTATACTAACGGATTTAAATCTAACAACTGGTGAGATGTTGTGTATGAGACAGATTATGGCTGACAACGAGAACCAGACACCTACCCCTACATCCCCCAGGAGAAACAACAATCAATCCTCTACAACAGTAAATGAGAAGTATAACCGGGCTGGTACTTCTAACAACAGAGAATCAGATCAGCAAGATTATGTGTTATAGTTAGAAGATACACTACAGACTTTGAGAGACAGAATCCAACAACAACAACATACCTAATATTTTCAACGAACACAAACAATCCATATGCCTAGGGTATCATCGGTGTTTACCCAGCCCATACCACCTCCCGTTTTCTCTACAGCACCACTCAGTACAATGTCAACACCATTTGGATCTTTACCCTTTGTAACTATACCGCAAGTGACACAACCCCATCAACCACAACAACAGAACTTTTTTATTCCATGGTATCCGCCCAGGAGAATTATAAGCCGAAATGTCAGTACAAGGATTTTATGGATTGCCAGCCACCTGAGTATTCTGGAATCTCTGACCCTAACGTCACATTGAACTGGCTCAAGGAGACTGTTAAGGCATTGGATGCCATGGTGGGATTGTTGGTCAAATGATCTCATTAGTTGAAATTTGATGAGACAAAGTTAAGTTTGTAAGATGTGTTCTAAATATAACTTAAACAGAATTATGAGGCTTGATCAGACTGAGCACTTATAATGTTTCAGACTGAGCAAAAGTTGAATATAAGCTGAGTATATATTCGATCAGCTTAGACTATATCTTACTAAGATTATCAATATGTTTGATAAGCTGTGTATGTCACCTAAGATATAGGTTGAGTATTCAGCTTGATGTGTTTCGAGCTGAGTGACTCAGCGTATATACTGAGTCAGCTCAACAGAGTTGCTAAATAAGTTCTAGCTAACTCGTAAGACTTCTAAGGATGAGTTAATCATTATACGTGTTAGTACATGTTTGTTTTCGGGTTTGTTCTCGAAGAACTCAGCTTGATGAGTTTCAAGCTGAGTAACTCAGTCCAACTAAATAAGTCAGTTTAAAAGAATTTAAATATGTTTTAAATTCCTTTTATCTCTCTATATCTACAGCAAGGATAAGAAGATTCCAGAATCAATATTGAAGATTAAAGACTCAAGATAAGAAGATTCAAGATTCAAGATTCCGGGTTATCCGTTAGTTTGTTAGCAGATTAGGATTAGTTTTAGTTTGTTAGGATCTGTAGGAACAGGATTATAAATACTTATCTCCTGATAAGTTTAGAGGTACGACTACTATTCAACGAGTTACAGAGCCAAACTCAGTTCACCTCAACCCATTGATCGTATGTGTTACGAATCTTGATTCACTGTTTGTAAGTTCAACGTGATCAAGAAAACTCACAGATTGCCAATTGTTCGTGTGTTCGAATCTTCACATCTGTTGTGAAGTTGGTAAGTACTCAATTTGTGATTAAATCCTGTTTAGAGAGTCGTCCTGTATCTATAATTATAAGTTGATTATAGATAACAAAGTTTGAGAGATTGAGAGATTTGATTTACATTAGGTGTTTACATATCAAATGTTGCTTACTTGATTGTTTCTGTAATCGTCTTTTTATTAATGAAAAGCAGAGCATTCGATTGTTTGTGGTTTGATGTGTGTTAACACTTTTTATTGATTTGTTCAATTTTCCGCATAAAGTGTATTCAACCCCTATTCTACACATTACTTGATTGTTGATACTCTCACCAAGGGACCAACATGGATTCTTTGACAACACATCTTTTAAGAGAGACGGTGAATTCTTTGACTTGGGAGCAATTCCAAAATAGATTTTGTGAACACTTTTGCAATGCCTTTGATATGGCAAAAGTAAAGCGGGAGTTTATGGATCTAGCCCAAAATGATAAAATGACAGTTGATGAATAGATTTCCAAGTTTAACGAAACCTTAAGGTTTGCAAAGCAGTGGGTGCCTGATGAACCCGCACAAATCTAGCACTTCGTGCAAGCGTTATTGCCAGAATATCCATGCATTCACCTTAGCTAGGGCTGGTGAGGGTGATGTGAGGGCTAGAGAGAAAATGAATAGAGAGAAGGGATTATCTCACAAGTCTAGTGAAAGTCAAGGTGGAAATCAGAGTAAGGGAAAGTGACAGAGTAATCAGAACCGAGGAGATCAGAAATCTAATGGTTCGGGGTCTAATCAGGGAAAGCAATGGTGTGGAACTTGCAAGTCTCGTCATACCGGTCTGTGCACACCGCAGACTCGTCAGTGCTTACGATGTGGTGAATTCGGTCATGAACCGGTTGCCTGTAGGTTTACAACAAATGTGTGCTGGAACTGTCATGAAGATGGTCATCGAGCTGGAGCTTGTTCAAAGCAGAAAACAGCGGGGACAGGGCAAGGGGTAGTCAATGTCGGGGGATCGTCTTCTGTAGGTCAGCAGAGAAAGAATCCACCTTCTGCGGAAGGAAGAGCCTTTAAGATGACAATGAAAGAGGCCGCCAGAAATGACGATGTTATTACGGGTATGTTTTTGATAAATTCTGTGCCTGCCCTTGTATTATTTGATTCTGGTGCAAATAGATCTTTCATATCTATGTCCTTATGTGATAAATCGAAACTGCCTGCTACTGTGATTGCTTCTCCCTTAGAAGTAGAAATAGCAGATGGTAAATTAGTGCCTATTACCTCATCCGTGTCTGGAGTGCAGATAGACATAGATGGAACTAGTTTTCCTGTTGATTGTTTGCTTATGCCTATACCGGGGTTTGACTTAGTATTAGGCATGGATTGGTTAAGTCACCATAGAGCTAGTATCCAGTGCCATAAGAAACTTATCACTATTCCCTTGGCTAACGGGTCACATGTTGTGGCTCGCGGGGATAGGGCTCAATCCTCATTTCCTATTATATCATTTATAAAGGCTAGAAAATCTCTAGCCAAACGGTGTGCGTCTTTCTTAGCATATGCTATTGATGTGAAGAATGAGAAAAGCCAGTTACCGATATCCGAGTTGTGTTAGAATATCCGGAAGTATTTCCAGATGATCTGCCAGGGTTGCCACCTGTCCGGGATGTAGAATATAAGATTGACCTGATACCTGGCACTACACCTATTGCGAAAGCTCCGTATCGTCTAGCTCCTTCAGAGATCCGGGAAATGATGACTCAGATACAGGAACTGTTAGACAAAGGGTTTATTCCTCCGAGTTTTTCGCCTTGGGATGCACTTGTGTTATTTGTGATAAAGAAAGATGAGACTCTTTGTATGTGTATTGATTACAGAGAGTTGAATAAGAGGACGATCAAGAACAAGTATCCATTACCCAGGATTGATGATTTGTTTCATCAACTGCAAGGGGCTTCTTACTTCAAGATTGATTTGAGATCGGGATACCATCAGGTGAGAGTAGTAGAAGAGGATATACCGAAGACAGTTTTTCGTACTCGGTATGGTCACTATGAATTCCTGGTGATGCCGTTTGGATTGACGAATGCTCTTGCTTTACTTATGGACATGATGAACCGTGTGTGCCGACCGTTCTTAGACAAATTCGTTATTGTGCTTATTGACGACATTTTGGTGTATTCTAAGATTGAGGATGATCATGATCAACACTGGGTGTATTCTAAGACATTTTGGTGTATTCGAGAGCGATGAGATTCCGAGGACAGAATCTTCTTAAGGGGGAGAGATTTGTAACACCCTCTCCACCGGCTTAGATTAATAAGGTAATTACTTTATTAATCTTGAGATTAACTTTGATTTTGTGGATTTAATTATCATTATGTGTTATGTGTTATTTGATAAATAAAATGTGATATTAATGTGTATTTTATTTAATTTAAGAAAATATTAATTAATTAAAAGATAATAAATGAGTTAGTGGTTAGTGATGTGTCAATTGTTGCAGACACTAAGTCACCACCTAAACCCATCCTACTATCACAATTACATGCAAAATTAGATCAAAGTGTGTGTGTGTTTTGGGTGCTCTCGGCCGAAGAACAAGAAAGAAGAAATTATCTTCATCTTCAATCTTTTAATTATTTGATTTGGATTCTCAAGTATCTGATTCAAAAGTTTAGCATATTTGATTAATAATTGTTGTTTATATTCGTTTTTATAGAGATTGTGTGAAAAACATGATACTTGAAATTTATGAATTTAGGATGATTGCATGTTAGTAATTGGCGTGAATTGATGTTTATTATATGTTTATAATGCTTTCTGGAAATATATATCCTTGTGCATGAACATCAAATAGCCCAGAAATGAAGTACTTGATCAAAACAACCAAGAACATGAAGTATACGGTTTTTTATGTATGAATTATGCGGTTTTTGTGAAAACCGCATGAGATATACGGATTATGATGAAAACCGCATGGGAATATCCGGATTGATAAAGAAACCGCATAACAGATGATAAAACCGTAAAGATGAAAACCGTATAAAGGGAAGAAACCGCGTGAAGTATTCTGAATTAAACTAAAACAACATGAAATGGAATTATTGCCCAAGCTTTGGAAAACCGCATGTTTGACTGGATTGTGACAAAAACCGCATGTAAGCGGATTTCATGGAAAACCGGATGAATTGCCTTGATATACGGATTTATGAACTTAACCGGTTTTTTAGAAGAAACCGCATGTTATACGGGATTTGTATAAAACCGCATGGATTGACTTGGCTTACATGGATTTGTGAATTGGATCCGGTTTTATGATAAAAACGCATGATCTATACGGGATTTGAGATTTGGACATTTTCCTTAACACCTTGACCGGTTTTGGACTTATTAACCTAAAACCGCATGACTATAAAACCGTATGATACCTTATACGGTTTTGAAGAATGACTTGGAATTCCTTAACAAATGTGGCCATGACATATGGAATGTACATTATATGTATTGCCTAAAGCTATGGAGTTAGTGGATTTCCCAAGTATTATGATGATACGGTATTTGTGAGAAAACTGTATGTGAGCTTAATTATACATCAAATGATGTATAAGTGTTATACATATTTTATGTGTTCATGTGATGTATAAATAAGTGTATTACTTATTAAAGAAGTATTCTGAAACATATACTGACTTGTGTTTACATACTCTCAGGAACCGAGAAGACTCAGTGAATTAGACTCCTGAGTGTTAAGCTGTGTAGGCTTTGGTGAGTGGATCCATATCTTTGGATATGCAGGATATGATATCCTGATTTGCTTATGTTCTTTGGACTTTATGTCATGTTTCATGTATACATGTTGGTGAAGATCAGCTTGGTGATTTCGGCTGGGCCTGTTTCTTAGGGATTCAACAGTAACTGATCTTGATGGGCATTTGTTACACTCAAGGGTGCTGGTACTGTTGTCCATGTTAGCAGGGCTATTGGTAAACCTATGCTTTGGCCGGCATATGGTTGTAGGTGCTTGCAACACCGACGGTTCTCTTGTGATTGAGCTTTGTGTTTAGGCTGTATGCCTTGTATATGCTTAGATATTTATTCCCTCACTTAGCTTTGTGCTAATTCCTAACTATTTATATTGCAGATTCCTTTTGGTAAGTTACTTGTGATGTAAAGCTGAAAATATGGACAGACCACCCACTCTGATGACAAACATTTTGTATAAGAGCCTGTTTTGTAATTAACACTGTAGAAAATTTTTGTAATGACAAAAACAACAAATGATGTAATTAAAGTAATTAAGCTTCCGCACGCTATTTAAAGTTAATATAAAAGTGTTGTGTTACATCTATGTCTGTCAAAACTCGACTTTTTAAAAGGCTGAAGCTACAAAATCCCTAAATCTCCGGTTGGGAAACATCATTTGCGTTCGATCGTAAACTCTCCTTACTCACAATCGACCTCCGGTCAACATCTATTTTGCATATTTCTGGTCAAAATCCCTACTACTCGACTTTCCCGTTCTCTATCTCTCTGTTTACTGAGCCTTTTTTTTCACCATTCGGTTTCCTAATTTGCAGAATTGCTCTTTTGGGGAAAGAATCACAGTACTCAAGTATGTATAATTATAACTTCAAGTTGTCCTTGGAGATATGATACTATAACACCGGGAAAGAAGGGTTACATCAATTTATGGGTGTATTTTAATGACTGTCTTCAAGTCTGTAGTCTCAGAAGTTGGGTAGAGTCAAATAATAAATGATATATCTGTAGTATTACTCTTTTGCTGTTTATAGTCGTGCTATTGATGTTGATGATTCTAAAGATCATAACACTCTCTTCTCAAATTTTAAGGGTTCTATTGGTGTTGATGATTCTAAAGACCATAACACTCTCTTCTCAAATTTTAGACCAACAGATGGTTTCTCTATTGCTATATTTTCTAAAAGAGAAAAAAAGGGATGGAAGAAAACATAAGTTAGTGAACAAACCGTAACAAATGTTGTAGTTACCTCGGCCTTAGATATCACAAAAACTAGAAACCAAACGTACCAACTAATTAAACTACATAACAATATTTACCAAATGTTAATTTCACTATTCATAAACACTGTTCATCTACAGTGTTTTTTTAATGATATTATTTATCTAAACTAAAGACTTTTCATCTATGGTAAATATAGTTTTCTCATAAGGATTATTATTTTTACAAATAAATTTTATCTCAAAATCTAATTTATTAAACTTAATATTTGAAAATTTATAAAAAAATTCTATCTCAAAGTTTAATTTATTAAACTTAATATTTGAAAAACTAACTAACAAAATTTACCTCAAAACCTAATATAGTTAAACCTTCTAAGGTTGTATGACACATGGAATGATATTATTTATCTAAACTAAAGACTTTTCATATATGGTAAATACAGTTTTCTCATAAGGATTGTTTTTTTTACAAACTTTTTTTTATCTCAAAATCGAATTTATTAAAATTAATATTTGAAAATTTACAAAAAAATTCTATCTCAAAGTCTAATTTATTAAACTTAATATTTGAAAAACTAACTAACAAAGTTTACCTCAAAATATAATATAGTTAAACCTTCTAGGGTTGTATGACACATGGTTGATTTGTGTGACGATTAATAGTGGATGAAACTCAGTTTTGCATATTTTCTTGGAGACTTTTCATATATGGTAAATATAGTTTTCTCATATGGATTATTTTTTTTATAAAATTTTTTATCTCAAAATCTAATTTATTAAACTTAATATTTGAAAATTTACAAAAAATTCTATCTCAAAGTCTAATTTATTAAACTTAATATTTGAAAAACTAACTAACAAAGTTTACCTCAAAATCTAATATAGTTAAACCTTCTAGGGTTGTATGACACATGGAAGGATATTATTTATCTAAACTAAAGACTTTTCATCTATGGTAAATATAGTTTTTTTATAAGAATTATTTTTTTTTACAAAATTTTTTTATCTCAAAATCTAATTTATTAAACTTAATATTTGAAAATTTACAAAAAAATTATATCTCAAAGTCTAATTTATTAAACTTAATATTTGAAAAACTAACTAACAAAGTTACCTCAAAATCTAATATAGTTAAACCTTCTAGGGTTGTATGACACATGGTTGATTTGTGTGACGATTAAGAGTGGATGAGGCTCAGTTTTGCATAATTTCTTGGGGTTTTTAAGTTTGATTTTTCAATAGATGTGTATTTTAAAGTTTGTTTATGTAAGTATAAATGTTTGATACATAGATAAAGGAACAAATCTTCCACCTTATATATACAAACAACACAATCAAATCAATCTCGCTAATAATTTAGCCAGGATTCTTGGTTGCTAAATGCAATAAAGTTAAAATAGTAGATGTGTTTTCGTTCAAATGTATTTTACATATTTCTATAATTTGACATGCTATTTTATAAACAAATGTGTCTCAATTATGTTACTATCAATATAATCTTCATGTATACTTCTCGAACTTGCCATAAATGTTATCAATGGTAGATAATTCATACTTCTAAAATTTGTTAATTTATCATTCATGTTAAATCTTGCGGATTGCTGGGTAACCCATACTTTTTGCGTGAATGATAATTGTTTATATGAGGAAGGAGGACATAAAGTATCAAATTCATAATCTAGAATAACGTTTATGCCTAACTCGAGATTCTCCTTCAACGACGCAATACGCGAGTAAAAAAGTTGTTGGTTTCTATATATTATAAAATGTATTCGTTGAAACCCCGGACGCACCAACGCGCGGGCACCAAAACCTTGTAAGTAGCATAAGTAATAGGACATAGCAAAAGTCATTGATTGAACAACTCTTAGAAACATAAGAATCTTACTTTAATGAACAAAGGACTAAGTTTTACTTTTGTAATACTTAATTAAATTGTTTTGGTTCAATTTAACAGAAGTTTTAATTCGATCACCTGTTGTACTTAATTAAAAACTGAAACTCAATAATACATAAAAAAAATTTGAATTGAAAATTCTATGAAATTCAATTCATTGATCAAATTCTAATTCTTTCATATTTATTTCGCGAACCAAACATAACATACTTAGTGGTATATATTTTTGTACAAACGTACATATCATGCACTTATTTGTGTACGTTAATGTATTGAACTAATGGAATTACTTTTAGAGTGATTTGGATATTTAATAATGTTTATTGATATTGATGGAAATTTCACTTATTTGCTACTTATTTGCAATTTTTGTTAAAATATTATATGGAAATCTGCTGGAAATTTCTGACTTTTAACTTCCAATGGATTTCCAACCGGATTTCATAATTTTTACATACATATATTTCTCCGATGTTACTGTTAGTGTACATTAAAAATCGCAAGAACCTTTTTTCTTCATTTCTAGTAGAACTCCTATATGGATTACTTCTATTGTAGGAGATTTAGAGAAAATTTGTTTGAATTTTTTACGTTATTAAGTCGATGGAATTTGTCATGCTAATTTTGGATGTAATTTTTCGTTAAAAATTTGCTAAAAATCTGTTGAAATTTTGCTAAAAATCTGTTGAAATTTTGCAACATAATTGTAACCATATTGATATTTCTTTTATGATTATGCTCTGTTTTCTAGTACCGTCTTAGTTACAAGGTAAAAATAAAATTATCAAATTGAACAAGACTAATACAAGCGTTTAACATTACTTAGAATGAAAACCAACAAACACACAACACTGATAACATTACTTAGAATGAAAACCAACAAACACACAACACTGATACAAAACAACAACAAACGAGATACCAAGTATCTTATTTAATATAGTAGCTTTATGTGCACTTACTATGTACATAAAGCAATATGTAACTCAATTATAAACTAAGGATAAACTTCGATGATAGATCTTAACCCCAAAACAGGAGTTATTTTATAACCACTAAATCCAGCTTCATGGAAGAGCTTTGCCCACTCCTTTTCGCTCCTCTCTTTTCCTTCCCCCAAAGTCATCATAAGCATATCAAAAAAATCTTGTGTCTCTAGTAATTCACGGTTCTCTTCCTCAAGATTCACCACCATCTCTATGATGATTAGTTTTCCTCCATTTTCCTTGGTTGGAATCACATTTTTGCATTTCTTCAGTATCTTAATGCAGTCTTCATCATTCCAATCATGTAATATCCACTGTTTTATTATTAATTTGCCATAAAAAACAACATAAATCCACATTAAAAGTTATCATATACAAGTCATCCTAAATTATAATGTAATTATTATAATTCATTTCAAGAAAATATGTGAGAGAACGATTTATAAAACTTAGTGAAAGTGAGGTTTTGTTGCCACAACAATATATATGACTAAAAAAATTGATACATACGAATTGAAAAAAGATACCTTCATCAGTATTGCATCAGCTTTAGGAATAGCTTCAAACATGTTTCCACCAACATAGCTTAAATTCTTACTTCCAACCAAACCATTCACTACATGAGGAAGATCAAAACTGATGCAATTAGTATTTGGAAATTCTTTGGCAATTGTCTTGGAGAGCGTTCCAGTACCACCTCCGACATCGACAATGGAATTTAGCCCTTGAAAAACAGCCTTGGAGTCTTTAAGAATGACACTGGTGACAAGCCTTGCATCACTAGCCATAGCCTCATTGAATAGCATGTTAAGCTTTGTCTCTTGGCCTGCAAAATCCCAAAAACTTCTCCCGTAGGCAGTGTGAAAAGGGGTGATATCATCGTTCTTGAACCATTTGCTCATGTGTTGCCATGGATCCACTAGTATAGGATCCAACATGGCTAGCAAGAAAGGCCTCATGCTTAACGGATCTTCCTTGAGAAACAACCGTGAAGAAGGAGCTAACAAATAGCCTTCTTCTTCTTGTTCTTGTTCCTCATCATTGCCTGTGGTTGTGGACACATGTTGTTTCATGAAGAAACCAGAGTGAACAAGAATACGCATCAGTCGAAAGACAAAAGGGGTTCTCTCCTTTTCTATGCCAAGAGCTTGCACTAACTCGGAGAGTAACATTGGTTTGCCATAACGTTCTATGATATCAGGAATTTCTAGCTGAATTGCACATTTAAGGGACATGGAGTTTATAAAGCTAAATATATGGTTCCATATATAAGCATGAGAATGAAGCAAGTCATTAGATAGCTCGCCATATTTCAATGCCATTTCTTTTCTTAATTGTAATGTGTATGTGAAAACAGAAGAGATTGGGATGACAATTTATAAGAAAGAAATAACCAATTGATATTAAAAAAAGAAAAAAAAATCCTTTTAACATATGCTTATATCTACCGGAATTTAAATATCTTATGAGGTCAGATTAAAGCCGAATGATTTTATTAATATCATATACATCACTTAAGGATCATGCACCCCAATAAATTATAATAACTTTTAAATAGAAAAGTATATTTTCTAGCTTGTTTCTTAAATGAGAGAAATGACCTTGTTAATTTTGTATAGTTTCGCCCGTATGGAATTAGTTTAACTTCGTCTTCCTTGACAAATTCCTTTCAAATTAACTGTGGTAAATATCACTCCACGACTCCCCTGTTATGTATAGCTAGAGGAGTTCAATATTTGGATATGATTCGTAAACTGAATTCGAATAATCCAATTTGAATTGGTTTTTTGGTTTCGAGTTTGTTATTAAAATAATTTCCAAACTTTACGTTGGTTTCAAATTGAACTTTCAATCTTTAAAAAGTTGCATCACTCGACTCAAAATTTGAATATATAAATATGTGTGGTAACGTTATTCATATTTCAATCTCTTATCTTATCAATAAATAGAAATTAATTTGATATTTTAAGGTAAATGAAAAGCACTATAAATATTTTCCTAACTCGTCCGTGAAAGCCCAAACTCCGATTATTTGTTCATCACAAACTTTCCAATAAAATCTGGTTTAAACTTTTAAAATTGAAATAAGTGTACTCAAGTAACTGGTTTGGTTTTACATTGAATTGGAATATTCAAATTCGAATCGATTTTATTAGTAATTGGATTTCGAGTCAGTTTTCAAATTCGAGTAGAAAATTGTTAAACTAAACTACCCGATTCGAATAACTCAATAAATCCGAAATTTTATTCGATGAACACACTGTAACAAAACTAGTGTCGATAAGAAATATATCTAGCTACTTTGTACATCGAATACATCGATCACACATATTGATTGAACCGGGTAAATTTATGTGTATTTGGTATTTACCTGTCTTAATATTCATTTGTGTGTGTTACTACTGAATTTTGACTATAATCCTCACATGTGATTCATAATTAGGAAATGTTCGAATCGGGTTTAACTTTTGAAAAACTTTACACACAACAATCTTGAACACACATAGAATTTACTAATTTAAAGAAGGGTAATTCTATTGTGTCCCTTTAATAATCTAGATGACTCATTTTGATGTGAGATATGTAATTGTATAATTAAAATGAATTAAAATTTGTAATAGAGTGATTTGATATATATGGTATGTGAGAGAAGAGAGGTAAATGGTAGCACCTTGTGAAATCGCGCGAGAGAAAATTAGTGCGCGCACACACACCATAAACAAAACTGTGTATTTTCACATTATTTGAACTCAAAAGGTAACTACCATGTAAATGGCTTAAATAAACAGAACTGAAAGATCAACTCAAAGACCCCGCTAACACTTCATGAAATAAAAACTCGATAACTACGTACCCACTACTTGTACATGCAATTCATGCAGATGTGGACCTCCAATATTTGATGACAACTGTTTTTATTTGTCAAAGATTCACATCGAGGATTATCTAAACATGAACAAATATATACACAAGGACTGATCGAATCTAATGGTGGAAACATTGCTTACATCTTATGCTACATCTTACACACACATTTGTCATCAGCTAATTAATTATAGCTTCACCATTTACTTTTTATTGATAGTAATGTTACTTGTGAATTGTGATTAATGAATTCCATTCATTGTAGTTCAAAATAGTAAATCCCTTGACAAATCTACAAGGTAATGCACTATAATTTGTTCTAGTACTTGTGATTAATGAAATTGTGGTAAAACACGTGAAGAAACCCATACAACTGAGAAACCCCACAAGCATGAAACAAATTTGTCATTATTAAATTATTAAAGCAACAAATTGAACCAATTTTGACTATTTGAATAGTTATTAATTAATTATTTATAACTTTATTATCTAGCGAAATTTACAACTTCAAAAGAGGCACGACATTTTAGACTTTTTATCATAATTAAATTATGCATTATCCAAAAAATTGCTATCGACTCAAGATTTTCTTTCATATATACAATACAATCGTATATCTAACTAAACGAATTGAATATATATAAAATAATCCTTTCACATATATAATTTTGGCTACTCATATGTTTGCATGAATATTTAAACTAATGAAATAATAAAATAGGAGAGAATAATTTTTTACTCATTTTTATAGATTTTTTTTAGTTTTACAATAATGTTGCTACGTACAATTATTAGTTTTATTTTTTCTTAGTACAACAATGATGTGGTTTTTTGTAATATAATATAACTACATCAGATACCCATGTATGTTTGAGTTGAATTTAAAATAATAACTATTAATCATAAATAAAATTTACTAAATAATTATAAAACACGAAACAAATAAAGACTTAAAAAATGGTGATAAATGGCGTCAACTATCAACATTTAAACCAACGATAGAAGTGTCGACGTGAGGGGTAAGAGAGACGTGACAGGTGAAACATGGACGTGATTATATTTCTTATACATGTCATTTTAGTTATTGTTACAATTAGAGGTAATATAATCAAGTCTTTATTAATCATAAATTAATAATTAAAAAGAGTTTAAAATGATTATAAAATATTTTAAAATTATAAAACTAAGAATTTGATTAAATATGATATTTAATATATTGTATATGGTAAATATAATATATGTAGATTAAAGTTTACCAATACGATGTTTTAAAATTTAAAAAGAGGATACATAACATTCTCACTAATAATAATTTTGGTCAAAATGAAAATTTAAACTAAATCCAATTTTAACTAAAGAAAATTTAAGGTTGATTTATAATTATTACCAAAATAAATAGTTTAGGTTTGGTACCTTAAATTTTTTTGTTTATATATATATATATATATATATATATATATATATATATATATATATATATATTTATATATATATATAATAACTCTAAAATAATTGTATAGAGTTTTTTTTGGTATAAACTGATGGTTTTAAAAAAAATAGTTTAGTTCATTAAAAGTATCTGAGTTATTAAGTTTTAATTTTGTTATTTTTGTATTGTATATACCGAGAATTAAATCTGTCGCTAGTGTGTGTATTGAACTTTTAACTTTATGTACTATAGTTATACCATTTTTCCTTATTTATGTATCAAAATACATACAATAACAACAAACTAAAAAGTTTGCTACACACAATAAAAACTTTTTAGGCCTTGTTCCTGAGTTTAAGAAGAGTAAAAGAAAGAAAAGGATGTGAGATCCTTTCCTTCCAAATCCTCTAAAAAATGAAAGGAAAGATATTAATACAAAATAAGCCTAAGTTCCTAATCACTTCTTTTCTTTCTCTTTCCCTTTCCCTTTTCCTTCTTAAATAAAACTTGAAAACACGTATCTTTTTAGTTTACTTTCAAATCTTTTCCTTTACATTATAAAAAAACTCGAAAACACATAATAATAAAAATATAACAAATTGAATACATTTTAATAAATTAAATCATTTAAGAAACGATTTAATAAATAAATTGCTAAGCCTGTAAAATCAGTTAAACATCCGCTATCTATGTATAAAATCAATTTTAATGAGTGAGATAAGTTTTTATCAAGCCAGGGTTGATATTTATCTCCATACCATATATAGTAATATTAAAACGCGGGCAACGATTTAATAGATAAATTTCTGAGTATATGAAGTCAAGCTGTCAAACTAATAAAAGTCAGATTAATTTATCGTTAACTTGAAAAGATATCTTCTGATATATATAAAAGACTAATTAGGAAAAATTTATTAGACGAACTGAACCGTTTATTCAAAAAGAGATTAAATATTGATCATTCGTTTATTTTAAATTGCAAAATCAGTTTTGAATTTTTAGAGTCAAAGTATTAAAACTCATATCAAAATAATTAAGACTATAATGTTATTCAAATTCAAACATCACTATTTAATATTATTATAATAATAGTGTTTAATCAATTTTAAATATAGATAAATAATCGACCTGTAATTTAAACCTTTATTTGGAACAATCATTATGATGTACGATTAAATTTAAGATATTATCACTTAATTGTCTTTTGCACAATATGAATTTGAGTAAACTTACATAAAGATAAGAGATAATTATATTTATTAAATAAAATCAATCTTCTACACAATCAAAGTATTTATACTTCTACAAGCAATTTATTTACTATATAATTTTTTAATCTTATTCTACTAAATTAATCCTTATTGTAATTTAAACGTAAATATTTTACATATTATAGGTATTTTTACTTATTTATATATTTTAAATTACTATACATAATAAATTCAAATTTTACTAAAATTACGAATTATATTCTTATCATAATTATAAATTTGTATCACTTTAAACAATTTCTTTCATTGTAATTAAGTAAATATATGCCCGGATTATAGGGATTTTCCAAAATAAATTAAAGAATAATTTTTATCAGTTATTAGAGAATCTTAATTATCAGTTAGTTGAAATTAGATTATAACGGGTCATTTGTTCAAAAGTATTAACTACTTTAATTTAGAAAAAAATATATTAAATTCTAAGCTACGTCAATAATAAAAAAATTACACACAATCAAATTTATTGTCCTTATCTATGTTTATTATATATACTATAAATTTTTTTTCATAATTAAATTATAAATCACTCTTAAAATTATTTTGGGTTGAGCTTTTCTTTCCCTCATACAACATAATCATATATTTAATTAAACAAATAAATTTTTTTACCATATAAATAATTATGATCATCCGTGTTATTTACACAGGTATCTAAACTAGTAACATTAAATAAGAATAACAAACAACTACAATATCGATGTTGATTCCCCTTTATTTATTAAATTAACCATTTTTAATCATGTATTTATTTTCTCGTATATTTTGTATTATATTATCACGTGTATAATTTAAAAAATTATGACCCCGTATGTAATTATTTAATTCTTATATATGTTTAAAATCTATTATTATTATTTTTTATCCCGTATACATTATTATAATTATCGGGTAATATTGTTTTAGAGTTAAATTTATTTATCGTTTTTACTTTTTATCGTAATAATTTTTTTTAAACAGCTGAGTTTCATTCATACTCAAAGAGTGGAAATACAGAAGCAACGTACAGAACACAGGTCACGGGGGTACCCTCATACAATCAACAACAGAATACACAACAAAAGATCTAGAACTAGTAATACGCCTTAGACATCACTCGTTAGTCAATATCCACACGTCATCGTAACAATTGTTTGCACTCGAATCCATAATACTCCGCACCAATCTTTTATGACGTAGTAACAAAGTGGCTCTAAGTAGTTTGTGTTTGAGAACCCATCCGTATGCGTGATAAGCAGCAGCTAAGGACACACCATCAACACACATCATCAAAATGTAGCTTAAATACAACTCCCTCCTCACCTGAAAAGTCGCGTAGAAACCACAAACTCTGGAGCTTAAAGAAGGATTTGCATTAGCCAAAGAAAGATAGCCTAGCAAATCAAGCAAGGATTGAGATGCCCCCCTTATCCCACCATGATTTCAAAAAGGTGCAAACCACCTGCACATGGTGTGCAGCCCGCGTACGGGTATTTTTAAGATGATTAAAAGTTTTTTCACACCGATGTTTTAAATTTATAAAGTGGAATTACAAAATAAATACTACACACGACTCAGGCAAGTATGACCTGGTCAGTAGTAGTATAGATAGGGTAAGACCGAGTGTTGAACCACAGGGATAAAAGTGACTTTCTGGCAGTTATTAGAACTCAAACATCATTATTGTTTGGTGAAATAAAAACATGTCACTAGTACACACTAAGCCATGGGGACCGGTTTTTTTATACATGGGGACCGGTTTTAAATGGGGTCCCATGGAATTGTCAATGAAATAAACTAAATAAATCGAACAAGAAAAAGAAATATCATTTTTGAGCACAGGTTTTTCTGGTCCAAGTGTATCTTGTCTTTACCACGAACGTAGATCAAAAAAATCGCTTATTAAAAACATATTAAGACCGGTTTTAGAATCGGTCCCCATATTAAATCTATAAGAAGAATGTATGATCATTAGGACCGGTTATTTCTTAGAACTGGTCCCCATAATAAACTATTAGAACCGGTTTTTCTGTAAGAACCGGTCTCTTTTTAATAATAAAATAAAAAAAATTCAAAATACTAGTGGTGCCCATAAATTTCAATATTCACATAATTAAAATCATCAAAATATCACTAAATAGCATATCACAACGTAACTATACAAAACGTGGTTGAATATTACAATTGAGATAAAGCAAGTTAATATACATGCCTCAAAAATCTTCCTTCCTTCCACACATAATTAACATATCTGCAAGACCACATACATTTGTGTTAGCTTTCATATATAGGGGTGTAATCGAGCCAAGTCGAGCCGGCAAAGTGCCAAGCTCGAGCTCGACTCGGTTCCAAAACTCAAAGCTCGAAACTCGACTCGAGCTCGATCGAGCTTTAATTTACAAGCTCGAGCTCGACTCAAACAAATAATCAACACAATTATGCTCGACTCGACTCGGCTCGACTAAATTTAAATTAAATAAAATGTTGCAGCACATGAAACTAATTTACAAACACATCAAGAGACTAATATACATACTGCAGCTAAACTTAAATTTAATCAACACTCAACTTGTACAAATCAAATAGTCAATAGAACAAGTTACTTAGATGAAAACCATCCCATATGTCATAGTTAACCCCACTAAATACTGCTAAATCCACCTTTACCAAGTTTGTTGTCACGTTGTCATAATCTAAATTATTTATAGCATCATGCAATTCCTTCAATGAATATATCATCCATGTTGATTGTTTCTTTCCTAGTAGGTTATTTTCAACTTATGTAGTAAAGGACATCTCATTTTAGTCATCTTACATAGAAAACTTATAACTTTATTTGTATTCATTGATAACCTTAAATATAATTGTTATTTGATCAAATGCACCGCTAGTTTAAAAACACATTATAGTGATAAAAAAACTAAGAATGGAACAAGATCAAGTAACTTTGAACTAAAAATTATACACACTATGCAATAGAAATCATTTGAGTCATTAAAACATGACAATCGTGAGACTTCATACCTAGCAACTTCAAGTCTTTTAACGAAACTAGTTTCTTAATGTTAGCAGAATAACCTGATGGAACCTTAATAGTATGCAAACACCGACAAAAACTAGTTTTCTCAGCTTTCTACATAGTGTACAAGCTGGTGGCAGATACGTACCATGTCTTCCATCTTTATTTTCAACCGGAGCAAGCTCTTTTCTAATTCCCATTTCCGTCATGTCCTCTCTTACATTAACTCCGTCTTTTGATTTTCCTGGTATGTTCAACAACAGTCCTATCAAGCTTTCACAGACATTCTTCTCGATATGCATAACATCAAGACAATGTCGTACTTCCAAATGCTCCCAGTATGGTAAATCCCAAAATATAGATTTTTTTTTTCCAAATACCTTTGGGAGGGGCGGTCTTTTTTCCAAACATGGTTTCTAAATTTACAACCCGAGAGAGTGTGGCTTTTTCATCCAATGGTTGTCGTATTACACCATGCTTTATCTTACCATCAAATAATTTCTTCTTCTTATGATACTCATGCTCCCTAAGCCATCGACGATGCCCCATATACACTGTTTTCTTGCAATTTCCCAACCAAGTTGAGTGGGTATCATCCTCACAAATTGGACATGCTTTTTTCCCTTTCGTACTATATCCTGACAAATTTCCATATGCTAGGAAATCACTAATCGTGCAAAAAATCATGGCTCTTAACTGGAAGTACTCTTTCATATACGCATCATACACTTGTATGCCTGTTTCCCTAATTCTTTCATATCATCAACTAATGGAGCCAAATACACATCAATGTCATTCCTAGGTTGTTTAGGACCTTGGATTAATAATGACATCATGATATATTTTCTTTTCATACACAACCAAGGTGGAAGATTGTATATGCAAAAAAGAACCGGCCAAGTGCTATGACGATTGCTGTGACAACTATCACCAAATCATAAAAAAGTTTGTTTTATATATTTTAAATTTGAATTCGATAAGATCTCGATAATTTAGAATTACCCTTCGTAGCTTAAGTAAAAAAATAAAAGTCCTAGTTCTTGCAAAAATTCCGATGTCTCACCTAGAAATCCTATTACATGTATAAATGTCCATAATATTTAAGTAAAAATTTATAAGAAGCAAGGTACATTTTTATGTACATTATAAAAAAAATGTAAGGTAATAATAAATATATTAAATATGTTTATCTTACATTATAATAATAATAATAATAATAATAATAATAATAATAATAATAATATTAATATAATATTAGAAGTCAGCACCATCATTTTAGTCATTCTTCCACACAACCACCTTAATCATCACCATCACACCCTCACCACCTCACAACCCCCCCCCCCCCCCTCTCTTTCTCGGCCGTACCCCCCCTATCTTCTCCTTCTTTTTCTTCTATAAATACAACACCAACCCTCTTCATTTTTGCATCCCTTTCCTCACTTGCTATATCTCTTTCTCTCTAAATTTTATCTTCAAGAAAACTCAAGAAGTTCAAGGAGGAGTCATTCTCTTTTCTTCAAGAGAGAGAGCTATCTTGAAGGTATAATCACCAACCCTTAGTACTAGCTCTTGTACACTTGTTATCTCTTGCAACATCCACCATCTTCATCATCTTTTTCTCTTATTATCTTCTTGAATACAAGTATCAAAAAACTCAATAAGATCAACATATAAACACATGCATGTAACTATCCTATTAAAGGACTTTATCCTACCATTTGATGTATGGAGTTAATCCTACCAAATGTTGTAAGGCAAGAAGCATGCATGTGGTTATCTCCTATAAAAAAAACATGCATGTAACTATCCTATTGAAGGACTTTATCCTACCATTTGATGTATGGATTTAATCCTACCAAATGTTGTAAGGCAAGAAACATGTATGTAATTATTTTTACTCTTCTTAATGAAAAAGATTGGTGAAAATGATGGATAATAACCAAGGACTTCAAATGTACAAAGACTTACAATATATATATATATATATATATATATATACGATTTTTATGTATGTGTGTGAGTGTGATTTTAACAACTATAAAATATACTATTATGTAGTAATATGTAAAAACTAAAGATATACTAATATTATATATATTTATGCATTCTTATAAAAGAAAATAACTTTGTAATGCATTCATGCATCATCAAAGTTAGTCATAAATAAATATAATAAGGATGTGTGTCTATATTAAAAAAAACAATTATATATATATATAGTATGTTGCTTGAACACTTATTAATACTTTAAGACAAGTTCTACATAAAAGAGGTATATATATGTGTGTTGCTTGTTTAAAATCAACTATATATATATATATATATATATATATATATATATATATATATATATATATATATATATATATATATATATATATATATATATTCGTAAATACACTACCTATATGTATAAAATAAAAATAAATAGAAATTAAAATAACAACTACATGCGGTTATAGAAAGATATCCCACATTATAAAAGTGAGAATTATATAGACCTTAAAACACTACAAACATTAACATAATACATTTAAAAAGAGTATTACTCTAAAAATGACCTTACGGTGGACATTAAACATAATAGGAAAAAGGTGCGTCGACGAGTTAAAGAACTAGTAGGACTCACTATTACTTACAAAGCTTCAACACAAGGTGAGTATTCACAGCCCCACTTTTAAATACATTTGTCAAATATTTGGGTGAAAGCATGAATATAAATGTTTTATTGTTTTATTGCCATCGTAAATATTTAAATTACGCGCAATGGTAATTTATACTTGATGTACTTGAATTCTTATTAATAAAAGTCCCTAAACTAGAATTATCCATTGACCTTACTAAAGGGGCCTATGGTACTTGTAGGTAGCGCTATTTGGGGTCGACATCCCCCACTTATGGTTGACGAACTATAGGTGTACTTTACCATCTACTAACGTCATTTAATATAGGCGTTTGGTTAAAAAAATATATCGGGCACAGTATGTTGATAGGATTGGAAATGACTCAAGCTTAGTAAAACATCATTGTATACTCAAAAACCATGCGTATCAAATTGGGCAATAAACTGTAGTCATACTAAAATTTTCGGTTGGATTAAAGTTTCCATCCTTACTCAATTTGTTGGGCCCAAAGCCCCAACACTATATTTTATTATTGTTGCATTAAAACTTTATTTTGTACATATAAAACCTGTGTCCTCACCAACTCTCGTAGTTGACCTTTCTTTTACTCATGCCTTTCAAGTAATCCTCGGTAGGTCTTAGAGCACATAAGAGCATGTCATGTGTGGACGTCATGAAACAAATTTCCAATCAATTGTTTTTATCTTCATGTCAAAGACAATATTCCATTTCTGTACTGTATTTGGATGACTGTAATTTGATCTTAATTTAAATTATCTGTTATGGTTGGAAACTTTCTATTACCTTGTGCTATGAGACCTTTTGTTGTAACCAAGGTTCTAAATAACGTAAGGCGCGGCGTGGCGGCATGGTCAAGTCTCAAGTTATAGAAGCCATGGCGAAGCCATGGCATTTTCTAAGGCGTGACTTAACGCGGTATTTTTGTCTGTATTTTATAATTATATGTATGTAGTGTATACTTATTTTTATGCAGATTGCTGATAATCACACAAATTGAGAGCAAAGTAACATTATACAAATTACAAAAATCAAATTTATAAAAGTCCAATATACACGATCGCAAATCCGACACAAAAAAGTTACTTTTTTTAAATATTTTAATTTTTTTCACGCCACGCCTTAAAAAACTCGTCATTTGGCGGGTAAAGGCGCGCCTTGGCGAGCCTTGGCGCACGCCACGCCTAATGTTCACGCCATGGTCCATTTCTTAACGTCGGAGCCACGCCTCACGCCATGGCGGCCGCCATGGCGCGTTTTTTAGAACAGTGGTTGTAACACCTCGTGTTTCCGCTTTAGCGGGGTGTGACAGAATTGGTATCAGAGCCGAAGGTTATAGAGAATGTAGTTTTCCTTATGGGGGGAAAACTCAAACTATAACCGAAGGTTTTCAAAAGATAAAATTTTCCTAAGGTAAAATTTTAACTTAAAGCATTTTACTAATGTAACTTAGTTGAGTTTTCCATTATCTTACTTTAATTAAACAAAGCTTGATCACCTATGTTTAATTCAAGTAAGTGCGATGGAATACTCAGGTTGGTTGTAATAGGACTATGCTTGAATAAAATTTTCTTGTAAGCATGATTGTGTGTGTATACTATGCATAACCTTCATTAGACACTCACAATAGTACACTAGTAACTAAGTAGATCATTATCGCAGATCAGTATGTCGACCGAGTACACCCCTGGACCGGAGTATGACAGTGAGTTGGAACCCACCGAACACACTCAGAGTACAACAAGGGATGGTAAGAAGCATTCATCATCTTATGAGGAACCAGAGATGTCTAGCGGACGAAGTTCACCAAATCCCTGTGCACTACCACTTGGCTTTTTAGAACCCAAAAATAAGCCACCAATCCCACACACCAGACTTACTACTCGAAAGACAACCAGATTACCCCCGCGCATTGCACCTCCACAGACAATATCGGCAACTGGTGACTCATCCACCGTCAGAAGAGTAGCGGAGGGTACCCCGGTGTTACCGGGTATACCTGCCATAACACCCGGAATGATGGAAGCACAAACCCGACATCTGAGGCGGCTTACCTCCCAATTCGATTATCTTGATGGACGGTTAGATTGCCAGCGCCACTCAATTGATGCTCTTTCAGAAATGGCGGAGGCTCATGTAACACCCAAGTAAGTATTATTATTAAATTATTTATAAAATATATGTTTTCTGATATTATTATTATTATATTGGTTTACTATGGATTATTAGTTAAAGACTAAAGTGTTATACCTATTAATAAATTGAGGGACTAGTTGTGTCAAATTCTAATTTAGTATTTAATAAGATAGGGAAGTAAATAAAATGTTTAAGAAACATTAGGGGCTATTTCTGCCAATTTACCAAACCTAACTAAATAAAAGGAATTAGGAGTTAGGTGGGTATTTGGAAGGAACAAAGAAATACGCAGGTGAAGGATTTGGAGCGTACGTAGGTCTCGGCAGGGGAAAAAGAAAAGAAACAAGGCTGGAGGTCATCAAATCGAAAGAAGATTTATAGAAATCAACCATCTACATTGTTAATTTAAACTTTAAGGTAAGAATCTTCTAACTAAACAAGTGATTTCTTGAAGAAATTGGGAGTTGGGTTAAGATTGTTCTTGAAACCTATCTCTTTTAAATAGTAGATGTTTGAATCAAAGTTTTTATGATTCTGATCAGACTTTTTAGTACATGCATGTTGAAATTTTTAGGATCTAAGTTACATTTTTTATTAAGGTTGTGATAATGAGATTAGAATTCTTGAATTTATGAAATCAATCATGGTGTGATCAATTAGTATAATTATTCAGTGTTTTGAGTTATGTTGAGATGTTATAAAACTGATTGAAGGGGAAGAAATTTCTGGTTATATGTATAGATATTGTTGTGGATGAGAGTTCTTGAATTTTGGTTGAATTGATGTTCTTAGTATACGAAATACGGGTCGGGTAGGATAGAACTCTATATGGGAAGTGTAGTTGTGTTAGAGATTGTGTACAGTAAGTTCAGGTCAATAATTAATGTGACATTTTATTTATTTCTATACATAGGTATTAACTGAGGATTTAATCTTTTGATTACTACTGTTGAGAAAGACTATAATTGGTGAATCATGTCGAACAGGTGAGTCATACGAACCATTCTAACTTATCTGTAAATGTGTGAAATATGATTATTTGTATATAGCCTGGGTGGCATTACTTGTGTTAGCCTGGGTGGCATTACTTGTATATAGCCTGGGTGGCATTACTTGAGTTAGCCTGGGTGGCATTACTTGTATATAGCCTGGGTGACATTACTTGAGTTAGCCTGGGTGGCATTACTTGTGTTAGCCTGGGTGGCAATCTTGTAGCATGTGTGGCATTCATGTGTGATCGTTGATCGATGTTTATACATTTTCTGCATAAGTGGGGATGCAAGTATGTACTCACTAAGCTTTATAGCTTACCCGTTGTTGATTATTTCCTTTCAGGTATTCCTGGTTCTTCTAGGAAGGATAAGGGCAAGGAACCAGCTTGAGCCGACAGTGATATGCTTCCTTAATTAATATATTTTGTAGAAAATGTGTTTTCCATGAGTATTTGGTGTCTAACTATAGTTAATAGTTGATGAACTCAAACATTCACCACTTTTTTAAATTTTGTCATGTATTTGGAAAACAAACTTTATTTAGTAAAAAAAAAAAAAAAAATTGGGATGTTACAAATTGATATCAGAGCCAAGGTTTAAGAGATTCAGATATGTCTGTGTGAAATATATCTGGACTTAAACCATGGTAATTGATATCAAGGAAGCTGTCGGCTGAAGCAAGGGAGATAGTGAGTACATATGTAATGATGAAGGGATCGATAATTGTATTACTTATTGATATTGCAGATGATGATCTTTACGAAAAGTGTTGTGATTTCATGATTATGTGTTAAAGGGTTATATGTTATGCTATAAGTAGAGTATACATTTTGATGATGATATTAATCTTATTGAGTAATGTGGTATGGTTGCCTGAAATTATGTGAGAAAACTTGAAATTAAGTAGGTGATGTCTGACCCACACTTGTGAACCTGGAAACTTAGTGATAAAAGTTTGAATAGATATGTATAGTGTGTTTGAGATAGTAACTGGATCCGTACTATAACAACCACATGGTACATGTCAAATTCAACTGAGTCACGGAAGATTCTAGTGAATCAAGTAATGGGTAATAGAAAGAGGGTGTGGCTTGTCTTAAATGTTGAAGTAAATAGAATTTTACTGTTAACGTGTAAAGCATGCTAAATGCTTATAGCTTTCTAGAGTAATATAAGTAGGATACCTGTTTTTATCCTGCTTTATACTAGAACTACTTAATTTCAGAATGGTGTACACAAGGAGCAGACGTGATGCACAGAATCAGGGAGTGGGACCTAGTCAACTCCAGGATGGGGAAGAAACAAGTGTTACCAATGATGTAAATCCCCCACCACCTGTGGTTACACCAACGATGCCTATTGTGACCGAACCTGTTACTAATGTGGTTAATCGACCACCAGTGGTAGAGGAGGTTTCAGATAAGCCTACTATGGAGGAAGTGGTAGTTAGGGAAGTTATCAAAATCTTTCAGGATGCAATTCCCAACATGATGAGTCAGATAACAACTGAAATGAAAACTATGGTGCAACAGCAAGTAGATGCTGCTCTTTCAGCTCGAAATGTGAACATGACTCAAACTACTACTACGACACAGGAAGGAAAGAGAAAGGATTGTAACTTCAGGGATTTTGCAGCTTGTCAACCCCCTTTCTTTGAGGGAGTGCCCGATCCCATAGTGAGTTACCAATGGCTTGATGATATAGAAGGTGCTTTCCGTACCAGTTATTGTCCACCGGAGTCTCAAGTACGATTTGCCTCAAATTTTCTGAGGGGTTCAGCTAAAAGTTGGTGGAAACTTATGGTACAACGGAAGGGAGTAGCAAACATTGAAACAATGACATGGGAAGAATTCTCTGAATTATTTAAAAAACAATATGCACCTCAAGTGGAGGTGGATCGACTTGCAGACGAATTCTTACATCTTCGACAAACTACCAAGTCAGTGCAACAAATAACTGCCAAATTTTTAGATAGAGCGTTGTTCTGCCCTGATTATGTGGCCAATGAGAGGGCCAAGATGAACAGATATTTGTCTATCCTGAAAAAGGAAATCAGAGAATTTGTAAATCCTACATTGTGTAAGGATTTTGATCAACTTTGTGATGCTGCAAGGGCTCGAGAAATTGAACTAGAAAAGCAGATGACAGAGAAGAAGGCTGAGGCAGTTGCACCAGCAACTAAGAAACAAAAGACAGGTCATACTGGTTTCAAATCTGCCGGAAAGAAAGACAGCAGTACTCCTCCTGTTATAAAGAATTGTTACAGATGTGGAAAGCTCGGGCACATAGGGAAGGATTGTAGATCATCGTTCAAAATCTGCTTTAACTGTTTGCAACCCGAACATATCAAAACAGAATGTCCGAAATTAGTAGGAGATGTTAAACCACTTATCCCTCAGCCAGCCTTGCGCATTACTGATGGAGGACAGGGAAAGAAGAATGACACTCCTAAGGCTCGTGGGAGAGCCTTTCAACTCACTGTTGAGGAAGCAAAGACGGAACCAGATGTTGTGACAGGTACATATCTTGTTAATTCCATACCTGCACTTGTATTATTTGACTCAGGGGCCAGCAAATCTTTTGTTTCCAATACTTTCTGTAGACAATTTGAATCATTACGTGTGAGATTAGATTGTCCTTTGGAAGTGGAAATAGCAGACGATAAAAGTGTGATAGTTTCTGATATATACAAAAATAATGTGATAGAAATAGAAACTGTTCACTACCCTGTTGATCTTATTCCCATGACTATGCGGGAATTTCAAGTTATAATTGGCATGGATTGGCTGGGTCGCTATCAAGTTACAATCATGTGTGGTCGGAAAATGATTAGAGTTCAAACTCCTAGTAGGGGAGAACTTACAATCATAGGTGATGGAAGAAAGAAGGAAACATCACTTGTTTCAGTAACTAAAGCTCGGAAATACCTTCGACGAGGTTGTACTTCTTTCATCGCACATGTGATAGATGTGAAAAAGGAAAAGAAGATTCTAACTCCCGCCGATGTGCACGTGGTACGGGAATATGTCGATGTATTTCCCGAAGACTTGCCTGGTGTACCGCCTGATAGACAAGTAGAATTTCGAATAGATCTTGTTCCGGGAGCAAATCCAATTGCTCGAGCTCCCTATCGGTTAGCCCCTCCTGAAATGCAAGAAATGATGAAGCAATTGCAGGAGTTGTTGGATAAAGGTTTCATTAGACCCAGTAGCTCACCTTGGGGAGCACCGGTTTTATTTGTCAAAAAGAAGGATGGGACTTTCCGCATGTGCATCGATTATAGAGAGCTTAATAAAGTGACAATCAAGAACAAATATCCACTACCTCGAATTGATGATCTATTTGATCAACTACAAGGATCGTCTTGGTTCTCAAAGATTGACTTACGTTCAGGGTATCATCAATTAAAGATTAAGGAAGAAGATATACCAAAAACCGCCTTCAGAACCCGATATGGTCACTTTGAATTTGTAGTCATGCCGTTTGGATTGACGAATGCACCTGCTGCTTTTATGGATTTGATGAATCGGGTATGCCGACCTATGCTGGATAAATATGTTATCGTCTTTATTGATGATATTCTAATTTATTCCAAATCAAAATTCGAACATGAGGGTCATCTTAGAAATGTGCTCGAGACCCTGAGGAAAGAAAAATTGTATGCAAAATTCTCTAAATGCGAATTTTGGTTAGAAGAAGTGCAGTTTCTGGGTCATGTTATAAATAAAGACGGTCTTAAAGTTGATCCAGCAAAAGTTGATGCAGTAATGAGATGGGAGCCACCCAAGAATCCATCAGAAGTCCGGAGTTTTCTTGGTTTAGCAGGGTATTACCGTAGATTTATCAAGGATTTTTCAAAAATCGCAGTACCTCTAACTAGACTGACCAAGAAAGACACAAAATTTATGTGGGGAAGCGAACAACAAAAAGCCTTCGAAACGCTTAGGCAAAAGCTTTGTGAAGCCCCTATTCTTTCCTTACCCGAAGGAAACGATGACATGGTCGTGTATTGCGATGCATCTAATCAGGGGCTGGGTTGCGTACTGATGCAAAAAGGAAAAGTTATTGCATACGCTTCACGACAATTAAAACCTCATGAAGTCAATTATCCCACTCATGATCTAGAATTAGCCGCAGTAGTTTTTGCACTAAAAATTTGGAGGCATTACTTGTATGGTGTCAAGTGCACTATTTATACAGACCACAAAAGTTTAAAGTACCTCTTGGATGAAAAGAACTTAAATATGAGACAAAGAAGATGGCTAGATCTGGTAAAAGATTATGATTGTGAAATATTATACCATCCAGGTAAAGCAAATGTGGTTGCTGATGCGTTAAGCAGAAAATCAAGAAATGCATCTTTACATATGAAAACTTTACGAATAACAGTCACTGCCTCGCTGATTGAGAAAATTTTAATTGCTCAAGAAGAAGGTATCAAGAGTGAGAATCAAGGTAAAGAGCGGATCAAGGGCCAAGCATCTGCTCTAGAAAGAGATAATAGAGGTGTGTTGACTATGTTTGGAAGAATTTGGGTGCCTATTTCTGGAAATATCAGGCAGATAATCCTTGATGAAGCTCATAAATCAAGGTTTTCAATTCATCCGGGCATTACAAAGATGTATAGAGATTTAAAGTCCGATTATTGGTGGCCAGGAATGAAGAAGGATATAACAGCTTATGTTGAAAAATGTCTAACTTGTCTGCAAGTTAAAGCTGAACATCAAAGACCCCATGGTAAACTACAACCTCTGGAGATTCCAGTTTGGAAATGGGAAGATATAACCATGGATCTAATAACAAAGCTTCCAAAGACCCCACGAAATTATGATGCAATATGGGTGATTGTTGACAGATTAACTAAAAGTGCTCATTTCATACCCATTCGTGAAACATTCTCTGCTGAAAAGATGGCAGAAGTGTTTGTGAAAGAGATCGTCTCTAGGCATGGGGTACCAGTATCAATAGTATCAGATCGAGATAGTAGATTCACCGCACGCTTTTGGAAGAAATTTCATGAAGATATGGGTACCAAACTTCTTTTCAGCACGGCTTTTCACCCGCAAACCGATGGTCAAAGTGAACGTACCATACAAACATTAGAAGATATGCTTCGTGCATGCGTGATAGATTTTGGTGGAAGTTGGGATCTACATTTGCCGCTAGCAGAATTTTCTTATAACAACAGTTATCACTCAAGTATCGGAATGCCGCCATATGAAATGCTTTATGGAAGAAAGTGTAGGACCCCAATCTGCTGGGGTGAAGTAGGTCATCGCGTGTTGGGTAGTACTGAGATCGTTCAGAGAACAACAGAGAAAATTCAACAGATCCGGGAAAGGCTTCAGGCTGCACAAAGCAGACATAAAAGCTATGCGGATAAAAGACGATCGCTATTAGAATTTCAAGTAGGAGATTTCGTTATGCTAAAAGTTTCACCATGGAAGGGTATTATTCGCTTTCGGAAAAGGGGTAAGCTCAGTCCTAGATTTATAGGACCGTTCAAAATATTAGCACGAGTAGGGAAGGTTGCTTACAAGTTGGAGTTACCCGAAGAACTGTCCAAAATACATTCTACCTTTCATGTGTCTCAATTGAGAAAATGTTTAGCAGATGAAACGGCCTATGTCCTAATGGATGAAGTAGTGATCGATGAGAAACTTAATTATGTAGAACAACCGGTAGCTATTTTGGATAGGAAGGTGAAGACCTTGAGAAACAAGCAAATTAAATTAGTTAAAATACAATGGAAGCATCGTAAAGGATCAGAATTTACTTGGGAGCCCGAAGAGGAAATGAGACTCAACTATCCGGAATTCTTTGCGCAAAATGATTTCGGGGACGAAATCCTAATAAGTGGGGGAGAATTGTAACACCCAAGTAAGTATTATTATTAAATTATTTATAAAATATATGTTTTCTGATATTATTATTATTATATTGGTTTACTATGGATTATTAGTTAAAGACTAAAGTGTTATACCTATTAATAAATTGAGGGACTAGTTGTGTCAAATTCTAATTTAGTATTTAATAAGATAGGGAAGTAAATAAAATGTTTAAGAAACATTAGGGGCTATTTCTGCCAATTTACCAAACCTAACTAAATAAAAGGAATTAGGAGTTAGGTGGGTATTTGGAAGGAACAAAGAAATACGCAGGTGAAGGATTTGGAGCGTACGTAGGTCTCGGCAGGGGAAAAAGAAAAGAAACAAGGCTGGAGGTCATCAAATCGAAAGAAGATTTATAGAAATCAACCATCTACATTGTTAATTTAAACTTTAAGGTAAGAATCTTCTAACTAAACAAGTGATTTCTTGAAGAAATTGGGGGTTGGGTTAAGATTGTTCTTGAAACCTATCTCTTTTAAATAGTAGATGTTTGAATCAAAGTTTTTATGATTCTGATCAGACTTTTTAGTACATGCATGTTGAAATTTTTAGGATCTAAGTTACATTTTTTATTAAGGTTGTGATAATGAGATTAGAATTCTTGAATTTATGAAATCAATCATGGTGTGATCAATTAGTATAATTATTCAGTGTTTTGAGTTATGTTGAGATGTTATAAAACTGATTGAAGGGGAAGAAATTTCTGGTTATATGTATAGATATTGTTGTGGATGAGAGTTCTTGAATTTTGGTTGAATTGATGTTCTTAGTATACGAAATACGGGTCGGGTAGGATAGAACTCTATATGGGAAGTGTAGTTGTGTTAGAGATTGTGTACAGTAAGTTCAGGTCAATAATTAATGTGACATTTTATTTATTTCTATACATAGGTATTAACTGAGGATTTAATCTTTTGATTACTACTGTTGAGAAAGACTATAATTGGTGAATCATGTCGAACAGGTGAGTCATACGAACCATTCTAACTTATCTGTAAATGTGTGAAATATGATTATTTGTATATAGCCTGGGTGGCATTACTTGTGTTAGCCTGGGTGGCATTACTTGTATATAGCCTGGGTGGCATTACTTGAGTTAGCCTGGGTGGCATTACTTGTATATAGCCTGGGTGACATTACTTGAGTTAGCCTGGGTGGCATTACTTGTGTTAGCCTGGGTGGCAATCTTGTAGCATGTGTGGCATTCATGTGTGATCGTTGATCGATGTTTATACATTTTCTGCATAAGTGGGGATGCAAGTATGTACTCACTAAGCTTTATAGCTTACCCGTTGTTGATTATTTCCTTTCAGGTATTCCTGGTTCTTCTAGGAAGGATAAGGGCAAGGAACCAGCTTGAGCCGACAGTGATATGCTTTCTTAATTAATATATTTTGTAGAAAATGTGTTTTCCATGAGTATTTGGTGTCTAACTATAGTTAATAGTTGATGAACTCAAACATTCACCACTTTTTTAAATTTTGTCATGTATTTGGAAAACAAACTTTATTTAGTAAAAATAAAAAAAAAATTGGGATGTTACAGCTCAGTACCAGCACACATCAAGGGTGGAGGCTAATGCACATGAGGGCATACGGAGGATCTATGAGCGTGTCAAGGCCATAGCAGTGCTGACATTGGTGGTCGGAGTCGTGATAGGACTGATGTTAGGAAGGAACCTCTGAGATGACCATTTCCTGATATCTAAATATGCTACTATTAACCTAGGAACTACTAATTAGGACTTATATATATAAAATATCGCTTGTACGATTGGGAAATTTTGATAATAGTATGTAAACCCAATCAAAACGACTTATGTATTGCCATGTATTGGGAATTTTGACCTTAACATATGTACCCAATTTTAGGAATTTTGTATTCGACATATGTACCCAAATTTATCAATGGTAATTATAATATTTTAAGAGATTTCCTGTTCTTATAGTGTTATTTAGAGCTTGAAAATGTTGCATGATCATACTTAGCCTCATTAAGAATTAAACTTGACAAGGATCATCTTATCTTCACATCTTAGAACCATGTCTCCAAGAAGAGAAAACGACATAAACCAAATGGTGATGGATCGAGTGATAGCTACACTGCCCAACATCGTTAGCCAAGTGGCAGCAGGCTTACAAGCTGGACAAAATGCGAATGTGGCAAACAGAGACTGCAACTACAAAACCTTTAGGGGCTGTAACCCTAAGGAGTTTTATGGCACTGAGGGAGCCGTAGGATTGCTAAACTGGATTGAGAGTGTAGAATCGGTTCTTAGTATCAGCAAGTGCACGGAAGCCAATAAGGTGGAATTCGCTGCTTGCTTGCTACAAGGTCGAGCCTTGTCATGGTGGAACATCCAAGTGTAGACCCGAGGAAGGGAAGTCGCTCATCAACTCACCTGGGCAGAATTTGTAAAATTGCTGAGAGAAGAGTTCTGCTCCAAGAGTGAAACACAGAAGTTGGAAGCTGAACTGTGGAACCATGAAATGGTGGGAAGTGACATCAGCACTTACACTACCCGCTTTCATGAACTGTCTAAATTAGTCCCACACTTGGTAACCCCTGAAGAAAACCGTATAGATAGATATATCTGGGGTCTAGCTCCTGAGATACGAGCGAATGTCACCTCGGCAAACCCTACCACACTCCAGAACGCAGTGAATTTGGCCACCAGTCTCACCAACAATGCCATACGATCTGGAATGTTTGCCAGTGACAAGAGTAAAGGAAAGAGGAAGATGGAGGAACCTTCGAGGAAGCAATCAGATGAGAGGTTTGGGAGAAGCCAGAAGGTTAGCAGGAACTATGGAGTTCAGGCACAGACGACAGGAGGAAGAAGGACCTATCCTAGGTGTAACAAGTGTGATAAACTTCACGAGGGGAAATGCATCATCTGTCTTAAGTGCAAAAGAGGAGGCCATTATGCCAATGATTGTAAGGCACGACCATGCAACAAATGCGGGAGTTTGGAGCATCATCCATGTATATGCCCCCGTCCCAACCAGGGATAGGATGCTAATCAGAACCACCAAGTGAACCAGCAGGGTCAAGGAGGCCAAGCTCGAGGACGAGTGTTTGAGATCGGAATGGATGAAGCTAGACAGAATGCAGACGTTGTCGCAAGTACTTTCCTTCTAAATGATAATTATGCATCAGTGTTATTTGATTCGGGAGCAGATAGGAGTTTTGTGTCATTGGAGTTTAGGACAACGCTTAACTTGAAAACTGAAAAGATGAAAGAAGCATATACCATAGAGTTTGCTAATGGTCAGGAAGCTAGGGTTAAGGATATAATTATTGGTTGTACATTGAACTTAGCTGATAAGATATTTAGTATAGACTTAATCCCAATTAAGTTAGGAAGCTTGGATGTAATTATCGGTATAGATTGGCTTACTAAATATCGGGCGGAGATATGTTGCTTCGAGAAAATCATACGCATCCCTATGCCTAGAGGCGAAAAATTCGTCATATACGGACAGAAGTCGGGAAGAAATTTGAGAATAGTATCCTGCATGAAGATGCAGAAATACTTGAGAAAGGGAAATGAGGCATTCTTAGCTCACGTCACTAATAAGGATACAAAAGAGCAACGCATCCAGGAAATCACCGTAGTTCGAGATTACCCTGAGGTTTTCCCCGAGGAATTACCAGGGTTACCTCCGAACCGTCAAGTCGAATTTCATATCGACTTAGTTCCTGGAGCAGCGCCAGTGGCTAAGGCACCTTATCGCTTAGCGCCATCGGAAATGCAAGAATTATAAGCACAACTACAAGAATTGCTTGACAAAGGGCTCATCCGACCAAGCTCGTCTCCTTGGGGAGCTCCAGTCCTTTTCGTTAAAAAGAAGGACGGGTCATTACAGATGTGCATAGATTATAGAGAACTTAATAAGTTGACAATTAAAAATCGATATCCACTCCCTAAGAGTGATGATTTGTTTGATCAACTTCAAGGAGCCACGTATTTTTCAAAGATCGATCTTCGTTCGGGATATCATCAGTTGAGAGTATGTGAGGCAGATATTCCTAAAACAGCATTTAGGACTCGTTACGGACACTATGAGTTCCTAGTTATGCCTTTTGGATTGACAAATGCTCCAGTTATCTTCATGGATTTGATGAATAGGGTCTGTAGACCATATTTGGATAAATTTGTTATAGTATTCATCGACGATATACTCATTTATTCACAAAGCAAGGAAGACCACGAACGGCATTTGAAGTTGGTGTTAACACTACTTAAGGACCAAAAGTTGTACGCAAAATTCTCTAAGTGCGAATTCTGGATTCGTGAAGTACACTTTCTTGGTCATGTGGTTAATAAGAATAGGATTCAAGTAGATCCGGCAAAGATCGAGGCAATTAAGCAATGGGAAGCACGAAAAACACCAACCGAAGTTCGCCAATTTCTTGGGTTGGCAGGTTACTACAGGCGAGTCATAGCAAACTTTTCAAAGATTGCACAGCTGCTAACCACACTAACCTAGAAAGATAAGAAATTTATCTGGGAAGAGAAACAGGAAGAACCATTTCAAACTCTCAAGCACAAATTGTGTAATGCACCTGTCTTAACTCTACCTAAAGGAACAGATAACTTCGTGGTTTACTGTGATGCTTCACATCAAGGACTTGGGTGTGTATTGATGCAGAAAGATAAGGTCATCGCTTATGCATCAAGACAACTAAAGGTTCACGAGAAGAACTACACTACCCATGACTTGGAACTTGGAGCAGTGGTGTTTGCTTTTAAGATTTGGAGACACTACTTGTATGGCACTAAATGTACCATCTACACTGACCACAAAAGTCTTCAACATATTCTAGATCAGAAAATGCTCAATATGAGGCAAAGGAGATGGGTTGAGCTACTAAATGATTATGACTACGAAATCAAATACCACCCTGGCAAAGCAAATGTGGTAGCAGATGCGTTAAGCAGGAAGGAAAGAGTGAAGCCCTCTAGGGCTAGAGTTATGGGAGCATTGGTCCAAACCAGTTTAAAGAGTCGGATTATGGAGAGTCAGGAAAAGGCGTTACAAGAAGAGAATCTAAAGGATGAAGCCTTATACCACTTAGAATCCAGATTCGTAACTAAGACTGATGGAGTGCGCTATTTCGAGAACAGAGTATGGATCCCGAAATACAACAACACAAGGCTGACTATTCTGGATGAAGCACATCAGTCAAAATACTCCATACACCCCGGAGCTGACAAGATGTACAAAGATCTTAAGGAGTACTATTGGTGGCCGGGTATGAAAAAGGACATCGCCATGTACGTAGGAAAGTGTTTAACCTGTGCAAGGGTAAAGGCAGAACACCAGAAACCGTCCGGGTTACTGCAACAACCCGAAATTCCACAATGGAAATGGGAACAAATCACAATGGACTTTATCACCAAACTGCCAAGAACGACAAGAGCTCACGATGCCATATGGGTCATAGTAGATAGACTTACTAAGTCTGCACATTTTCTCCCAATTCGGGAAGATTACAAGATGGAAAAGCTTGCCCAAATATATGTCAATGAGATTGTGGCACATCATGGTGTGCCGATTTCGATTATTTCAGATAGGGACAGTCGGTTTACATCACGATTCTGGCAATCATTGCAAAAAGCATTGGGTACTCAAATCGACTTGAGTACAGCTTACCACCCACAAACCGACAGGCAAACAGAAAGAACCATACAAACTTTAGAGGACATGCTACGTGTTTGTGTGATAGACTTCGGAGGAAGTTGGGGTACTCACCTACCATTGATCGAGTTTTCATACAACAACAATTATCACACTAGCATACAATGCGCTCCGTATGAAGCTCTGTATGGGCGTAAATGCCGATCTCCTTTGAGCTGGGTAGAAGTTGGTGATCGACAATTAATCAAACCCGATATTATTCAGGAAACCACCGATAAGATCTCTATCATCAAAGAAAAACTCAAAACGGCAAGAGATCGCCAGAAGAGTTATGCGGATAATAGGAGAGTTTCAAGTTGGGGACAAAGTGCTTTTGAAAGTATCTCCATGGAAAGGCATTATTCGTTTTGGGAAGAAAGGAAAATTGAGTCCTCGATATATTGGACCCTTTGAAATTACTGAGAAAGTTGGTCCTGTAGCATATAAACTCAATCTACCATCAGAGTTGAGCGCTATTCATAATACCTTCCACGTATCAAACCTCAAGAAATGCCTGTCCGACAACTCATCGGTTGTACCATTAGAAGAAATTCAAGTAAACGAGCAATTGCGCTTCACAGAGGAACCAATCGAGATCTTAGACCGAAAAGTCAAACAGCTCAGACGAAGCAAGATTCCCATTTTAAAGGTCCGGTGGAATTCGAGACACGGACCCGAATATACATGGGAACGTGAGGATTATATGAGAACATAAGTATCCCCACCTCTTTATTGACGGCAGCGCCAAGTAAATTTCGGGACGAAATTTCTTTAACTAGGGGAGACTGTGACAACTGTCACCAAATCATAAAAAGGTTTGTTTTATACATTTTAAATTTGAATTCGATAAGATCTCGATAATTTAGAATTACCCTTCGTAACTTAAGTAAATAAATAAAAGTCCTAGTTTTTTGCAAAAATTCCGATGTCTCACCTAGAAATCCTATTACATGTATAAATGTCCATAATATTTACGTAAAATTTATAAGAAGCAAAGTACATTTTTATGTACATTATAAAAAAAATGTAAGGTAATAATAAACATATTAAATATGTTTATCTTACATTATAATAATAATAATAATGATAATAATATTAATAATAATAATATTAATATAATATTAGAAGTCAACACCATCATTTTAGTCATTCTTCCACACAACCACCTTAATCATCACCATCACACCCTCACCACCTCACACCCCCCTCTCTTTCTCGGCCGTACCCCCCCCCCCTCTCTTCTCCTTCTTTATCTTCTATAAGTACAACACCAACCCACTTCATTTTTGCATCCCTTTCCTCACTTTCTATATCTCTTTCTCTTTAAATTTTATCTTCAAGAAAACTCAAGAAGTTCAAGGAGGAGCCATTCTCTTTTCTTCAACAGAGAGAGCTATCTTGAAGGTATAATCACCAACCCTTAGTACTAGCTCTTGTACACTTGTTATCTCTTGCAAAATCCACCATCTTCATCATCTTTTTCTCTTATTATCTTCTTGAATACAAGTATCAAAAAACTCAATAAGATCAACATATAAACACATGCATGTAACTATCCTATTAAAGGAATTTATCCTACCATTTGATGTATGGAGTTAATCCTACCAAATGTTGTAAGGCAAGAAGCATGCATGTGGTTATCTCCTATAAAAAAAACATGCATGTAACTATCCTATTGAAAGACTTTATCCTACCATTTGATGCATGGATTTAATCCTGCCAAATGTTGTAAGGCAAGAAACATGTATGTAATTATTTTTACTCTTCTTAATGAAAAAGATTGGTGAAAATGATGGATAATAACCAAGGACTTCAAATGTACAAAGACTTACAATATATATATATATATATATATATATATATATATATATATATATATATATATATATATATATATATATATATATATATATATATATATAAACATGCATGCAAGTATCTACCTATTATATGTAAAAAAAAAGATACTTAATAATTTCAAAGCCATGCATATGGATATATATATATATATATATATATATATATATATATATATATATATATATATATATATATATATATATACGATTTTTATGTATGTGTGTGAGTGTGATTTTAACAACTAAAAAATATACTATTATGTAGTAATATGTAAAAACTAAAGATATACTAATATTATATATATTTATGCATTCTTATAAAAGAAAATAACTTTGTAATTCATTCATGCATCATCAAAGTTAGTCATAAATAAATATAATAAGGATGTGTGTCTATATTTAAAAAAAAACAATTATATATATATAGTATGTTGCTTGAACACTTATTAAAACTTTAAGACAAGTTCTACATAAAAGAGGTATATATATATATGTGTGTGTTGCTTGTTTAAAATCAAATATATATATATATATATATATATATATATATATATATATATTCGTAAATACACTACCTATATGTATAAAATAAAAATAAATAGAAATTAAAATAACAACTACATGCGGTTATAGAAAGATATCCCACATTATAAAAGTGAGAATTATATAGACCTTAAAACACTACAAACATTAACATAATACATTTAAAAAGAGTATTACTCTAAAAAGGACCTTACGGTGGACATTAAATATAATAGAAAAAAGGTGCGTCGACGAGTTAAAGAACTAGTAGGACTTACTATTACTTACAAAGCTTCAACACAAGGTGAGTATTCACAGCCCCACTTTTAAATACATTTGTCAAATATTTGGGTGAAAGCATGAATATAAATGTTTTATTGTTTTAATGCCATCGTAAATATTTAAATTACGCGCAATGGTAAATTATACTTGATGTACTTGAATTCTTATTAATAAAAGTCCCTCAACTAGACATTATCCATTAACCTCACTAAAGGGGCCTATGGTACTTGTAGGTAGCGCTATTTGGGGTCGACATCCCCAACTTATGGTTGACGAACTATAGGTGTACTTTACCATCTACTAACGTCATTTAAAATAGGCGTTGGGTTAAAAAAAATATACCGGGCACAATATGTCGATAGGATTGGAAATGGCTCAAGCTTAGTAAAACATCATTGTATACTCAAAAACCATGCATATCAAATTGGGCAATAAATTGTAGTCATACTAAAATTTTCGGTTGGATTAAAGTTTCCATCCTTACTCAATTTGTTGGGCCCAAAGCCCCAACACTATATTTTATTATTATTGCATTAAAACTTTATTTTGTGCATATAAAACCTGTGTCCTCACCAACTCTCGTAGTTGACCTTTCTTTTACTCATGCCTTTTAGGTAATCCTCGGTAGGTCTTAGAGCACATAAGAGTATGTCATGTGTGGATGTCATGAAACAAATTTCCAATCAATTGTTTTTATCTTCATGTCAAAGACAATATTCCATTTCTGTACTGTATTTGGATGACTGTAATTTGATCTTAATTTAAATTATCAGTTATGGTTGGAAATTTTCTATTACCTTATGCTATAAGACCTTTTGCTGTAACACCTCGTGTTTCCGCTTTAGCGGGGTGTGACAACTGCTCATGTTCCCGAACGGGTTAATTCCGTCTGAGCTCAGTCCGAACCTTATATTTCTGATTTCCTCTCCAAATTCTTCAAAGTTATAATCAATATTTCTGCATTGAGGTGAATCTGCTATGTCTCTCAGTTTTCCATCATTTATACGCTATTCAGCATGCCAAGGTAACAATTTTGCATCCTTAGCGCTTGCAAATAATCGTTTCAATCTTGGTATGATGGGATAATACCATAGCAATTTAGCAGGAGGACCATTTTTCATCACATCATTGCTAATTGTTTGTTTTACTTGTTTATACCTTGATGTATGACATATCCTACATTCGTGTAGGTTTTCATCATCATTTGTATACAACATGCAATCATTTGGGAATGCATGTATTCTTTTGATTTCTAATCCCATTGGACACATTAATTTTTTTGCATGGTATGTGGAAACTGGTAGCTCATTACCATTCGGGAGCATCTCATGCAACAACTCTAATAAGCTTGTAAAACTTTTGTCACTCCATCCATTGCTTGATTTTAAGTTGAAAAATTTCAACACCGCAGAAAGTTTAGTAAAAGTAGTACACCCATCATATAATGGTTTTTCCGAGTCAACAAAAAGTTGTTGAAATTTATCATGATCCTTTTCAGCAACATTATCCTCTAAATCATGTAACATGTCGTCTAAATTATCATCATCAGTATCAGTATCGTCCAAATTATCGTTGATAAACGTGTCATCTAAATTATCATTGCATTCAGACGCAATCGAGGTACTACCAAGTAAAGTTTCACCATGCCAATCCCAACAAGTGTACCCATTTACAAAACCGTTTTTTATAAGATGATTTCTAATTTCATTACTATCAACAAAGCAGTTGAAATTTGCACATTTTGTACAAGGACAACAAATTTTAGTCTTTTGTTTTTTCACTTTGTGATCTTCGGCAACCTTTATGAAATCTGACAACCCTGTCATAAACTCCTTTGTAGTACGTTTTCCATACATCCAGTTACTACGATCCATCTACAGTTTTATTAGAGCCAATATAATAAGATGCATGTTTTCAAATGAATGTTTTCAAATATGATAAATAATTTGAAATTAGGAATTAGAGAAATACATACCTTACTTTGAGTAACCGGTCAAGCTACAAGTTTATATGTAATCGGAATCCGAACGATATGAATAGGTACTCCTAAAACATATGAAAAGCATTCAAGTTAATTCATATGGTAATTTTAAGTATAGATCCTATATATTATTTTACTTATCTATACCTTTTAAGATATTTTACATAATTAATTCAAATATTTAAACATACAAATGTATATTTTACTTTTACCACCATAACTTGCATAGTAAAAAAACAACAAGGAGGAAAAAAATGGCGGCATCCCAATTTTTATCCAATATTCCCTCCATTATCAAATATTCACTCCCTTGATTCATATCCCATTTCTCTGTATTGTCAAAAATTCCCTCCCTTCCAGCCCTAATTTTTTGAACTTAGTCGCATATGCCCTTGTTCGTGAGTTTTGGTCTCATCGGCTTCATCTCCAAGTTCCTTGAATCAACTTCGTCTCATCTTACCTGCGGCTGCCTCCTCAAGTTGGCTTCATCACGTGTGTCATGGGCTTATTGCGTGGTGATTGTGGCATCAATTTTTAACTCATCTTGGTCTTTTGATTCCTTGGATGTCATATGTATTTTAGTCAGGTATGAATGTATCTAATTCCATATGAGAATATTGATGTTGTGTAGCTCTAATTTTCGTGTTTTCACTGCTTTATGAATGTTGATGGTTAGGTTTTATGCTCTAATTGTTGCTTATATTGTTTAGATCTAACTGATTTTAGCTCCTGTTTCTAGTCCTCAGTCATCGTAATCTATCATAAAATTGGGCAGAGTATAGGTTCTTATATGTTTGTTCTAAAATACTAACTCTGTATTTTTCAATTGGAAATATTGGGATAGATTCTCATAAATTACTTCTCCACCCATCATTTTAGTAAGTTTATATTTGTTCTTGTCGATTTTTCATTGCCATTGTATCATCTTGAATGTAGTTATATCTTGTAGGTGTTTCTTGCAGAATAATTTCAGGATTTTTGAACTCCGCCCGCCACCTGCTCTATTAAACGCTTGTAAGATATTTTTCATAGATTAGCTTTGTTTTGAATGTGGTTATATTTGTAGGTGTTTCTTGCATAATCATTTCAAGGTTTTCAAGCTATGATTACTGTTCTTATGATCTTTCTAAGAATACTATCTCCAAATACATATAAACATTATTATACTTTTCAAGTTTGTATTGGTTCTCTTCCAAGATATATTATTGTTTTAACATTCTTTTCTAGCATATTATTGTTAAGCAGATCATACGTAGAAAGTTTTGACTATCATATAGTTCTTTACCTGTAAGTCTTTATCCCCTTTTTAATTAATCGAAAAAGTACTTGAGCTTTAACAAGTAGACCTTTTTATGTTATAACAAACACATGTTTGAGCTTTCAAGAACAATTAAAACCAACAAGGTGCTCATTTGTTTCATGACAACAAAACTCATGGCAATTCTTATAATTTGGCTCTTTCACAACATTTTAAGATACTAAATGATTGAGCTCTGTTTTTTACAAATTAGCTGTAGCAAGTAGTGGCCTGTCAAGTTACGTTAGCACAGTTCATTTTTTTGTTTTTATTTTTCAAGCCTACGGCTTAACTATATGCTCTTCTCATGGCAACTTTTAGTAATATCTTCACTTATAAGTTGGTCACTGAAGTAAGAAGATTCAAATCAGACAAGTATAAGTCCACACTTATTATTGTTATGCGGCCACCAGCCTAGATTCCAATGCTTACTTGTGAGATAAATTAATCAAATCAAGGTTCAGGTAATCTTTCACACAAAATCTATACATTACTCTTTATTAATAGCCTTTATGTTAATCTCTGATACCATATTAAACTTGATTAACAGTAAGCAATCAAAGTCTATTATAATTCTTATTATATGAAGAAACATCGATTACAAAACCACTATATATAGACTAACGAAAGCTAGAAGATAACAATAATAATTATAAGATAACTATGAAAGAAACTAGGAGATAAAAAAGGAAACGATATTAATCAATATATACGAATAAGTATATGATTTCCAATAGTTATTACTTGAAATGTTGTTGATAGTGAAACATCATTCACTTGCAATATGTATTCCGTAAGTGTGGATCAAAAATTGGTCCAAGCTCCTTTCATAGTAAACTAGTAATGCATTGTAGGCATCAAAGATCTTCGAGAAGTCATGTTCTAACGATAATTACTTTTATGTTTATACTTTTCATATTTGTAGGTATGAGAAAAACGGATTAGTAGTCAATGTTTTATTATTTGCATGTTGAATAGTGTCCTGATTGAAAAGTCTTTATTTATTGAATAGGTAACAAGTTATCATGGGGATCATTTGACATGCATGAAGATTGCGGAAGTTCATGATCGTGTTGAAGTATCGAGTTTCTATTCAAACATTTACTAGTTTCATGTGTTTTATATTATATAATTAGACTTATTTGACACTTATTATACATCTGGAATTGGAATACTTTTGGGAGATTATTGATCTTTTAATCAAAGTATGTCACTTTTTGTGTGTGCCATTGATTCCCATAAGGGTCTTTAGTGACTTTTTTGATTTTTTGTGGCATTTTTGTATGCCATTAAATGGCATTTTATTTGTAGTGGTAATCACATATTTAGCTAAAATAATATAAAATAATACTTTCGCATAAATAATTATGACTACCTGTTTATCTAAACAAATATATTACACATAAAATTAAGACTAAGACGTATTGATAATAAGGTCAGATTAGTGTACAATACCTTTTGATTTGATTTTAAATATCAAAAATTCTTGAAATTGAGAGCTTTTATTGACTTCGACAGAGATCCAGATGAAAGAGTTTCTTAAGCTGATATAGAGATTTATAATTTGGATATGAAACTCACAGCAGCAACAAATATTGGTTGTCGATCTTCAATTTTTTAGATAGCATTGTGCAGGACTAAAGCATTTGCATACCCTTATGCCTCCATACGCACCTAAGCCTTCATACATGCCATGCACTCATGCGTACATCCATATATTTTTCAATCAAAACTTATATATTCTATTTTTTTCAAGTTGCCGTGAATGTGTAGGAGAATGTGAATATATAGGAGATGGATTAAGAAGAGCTATATTAGGTTTAGATTATCTCAAGATAATGTATATTAGGATTAGTTAAAGTTATCCTTTAATGTGAGTAATTAATTAAAACCCTCTAATATTCACGTTTTAAATTTAGAAAAAGAAATTTTATGGGGACCGGTTCTTATTAAAACCCTCTAATATTCACTTAGGCTTCAGAATCATCCTGGTTAGTTATGACAATATTTATTTTGGTTTAATTGTTGATGACTTGATAAATTTAATTAAGCTCACAGTATACTGTTCTATCTAATACTTACAAGTCATATTATCATGTAAATCATCACTCAAGTTATCAAGACTCAGATTTACAATAAAATATAGCATGTAAGCATAAAATCATAAGACAATCACAGATCCACTTAACCATGTTTAAATCCAGCTACAAGCCATACATTCTTGGTCAAATGATATGTCTCATAGCTTTCAAAACATAAGAAAGGTGTTAAAGTGATTTAAGAATGGTTAGAATAAAAGAAACAACAAACTGATTCTGGAACAGGGCTTCATGCGATCGCATGTCAGTGACATGCGATCACATAGAAGGACAAACCCATGCGGTCGCATGCACATGTCATGCGATCGCATGGTATCTAATTACAGCAGACTTCATTTTTACCCAAAGATTAAACACAAACAACCTGGATTTTCATCCAAGGTTATAAGTAGATAGTAAATGAACACTATGATGTTATGAACCCAACAAGACTTAAACCAAGTGCATTGGATTTAAGATCAAGCCTTATGTTATTTCTTTTAGATATCATCATGTTATGTACCATTTCTAGCACATAACACATGCAAAGCATGAAATACGTAAGCATGCACATAAAATCAAAAGATAAGACTCTTAATGACATTATGGAGTTCATTTCAACCTTAACATGTTCAAAAACATCTTTTTAATCCTTTTTATCCTTTTGTAGTATTAATGATCAAATGATATACGTACACAATTAAACTTTCATTTGAGATGTGAAACATGTGATAAACCAAAATATGATAAACTTGCCCAACTTGGTAAGATCTGAAATGATCAAAGACAAGTTCCAAAAATGCTTTTTAAATGAAAATCTTGCTTGTTACACCATTTCTAGTGATAACTACACAAGATCTTAAGATTAAACCAACATTCTTGAATATGCATGCAATATAACCTTGAGGTTTTCACACAAAAGGTTATCAAAACATGAACATGAAAAAATATATCACATGAATATGATTAAACACATTTATATTAATGATCAAAACATACTTTTATATCATATCATCAAGAAAAAGTTTATATTGCCATAACTTGGCCAAGAATCATCTTGGCCTAAGTGAAATAGTTTAGTTACACATGGTTACAAGTAAAACAACAAGATCAACACTTGGATACATATTAAGAACAGATAAGTTTAGATTATACTAAGCTATCCCGAGTTGTATACGTGATCAGAACCTCCACTTAGTTTCTACACCTTTGGAACGGAGTTTGGAGTGTTTAACTACCACCAATATAAAAAACCTAAGTGCAAAGACACCTTAGTGTGTGTTTTGTGTATGTATTACAGAGGAAACTCGTGTGTGTGTGTTTCTGTTGCTGAGGTGCTGAGTTGTCGTTCTTCTTTTTTGCAGAGAATGAGCCTCGTTAAATAGGCCTGGATCGGGGGTCTATGCGATCGCATGGACATGTCATGCGATCGTATGGACATGTCATGCGATCGCATGACTCGGTTTTGGGCGGTTGACAAGACAGCCTAGCTTGCAGAAGCTGCCAGGTGCCAAAGCTAGATTCGCCTCTACCATGCGATCACATAGTAGGGGCATGTGATCGCATGACCCTGTCATTTTCACCAATTCTTCGTTTTCCATCCGTTTTGCATTCGTTTGACTTGATATCTTCACTTTAGGTCATATTAACCTGCAATGGTGAACATTAAGCATTTTAGACAATAATTTGTACAATTCACCTTGATTATGGATTAAATGCGAGGGTTTTCGATGCGTAAAACATGTATAATTACTAATATATCAATCTCCCCACACTTAATCCTTGCTTGTCCTCAAGCAATCTCTTAATGCAACTCAGAATATCTAATGACTTTAATTAGTGCAAAAGTATATACTTCTGACAATGAAAAGGTCTAAAGGCGTAATAGATATTTAAGCAAAGCAACGAGGACAAACTTTCATGTGAAAGATATGGCAAAATCAAAGCAAACTTAGCACATGTACCTGAATCAAGATCAATATCTGAATTCATACCTCACCAGGTGGTCACTCAAGCACTCAATATGTATATCAGGGTATGTGTATAAGTGCAAAAAATGCAAGATTTGAAACTAAGATTAGCATAAGCTTGATCACATATCAAATCTCCACCAATTAACATAAACATGTGCAAATATCAAGAGGTCTTTATTTGGGTTGTAACGTGGCTAAGGTTTTTAGGGTAGGAATGGGAAGGTATAAAGGTGACTAAAATAGTTTTCAGGAACCAAGTTAATGTTGTTGTATTTTTGTGATAGATCCACCATTAATCCTATGGATCCTTAGGATTGGTAAAATCTTTTAGATCCTGTAGTTTCTGTGGATCAAGACAGGTATTTGTATGGATAGGAATTTAAACATATTTTTGGTGAGAATACAGTTCATCAAGCTGTAGTGAAATCAGAATAGTCTGAGTGATGGCCAACAGCCGGATAACTGACAAAAAACTACTACTCAATGTATGATGAACTTCAAAAATAGCCAAGGAACAGATAATCAAATAACCGATCTTCTCATATTTTTTTCTTTTCTATTTTTTTCTTTTTATCGATTTTTTGCGTTTTGTTTTTCTCTAAGCTATCTTTTTGGAGATCAAATCAGCAGTATGCGACATAATCATTACAAGTCTAAGAGGAACACTTGAATTTCGTGTCCAGCTAATGCAGTGCATGAGCAACTGAAGATCTGGAAAAATCTTGTATAACAACAATTAACGATAAAATTGGTTCTGAAAATCTTAAAAATAAGATAGAATTAAAACAGGTGTTATTATTGGGGGTTTTGAAATGAAAGGCTAAGGTTCAAAGTGGTGAACTAGGGGTAAATATATAAAAATTGGTTAAAAATAAAAGTGTATTGGCTAAAATGGGTTATCCTTAATGCCTCTATCATTTAATTGCAACAGTTTAGTTCATGGTTCCGAAATGCATAGTTATGAACAAGTTCTATAATCAAAGCACAATCTGCATATATATGTGGTAATTCCATGAGCTATTCGAATAAGAAATTGAAATGTTGTGACTCAAATACTCAGGAATTATAGTGTCGAGGTGTGGTTTGTGCAATTTAAGTCAAACATTAGGCAAAACTCAAGTACTTGTGCTAAGCTAACTTCATGAAAGTTATACACAACAGGGTCCTTATAATGTTACTTGCTTATAATCTATCACGCGAGAGGATCTAAACATGTCAAAAATGATATAAATTTGCGAAAAATTTACGACAAAATTCAATTCTAAGATTTTAAAGCATTTAGAGTTTTTAAGAGAACAAGACTATAGCATACATGTATATCTCTTTCCCCACACTTAAAATTGTACATTGTCCTCAATGTAAAGACAATGTATGTAAACAGTGATGTAAGAGAGGAGATAATAAAACTCCCTGAATCGGTGTTAGTAACCGATTTTCTATAGATGAAGACTCAACTTGGATTGAGCTGCACTCCTTTGATAAAAACTGTATAATCCGAGTGAAACTTGCAAAACAAGAAACTCAACCACAAGTGAAAACGAGAGTGTAATAAACTAATATATGGCAATATAATCAAACCAAAGGATGTACAACATGTTTGGAAGTTATACAGATAGATCAAATAAAGCACAGTACATCAAACATCGTACAACAAAAACAAAATAAAAACAAACAAACTAACTAACTAACTATCCCTATCTAGCTGCTACTGGGGCGAAGGAGGTGGTGCAGATGAAGAACTGGTCCCAGAGTAGAAGTCTCTAAGTCTCTGAGGTGGCTCTTGAGGTGTATAGGTGCGGCTAGATGACGGCAAAGCTGCCGCTATGTCAATCAACATGCAGGTAATATATTGTCTGTGGGCCTTAGCATGTGCGCACTGTTAGATTATGTGCAGAGATAATTAATAGGCATGTTGTATCCAATGTTATAAGAGACTAAAGGGTCACACTGCTACACACCCAATTCAGAACAGTTGGATTTCACCTTTTGTCTGTGTGGAAATAATTAATCAGTTAGATTAATTATTAAAGAGAAAGACGGAATAATTAATCAGTAGTATTAATTATTGAAAAGAGAGAAATAAATAATTAATCAGTTTGTATTAATTACTAAAAAGGAAATAAATAATAAATAGTTATTTATTATTTAAGGAGAATTAAATATTAAGTTTTAATATTTAACGGACCAATTAATTAATAGTTAATTAATTAACTAGTAAAGTCCAGGGAGTCAAAGTGAGAAGAGATAAAAGTTTAATTAAAACAGTGGTGTTTTAATTAAACGGGCTTAGGTCCAATCTAATCCTTATATATATATATATATATATATATATATATATATATATATATATATATCTTAAGCCTTAAGGATTAGATAAGTGACACAAGGGATCAACCCTAGCCACCACTCTCCTTCTCCCTCTCGATCACGCTCTCTCTCTTGGTCGCACTCTCTCGGCTCTCTCTCACTCTCGTCCATTGCAAAGAACACCCAAGGGGTGTGTTTCGGTTTTTGCTTGTGTCGATCGAAGACCACACACACACTCAAGTTTTCGAGTGTTGAAGCTTTGGTAATCCAGGAGCGGTCTAGCAGCCAGTTCAATCGGAGGTGCAGTAGTGGTGGACTATCTTTAGCAATCCTAAAGTTTTTGTTCAGGTATATTTCTTGTAACCTTATCTATGGATTGTTTGTTAAGAAACTATGTTGATCAAGTTAAAGTTTAAAGATCCTAACCCTTTTGGGGTTTAGAGTGTTGTGTTCAATCCAGTTCCGCTTTTAGGATTGAACCAGTGGAATCAAACCCAGGATTGACCAGTTTGTGTCATTAGTGGTTTGGTCAGGTTCAAAACCCTTCAGTGGTATCAGAGCCTCGGCTCTATGATTCATAGTTTCTAGTTTTATCTGTTAGATTAAGGTTTTATTCTTGATTCTCTTTTTGTTCTTTGTTTTTTTTGAAAATCAAGAAGGTAGCAAAACAGTTTGTTTTGTTATCAGTTTTATCCTATTAATCAGAAAATTCAAACAGTAAGTTTGAATGGTTAAAAGGATTATGATTTTTGAAATAAGAATAAGATTGAATTAAGATTAAATTAAACAGTTTGTTTAAATAAGTAAAACCTAGATAATCTAATTAGTTGGTTTGTTTAATTGTTATATGATCTTCTCCATCTTATTTCTTCTCCTTATAATTTTCGAAAACCATAGGGATAAAAAACAAGTTTTTCTGTTTTTTATCCAGTTCATAAAAGGTTTGATTTTAACCAGTTAGGTTTAAACCAGGTTTGTGTTTAAACGGTTAAAAAGGATAAACTTTTTATCTAACGCTTTATCTTAACCAGTATTTTTGAACTTTTATTTAAAAATGTTGAAATCAAGTTTTAGGATAATTAATTATTAATAAAACAAGTTTTGTTAATATTAATAATTAATAGTTTTTGGTTTTTGAAATTAAATCAAGTTTTTAATCAGGATATTATAACAGTAAGTTTTAATAGGTTAAGAAGGATTTAAATATTTTTTATTAATTGGGAAAACGCGAACCGAAAGCATCACCGTGACCGTTAGCGGCGCTAAAAGGGATTTAGCGGCGCTAAGAGGGTTTAGCGGTGCTAAACCCAGTAAACCACGACCCAAGGGGTTTCGACCCAAGATGGTATGCGGCCCAAGGGGTTCTCGGCCCAAAGGGGTTCTCGGCTCAAGGGCTACTCGGCCCAGGTGGGTCTCGGCCCAAGGAGGATCTCGGTCGAATCGGTCCTCGGCCCAAGAGGGTCTCGGCACAGTGGGTTACACGGGTTAACAAGAGATGTTGGCCCAAGATTGTTTTTCCGGATTGATACAAAAGGATTATTAATTTTTAAGTTCTAAAATTAATAAGGTGTTATATAAGCTAGTGTTATATATTTTAATTAGTTTTAGTAAAAATATATATTTTTAGATTTTATTTATTATGACTAGTTTAGTCGTTTTGAATAAATTCTAAGAGGGATCAAGTATATATAATGGAGAAACAAATAAGATAGTATTTAATTAACCAAGGTTGTCGGTTTTAAGTTTTTGGAAAACTAGTAATAAAACTCGACATGAGGTTTTCATTCAAGTTTTGAATGAGATCAAGTTTTAAGTTTTTGTTGAAAAACTATTTTGGTCAAATTAAACTAGAAGATCATAATTCTCATTTTTGGTTAATAGGTATTAATCAAAAGGATAAATGAGAAAGTTTAGACAAATCAGGTTGTGTGCTTATATTATAACTGCGTGGTTGACTTTTATATATATAGTGCTTATATATAAATTGCGTGGTTGTGATTCATATAGCTATAGTTTTGCCGACTTAGGACTCGTTTTTCTTTTCTTCTTTTATTTTGGTTTTGGGAAGGCTTGCGTGCCAATTACAATCCCTTTCTTAATTGTAATTTTGTACTGGTTAGGGGAGGCCTGCGTGCCACTTACAACCCCATTCAATATTGTATTTGTAATAGACTAGTGATAGTTTAATCCCTCCACCAAAATGGACTTAAAGAAGGCAATCAAGAAAATGGTGTTCTATACGCGAAGCACGGACATTTCGGGGAGGTATCAAGGCCAGTGGGAGCAACACATCAAGAAAGGCGAATCCAAGTCATTTTATACTTAGGATTGACCTTAGGATTAGTTGGCAAAACTATAGGGCTTTATTTGCTTACTCTTTTTATCTGTGTGGTTGTGATTTATTTACTGCTTTTCATATATATATATGGTATGTATATACATGCGTGTGATGGTAAATAAAATGGGTTTAATAACAGGTTGTTATTACACAGTGAAAAACCACGCTTTATGACAAACTAGAATATGACTTCAGTCTGGTAGTCGTATTAATTAAATTTTTTATAAATTTAAAAGTTTTGTCAAGATTATAAGTTTGGAACTTATAAAAACCGTTTTGTGCACCTAGTTCAGGTACACATATAAATCGCATTTTTAAAACAGTTAGTTTTAAAATGGTTTATCAAAAACTGGAAAATTAAGTTTTTAATTGAACTTAATTAAAACCCAAGAAAAATCTTAGATCAGTGTGCTACCCACCTAATGGTACACCTTGACTGTTAAACGGTACTCGGGTGTCGGAAGTGCCCAAACCTTGGGCATCCTGGTTCAAACCATTGCGGGAAAGGGCATGAAAGATTCTGCGATAATCGGGAGTCCCGGCCAGAATTCATGCTGTCTTAGGTGGTGCGATCTATTTTGGTGATAATCGGGAGTCCCGGCCCAAAAAGTACTAGAGTAGAGTTAAACATACTAGACTGGGTCTAAGTGCTCTACGAGGTTCTAGGAGTCGTATCAGTTAGGTACGATTGGTACAGGGTGTTACCTACCAGAAATAGCATGACTTGGCGGGAAGTGCCCAAACCTTGCGTCAAGTATGTGAAATATGGGTCCTAGGTCTAATATATATTGTTTATGGGTTTAATGATATATGTTGGAAAGTTTATTTGCAATTACTAATTAAACCGGGTTTTAATTTGTAGATGGCAACCAACGTTACCAATACTAATAACCTATCACTCCGCTCTATCCTTGAGAAGGATAAGCTCACCGGGTCCAACTTACTCACTTGGGAGAGAAATCTCCGGATCGTGCTGAGGCACGAGAGAAAGTGGTATGTCCTAGAACAACCTCTAGGAAATCCCCCTGCAGCAATGCCAGGGCAGAGGTCAGGGAGGCTTTTCAGAAGCGCTCCAATGACGCCTTGGATGTTAGCTGCCTCATGCTTGCAACTATGAGTCTAGAGTTGCAATTAAGCATGATGGAAACTCCTGCCTATGACATGATCCGCCAGCTGAGGGATATGTTCCAGGAGCAAGCCCGCACAGAGTGTTATGATGCCACTAAGGCATTTAACTCGTGCAAGATGGCAAAGGGGACATCGGTCAGTGACCATGTCATGAAAATGAAAGGTTACATGGACCACCTAGAGAGACTTGGGCACCCAGTACCGTTGCAGCTAGCAATGGATACGATACTCAACTCGTTGTCAGATGACTATAAGTCGTTTATAGTCAACTACAACATGAACAACATGGAGAAATCCGTGGCTGAGTTGCACTCCATGCTCAAGACTGCTGAGCAGAGTATCGGGACCAAGTCTAAGGATATTCTTATGGTGGGACATGGTGGACGTAAGAAGAGGAAGGGGCGCAACGGAAAGGGAAAGGGCAAGGCCCAGCCCAGCCAGAATGCACCCAGAGCTAATAACGACAACAAGGGCAAGAAGCTGAAGCCAAACAAGGCAAGGACCGATAATCGGTGCTTCAGGTGCGGCGAGGCCGGACATTGGAAACGAGATTGTCCGAAAGGTCACGAGGCAGGAGGCAAGTTTGGCTCCTCAGGTATTGCGTGATCAGCTTCTTTGTCACTTTCCTACTTGTAAAGTTTTACGAGTATTCTAACATCTTGCAATCGTTTATTGCAGTAGGAGATGGAAAATGATGCGGCCCAGCATAAAGAGATCCTACGTGCAGCATACGAATATTATTTATATTTCCTAGTTTATTAAACTCTTAAAGTTTATTTGAACAATTTTTATATTGTTGGTTTATGAATACTTTTGAGTTTATGGAAATTTAATTTTTGGTTCATATCCGTGCACGTGTTCTTATTGTATGAATCATAATTAGTCCATTTGTGACTAAAAGAGTGCCAATAAATCAAAGTTTTGACTTGATTGGTGATTCATAATAATCTTATGCTATGATTTGTTGTAGTTACATAAATGCCGGTTCTACTATGTAAATACTTGTATAAACAAGTTTTGTTTATAAGATTAGATAGTTTTTCTAATTCAACAAGTATTTAAGATTTTATGAAAAGTGAATGTTCAAAGTCTTGAACATATGGAAATAATAGTTATTATTTCTAAGTAAAATAGTTTTTGATAAAACATTTAAAAAAGTATAAAAGTGATTATAATAGTTATTATAATCAAGGGAGTTTTATACTAAATGTTTTAAGGGAAGAAATTTAAGATACCATTATGAGTGTTTCATACTTATGATCATGGTAAGTTTAATGAAACCATTTTCCGTAATTGGAAAGATGGATATATGGAGATCCAAGTTCTTGGTTTCATAAAACAAATTTCTTGCAAAAACTAAGTTCTTTAAAACATGTGTTTGGAACACAAGTCTTAGGCATGGTAGTCAAGTTTTTGACTAAGGCCTAAAAGGATGATTTAAAGAATGCACTTTTTCATAAAAAATAGTGGGAGCACCTGACTAATATATTTATCAGAGTTAAATGTGATAAATACAAGTTTGAGCTTTTAGAGTATATAATTATTGGATGTTTTTAGAAGTTATCTAAAACAGTAAGTTCTTGAGAAAGAACTAATCCAAGGGATGCATGATTTATTGAGAGGCACTCGATAAAGATATCATTGCAAGAATTTGAGTCAAGTTATGACCTAAATAATAGAAATTATATACGTTCTAAAGTGTTCAGTGAGTCAGCTTAATATTGTTGGATTGGTTAATGTTAGAAATGATAAATAAAATGTTCTTTAACATTCTTAGTAGTGATGTTAGATCAGTGTTAGCATACACAGGGAATCTAATTTCAAGTTTCTTACAAGTAGGTGTAAGAAGATTTATCATTTCAAAAAGGATATAAATCAAGTAAGATTTAATACATCTACAAATGTAATTAAAGTTTTAATTACAGGGAGGTTGTTTTATAAATCAGAAACAAGGAGTTATTTCCAGTTCTCCAAGTTTAAGGAATTTATAAAATAAGTAGGCCTAGAAGTGTTCTTAGGTTGCAAGAATGATTTCTAGCAAAACCAAGAAGGAGTACTTCAAAGTACTAGTCTTGTGTTTTAGGGTTTATAACCATATTATTTTCTTTGTAATCCGTGATTAGTTACAATGTAAAATAATAAGTAATTCAGATAGACACCGTGAATCGAGTCGGTGAAATGGTAGAAATTATACATCTTTATTCCAGGGAGGAATATGGAAGGGTGTAGAAATTAGTTTCATTGTTCTTCACAATTTTGTATGTTTTGGTTTATCCAGGAATAAACTAGGTTTATTCGAAACACTATCCGTGACTACATATCTTGGTGGGAACCTTGATAGGGTTATAAAGTCATCGTAATTTTGGGGTAGATTCGATAGTTTATCGAATATAGATGCAAACGGTTTTTGCGGACCAAAATTGACGGATATTCGTTAGGGTTACGAATATTGGATTGACCCACCGTGAAAAATACTTCGTGGATTCGTGTCAAAAGTATTTATCACATAGGTTATCCTCAAGCCTGAGGTATTTGGTTTGGGATGCGGTAACTGTTGTCTTCTTAGCGCGTTCTAACGCCACGCCGTAACAGGGTGGTCATAAGGGGCGTGTCTAGAGTCAGTGGGAGCCGTGTTGCCAAATGCAAATATGCAAGATGGTAATTCCACCTCTTTTTTAGGAGAGATATTTCCGGGCCCCTTGACTGATTAGAGAAACTGGTAAGTGCACGGCCGTGCCCAAACGAACTGATCTGTTCTTTGTCGTTTATCACGCAGTTTCGAAATCAAGTATGTCATGAACAAATTCTTGAGTCTCTGAGTTGACTTTTTCCATGCTCATGCTCAAAATTGAAATATCGCGCTGCAAGGGACAAACCTATATATATGCAAGCTTGTATATATAAAGACGTACCCATTCATAAACAGGGAGTTTATGATAGTTTAATTTATAAACAGTTAGTTTATGACAGGTTACTTCTAAGCAGGTTGCTTATGAAGTTTTATCACAAGTTACTTTGGGGTATAAGAGTTCTTATAACCTGGTTACCCTAAGTTTCTGGGTAGGGACCTCCTTAGGCTAACAATGTGCAGTAACTATTACTTATCTTGCACAAGTGAGAGTCTGTTAGATTATGTGCAGAGATAATTAATAGGCATGTTGTATCCAATGTTATAAGAGACTAAAGGGTCACACTGCTACACACCCAATTCAGAACAGTTGGATTTCACCTTTTGTCTGTGTGGAAATAATTAATTAGTTAGATTAATTATTAAAGAGAAAGACGAAATAATTAATCAGTAGTATTAATTATTGAAAAGAGAGAAATAAATAATTAATCAGTTTGTATTAATTATTAAAAAGGAAATAAATAATAAATAGTTATTTATTATTTAAGGAGAATTAAATATTAAGTTTTAATATTTAACGGACCAGTTAATTAATAGTTAATTAATTAACTAGTAAAGTCCAGGGGGTCAAAGTGAGAATAGATAAAAGTTTAATTAAAACAGTGGGGTTTTAATTAAACGGGCTTAGGTCCAATCTAATCCTTATATATATATATATATATATATATATATATATATATATATATATATATATATATATATATATATATATATATATATATATATATATATCTTAAGCCTTAAGGATTAGATAAGTGACACAAGGGATCAACCCTAGCCACCACTCTCCTTCTCCCTCTCGATATCACTCTCTCTCTCGGTTGCACTCTCTCACTCTCGTCGATTGCAAAGAACACCCAAGGGGTGTGTTTCGGTTTTTGCTTGTGTCGATCGAAGACCACACACACACTCAAGTTTTCGAGTGTTGAAGCTTTGGTAATCCAGGAGCAGTCTAGCAGCCAGTTCAATCGGAGGTGCAGTAGTGGTGGACTATCTTTAGCAATCCTAAAGTTTTTGTTCAGGTATATTTCTTGTAACCTTATCTATGGATTGTTTGTTAAGAAACTATGTTGATCAAGTTAAATTTTAAAGATCCTAACCCTTTTGGGGTTTAGAGGGTTGTGTTCAATCCAGTTCCGCTTTTAGGATTGAACCAGTGGAATCAAACCCAGGATTGACCAGTTTGTGTCATAAGTGGTTTGGTCAGGTTCAAAACCCTTCACGCACTTCATCCTATGAATGTCCTGGACCTCCTGGAATCGACGCTCCATGGCAGCGATGCGTGGTCCCTGGTCCCGGGCATAGCCGAATCTAACAGCTAAAAAGTGAAGCTATTGAATGTGCTCAGGAAGCACAAGACCACTATTGCATGGAAGCTTTCCGACATTAAAAGAATTAATCCTTCTTTCTGTACACACAAAATCCTCATGGAGGATAACCACAAGACAATTGTGCAAAGACGGAGGCGATTAAATCCACATATGCAAGAAGTGGTAAAAAAGAGGAAATTAAACTCTTGGATACGGGTCTGATTTATCCGATATCTGATAGCCCTTGGGTTAGCCATGTCCAAGTAGTTCCCAAGAAAGGAGGTATGACGGTGATCACTAACGATAAAAACGAGTTAATTCCCACTCGCACTATAACCGGGTGGTGCGTTTGTATCGATTACCGAAAAATAAATGATGCAACTTGTAAAGATCACTTCCCGCTCCTATTCATTGATCAAATGATTGAGAGACTGGCAGGTAACACCTTCTATTGTTTTCTTGATCGTTTTTCCGGGTATTTCCAAATTCCAATCGCTCCGGAGGATCAAGAGAAAACCACATTCACTTGCCCCTATGGTACATTTGCCTATAGGCGAATGCCATTTGGCTTGTGCAATGCCCCAGCTACATTCCAGCGTTTCATGAGAGCAATATTCCATGATATGATCGAAGAATGTGTTAAAGTCTTTATGGATGACTTCTCTGTTTTCGGAGATACATTTGACACTTGTCTTCTCAATCTAGAAAAGATGATGTCTAGATGCGAAAAAACCAATCTTGCTCTTAATTGGGAAAAATGTCACTTTATGGTGCGAGAAGGTATTGTTTAGGGACATAAGATTTCCAAGTCGGGAATTGAGGTTGATCGTGCTAAAATTGATGTCATTTCAAAACTACCTCCCCCGACGAATATCAAAGGCATTCGGAGTTTCCTTGGTCATGCCGGTTTTTATCGTCGTTTCATAAAAGACTTTTCAAAAATTTCACGGCCTATGACCCATCTCTTAGAAAAAGATACTCCATTTGTTTTTTTTTCTGAATGCATGAAAGCATTCAACACTTTAAAAGAGAAACTTACAAACGCACCAATTTTAACCAGCCCTGACTGGACTCTTCCATTTGAACTAATGTGCGACGCAAGTGATTTTGCCGTCGGTACAGTTTTAGGTCAGCGAAAAGAAAGTCGTTTTCATCCAATCTATTATGCAAGCAAAACCTGACATACGCCCAGGAGAACTACACAGTAACAGAAAAAGAGTTACTGGCCGTCTTCTTTTCTTTCGTTAAATTTCGGTCTTACTTAATTCTTTCTAAAACTGTGGTTTTCACTAACCATTCTGCCTTGCGATTCTTGTTTTCCAAACAACACACAAAACCCCACCTCATTAGATGGATACTCTTGTTACAAGAGTTTGATATCGAAATAAAAGATAAGCGAGGTGCATAAAATCTTGCAGCCGATCATCTTTCGCGTCTTGATAATCCAAACCTTGAATATGCCATTCAGGATACATTTCCTGATGAGTTTCTCTTAGCACTTCATAAATCTGATAGTGTCCCATGGTTTGTAGATTTTGCAAATTATTTAGCAGCAGGGGTATTAGAAAAAGGTCTCGCGCATCAGCAGAGGAAAAGATTCTTTTCTCAGCTATAATTTTATTTCTGGGAAGATCCTTATCTATTCAGGATAGGAGTCGACCAAATCATATGAAGATGCGTGACCGGTCAAGAAGCAATAGACATCCTAGAGCACTGTCACTCAGGAGGCCATCATGGACTTGTTACAACAGCAAAGAAGGTCCTTGATTCTGGTTTCTATTGGCCTACTCTATTTAGGGATGCCCGTGAATTTGAAAAATCCTGTGACCCATGTCAAAAATCCGGAAACATCTCATCACGCAATGAGATGCCCCAAAACCCTATCCAAGTTTGTGAAATATTCGATGTTTGGGGAATAGATTTTATGGGTCCTTTTCCAAATTCCCATGGAAACAAGTACATTCTTGTTGCAGTCGATTATTTTTCAAAATGGGCCGAAGCACAGGCCCTACCAACTAATGATGCACGAGTTGTATGTAAGTTTCTAAAGAGATTATTTTCCCGCTTTGGAACTCCGAGAGCATTAATAAGCGATCGGGGTACTCACTTTTGCAATATCCATCTTGAAATGGTATTAAGACGTTATGGGGTAACCCATAGGTTTTCTACTGCATACCATCCACAAACAAGTAGACAAGTTGAGGTCACTAATCGTGGTCTAAAGCGGATACTTGAAAGAACCATTGGGAATAACCCAAAAGATTGGGCAAAAAAGCTAGACGATGCTTTGTGGGCATTCAGAACCGCCTACAAAACGCCTATCGGAACCACACCCTATAAATTGGTTTACGGTAAAATGTGCCGCCTTCCCGTTGAACTTGAACATAAAGCGTATTAGGCATTAACCCTAAATCTTGATCCAAATGTTTCAACAGAGAATCTTCTACTACAGCTCAATGAATTGGAAGAACTAAGGTACGAAGCGTATGATAATTCCTTGATGTACAAGGAAAAGATGAAAATATTCCATGATTCTCGCCTGAAGGACAAGAAATTCCAGGTTGGAGATCGTGTGCTCTTATACAACTCTCGTCTTCGTCTTTTCCCAGGTAAATTAAAGTCCAGATGGACGGGTCCTTTTACAATACATACTGTGTATCCATATGGTGCTGTTGATATCACTAATTCTACAGGAGTTACATTTAAAGTCAATGGCCACCGTCTCAAAAAGTATTTAGGTACCCCGATCCAGGATGAACCATCTGAAAACATGAAACTTCACCTCGCTACACCTTAGCGAGTGTGTTTGTTCTTTTACCGGCAGACCTAAAAGAACTGGAAATGCTTTCTGTAGAATCAATTTCTCTTCTATCTTGTCTTTTTCTACGCACACACTTACCTTTTGATATTCAGCGTGATATTGTCATGAGACTAGAGAAAAATATAAGGAGAGATCAAAATTATGCCAAATTCCATAAAGGCACTTCACTTTGTGCGGCTAAAAGACGTGCAAAATATGTAGGGAAGTGTTGGAAATGTGGTGCTCTGATTCATGAGGGCGCTTGTAGGGATTGGCCAACTTATTCTCAGTCAGAGTGTGCTAGTGCTCTTCGGGAAGATCCTATTAAGCTGAATTCCGAGAGGGTTTTCAGGCCTAATAGTAATGCTAGAGCAATGATTGAAGAGTTGGTTAGTCTCCGATTAAGCAAACTCGAGCCTAAGCCCCGCTAGAAATCCCTAACTCATGCCTAATTTACAACCTTATCACTCCTTGTGTTTTCTCAATTCTATTCTCATTCAGTCTGGAGAGACAGGAAAATACTCCGTATTTCAACGCGTTTAAATGTTCGCTTACACACCGTACTAATAGTGTGTTACGTGTACATACGTATGTAAATATGTTTCCTTTCAGTTTCCCTTCCGCGTATTTTTGTTCTGTTTGCTATTCCGTATGTATAGTTGCTTTTTAATAAAACTCAACTCTATCCCAATCTATCACGGAGTGTCAGAGAGTGTCTCTTAACATTTCATCATGGGTTGTATACATGATTGAGCCAACCAAAGCTTAACTGAAAAATTCAAAATCTGAAAAGTTTACCTATGCGATCGCATGGTTAAGCCATGCGATCGCATGAAGGTCCGGCTATATATACAACCCTATGTGACCACCCCTTCATCGCAAACACTCTCTCTCTACTTTCTCTCTCTAGAGCTGAGATCAGAAGCTATGATTACAGGTAGTTTTGAATCACAATATAGAAAAGCATATTCTAGATGTGATGGGAGTTCTTTTAACTCAAGTGCTGGAGGCTCAATGATAGATGGTTGTGAGTGAGGTACCTTATCAACATCGAGAGTCTCGAAAGTTTCAGGAACTAATGCATCTTTAAGGATAATATCAGTATCTGGTTGATATAGTTCAAGTTGTGTTAGGTCCTTTGGAAAAGAGTCGTTTTCCAGAATCTGCGTGTGTAGCACGTCTTTTTCAGAAGAAATAGGAATTGAATCAAGCTGATAATGATCAGATATATCAATACAATACAAGGCATCATCTTGAGCGAATGGTTGCTTCATGGATTTTTGGATATCGAAGGTAACAACTTGATCAGCTACTCTAAGAGATAGTTTGCCATCACAAACGTCGATAAGAGCGCGTGAAGTAGCAAAAAATGGTCGGCCTAAGATAAGAGGAACATTTTTGTCCTCATCCATGTCAAGGATAACAAAGTTAACAGGGAGGATAAATTTATCGACTTTGACAAAAAGATTTTCATAAATCCCCCGTGGATATTTCACAGATCGGTCTGCTAGCTGAATAGACATTTTTGTTGGGTTAGGTTCACCTAGACCTAGCTTTGTAAACACGGAATAGGGCATGAGATTAATGCTAGCTCCTAGATCGGCTAAAGCATTATTAACATAGAGTTGTCCTATTTCACACGGGATAGTGAAGCTACCTGGGTCGGTTTTCTTCACTAGAAGTTTGTTTTGTAGGATGGCTGAACATTCTTCACTAAGAACGACAGTTGACAGGTCCTCTAGTTTCCTTTTATTGCTCAGCAGTTCTTTAAGGAACTTGGCATATTTTGGCATTTGATCCAAAGCCTCAACAAATGGGATGTTGATTTGAAGTTGTTTGAAAATTTCAAGGAACTTTTTGTAATGCTCCTCCAAATGTTCTTTCTTCAGTCGCTGTGGATAAGGAATCCTGGGCTGATACTTAGGAATCGGGGACTTAACTTGCGCAGTACTTGTTGGACGGAGCCTGTTATGCGCTTCGTTAGTTTCCTCGATTGGGACCTGAGATTCGGGAGTTTCCAAATCTGGATTTGTAGTATCTTTGGATATGACGGGGGTGCTTGGTTCATCAACCGGAGGCATCGTTGGTGGGACCATAGTGGTACCACTCCTGAGAGTAATAGCTTTAACATCGGCCCTAGGATTGGCTTCGGTGTTACTCGGCAAACCACCTTGTTGACGCTCTGATAGTGAGTTAGCGATCTGGCTTACTTGATTTTCCAAGTTCTTAAATGAAGCATGAAGAACTTTTATGTCGTTTTCGTGATTGACGAAACGACTTTCGACAGCTGAAGAAAATCTGTCAAGTAAGCTCTCAATCTTTGATTGAGTTTGTGGTGGTTATCGGTTTTGAGATGAAACCAAACTCTGTTGGTTGTGATTTTGATGAGAGAATCCGGGAGGAGAATTACTAGAAGTACCCGCTCCGGATTTTCAGGAAAGATTTGGATGATTTCTCCAACCAGGGTTATATGAGTTTGAGTAGGGATTGTTTTGGGGTCTTTGAGTACCTATGTAATCTACCTCTTCTATAGAGGCGAAATTGTTGCCAGTTTGGCAATCTCTACTTAAGTGAGGTCCATTGCAGAACTCACATGTAGACTGCAGTACATTTACTTTCATTTGGTCGGGCTTTTGGGATAAAGCTTCAACTTGTGCAGTGAGTAAGGTGACAGTATCAACAAGGATGATACCTGCTGTTTTGTGTTGTTTCATTCGCGATGAATGCCACTGATAGTTGTTCATAGCCATTTCTTCAATGAGCTCATGAGCTATCTCGGGAGTTTTGTTTGTGATTGCACCTCCTGCTGTAGCATCGATCATTTGGCGTGTAGCCACTGTCAGACCGTTATAAAACGTTTGAACTTGAAGCCACATTGGTAATCCGTGATGAGGGCATCGATGCAGTAAGTCCTTAAACCTTTCCCATGTGTCGTACATTGATTCCCCTTCTTGCTTCTGGTATGATGAAATATCATTACGGAGTTTAGCCGTTTTTGAAGGTGGAAAATATTTCTAAAGAAATTTTTCGGCTAAATCGTTCCATGTAGTGATGGAACCAGTAGGCAAGGAATTAAGCCAAAGCTTGGCTTTATGTTTGAGTGAAAACGGAAAAAGGCATAGGAGAATAGTGCCTTGGGAGACACCGTTCATCTTGAACGTATCACAGATCTCAAGGAAATTCTGAAGATGATGGTTAGGATCTTCTTCAGGTAAACCGTTAAATTGAACTGTGTTTTGAACCATTTGGATAATGTTCGGCTTGATTTTGAAATTGTTAACGGTGACAGGAGGACGAACGATACTTGCGTGCATTCCATTGAGCGTTGGACGAGCATAATCTCCTACTGTTTTGGTATCTAAAGGTGGTGGACCTTCACCTTCAGCCATGTTGTGAGTTCGATTACGAGCTGCTCGTCTACGGGCTAAACGTCGGCGACGTCTAAATTCTCGTTCAGGCTCTGCGTAAGGCTCAATGGGCTCAATTGTTCAAGAGAGAACAAAAGAGATAGTTTGGATGTGGCGGGGAAGAACAAAAGGAAATTAAAATGCAAGAGAGAAGCACACAACTAAAATATAAAAAGAAAGGAAATGAAATGAAACAGTCGACTACTAAGAAAGGAAACGATATCTCCAAAGTCTGTTAATGGTGTTTCTAATGGAATTCTGTTGCTCTCTCAAAAGGAGAATTTGTCCGTGAATGTTTATGATCTCAGGAATGTCAACTTCAAAGAGTAATTCGTAACTTAAAGCCCAAATCTGATTTTCGAGGAGATCAATGTTGTTTTGATAAACACTAATTCTCCTATGGAGGTTTTCTGAACGAACACACATGAGTGAAACAAATATTAAAAGAAAACAAGGGATTTCAGAAACCTAAAAAGTTAGAGTACGAGCCATGGTTCTTCGGATGAAAGTTTGATTGAGAAAAATCAAAATTTGTTCGTGGTTAATGCGATCTCTCAATCGTTTGATTTCTTGGGGGTCGGTTTCAAAGAGCAAAGCTTGTTCGAAAGATTTTAAGAGGATTTCATAATTTTTATTCTATTTCGGTACTCTTTAATCCTTCTTCGAAGTTCAGCCGAATAAATACACATAAAAGAAAAATAAAAAGAAATGTAATAAAAAGAAATAAAACTAAGCTAAGCTAATATAAAGGACAAGAAGTAGAGAACAATTGGGACAAGCTAAGCTAGAAATTGTAACTTGACTAGATAATAGGTTTGTTAAGAATATAGTCGATGTTACATTTAGTGATCATTTTTGCATATTCGCAATACTCAATTTCTCCTAAAATTAACTCAAATTCATCTAAATTGTCTGTAGCCAATGCTATTTGTTCAAGATGTTTAATTTCAGTTTCAAAACTTTTCATACAGTCTAGACAAAATTTATACATTAATTTTAGTGTCTGTGAGTAAACACACATGGTAAAAGAAAAATACAAGAAAGTAAGGAAAGCTAAACTATAATTATACTTAAAAAAAATAAAAAGTAACAGATAGTGAAAAGCAAATCAATAATTAGATTTTTACTAATAGTGCCAAAATATCAAAGTTATCCCCGGCAATGGCGCCAAAAACTTGGTGTGTAGCCCACGTATGGTTATTTTTAAGATGATTAAAAACTTTTTTACACTGATGTTTTAAATTTATAAAGTGGAATTACAAAATAAATACTACACACGACTCAGGCAAGTATGACCTAGTCAGTAGTAGTATAGATAGGGTAAGACCGATTGTCGAACCACAGGGATAAAAGTGACTTTGTGGTAGCTACTAGAACTCAAACATCATTATTGTTTGGTGAAATAAAAACATGTGATTTTTAGATTTTGATTTAAAAATAATGAAATAAACAAGTTACACTATCAAAATAATAACAAGCGATTAGACAATCAGAGTAAGGATCACTTAGGCTTCAGAATCATCCTGTTTAGTTATGACAATATTTATTTTGGTTTAATTGTTGATGACTTGATAAATTTCATTAAGCTCACAGTATACTGTTCTATCTAATACTTACAAGTCATATTATCATGTAAATTTGTTAGATTGTAAAAAGTGAGGGTGCAAATATGTAAATATTGTAACTTGGGCAAATGCTATAAAAGGCATGTGCCCCACCTTTTCTAATAAAGCTTTGCATATTTCTAACTCTTGTGTTTTGTGTTCTCTCTCTCTCAAGCTCTCGGCTCTCACTTTCTAAACCGAACACACACATAAACACATACTAATCATCTAGCATTGCTTCATCTGTAAGAATTACGGGACCATCAATTGGTATCAGAGCCAAACTTGTTTTTGGCTCGTGATTGTTCGAAAACATCAAAGGTAATCTCGTGAAGTTCAAGCTCAAAGTGAAGAACAAGCTCTCGGGTTCAACAAAGCATACAACAAAAAGGTTCGTTCAACAAAGGTTCGATTTCTAACATTCCCGAAGATAGAACACGGTGAAGGTATAAAAACACTACTCTTTCTATCATTCTTTAGGGTTTATTCGAAGATAATCACTATTTTATAAGGCTTTCTTGAAGAACACTTCAAAACCGAGTGGCATTTTTATAGGATAAAGTCCAATATTTCATGAAATGCTCGATTTCTTGGCATTTAATTTTCTGGAAATTAAGCATTTATGGTGTTCTTGAGGCTTAAATGCAGATTTGAAGAAGAAGAAGTCGATTTTAATTTAAAATAAATATTTATTCTTCAAAGGTTAAATGTTTAACAAGGAAACTCAAGTACTACCCATACCAATCAAGGTACAAGTGGGTAGACAACATAAGGGGTTAGGCCTTCAGATCTGATAGGGACACATCAGAGTCTATAAGCCGGAGTGTTGGTCAATGCGAATGACTGGTCAGACAGCTTATAGAGTTCCTACAAAGTTGAAATTCACAAAGTGCTACTCAGTGCTATCAGCCGCGTAAGTTCAATCGCATGCGATTGGATGGTTTAAAGTGCTATTAGCCTGTCTTGGTTCATCAATCGCATTCTATTGGGCATTGCGATTCAAGGGTTTTATTACACACAAAGGCAATCGCATTCGATTCAGGTTACTTGTATAGCATTCGATTGTAGCAACTAACAGTTTATTCTAAGTGTTTGGTGCTACAGGAATCAATCGCACACTATTGGTTACCCTATTCAATCACTACCAAGAAGTTTGCTCAATTTTCAAGGGTTGTCTCCAATCGCATCACACCTATCGCATACCTTGAACTTATTGGACAAGTGATAGAACCATTGTGACTTGACTTTAAACAAAGAGGACAATCGGACTTAAAATTTAAAATTCTAATTCAAAATTGAATTTAATCAAACTCAGATATAATTCAAAGTTGAATTAAATTAACTCAATTCTATTTAATTCAAAGTTGAATTTAATCTTTACAAGATCTAATTCAAAGTTGAATTAAAGTGAATTAGTTCCACATTTTGTTTATCAAGTTTTTCGAACAATCAATCCATATATAACAAGTGAACGATCATTTCTTAATTAAATTCTCAAAATGTCAAGTTCAAATGAAATGATGTCCATCGGTACCGATACAAAACCTCCAGTTTTGTTCAGGGTTGAATACAATGTATGGAAAGGAAGGTTTATGGACTTCCTAGAGCACAACGAGATACATGAAGAAATGATGATAGAATGTATTGAAAAAGGAAACAAGAAGTTCATCAAGGTAGTGGAGGCTGATCCTAACAACAATCCAGCCATTCTCCGTCACGAGAGGGAAAAGACTGCTGAAGAGCTCACAGCACATGAAAAAAAGATCAAGAAGGCCGAAAGACTGGCTAAGTACTATCTAAAACAAGGAATCTCCTCAGAGATCTACACCAAAATATATAGCTTAGCCACTGCTAAAGAATTTTGGGATGAAATCAAGAAGTAGTTGCAGGGTACTGAGCAAGGAGAATACATCAAACGTACCCAACTGGTCAACAGTTATCATGACTTCAGTGTTTGAGAGAACGAGCTGCTTTCTGAAACCTATGGTAGATTTTTCAAATTGCAAAATGAAATGAGGTCAAACCAAATCATCAGAACTGACCTAGACTTGAACTGTGTTTTTCTGAAGTCATTGGGTCCTGAGTGGAAGGAATATGTTCGTCTGTATAAAAAAATCAACAAAGATCTCACTACAGTCACCTTTCACAACATATTTGAAGACCTCAATCAGTACCAAGAAGAAATACTGAAGTCTCTTCCCAAACAACCAGCTGCAGATCCTTTGGCCCTAGTAGCAGTCGAAAGAATTCCAAGGGAATCTTCATCCAGAACAATGAAGTTCAAACAGGTGATTCTCAGTGAATCTGAACCGGATGATGATGATGAAGATGCTGTTGAAACTGTCATTCATGCTCTCTCTGTTGTTGGCAAAACCTTCAGAAATCGATTTAATAAAACCAACAACAGACAAAGGTTTACCTCTGGGTCTAGGAGACCATAAAGGTTTGCTCCTGTTGACAAGCCTAGATTTCAAAGAGAAGAAAGGAGAGACGAAAAGAAAACAGACTCAAAGTGCTACAACTGCGGGAGATCTGGCCACATGATCAAGAACTGTCCACAAAAGAAGGTCAAAGATGCTGAGTACTACAGACAAAAGTACCGCCTGTCAAAACAAAAGTAGGCTGGGAATGCACTTATGGTGGAAGAAGATCAGTTCCTGGAGGACACAGACTCCGAGAGTGATCCAGATGGTGAGGATCAAGCACAGTTCTGTTTCATGGCTAACAATGGAGCAAGTGATAGGGATGAAGAAGGTGGTGATCTCTCCGATACTGAGGAGGAGACTGCTGAAAGTAGAAAGGTACATTCTATCTCTGACTCTAACATGGGTTTTAACTTCGAACATATACAAACTATATTAAAACGCATGAAAAAGTTAGAGTTTAAGGTGACTAAACTGACAAATAAAAATCAAGTGTTGAAGGAGGTCATTCATACACAAGACAAATAAACACAAGTCACAATTGAACAGTTAGAGAAAAACATAAATGAATCTAAAGTTCAATTAGCAGTGAAAGAATCTGAATTTCTTGAATTAACTGATAAAACCAACATCATCATACACGATCTCAAAGTAGAACGTACTGGTGTAGAAAAAGATTCAGAAATTCTCAAAAATGATCAAAGTGTTCTTTGCTTGAAAATTAAAGAACTTGAAGACCTTCTAATCAAAAGAGGGCAAAGTGAACAAACTATCTTTTTGTACAAACAAAAGGAACGACCTTTTTCAAGATGGACATTCGATGGCCTTGGTTTTGAAAATCCAAATGTTTTGAGTAACGTATCTGCCAAACAATTATATAATGCGAATCTTTTTGGCGAAGGACTCACTCAACGAATGGTGATCGTTGGTCAAGAGGAACAACAACTTGAGGAAGATATCAAACGAACTCTTCACCTCAAAACTGAAATCCCCCTTAACTACTCTGACCTAAACGACTCATACTTCACTTTTTCTATTCCAACACTAAACTCCGTCGTTACCACACCAGTTTATACAGATGAGGAACTCTATGCTCTTGAAACGCCAAAACCCCAATTTCTATATATTCTCCACAAGGAATTACAGCAAAGGTTCCAAACCTTGCAAGAGTTTTGCTTCACCCATCTGGTACAAGGAGACCTTACCAACGCTTTCAAATCTGAAACCACACCTGAAACCATTCCAGTTTCTGAACCACTCCCTGAATCTATTCAACTGGTTCAAGAAAACACCATCCTCCACAAGCGTCTTCAAACAATACTCAATCTTGATGGCAAGATCATTGATGACTTGTGCAAAGAAAATTTTGCATTACAAGAACAAATCAGGCAGGTCAAAACTGAGATGCAACCTCCTACTCCATCTACTCTCCCTCCATATGCTGAACGCATTGAACACTCAAAGCATGCGTCTATATCTTCTCAAGATGTCAAACCCAAAATAAAATCTGTTAACAATTCAAACTTGAAATCTCTAAAGCAAAAACAGATTTTCAAAGGGACATCCACTCTCACTTCTAATCACATTTCTCGTATGAACACTAACATACCTGAATCCTCAAAGAACAAGACTCAATACTAACCGTTTACATTCTGCTGCAGATGTGAAGAAGCTCGAGAGTGAAGAGCGTAAAATAAACATCACTTGGAAGAGAGTCATTCCTAGATCACATAGAAAATGTTCAAACACTAGCCAAACATGTGAACAAATTTTGATGTTTGATTCTGTCTGTAATCATTCAAGTTTACATGATAAAAATGTCTCTTCAATGTTTTGTATTAGTGATGGTTGTCTCCATGGTCATTGTGAATTTTAATTGTGAGCATGATCAATTAAGGAAACGAATAGAATTTAAACCATGTGAGGACTGGACATACTTTTATGCTAATCAAATATGTGTTCCATTTATAAACTCAAAAGGATACATTATTCATCAGTGGATCACCACTCGTCAGTCACATGCACTCAAACGTTTAAACAAATCAAAACGATTGTTGACGATCAAAGAACTGGAAGTCTACAAACGGCAAGGCTATGAAGCATTCAAAAAGGCATGGATTGCTCACGAACAACACCTGCATTCTAAAAAATGATCACGCAATCAACCTTCCAAAAATGGCAAATCTTTCAAATCTAAGCCGACACCCAATCAACAAGCAGTACAACCTTCTGCTCCTAAGACTCCAGTTCAGCATAAGCAAGTTGATGTTCCTAGGCCAAAGCAAATTCTTCAGAATTCTTCACAAAAATGGATTCGCAAACACAACGCTTCCGCCACTCTATCGAATCCTAAGCTTCCGATTCCATCAACTTTCAATCCAAAGGTAGTAGAGAAACTTCCAACTAAATCAACTCTTTCTAAATCTGTCTCTTCTCGACAAAAGATTAAACCCACATGGGTACCCACGGATAGATCACTAGAAGTTTCACCACCAAGAATTGAAATAGTCACAACTGAACTACCTCTAGGGACTAACAATCAACGACCCATTCATATATGGGGACCTAAACATGCTTTACTCTCTTTTTGCAGGCGTCTCACTTGTGGTACCTGGACTCCGGTTGTACCAAGCATATGACCGGCAACAAAAGTCTTCTCAAGAATTATGTTCCTAAGTACTCCGGGAATGTACGTTTTGGGAACGACAATGTTGCACCAATAATGGGGTACGGAGACATAGAGAAGAGGCACATCAAGATCAAGAAAATCTCCTATGTTGAAGGATTGGGTCACAATTTGTTTAGCATCGGACAGTTCTGTGATAAGGACTTGGTAGTAGTATTTAAGAAGAACAAATGTTCTGTGATAACTGAAACTGGGGATGAATTACTGGCAGGCTCTAGAAAATCTAACCTGTATTAAATTGATTTGGAGAAATACGACTCCCCTACCTCTGTATGTGTACTGTCCGAAGCTTCCACATATCTTACTTGGCAATGGCACAGAAAACTCTCTCATCTGAACTTTCAAAATATTAACAAGCTAGTCACAAGTGACTTGGTGAGAGGCATTCCTAAGTTAAGATTAAAAAAGGATCATCTGTGTGCAGACTGTGAGAAGGGAAAGATGAAGAAGGCTTCTCATAAATCAAAACAGGTGTTCAGCACTATCAAGCCTCTGGAACTCCTGCACATGGATCTCTGTGGTCCTATGAGAATTCAGTCATGGTGGATGACTACTCTAGATATACTTGGGTCAAGTTTCTGCTATCAAAAGATGAAGCCACTCCAACAATAATTTCCTTCATCATGCAACAGCAGAATAAGCATAGTTAGAGTGTTGTCTCAATCCGTACAGACAATGGAACTAAATTCAAGAACAGTACTCTGAAGAGCTTTTGTGACCTTGTTGGAATCAACCATCAGTTCTCTACTGCATATACTCCACAAAAAAAGGTGACGAAACAGAACTTTGGTTGAAGCTGCCCGAACCATGCTCTCATACTCTGGGCTTCCACCTTCCTTTTGGGCTGAAGCTATTAGCACTGCCTGCTATACGCAGAATCACTCTTTTATTAATAAACGCTTTAATAAAACTCCATATGAACTGGCCAATGGCATAGTACCTAATATCAAATACTTTCATGTCTTTGGTAATAGGTACTTTGTACTGAATGACAAGGATAATCTAGGAAAATTTGCTCCAAAAGCTGATGAAGCTATTTTTCTAGGTTATTTTACTGAGTCCAAAGCCTACAGAGTTTTAAACAAACGAACAAAGAGCATTGTTGAAAGTATAAATGTAACATTCGATGATGCATTGAATGTTAAAGATTTTCCACCTAAATCAACACAAAACGCTTCTGAACATACCAGTTCAGGACCGGTTCTTCAAAATAAAGAGTCAAACAAACCGTCTAGTTCGAATACTAATCTTGACTTTATGTTTGATTTCTTTAGATCTGAATCTTCTCCTGTTCTAACTAACAACAGGAACAACACATCTACACAAACAAGTGTCACTATCACGGCTCCTACGATCACTGAGACGAGTCCATTTGCCGATCTGTATGCTGAGGATTCTACATCTGTCTCTGTCACACGCCCCCTGTGACTTCTCTGATTACTGACCCTGATAGCCCACCTGTGTTCAATTCGGACCCACATTTCTCCCGAGAGGATGAAGAAGAAGCACGACACCTACAAGATCTTATTCCTTCGTCTTCTACTTCACATGAAACAAAATGGACCAGACATCACTCTGAAGAGAACATCATAGGGAATCCCTCAGTTGGCGTTAAAACAAGAGCAGCAACAGCAAACAAATGTCAATTCTCGGGTTTCTTAAGCATAATTTAACCCACCAAGACTTGTGAAGCATTAGATGATCCAGATTGGGTAATTGCAATGCAGGAAGAGTTACATCAATTTGATCGTCTCAAAGACTGGAGATTAGTTCCTCTACCTAATAGAAAATCTGTTGTTGGAACTAAGTGGGTATTCAAGAACAAGAGGGATTCAGATGGAGTGGTTGTTCGTAACAAAGCTAGGTTGGTTGCTAAAGGTTACAATCAGCAAGAGGGTATTGACTATGACGAAACATTTGACCCCGTTGCTCGAATTGAAGCAATCAGACTCTTTCTTGCATATGCAGTCTCCAGAAGCTTTCGTGTCTTTCAGATGGATGTGCAGACAACATTTTTTAACGGTGTTCTCAAAGAAGAAATCTATGTCTCACAGCCTGATGGTTTCATCCATTCAAAATATCCTAATCATGTCTATATCCTAGATAAGGCCTTGTACAGGTTAAAGCAAGCTCCACGTGCATGGTACGACGTCTTATCTGAATATTTGATTGGAGAAGGTTACTCCAAAGGAAAGACAGATACCACTCTATTCACAAAGACTAAGGGTAAGGACAAGATTTTAGTTCAGATATATGTGGATGACATCATTTTTGGGTCTACGAATCCAAAATATAGTGACATGTTTGCGAGAATAATGGCCAACAGATTCCAAATGAGTATGATGGGAGAGATGTCTTTCTTTCTCGGACTCCAAGTGAAGCAGTTGAGTCATGGCAGTTTTATTTGCCAATCTAAGTACATTAAAGAACTTCTCACGAAGTATGATATGATTAACTGCACACCCATATCTACACCCATGGCTGCTAAGGCACAGCTATCAGCAGATCTTGATGGTTCTCCAGTAGATCTGAAAACTTACAGTGGGATGATTGGATCGTTACTGTATCTAACTGCAAGTCGTCCAGATATAATGTTCTCCACCTATCTCTGTGCTAGATACCAAGCGAATCCCAAGGAGTCACATATTTTAGCAGTTAAGCGAATCTTCAGATATCTTAAAGGGTCTATGGATCTAGGTCTGTGGTATCCCAAAGATTCAAATCTGGATCTCCATGCTTACTCCGATGCTGACTATGCGGTTGCAAGATTGATAGGAAAAGCAATTCTGGTAGTGCCCCCTTTCTGGGAGATCGTTTAGTTTGCTGGGCCTCAAAGAAGCAAAACTGCGTATCCACTTCTACAGCTGAAGCTGAGTATGTTGATGCTGCAATGTGCTGTTCACAAAGTCTTTGGATACGTAGTCAGTTATCAGACTTTGGCCTCAGGTATGACAAAATTCCACTGCTATGCGACTCCCAGTCTGCCATAGTTATCTCCTGCAACCCAGTACACCACTCTAAAACTAAACACATCGATATCCGTTATCACTTCATAAAAGATAACGTGGAGAAAGGTCTTATTGAGCTCCAGTATGTTCCTACTGAAAATCAGCTAGCTGACTTGTTTACCAAACCATTAGACGAAAGTCGCTTCACTGAGTTGGTATCCAAGTTAGGCATTCTAAACCTGCAAATATAACATACTGTTGCTTCATTTTTTTCTTTCTTTCTTCTCTTTTGTTAGCGTAGGTGTTACACTATTTTGTTCTTTGTGCAAATTACTGATGCAACACTCAAGGGGGAGTGAATTTCTGGTTATACACATGTTCCATATGTGTAGGGGGAGAAAATTCATATACATTATGCACATGTGTAGGGGGAGAAGTACACAACTGGCACATTCCCCAAAATTTTAAAATTTTTTCATAAGCAAATGCAAGAGTCAAGGGGAGTGTGTCAAAATCTTGGAAAATCAATTCTATGCTTCAATCGCATGGGATTTCTTGCAACTCAATAAAATGAAAATTGTCTAAGTCTTGGTTCAATCGCACAGGTTTCAATCGCATTGGCAGTCAATCGCATGGGATTGCTACACCTGTTAACTATCCCTTAATCGCATGTGATAGACTGTCATCTGCCAAGAACCAAGTACTAATCGCATGTGATTAACAAACCAAAGGGTCAATCGCATGCGATTCAGAAAACTGATAGAATTTGTTCAAACCCCTAAGGCTCAATCGCATGCGATTAACACACCAAAGAGTGAATCGCATGCGATTCAAAACTTCTATCAGTCGCATGTTTTTACCATGCGATTCATCTATCAGCCGCGTTTTTTCACCATTGTTTTATCCAATCAACACGCGACACATGTCCTTTCACTTTATAACCGTCCCATCCACCCATCGGTCACTTCACAAGATCAAAATTCAAAAACTTACAAACTCTCTCTCGATTTGGTTACTTGAAAACACAAACTCTCTCGTTAGTCTGCTAAAATTTGCAATTTTTATATCAAAATACTCGTACTCATATAGGTAACAACTTGTGCGGTTTACATTTTGAAAATTTCAAGTTAAAATGATGATTTTGGCCCTAGAACAGCCATTTGCGATAGAGTCATGTGAGACTTTGAATGGACCTTTGGGGCACGAAACAAACTTGTTAGACTAATCCAAGTTTGTGATGGGTAGTTTGAACATATGGGGAACACTTTGTTGCAAAAATATTTCGAAAATCTCAAAAAGTGTTCTTCGTGTTCTTGAGGACTATGAACTTACATCATAAGTTCATATTTTGGCTTTAAAAGGGGTGTTAGGATGATTTTTGGACTATACTCAAGTACTACAAAGTTGTTTATTACTATCTAATTGTCATACTAAAAGTGTCAAAACAACTTGTTTATACTTAAAATCATCATATACACAATGGGGCTTCTAGAGTTAGGGTTTTTCACAAATTTTTCATACTTGGTATTTTTGGTCAACAAGGGTCAACTTTCTTGTAAATCACTAAAGATTGACCAAAATTCAAAACTGAACGTTGTTTTTCATGCATATATCTTTATCTTTAACTTAACTGTTTTATCTATTTGCACAGATAAGATGGCTCAAGCTGTACGCGACCCTGAGGAGATCATGCCCCAAGCTGAGTTCCTTAACATTAGGACTCGTGCAAACAACCATTACACTGACTTAACCAAGCTGAAAAATCATGCTTATCCTATTGTAACAGAAATCGTAAGAATACATCCTCTGAATCATCTTCTGACGTACAATCCAGCTACAACCGGCACACATGTCCCTGAATTATATGTTCAACAATTTTGGAAGACATGTGATGTTCGTATCAATGACAGAGGGCAGGAAGTTATTCATGCTGAGGTGGATGAATTTACTGTTGATATACCAGTCCACCATCTCCGATCAATCTTTAGACTACCAAGGGCTGACAGCAGACCTCCTGCAATAGTCTTTGAGGAAATTCCAGACGAGGAAGCATGCCTTGCTTCCATAAGGGCAATGGGATATGACGGTGCGCTCACTCGGAAGAATCAGTTCAAACGCACCGGTCTACATCCAAAGTATAACACTCTTATGAAGGTGCTTCAACGATGTCTCACCCCCAAGCATTCAGGGTATGAGTTTCCAACGGAGCATCAACTCAAGATATTTGTGGCAGTGGCAAATCATATGCATGTGGACTATGCATTCCTTCTCTTCCAGGATATCAAAGCTACAATGCTAAGGAAGAACTCACAAAAGAAGAAGGATGCCAACATGCTGCCGTACCAACGCTTTCTATCCATGATCATCCAGTATGTGATGGATCAGAATGCAGAGATTCCCCGCCGGGCAGGTTTACCCTCTATTACCCCTCAACTTTTCATTGATATTAAACCTGCCATTCCGACCAACTTGCCTATTCCAAAACCTTTCCCTATAACACTTTTAAACTTATGTGAGCAAAATGATACTGTTGTGAGTTATAGGGAGAGTGTAGGAATACCTCCTATGGTTGTGCCAGAACCGGCCATACCTGCCCAGGGAGGTGTAGAACCCGGTGAAGATTTAGAGAATAGGCCTCAAACATCTATGGGAGATGCTGAGAGGGATGTGGAGAGAGAAAATGAAGAGAGGAGTGGAGAAGAAGGTGAATGTGGAGTTATTAGAGAGGGAGGGGATGCATATGATCCCGCCACCGTTCAAACCATTATCAAATCTCTTTCTCAAAACACCCACACTCAAGCTGTACTAGAAGAACTTGGTCTTGACGCTTTTGAGTCATCCAGTTCCGAATATTCTCACGATGAGTCTGCTTCCCAACCAGGAGGTGCCCCTACCTTTGAACCTGTCACTTCTCCTATGGGCACCCCTGAGCAACCAATTGAACAACCAGCTGAAAACACTCCCTCCTTCATGAAACTCACCGACCCACATACTACCTCTCCTGACCAGGCCCACACTGTTCAACCTACTCAAGTAATTCCACAACCTGGTGGTCTAGTCATATCTTTGAATCCTTTTACCCAACCTACTGAAATTCCCACCTACGGACAGGAAATTGTAGCCCCAGAACATGACATTCCAGTCACTTCTCCAACTCATAGCCTATCTGTTGAAACTGGCTCTGTCACCCCTGATTCTCTACTACAACCTGATCAATATGCGGGGTATGGTGCTGGTAGTGGTGAAGATGAAGATAGTATTGTAGTTAGGAGTAAGAGTGACAGAGAGGATGTGAGAAAAGAAAAGGAGAGTGCTGAGGGACCCGTAGCCCCAGAAAGCCGAGTAGCCACATCTACTACGGGACCTGACATTGTTGGGTCTCGTATTGAACAAGTCGCGGTTATCCCACCCGTGCAGTTTTCAACCCCACCAAGCTACTACGGTGTCTCTCAACAGGCACCGTCTTCATTGCACAGGGCTTTAGCACATACACTAAGTCTACCCCAATCGGGAGTTAGACCTATTGAACATAGAGGACCGCCTCCCTCGTCCTCGACTCCTTTTAATGCACAATTTGATATACCGCGGATCTCTGCTTATCTTGACCAACACAGGGTTACAATTGATGCACTGAACTTGTATGTCCAACAGGTCTCCTCAACTTCCAGAGGTGGTATCTCTCAAGGTGCCATTCGAGGATTGGAAGGAAATCCTGCTGGAGCCAACATCCCTGCTGCTCCAGTAGGTGGTACTGCCTCGGTGGCTGGTACCCAAACCAGAAGTCTTACGGGTTTGTTACACGTGCAGAGCTTCAGGAATATATTAAACAAGCCGTGGCACCAATCCACCAACAACTGCAGACTACAAATCAAAAGTTGGATCGGATGGAATAATCCTCCTAGGCCCAAGCTCAGCAATTAAACAGAATTGAAGCACTTCTTACTGCTAGAACTCAAGTGCCAGAGCCACAGCCACAACCGGATCCAGCAACCATGTCAGTGGATGCTTTGAAAAGTTTGTTGTATGTTAAACTTCTGGAACAAAGGCCAGAATCTGCACATGATCAAGACCTTGTAATAACTCTTTGTAGCGAACAACGTACACAGGGAATCTCCTTGGATGACTTTCAAGAGTTTCATGAAGATGTCAACAACAAGATCGATGGGGTGACTAGAGGCTTCTACACCTCTTTGAAGAAGGTTACTAAGAGGCTGACATTACTTGAACAAACTTGTCAGGCTCAGGCGCATAGCAGCAAGAGGAGACGGGATGATCAGGATCCTGATGATCAACCCGAGGGGGAGAAAAGGAGAAGATACATGACTTCTCCCTCTGTGGTTGCAAATGTACCTGTTGTACCTGTTCCCCATTTCAGTTCATACTTATCTGCAGGTACAAGTTCAGCTGCGTCTGGAAGTCAACAACAACAACAGAAAACTGCACAACAATTGGCCGATGAAGTTTATGAACAACAACAAAAAGAGAATGCTGACAAACAGATTGTACTTTATGTACCTCAGCAACAATCTGAAACGAGGCCAATCGATCTTGAAGAAGGTGAAATACCTTATGAGTAGTCCCATGCCGAGATGTTTAACTTGTCTAGTGACTCAGATGATGAAATGGAGGATTTATATGAGTCTATACACACATCATCTGCAAGGCATATGGGAGATAGCAGTTCTACTCAACCAGAGGAGGAACCTGAGTATCCTGAAATTCGTGATATGTTCAGAGATATAGATGAATATGTGAAAGACACTACACGTCCAGCTTCACCCAGAGTTGTCCACAGATTTGATGATGTCATCAGTGAAAGAGAGTTTGCACTTAAAAGAAGAGAATGGGCAGCAATCTCTATAAGGCAAGCTAGAAGGAAACCTAAACAGAAGAAAACCACCTTCGACGTGTCCAGGGTTCTCAGTGGAGTAAACATTAAAGTTCATGAAAGCTTCCCTCCTCCTCGTGGTCAGTTTCAAGAATCAGCTGCCGATGTACTAGAAAGAAACAGACAGAAAGAGGTAGCTGAGAAAGTTAGAAAAGAATCTGAATGGCCCTTGCTACCACACTTCATAGTACCACCTTCTCCTCCAGTATACCGAGGAGATCCAGGTCTGGATGCAAGCAACATGTTCACTAGAAGTGCAGACCTGCAACCTTTATGGAAAAACTATTATGTTAATGCTGCCAATCTTGAAGAAAGAATCTCAGACATCTTTTGCAGCGAACAAATACCGGTTATCCCTCCCGAGTTGCGGAACATGGATGATAAGCAAAGAAGAAGATACGAACACATCCTCACTCAGTCTATGTCTAATCCAGCAGAGAAAAAATCAGAATATCCAATCGTTGAACTCATCAATGTCTACACTCAAACCACCTTCAGAATAAAGTATGCCATCTTTCACGTCAAGATAGCAAACAACCTAACATACTTCCTCACCGAAGCAGATCTTAGGTTTGTTAAAGTTGTAGACATTAGCTTTATCTTTGACACCCTATCTCAGAAGAAAGGAAAGTGGCCAGAAGAAGAATTTGGGAGAGCTGCTTTGATGAGATACTTAAGAAATCTGATGGAATTCATAGAGGAGCATGATCTGCAACTTGGAGCCGAGAACAATTACAGGAAAATCAATCTCTTAAAGCCTAACCAGAGTCATCCAGACTTAGAAAAGCTTGAAGAGTTGACTGTGATTGATGAAGGATGTGAAAGCTTCAAGGGTGAACGAGGAGTCGTCTCCAAGAACACCAAAGGTGAAAAGATCTTCATAAGACTTGATGAGCTGATGTCCTACTCAGACGGCACATTGAAAATCCTTCATCACAAGATACATCAGAAGGTATGGGATAACCGTGAGGCCTACACTTATGATCAACATGTCCAGGCCTATCGCGCTATAGAACAGATGAAGACTACACTATCAAACAGAAGGCAAGTAAGGAAGTGGCAAGTGGCATTTGGGATTCGCAACAAATCAGTCTATGAATAGATATATTTCTTTCTTTGTTGTGAATCATTGCACACCTCACTTAGGGGGAGAATGTTAGATTATAAAAAGTGAGGGTGCAAATATGTAAATATTGTAACTTGGGCAAATGCTATAAAAGGCATTTGCCCCACCTTTTCTAATAAAGCTTTGCATATTTCTAACTATTGTGTTTTGTGTTCTCTCTCTCTCAAGCTCTCGGCTCTCACTTTCTAAACTGAACACACACATAAACACATACTAATCATCTAGCATTGCTTCATCCGTAAGAATTACGGGACCATCAAAATCATCACTCGAGCTATCAAGACTCAGATTTACAATAAAATATAGCATGTAAGCATAGAATCATAAGACAATCACAGATCCACTTAACCATGTTTAAATCCAGCTACAAGCCAAACATTCTTCGTCAAATGATATGTCTCATAGCTTTCAAAAAATAAGAAAGATGTTAAAGTGATTTAAGAATGGTTAGAATAAAAGAAACAACAAACTGATTCTTGAACAGGGCTTCATGCGATCGCATGTCAGTGACATGCGATCACATAGAAGGACAGACCCATGCGGTCGCATGCACATGTCATGCGATCGCATTGTATCTAATTACAGCAGACTTCATTTTTACCCAAAGATTAAACACAAACAACCTGGATTTTCATCCAAGGTTATAAGTAGATAGTAAATGAACACTATGATGTTATGAACCCAACAAGACTTAAACCACGTGCATTGGATTTAAGATCAAGCCTTATGTTATTTCTTTTAGATATCATCATGTTATGTACCATTTCTAGCACATAACACATGCAAAGCATGAAATACGTAAGCATGCACATAGAATCAAAAGATAAGACTCTTAATGACATTATGGAGTTCATTTCAACCTTAACATGTTCAAAAACATCTTTTTAATCCTTTTTATCCTTTTGTAGTATTAATGATCAAATAATATACGTACACAATTAAACTTTCATTTGAGATGTGAAACATGTGATAAACCAAAATATGATAAACTTGGCCAACTTGTTAAGATCTGAAATGATCAAAGACACGTTCCAAAAATGCTTTTCAAATGACAATCTTGCTTGTTACACCATTTCTATTGATAACTACACAAGATCTTAAGATTAAACCAACATTCTTGAATGCATGCAATATAACCTTGAGGTTTTCACACAAAAGGTTATCAAAACATGAACATGAACAAATATATCACATGAATATGATTAAACACATTTATATTAATGATCAAAACATACTTTTATATCAAATCATCAAGAAAAGGTTTATATTGCCATAACTTGGCCAAGAATCATCTTGGCCTAAGTGAAATAGTTTAGTTACACATGGTTACAAGTAAAACAACAAGATCAACACTTGGATACATATTAAGAACATATAAGTTTAGATTATACCAACTTATCCCGAGTTGTATACGTGATCAGAACCTCCACTTAGTTTCTACACCTTTGGAACGGAGTTTGGAGTGTTTAACTACCACCAATATAAAAACCTAAGTGCAAAGACACCTTAGTGTGTGTTTTGTGTGTGTATTACAGAGGAAACTCGTGTGTGTGTGTTTCTGTTGCGAGTTTCTGAGTTGTCGTTCTTCTTTTTTGCAGAGAATGAGCCTCCTTAAATAGGCCTGGATCGGGGGTTTATGTGATCGCATGGACATGTCATACGATCGCATGACTCGGTTTTGGGCGGTTAACAAGACAGCCTAGCTTGCAGAAGCTGCCAGGTGCCAAAGCTAGATTCGCCCCTACCATGCGATCGCATAGTAGGGGCATGCGATCGCATGCCCTGTCATTTTCACCATTTCTTCGTTTTCCATCCGTTTTGCATTCGTTTGACTTGATATCTTCACTTTAGGTCCTATTAACCTGCAATGGTGAACATTAAGCATTTTAGAGAATAAATTGTACAATTCACCTTGATTATGGATTAAATGCGAGAGCTTTCAATGTGTAAAACATTTATAATTACTAATATATCAGCACACAAGGAAAAACCCCAAAGCTAGCCTATGACCATGGCTAAAGATGTAGGAAAAAAATGTGAAGTGTGTGCTGAGAAAAAGTGCCTCCATTTAACACCAATAAAAAAAGATTAGCCATAGCCTCTATACCTACCATCGCCACCCTTATGACGCCTTCCCGATTCCACCACCCCAAAGTAACAGAGATAGACTACATACAAGAACACCACCAACAAGATGAGGCCCGAATAAAGAACCCTCCCCCCTAGATAACGCAAAGAGACCCGCAAACTCTGAGGCTTGAAAGAAGGATTTGAATTGGCAAAATGAAGATGGCCTAGCGAACCAAACAGGGATTGATATGCCTCCCTTGTCACACCATGGTTACAAAACAAAGTGCAAACCTCCTGCACATACATATGAACCTCAAAGCTAGCCTAGGACCATGGCTAAAGATGTAGGAAGATAATGTGAAGTGTGTGATGAGTAATAGTGCCACCATTTAACACCAGACCAAAGAGCTTAGCCATAGCCTCTATACCTACCGTCCCTACCCTTATGACACCTTCCCGAAACCACCACCCCCAAAATGACAGAATTAGACTAGATAGAAACACAACAACATCAAGATGAAGTCCGTATAAAGACCCCTCCCCACCCTAATTTAAGCATAGAGACCCACAAAGTCTGAGGCTTGAACGAAGGATTTGCCTAGGCTAAAGAAAGATGTCCTAGCAAACCATACATGGATTAAAATACCTTCCTTATCACACCGTGGCTACAAAACAAAGTGCAAACCTCCAGCACATGCAAATGAACCCCAAATATTGCCTAGGAGCATGGCTAATGAATGAAGGAAAGCGATGTGAAGTGTGTGCAAGAATAGTGCCACCGATATCACCAGTTCAATAAAATTTAGCCATGGTCTATGGACCTACCAACACCACCCTTATGTCAACATCTCAGCCCATAGCCCTGAGAAGAGCGAAGAGCCCCTATCCCTGACACTACAAACCATACCTTGTAACCTGCATTAATACCCCAAAAGTAAGTAAGCATTTCACCCCACCCAACCTATATATGTAAACCCCACCCCGCAGCCTTCTGTCGCCTTTCTGCCTACAAGTCTTCTGCATAATATACAGGTCATCAACCTGCACTTGAGACCAAGTTAGACAAATAAGAGATACATTAGTGCCACACTATCCATGGTTTTGTTCTTGAGATTCCTGTCTTAGCTAAGTGGTCCGCATCTATGTTCATGTGGCGACTCACATGTCTAATTTTGACCCATTCAATAGTTTTTACCAGAGTGTGAATTCTTTTTACCACTTCATTGCAATCTGCCGGAATGTCGATCTCACTATTTAAAATCCTGACAGCATGAATTGAGTCCGACTCAATTATAATCTTTTTGATGTAATTCATTCTCCAGCCAGCAAAGACTAATAGACCATAGTATATTGCGTCGAGCTCACAGTTAACTATACTTAAGGGATAAGCTGCTTTGGAGAAGGCCCCTACCACTTTTCCTTTATCATCTCTCCAAATTCCACCTATACCTCTTTTGCCCAAAAGCCGATCCACCGCTCCATCAACGGAGCACAAATACAAGTCATCAAAGTCAGCCACGTTGTGTTCACGCATTAAGGATTCCGCTAGCTCCATACTAACGATCTTGCGTGGGTTAACCATCAACTCTAGAGGAGAGCCAAGCCTAGTTGGCCATTTTGACTAGGCCCACCTGCTAATACGAATCCATATATGAGATTCACCACCTCCTTAGCACTGAGCTCCTTGTTTGAGAAGATCTTCCTTTCCGTCCATAATGTCCACAAAGCTCCAAAACAGATAAGCATCCATAACTTCGCATCCCACTCTTTTGCCATGCATCCATTCCATGCTAGGAAAAAGGCGTCAACTGTCATCACTCAAACCAACTATAGAAGTGTCGACGTAAGGGGCAAAACAGGCGTCACAAGTGAAATATGGACGTGATTATATATATTTCTTGTACATGTAATTACTAATTATTGTTACAATTAGAGATAATATAAACAAGTCCTTATTTATCATAAATTAATAATTATAAAGAGTTTAAAATGATCATAAAATATTTTAAAATTATAAAACAAAATTTTGATTAAATAAGATATTTTAAAATGTTATAAATGGTAAATAAAATATATGTAGATTAAGGTTGACAAATATGGCGTTTTGAGATTGAAAAAAGGGATATATGAAATTCTCACTAATAGTTTTGGTTAAAATAAAAATTTTAGCTAAATCCAATCTTAATTAAAGAAAAGTTAATATTGAATTTTAGTTATTACCAAATAAATAGTTTAGATTTGATACCTATTTTTTTATTTAAGTCAATGGCTAGGTTTGTCTAATTAACTCCCTTAAACATAGAACCTAAGGAACCATGCTAGTGATGACACGTGACACATTGTGTAGGGGTAAAAATGGAAAATTAGAAAGAAAAAAAAAATCGGCGCCTTCACCCACATCCAGCGACCATACATTTAAAAAAGAAAAAAACCCCAACGAATTTTAAATTATCATAACTCGTTCGTTTTTAAAAATTTTAACAAAAAAATTATACCATTAGATTCAGTTTTTCGTTCTCTTTCAAACAAGACCAGACTTGATATATTTCTGAATTTTTTTTTAAATGCAAATTTTTCAAAATTTGCATTTTGAGTTGTCTCATTTCAAAATGCAAAAGGCAAAAAAACCAAAATGCAAAATATCGAAATTGTAGGTCATGCAGATGGTTCCAAAATGCAAATTATGAAAATACAAAATGCAAACCTACAACTCTCATTTGCATTTTCACAATCTGATTCAATAAAAATACAGCTCAAAATACAAATTATATACTCAAACCCATAATATAAAATTACATAATCAAAACCACTACCTTTCTCAAAATTTCGAAGTTTTAAATTCTCTTTTCAAAGTTCAGAAACCCACCTCTAAATATTTTGCAACACTGATCGATCAATGTATTAATGAAGATCGATCACAACCTGTCATATATATACTATATATTGTCCGACTTAATTAAGTTTTTTTTTTTTTTTTTGGAAAAGCAACAATTCATTTATAATATGACCTCTATAAGATATAGAGGCCACACAAAGTACAGTTCACAATATTGGAATTACATGGCATCCATTCACCATCTAATGCACCTACTGGGCATACAACTCAAAAGCAACATAAACAAATATAACTAATTTAAACGAACAGCAGCTACTGGATTTGTTAACCATGACTCTAACCTCAACTCTTTTTTGTTTTTTGCTTTCTCTTTTAACCATCGAAACATATGAATTTGAGTTAGACAAAAAAAGAAAGCTATCTAAGCTAGAAATTAGTCAGCGGCATAGCTAGATCATCAGTACATTACAAACAAAAACCCATAAACAAAAACAAGAATATTGTTTAATTGCAAGTCACGTACGGAATATTGTTTAATTACAATCGCTATATATTCTGAAATGAAAATTACATCGATCGAAAACCCAATTATATAACTACGATGTAGCTTAAAAATTACATATTCAAAACCAAAATGCAAAATCTTCACACAAACACTACAATGCAGCTCAAAATGCTAACAAAATTTGCATTATCAAAAAAAAAAATAGAAAAATATGGGAAGAGTGGTCTCGTTTGAAAGAGGATTAAAAAACTAAAAGATTGGTATAATTTTTTTGTTTAAATTCACAAAATGTAAAAAGTTATGACAATTTAAAGTTTTTGAGGGTATTTTTTTTTTTAAATTCGTGGGTTTGTTAGGGGGGTGGATTTTCCTTTTTTGCCCTTTTCTTCATAAATTAATACATCATAATTACAGTTTTGCCATCGTTCAATCTCATCCATTGATTTTGATGATCCAAGGGTTCTGATTGGTTCTTTATGTTCTTTATTTAAGGAGTGGTTCTTTGTTGATGCAATTTCTATGCGAGAACTATATATAGGAAAAAGTTCATGCGAGAACCATTCTTAATGCGAGAACTGCGAGAACCAATCTAAGCCGTCCAATTCCCCCTCATTCAATGTCATTGCCCACCCATGAATTCCTCACATGCACCCTGCCACACTCTATCCCTCCATGCTCACCATCCATGAAATTTCCAATATCCAAGGAACGGCTGAGATTGGTTCTCGCGGTTCTCGCACTAACAAGGGTTCTCGAATGAACCTTCCCATATATATAATAACGTTAAAATAATAGTATAGAGTTTTTTTTGTAAGAGTTGACACTTTAGAAAAGTATTTAGTTCATCTGTATCTAAATTATCAAGTTTTGCTATTTGTGTATTGTATGTACCGAATATTAAATTTGTCGCTATTGTTTGCATTAAACTTTCTATTTTATGTACTATAGTTTTACAATTTTTCTCTTTTATGTATCCAAAATACATACAATAACAACAAACTAAAAGTTTAATACACATAATAGAAACTTTTAAAGTTCGATACACGTAATAATAAAACGTGACAAATTTGATACATTTTGATAAATTAAACCAGTTAAAAACGATTTAATAAATAAATTGCTATGCCTGTTAAAATCAATTAAACATCCGCCTATCTATGTATAAAATCAATTTCGAAGAGTGAGATTATCAAGCCATGGCCCATGGTTGATACTTATTTCCATATCATATATAGTAACGAGGTTGCAATATTTTGCGCGTTGCAGCGGAAACAAAAAATATTGATAAATAATATAAATTAATGTTTATACATAATCAAATAATTGCAATATTCACACTATTTAGTTCGAATTCAAATATATTCATATTTTGTTAGTATTATGTCACACATTCATTTATTGATAGAAAGAAGCTTAAAAGTATAAAAAGAGGTTTAATGAGGTTATTTTACAAACCAAAAAAGAAATAGAGAGATCAGCTTTCTTAATTTCCTTATCAATTATAAAGGGTCAATTTGCAAATATAGAAAATAAGCAAAAACTATTTTTAAAAGGCAAATGAGCAAAAAGTATTTAATACATATTTTTGTAATCGAATCATTTTATCTATAAAAATACACAAAGAAAAACAAATAAGAAAATACATCTTCAAATAAATATTATCATATTATGATAAAATAGCTATATTAAATTATAGATAAAAATAAGACCGTTACAAAAATATAATGTATTTACTATAGAGAGAAAAGGCAAATAAGATGCAAAAATAATCAAATTAATACAATAATAAAACAATAATAATGCAGAAAACAAATAATTGATTTAGACTTAGCGTTAAAAAAAGCAAACAAATGGAATGAAAAAAAAGGGAAGTTGGGTAAAAAAACCAAAAAGGGGAGGGGGGATTTAGGATTTGCACTCTTGACCATTTCTTTGCTAAAACAACTTACATGCTTTTGTCCAAACACGCTTAACTGTAGAGTTCTCATGTCCATGACTGATGTGGGATTCGCCTAAGGTGTTATAATTTTTGGATAGTGGAAAAACAAACAAAAGAAGAAAATTTCTCAATGTTGCAGGAAGAAGTCTATTGTGTCTTGTATGGAAGGCTCAGAACAACCTTTTAACGGGACACAATTTTCAGCCCCATCAATTCAAGATGAAATCCAAGCGTTGCTTTATACATGGATTACTTTTCGCGCGAAATGTAATCATTTAGTTTGATCAATATGGTGTTCTAATCCTACTATTTTCTTTTAGTATTATGTAACATTTTATTCTAGTATCTTGCTAGAAGCGTTCATAAAATTTGGAGTTCTTTACGTTGGAGTGATGACCATGCCGTAGCCCTTGCCTAGAGTTCCCTTCTTTTCATGTGTATTTTGTATTATTATTATCATGTGTATAATTTAGAAAATTATAACCCCGAATATAATTATATAATTCTTATATATGTTTAATATCTATTATTATTATTATTATTATTATTATTATTATTATTATTATTATTATTATTATTATTATTATTATTATTATTAATATTATTATTATTATTATTCCGTATATATTATTATTATTATTATTATTATCATCATTATCATCATCCGGTATTACTTTAGTGTGATTTATTGATTGTTTTGACTTTTTATCATAATTAAATTATACATTATTCTAAAAATTGTTATTGGATCGAGATGTTTTTTCACGCATACAATACAATCATAGATCTAACTAAACGAATATAGAATAGTACTTTGACGGATATAATTATGGCTACCCGTGTTTACACGGGTATATAAACAAGTGAAATAATAAAATACGAGACAGGTAATTTTTTACTCATTTTTATAGTTTTTTTTAGTTTTACAATAATGTTGCTATGATTATTAGTTTTATTTTTTCTTATTACAACAATGATTTGGTTTTGTTTAATAATATAACTAGATCAAATACCCATGTGATGTATGAGCTGATTTTAAAATAATAATAATTAAACATTAATAGAATATATTAAATAATTATAAAACTCGAAACAAATAAAAATTTAAAATTGGTGACAAACATCGTCAATTGTCAACACTCAAACCAACGATGGAAGTGTTGACGAGAGTGGCAAGACAGGCGTGACAAGTGAAACATGGACGTGATTATATTTATTGTACATGTCATTACTAATTATTGTTACAATTAGAGATAGTATAATCAAGTCTTCATTGGAAAAACAAACAAAAGAAGAAAATTTCTCGATGTTGCAGGAGGAAGTCTATTGTGTCTTGTATGGAAGGCTCAGAACAACGTGGTATTTTAACGGGACACAATTTTCAGCCCCATCAATTCAAGATGAAATCCAAGCTTTGCTTTATACATGGATTACTTTTCGCGCGAAATGTAATCATTTAGTTTGATCAATATGGTGTTCTAATCCTACTATTTTCTTTTAGTATTATGTAACATTTTATTCTAGTATCTTGCTAGAAGTGTTAATAAAATTTGGAGTTCTTTACGTTGGAGTGATGACCATGCCGTAGCCCTTGCCTAGAGTTCCCTTCCTTTCATGTGTATTTTGTATTATTATTATCATGTGTATAATTTAGAAAATTATAACCCCGCATATAAATTATATAATTCTTATATATGTTTAATATCTATTATTATTATTATTATTATTTATATTATTATAATAATTATTATTATTCCGTATATATTATTATTATTATCATCATTATCATCATCGGGTATTACTTTAGTGTGATTTATTGATTGTTTTGACTTTTTATCATAATTAAATTATACATTATTCTAAAAATTGTTATTGGATCGAGATGTTTTTTCACGCATACAATACAATCATAGATCTAACTAAACGAATATAGAATAGTACTTTGACGGTTATAATTATGGCTACCCGTGTTTACACGGGTATATAAACAAGTGAAATAATAAAATACCAGACACGAAATTTGTACTCATTTTTATAGTTTTTTTATTAGTTTTACAATAATGTTGCTATGATTATTAGTTGTATTTTTTCTTATTAAAATGATGGTAACATATATAAAAATTTTAAAAATAAGAATTTGATTAAATATGATATTTTAAAATGTTATAAATGGTAAATATAATTGTAACACCCTAACTTTCAATATATATAATTTAAATAACTACCATAATTTTATAAAGTTGATTCATGAAAAAGCGGAAGAAATTTAAAAATTCATTACAGTTTAATAATTACAAACGTTATTTAGTATGATAAACAAAAATGAGCATATTTTACGTAACGGGGTTTTAACATAGAATTTGTCAATATGAAACCTTGCCCTTGCCCTTGCCCTTGTCCTTGTCATTACCGGTAAACATAAAATATATCTGGTAAGCTACAAGAGTTTAGTAAGTATACTAAACCAATATTGACATATACACAAGTGTAAAATCACACACACACACACACACACACACACACATACATATATATATATATATATATATATATATATATATAGTAGGGTTAATGCGAGAACTGTTGTTAGTACGAGAACCGCGAGAACCAATCTCAGTCGTTCCTTAGATATGGGAAGTATCATGGATGGAGAGCGTGGAGGGATAGAGTGTGGCAGGGTGCATGTGAGGAATTCATGGGTGGGCAATGACATTGAAGGAGGGGGAATTGGATAGCTTAGATTGGTTCTCGCGCTAACAACGGTTCTCGCATGAACTTTTGTCTATATATATATATATATATATATATATATATATATATATATATATATATATATATCACTGATAACATGTACAAATCTTCACACTCACATTAGAGTCACATATCTATCATGAGGAATAAAGATTGTAAGTGAACCTTTCCTTTCAACTAAGAATGTCGAAATCCCTCAAACGATTGGAACTAAGGTATCCTCTCCGAATGTGGGTGGCTGCAAACGGCTCTTTAGGAAAAAATATCTTGCTAATGGCTCGGTTGTTCGTCACAAAAAACGACTTGTTGCCCATGGGTACAGTCAAGTTCCAGGCTTAGTTTATTATCAAACCTTCAGTCCATTGTAAAAGCATCCATTATCCGCGTTGTTTTTGTCCCTAGTTGTCAGCTTGATGTTAATAACACGTTTATCAATGACAACTTAAATTAATTTGTGTATATGGAGCAACCACCCAGGTTTCAGGATAACAATAATCCGGACTATGTATCTTGCCCTTACAAGGCGCTATACGGATTAATACAAGCTAAGATCCACGAGCCTGGTTCCATCGCTTAAGTACCTTTCTTGTTGACAATGGGTTTGTATGTACTCAAGCTGACAAATCTCTTTTTGTATGTCGATGACTTGATCTTTACGGGAAATCAAGATCATATGATCCAGTCATTCATTTCCAAATTACATAATGACTTTTGCCATCAAAAATATTGGTCGCCTTAACTACTTCCTTGGACTTGAAGTAACCTATACGGAGGATGGACTATTTCTGAGCCAAACCAAATATGCTCACGACATCCTTCAACATGCAAACATGCTTGATGCCAAGCCATTATCTACCCCTAGGTTCTAATGCTACATTTGTCACACATGGAGATCCTTGTGGTGACCCTACTTACTATCGATCTCTTGTTGGAGCTCTACAGTATTTAACCATCACACGTCTTCATATTTCGTATGCTGTGAATCAGGTTAGCCAGTTCCTTCAGGCTCCCACCACCTCTCACCTTCAAAGTGTGAAAAGGATTCTTAGATATCTTAAAGGCACTATGTATTTCGGCCTCACGTTTTTCCGTAAAAAATCCTCCATGATTCTTGGTTACTCTAACGAGGACTGGCGGCGTCTTGAAACTCGACGCTCCATATACGGGTTACTCCATATTCTTAGGCGGCAACCTTGTTTCTTGGAGTGTGAAGAAACAACGTGCAATATCTCGTTCCAGCTGTGAATCAGAGTATCATGCCATGGCCAACACTACTACTAAAATAATATGGATAACTCATCTGTACTAGAACTTCACGCTATTCCTTCTATAAGACCAACTCTGTTATGTGAGAACAAAAGTGCATTATTTCTCACTCAAAATCCTGTTTCCCACAAACGTGCCAAACATATTGAGCTGGACTATCATTTCGTTAGGGAACTTCTTTCTTCCATGTAACTTCACACCAAGTTTGTTCCGTCCAAGCTTTAGGGGCCAGATATCTTCACCAAGAGCCTTCCTCATCACCCGTTTTAGTTCTTCCGTGGCTTGCTTAACATCGGTCCTCCACCGTTCAACTTTAGAGGGGATGTTTGGAATAACTAAGTCATTATTATTTGTCTGTTTGTATTCTTGTTTATTTAATATTGGGGGTTATTTGTAATTTTCTTCCGTATTTATAGTCTATCTCGTTGTCTTATTTGCCATCTGTTTTATCTCAGTCTGTTTCATGTTGAGATAAAAACAGGCATTATCAATATTAATCTATATTGGTGTTATAAACTTGAGTTATACAGGATTGGAATTAGATGGTAAGTTCTACAGAGAAACAATAGTATGGCAAACATTGATATATATATATATATATATATATATATATATATATATATATATATATATATATATATATATATATATATATATATATATATATGATGGGGCCTTGACTTTTGATGGCAAGATCAAGCTACTCAAACTGTCAGTGTATATACGGATCTACCTCCGTCGACGGAGGTAGGTCCATAACTGCACAAACTACTCAGTAATGTACAACCGACAAAGCTCAAGGTACAAAGATATTAAGCAATAACAAAAGGAAATCAGGTAATTAATTAGACAAGACCTGCATGTCACCTCCGTATTAACTAACCTGACCAGCAAGTACATCTTAGCATTACTTGATGTACTTGTGGTCTGACAAAAGTACTATGACAGCTGGTTGTAGGAGCAGACCTATGTAAGTACAGCTGGTTAGTCCAGCAGACCTCCGTCAGTACAGCTGGTTAGTCCAGCAGACCAAGCTAGTTAACCATTGGACAAAAGACCTCTCTTAAGACTCTATAAATACCCCTCTTGACTTTATGCTCAGGTATGATCAACATCATCCTTCTCTCCCTCTATTCTCTCTATACTTACCTCCGTAAGATGAATACTTATTCTTGCACCCGAGCTTGGTCACGAGCTCCGGCTCGTGGCGAGGCTAACTTTTATGTTTGCTCTCAGAAATCTTCAACCGAATTGAAGACGAAGATCATATCTTGATGACGAACGTCATCCGGAGACGATACCTTGAAGATGAACGTCATCCGTAAAAGCCACAAAGATCCTTTGTAGCGACATTGACGCCATCAGTGGGACCGTGTTTGTTGCTCATATGAAATACGGCTCCAACAAAAAGAAACGTCGTACTTAGGTCCGAAGTTCCTTTATACTATGACATTCAATCGACGAATCTTCACGTGACACAATTATGAATTGCTCCAGCTACGAAGCTCACGCTCCAGCTCCGAAGCTTATGCTCCAGCTACGAAGCTCACGCTCCAGCTCCAAAGCTTATGCTCTAGCTACGAAGCTCACGCTCCAGCTCCGAAGCTTATGCTCTAGCTATGTTGACGTATGGTCCGGAGCTCATACTGACCGAAGGTTCATCTAAGCATCGGACCAACGACAAAATAGCAAAGTACAACTAGGCAGGGGAATCTTCAGAAGCTTGCTCCAAAAGACAAACACATTTAATGCAACCAGACAAACACATTTAATGCAAAAAGACAAAGGCATTAAATGCAGCAGACTTGGCAGGAAGATGTCAGCTCCTATGGACCAGTCAGATGCTTTAACTATTGGATAAAGCAACCAGGTAATAACCATCTTCAGTTCTATATATGCACCACCTCAGATCATCACCAGAACAGGGCAAGTAAGCTGTAAAACTCTCTTCCTCTGATCTTCTCTCTTCCTCTTTACACTATCTCCTTACATATTTTCTATATACTTACAATAGAAATACATATATACACATATATACAAGTTTTGACTTGATCGTCGGAGGGTTGATCCCGGGGCTCTGGCCTTGGGTCACCTTCTAACGAATTCTCTTCATGTTGACAGCAACTCGGTCCAAGCTCGGGAAATGGAGAACGGCCAAATCATCTATGTGGACTGAACCCGGAGGATCGATGTATCAACATTTGGCGCCATCCGTGGGACACAAACAACAAGCTAACGTGTTCCAGAAATGATTCATTTTCTCTTCGGTATCTCCAAGTTCTAAATATCAAACTATTACTACAATACTTGATTGTTTACAAATTTGCATGCTATTTGTTATGTCTTGTCTATAAATATGCATGTACGTTGATACCTACAATATCTTATTCACAAGTATGCATGATATCCACATGCATCTTCATCTTTGAAACTTTAATTCGAAAGTAATAAAAATAAATAGAATAGAGAATGTAGTAGTGACAAAAACTGGCCATATGTACAGTTGCTTTTGCTTTTAACACTACTAATCTGAACTTTGAAATGATCCGGATCTCGAACCATCCGAAGGTTCAGATGAGTATCGGATCAAGTTCCAGAAACCAATACCTTCGATGAACACATATCCCCAAGGTTGTTCCATGAAACCAATCCATTATCTAACCCGTATCACAGGTTCTAAGTGCAAACCCATACTGTTATATGATCTGATTGCTTACTTGGTTATGAATATACATGATTTTTACATGAAATATCTAATATTATGAATATGCTTTTGATACTTGCTTTTATAACACAAGTTATATTTTGTAATATAACTTATTTTCTTAAAGAAAGCCTCTTTTCTCTTTGATAATTTAAATCGTTAATCTGGTTCTAAGTAAGAGATTAAACAAGAAACGAAATTTTTATGAAACATAAACATACATGAAAGTTTCGTGTGCGTATCTGTCAGAAAAATCATTAACAAGGTAAAACTTTTATAGATGTATCTAGAACAGATCCGTTTTTGCGAACTAAGTTTGTGTATATTAAGTTGAAACACATACCGATAATAAAGCACCAAGAATAACTTAAAGATGAAAAGTACATAGTTGTATACTTAATTAATACATCTTACGTAGAAAATATGCAAATGGAAAAGCATACCCCTTCTCAAGTTCACCAATTTGGTATAACTACCGCTCCAGATCAAACCATTTTTCTTATAAAGTCTTGGGTTTTCTTGCTCTCCTCGTTCATACTCACGGCGTAGACGCCGGTGGTTGAGATCCTGTCAACACCGATGGATGGAGCTGCACGTAAGTGTCTTAAACGGATGTATAAGAAACCGTGACTAGGGATTTCCGGCCTGCATTCTGGTCGCCCTTCGAACAAACCGAGCAACGACTCGGCTTTCCTCTATGACACTGTCTCGACCTTACTGCATTTACCTCTTTCTTCCCTCGTAGATATATCTAAAAAGAAGAGAAGAAGTAGAAAAATAAGTAGAATTAAGCCCGCACAAACCCATGTTCCTGTCAAGAATATAATAAGTTTAAAGAAAAGGACAAACTGATTTCAAAGACTTTCTGATATTAAATCTTATATTTTATACATAAAATCTATTAATTTATGACAACAAAAAGGCGTGGCAGTTACCTCCCAAGCCACCCTATACACTTTTCTTACTCACTTTTTTTCTTTTTATTTAAAAAAAACTAGCTTTGATAGTTGGACTTGATATACATAGATAAACGTATTTGACTAAATATGTATTTTAGCATGATATAAATATATTATACGCTCTTTATTAAGAAAAGAGCACAAAGTGTCCTATTAATATCTTCTTTAAATTTTTTTTATATATAAAAAAAGAAAAGAAAAGAGAGAACATATATTAAACATAATAAATCAGTCCATGATGTTGCCATTCAAGGCAAGCAAGCAAGTCAGACTTTATTCTCTCAAAATAATATTATGTAGTAAATAAATTATAGTATATAGGAAGGAGCATTCCTTTCTTCTATATTATCTTCCATCCCAATTGAAACTCTTATGTAGATTTCAAAATATTGTTAAACAAGCCTTGATCTTGTGTCACACGTGAGTAGTAAATATTATGTTATTATTATTATTAGCAAATGCTACAACAAATTCACGAACATGCGAATCTCGCAACAAATTTTTTGATCATTGTCATCAACACATAAAATGATTATTATCAATCAATTAAAAAAGAAAATTTATCTGCACAAGTAAATAAAAAAAAGAAGGGGGGCCATATTTCCAAGACTACTCTACTCTAGAGATCCTAGTACCGTAGTACATATGATATTAGTTATGAAGTACCATAATCTTTGTTCGTAATCTTTAAAATAAACTAGTAATGTACATAGTTGGCAAAGCCTTTATATTTTAACTTTATTTGATTAGTGGTGAACCATGAAGTTAACCAAAATTACCCTTTGCATGTATATAGATTTAATAAAAAAAAGGGGGTCTATGGTATACCTTAATGATAGTACCAACGCACTGTGTATTATATATTGTCATGATCACTTATTTACCTGCTTATAAAAGTTTGCGTACTCAATATTGAGACATATTCATTCTTTTTAACCAACTTGATTTCATGACAAAAAGAGTAGAAGAAAGAGAACATATAAAGTTATATATTTCATAATAATCATAAAATACAATCACACATGTATATCTAGACATACGAATATATTTACATAAAATCCATTTTATCCTTTTGAGAGGGTGGTATATATACAGGTTATAAAATATTAAAATTACGAAGGATCTCATTGATACACTAATTAGGAGAAAACTTAGTAATATCTAATATACAAAGTCAGTACATGTAATATATTAAGTACACACATGGTGACACCTTTGAATGTGTATCCAATTGTATAACCATCAACATGTTTTTAGGAGAAAAACTCATTCAACATTTTTAGTTAAACTTGGTCAGAATCACAAAAACTTTCGAGTTACATGTTCTGCATCTGATCTTTGTATCTATGATTATAATCCTGCTAGTACACCATCTTCTTAAACACGTATTAATCTCCCAAATAGACGAATACCCGTGGAGGGCATACTCTAGCATATATTATAAGCTAAACTCGTCTTACTTTTATATGAACAAATAGGTCTCAAAACTATGCATATACGCATATATATACATGACAGATATATTTAGTAATCTTTCCGGAACTGGATGAAAGCTACAAATCTTACTAACTTTTATCATAAATACTTGTAAAAAATATATATATAATAATAATAAAGAAAAGAAAGTGAGAAGTATAAAACAAATATCTCTTGTTATTATATTAAAAATGGTATACATGCAAGAAACAAACACATCTTAATGATTCATGTACAACTATGTAAAGCATAACTCTTGCTCTGTTTATGTAAATGTAGATCTGCTATCATTGTCTTCTTCTAGATTTGTTTTCTTAAACCTAGTCATAATAAGGGGTTCCATCTTAAGAAAAACCCATAGAAGCATAAAAGAACTTGATCTTCTGCTTGCTAGTTAAATTATATACTATAGTCATAAAAATAATAATGTTATTCCCGTAAATCATTATGTTAATAATAAAAAGAGGATATGCGTGCAAATTAAATATAAAACATTGCCCTACGTACGTGCATTTAAACCTTCTTAAATTAAAATATTAAGACACCCATCTCATAGGATTGTGAAATGATAAAATGTTAAAAATAGCTTCATAGCTTGGAAGGTTAAAAATAGCTTCATAGCTTGGAAGGTGCATGATTAAAGGGTAAAAGAAAATATTTTCATAAGATTATGTGTACTTGTAGTAGACTCGTACATATATGACTACATATTGTAAATATGTTAAACATAACTATTAATGACGTATGGTCCGGAGCTCATACTGACCAAAGGATGAAGTAACATTCGGATCGAATCATATAATCTGACACACACATACCTAGGCATTAAATACACAACCCTAACAAGAACCGGTTATTGCTATCTGGCCGTTCCTCTTCTTAACCTTAGGACAAAAGAAGCTTGTAGACAATGGTATAATACCACTTTATTGAGAAAACAAGGTGAGACCTTAAGCTCAGGCTAAGCTTCGAAAAACTTTATTGTGCTATTGTACAAAGATATCAAAACAAATTGTAACCAACGGTTACCTTACAACAAGTAGCTACACAATAATTAAATAGTAAAAACATGAATCTTACCACCAACAGGTGTAAGGTCATGCCGCTCATTAGAAGCTTCGGGATCATGAGCAAAAAATCTTTTTAACCAAAAAGGTGCAAAGTACTTCCCGCAACCAACGGATCCTGGTTACGGGACAAAAGGGGTCTTCGCAACTTAATGGATGCTTCACCGACACCTTTTGGAAGCACTACGCAAATACGCAAGAAAAGTGCTTCGCATAACCATCAGGTTATAATACAACAAAACCCTTACAAAAACAAGGGTTCAAAACATTATAAGATGTACCTACGATGGTCAGCTTCTTTAAATAATGCAACCATTTCTATTAAAGCAAAACAGACAATTGAAAATAAGATTAATCATGAAATGATAACTTGTTCAAAAGTGGCGTAGCCACACAAACATAGCTTGGCCGACACTAACCAAGCAATCAACAAAGGTTTTAAACATCGAACAAAGTATTGGAACAGGTTCACGAAACTTAGATAAGCTTAAACAGGATCGGAGGAGACATCGACATCCACCAATGGAGCATCGACGAGAACTAAAGCCTTCAACCTCCCACATATAGGGCAGCACGATCAACAATCTTCTGAACAAAAGGATAGGAGCTCTACCCCAGGTCATCCAAAGCTTCGCTCAGCTCCCTCTAGGACTTAGGATCAAAATGAGGAGCATCAGACATAAAATGTTTGCAGGTAATCGCCAAAACACGAACGGATAGCATGAAGATTTTGAGTCTAGCATAACGTAGCCAAAACTACATCATACTAGACTAGGGGACTTGTTAACGTATGGTCCGGAGCTCATACTGACCGAAGGTTCATCTAAGCATCGGACCAACGACAAAATAGCAAAATACAACTAGGCAGGGGAATCTTCAGAAGCCTGCTCCAAAAGACAAACACATTTAATGCAACCAGACAAACACATTTAATGCAAATAGACAAAGGCATTAAATGCAGCAGACTTGGTAGGAAGATGTCAGCTCCAATGGACCAGTCAGATGCTTTAACTATTGGATAAAGCAACCATGTAATAACCATCTTCAGTTCTATATATGCACCACCTCAGATCATCACCAGAACAGGGCAAGTAAGCAGGAAAACTCTCTTCCTCTGATCTTCTCTCTTCCTCTTTACACTATCTCCTTACATAGTTTCTATATACTTACAATAGCAATACATATATACACATATATACAAGTTCTGACTTGATCGTCGGAGGGTTGATCCCGGGGCTCTGGCCTCGGGTCACCTTCTAACGAATTCTCTTCATGTTGACAGCAACTCGGTCCAAGCTCGGGAAATGGAAAACGGCCAAATCATCTATCTGGACTGAACCCGGAGGATCGATGTATCAACAAGCTACGAAGCTCACGCCCAAGCTCCGAAGCTTATGCTCCAGCTCCGAATCTCATGCTCCAGCTACGAAGCTCATGTTCCAGCTACGAAGCTCACGCTCTAGTTCCGAAGCTCACGCTCCGGCACCGAAGCTTATGCTCCAGCTACGAAGCTCACGCTCCAGCTACGAAGCTCACGCTCCAGCTCCGAAGCTTATGCTCCAGTTCCGAATCTCATGCTCCAGCTTCTATGATCATGCCCTTGCTCTGAAGCTCATGCTTGGTCTTTAAGCTCCAAGTTAATCGCTGATGGAGGTTGACCATGAACTATCTTCGAAGCTCATATTCAATCCAAACAAATCCAGACCACGACCTACGTCCAGCACAACTACGGACCTCCATTGAAAAATTATTCCAGCTTCCCGAAGGTACCTCCAGCAGTTGTCTGACGGACCTACGTCTAGCACAGCTGCGAATTAATCCGAAGTTTCAAACCAACCATCAGCAAGGGTTAACCACGAATTGTTTCATTCATCTATATCACTGGTTCTAAGTATCCAACCTATTTTACTATATGACTTATACAGAACCTCGTTTATGACATGCTAGTACTTCCAGAACCTCGTTTATGACATGTTAGTACGTGGAAAACCTAGTTTATGACATGCTTAATACCTGCAGAACCTTCTTTATAACATGGGTAATACCTGCATGACCTCATTCATGATATGCATAATTACCGAAGCACCTTGTTTATGATATACATACATGATCTTGTTTGTTAACATGCGAGATATCAGGATTTTTCTCCCATGATAAAGCTCAGTTTGTAAATAAATGTCCATTGTCATATTTTCCTTGAATCTGAAATCACGTCGGATAAACCGCCAAAAGAAAGTTATCTAAGAGTGTTGGTGAACGGACAATCGTGAACATTTATGAAACAATGATGAAGCTTCTTTAGATATTCTCATAATAAATTCAGTATCATAAATACATATATCCTTCATGTACAACAGAATAAACTACTAAATAGCCTCGTTTTCATCGGACATAGCAAGATCAAGCTACTCAAACTGTCAGTCTATATACGGATCTACCTCCTTCGACGGAGGTAGGTCCGTAACTGCACAAACTACTCAGTAATGTACAACCGACAAATCTCAAGGTACAAAGGCATTAAGCAATAACAAAAGGAAATCAGGTAATTAATTAGACAAGACCTGCATGTCACCTCCGCATTAACTAACCTGACCAGCAAGTACATCTTAGCATTAATTGATGTACTTGTGGTCTGATAAAAGTATTATGACAGCTGGTTGTAGGAGTAGACCTATGTAAGTACATCTGGTTAGTCAAGCAGACCTCCGTTAGTACAACTGGTTGGTCCAGCAGACCAAGCTAGTTAACCATTGGACAAAGACCTCTCTTAAGACTCTATAAATACCCCTCTTTACTTTATGCTCAGGTATGATCAACATCATCCTTCTCTCCCTCTATTCTCTCTATACTTACCTCCGTAAGATGAATACTTATTCTTGCACCCGAGCTTGGTCACGATTTCCGGCTCGTGGCGAGGCTAACTTTTATGTTTGCTCTTAGGAATCTTCGACCGACTAGAAGACGGAAATCATATCTTGATGACGAACGTCATCCGGAGACGATACCTTGAAGACAAACGTCATCCGTAAAAGACACAAAGATCCTTTGTAGCGACATTGACGACATCCGTGGGACCGTGTTTGTTGCTTATATGAAATACGGCTCAAACAAAAAGAAACGTCATACTTAGGTCCGAAGTTCCTTTATACTAGACCTTCATCCGACGAATCTTCATGTGACATAATTATGAATTGCTCCAGCTACGAAGCTCATGCTCCAGCTCCGAAGCTTATGCTCCAGCTACGAAGCTCACGCTCCAGCTCCAAAGCTTATGCTCTAGCTACGAAGCCATGCTCCAGCTCCGAAGCTTATGTTCTAGCTACGAAGCTCACGCTCCAGCTCTGACGCTTATGCTCCAGCTCCGAATCTCATGCTCCGGCTACGAAGCTCATGCTCCAGTTAGGAAGCTCACGCTCCAACTACGAAGCTCACACTACAGCTCCGAAGCTGACGCTCCAGCTACGAAGCTCACGCTCCAGCTCCGAAGCTGACGCTCCAGCTACGAAGCTCACGCTCCAGCTCCGATGCTTATGCTCAAGCTCCGAATCTCATGCTCCAGCTTCTAAGATCATGCCCTTGCTCTGAAGCTCATGCTTGGTCATGAAGCTCCAAGTTAATCGCTGATGGAGGTTGACCATAAACTATCTTTGAAGCTCATATTCAAGTCCGGACGAATCCAGACCACGACCTACGTCCGGCACAGCTACGGACCTCCATTGACAATTTATTCCTGTTGCCCGAAGGTATCTCCAGCAGTCGTCTGACGGACCTACGTCTAGCACAGCTACTAATTAATCCGATGTTTCAAACCAACCATCAGCAAGGGTTGACCAGAATTGTTTCATTCATCTATATCACAGGTTCTAAGTATCCAACCTATTTTACTATATGACTTATGCAGAACCTCGTTTATGACATGCTTAGTACTTCCAAAACCTCGTTTATGACATGCTTAGTACGTGTAGAACCTAGTTTATGACATGCTTAATACCTGCAGAACCTTCTTTATGACATGCATAATACCTGCATGACCTTATTCATGATATGCATAATTACCGAAGAACCTTGTTTATGATATACATACATGATCTTGTTTGTTAACATGCGAGATATTAGGATTTTCTCCCATGATAAAGCTCAGTTTGTAAATAAATGTCCGTTCTCATTATTGCCTTGAATCTGAAATCACGTCGGATAAACCGCCAAAAGAAAGTTCTCTAAGAGTGTTGGAGAACGGACAATCGTGAACATTTATGAAACAATGATGAAGCTTCTTTAGATATTCTCATAATAAATTCAGTATCATAAATACATATATCCTTCATGTACAATAGAATAAACTACTATATAGCCTCGTTTTCGTCCGACATAGCAAGATCAAGCTACTCAAACTGTCAATGTATATACGGATCTACCTCCGTCGACGGAGGTAGGTCCGTAACTGCACAAACTACTCAGTAATGTACAACCGACAAATCTCAAGGTACAAAGGCATTAAGCAATAACAAAAGGAAATCAGGTAATTAATTAGACAAGACCTGCATGTCACCTCCGTATTAACTAACCTGACTAGCAAGTACATGTTAGCATTAATTGATGTACTTGTGGTCTGACAAAAGTACTATGATAGCTGGTTGTAGGAGCAGCCCTATATAAGTACAACTGGTTAGTCAAGCAGACCTCCGCCAGTACAACTGGTTGGTCCAGCAGACCAAGCTAGTAAACCATTGGACAAAGACCTCTCTTAAGACTCTATAAATACCCCTCTTGACTTTATGCTCAGGTATGATTAACATCATCCTTCTATCCCTCTATTCTCTCTATACTTACCTCCGTAAGAGGAATATTTATTCTTGCACCCGAGCTTGGTCACGAGCTCCGGCTCGTGGCGAGGCTAACTTTTATGTTTTCTCTCAGGAATCTTCGACCGACTTGAAGACGGAGATCATATTTTGATGACGAATGTCATCCAGAGAGGATACCTTGAAGACGAACGTCATCCGTAAAAGCCACATGATCCTTTGTAGCGTCATTGACGCCATCCGTGGGACCGTGTTTGTTGCTCATATGAAATACGGCTCCAACAAAAAGAAACTTCATACTTAGGTACGAAGTTCCTTTATATTACAACCATCATCCGACGAATCTTCATGTGACATAATTATGAATTGCTCCAGCTACGAAGCTCACGCTCCAGCTCCGAAGCTTATGCTCCAGCTACGAAGCTCACACTCCTGCTCCAAAACTTATGCTCTTTCTACGAAGCTCACGCTCCAGCTCCAAAGCTTATGCTCCAGCTCCGAATCTCATGCTCCAGCTACGAAGCTTATGCTCCAGCTACGAAGCTCACGCTCCAGCTACGAAGCTCACGCTCCAGCTCCGAAGCTTATGCTCCAGCTCCGAATCTCATGCTCCAGCTTCTAAGATCATGCCCTTGCTCCGAAGCTCATGCTTGGTCTTGAAGCTCCAAGTTAATCGCTGATGGAGGTTGACCATGAACTATCTTCGAAGCTCATATTCAAGTCCGGACGAATCCAGACCATGACCTACGTCCGGCACAGGTACGGACCTTCATTAACAAATTATTCCAGCTGCCCGAAGGTACCTCCAGCAGTCGTCTAACTGACCTACGTCTAGCACAACTACGAATTAATCCGAAGTTTCAAACCAACCATCAGCAAGGGTTGACCATGAATTGTTTCATTCATCTATATCACAGGTTCTAAGTATCCAACCTATTTTACTATATGACTTATGAAGAACCTCGTTTATGACATGCTTAGTACGTGCAAAACCTAGTTTATGACATGCTTAATACCTGCAGAACCTTCTTTATGACATGCGTAATACCTGCATGACCTTATTCATGATATGAATAATTACCGAAGAACCTTGTTTATGATATACATACATGATCTTGTTTGTTAACATGCGAGATATCAGGATTTTCTCCCATGATAAAGCTCAGTTTGTAAATAAATGCCCGTTCTCATTATTGCCTTGAATCTGAAATCACGTCGGATAAACCGCCAAAAGAAAGTTCTCTAAGAGTGTTGCTGAACGGACAATCGTGAACATTTATGAAACAATGATGAAGCTTCTTTAGATATTCTCATAATAAATTCAGGATCATAAATACATATATCCTTCATGTACAATAGAATAAACTACTATATAGCCTCGTTTTCGTCCGACATAGCATCTACTCGTTTCATTGCTCTGCCCGAAGGTACCTCCGTCCTTCGTCGATTTCACCTCGAGCTGCCTTTATCTTCGTCCAATATAGCATCTGCTCCTTTCGTTGCTCTGGCACGAGGGTACTTCCGACCTTCGTCGCTTCCGCCCTGAGCTACCTCCGTTGACGAAAAAGAGGAAAGGGAATAATATGACTCGTTCTCGTAAAAATCCTAACACACAAGATTTCCTACTTTTAACTTTGAGGTTTGGAAGATAAGAAAGAACGTAAACGATCAAGATTCGTTATTAACATAAGAAGGTAAAATAATCAATGATAAAATAGTTAATGCTTCGCAAGAATCATTAGATCGGACCTTACCATTCCTCTTCGAGAGAAGGACTCGACCTAGTAAAGAATAACGTAGCCATTCGTTTTGTGATACGAGTCAACACCTCAAACTAACCTGACAATGATACCACTTCATAGACTTCTCTTTCCGTCTAATTTTCTTCGACATAGTAAATACTTGGAGGATCCTTCCTACTAATAATAGGTTAAAATGATATTTCCATAAAATGACCAACATGGACGTTACTTACCTGAGCAGATTACCTCACAAAAAGATGTAGAACTAGCATATTATGATTTGCTCGAGTATATCTCCCCTAAGACCTGCTCTCTACCCTTTAGTTGATGATGAAATTATATAGAGATGAAACATATTTGTCTTAGCTCGATAGACATCACCATAAGCATATACATTGTGCTCCAAAACTCCCTACAAACAAATTCAGCCCAATAATCTAATCTGAAACGAGGAACTAGTCTGAACCAAGGTTCAAGCCTTGAACATATAGTAGGTCTGGAGCAAAGATGATACAACTTTCATCCAATTTACAAATAAGTAAACGTTAGCTACCACCCATGCTTGCTCATAATGTTTGATTAGAAAACTAAGATGATCTAGTCTAAGCTGACCATTTCAAAGAATATGTCAGTAAACGATCACACTAAATATAGAAAAGCTCTATACACAGGCAATACACATAAGAGAGAAGGAAAGATAGTGTTTATTAATAAATCCTCCATACCACTTTCATCTAAACTTTAAAATCAGTCGTTTACTTAGACCTCCTCGCATTCAACCAACCATAGCCAACACTCCTTTCTAAAACGGGTTAAATCTAGACCATTTTAGACTTTAATTGTTCAAACATGATCAAAACATATAGATTTTATATCTCTATAGAATCTTGATAGGACTACAAAGGATTTATGTGAAATAAGCGCCTCTTCCAAAAAAACTTTCAAATCAAAGGAGATAACCTAATTGGAGCTACTACCTTTGGCCTATCGTGTGAGATCCATGACCTTCAACTGCCAGCCTCAACGTACATTCGTTTTCACCTCCGAATTGCCAGCCTCCGGTAACACCACATCCTTATAACATCCTACAGTACATTAGCGTCTTTTAGTATTTTAGAATCATTCACTCGCTTAATGTACCTCCGGCTAATTGTTCAAGGTCCACAACCTTCGTAGGTTTGACCCACGACTATTTGTTGATTATTCATCTTGACAAGCTTTCATTTCTAGCCCGTCGTTAGAACTCCTAGTGTCGACATCTTCGGCATGGAGTTTCCTCACACCACCACCCTTCATCGTAGCATCCTTCGATAGCCAAAACATGGAACGTAACATAGAGGAACCTTAACACTTCACACCATTTGTTAGTTAAAACGTGATAAATGACAATCATAAATCCACCTAACAAAAACCTTCTTCGGCTCATATTCTAACCTAGATCATGACTTGCCCCTAAGCCCATCCTTGTCGAAGCACACCTCTTTCAAAACTCAGACATCGAAAGCTATGAGCGCGTAAAGCAAATGATAAATTTATAGACTCTAGAAATATATGTTACTACGCTACCCCGCTAAGGATAATATTTAAAGTTCCTTATTAGTGAAACGCTACAAAAATAACATTTTTAATTTTCATTTCTAAGTTAAGAATAGAAGAGGTCCAAAACCAACCTTGAACTTTTAGGTTTCCTTGAATATACTATGGTCTTTAGTAAGTTGACCTCCGTTACACTTTTGGTATTCAAAATTCTCGAGCATCGCTCTCTTGAGCATTTATCTGAATCAGAGGCACACTCCGAAATAGAAGTCCAATCTAACTCCCTAAACAACTTTTAGAACAATCATTGTTATATATAATGCACTCAATAAAAACCATAGGCGATGGTCAAGAAACTGATATGATATATTCATCTTCCTTCTAGTGTTATATTAAAACCTAAAAGAAGAAAAGAAATATGAAATAGAAGAAACTAAGACACGTCTTAATCCACCTTTATATCTCAGACTGGCATCACGACAAAAGATAGTTACATGGTCAATCAACTTACAAAGACAATCACCACCACACTTTATGTAACGCCGTGATTTACTATTTCCAGGAAACTTTCCGATTTCTCAATGGAAGTCTTTAATTCATAATATAACAACTTATCAAAAGACAAAACAAATCTCATGAAGTCCGGAAGTAGAAACATCACTGGTCTCTCTCTGCAAGATAAAGATTGTAGCTCCGACCACTTAAGCGGTATATTAGAAGTCAATTACCAATCTACTCAATTAAGTAATTATATTGTTGCTAATGCTCAACAAGATAGATATTTAAACAACTTATATGTTATCCCTATGGCTCATCACACGCTTCTTACCTAATGTGCCGTCATTTATTTGTTCGTCAATTTAACACACGTTTGATTCAAGGTTAAGCTTCACAAGAACTATTCATGATTATTAAACGCTAGCATTTAAAACCGGAGAAACCACTTGCCTTTCACTTTTCAATAGTCACTATACCGACACAAGGTTTACAAAACACAAGCCTACTAGTCAAAACTTCCGTTATGGAGTCTTGAATACCAACCCTCACTTACTCATCGTATTCAAAAGTCATCATATATAGTTATGTTATTTAGCTAAGTTACAAACATCTAACTATTGTTATTTGAACAACACCCGAATGTCTAGACACCATCCACATAATATTATTCTTCATTTATATCTTAAAACCGTACGTTGGAATATGATATTTTCAAAACTTATAGAAAAGGGGGAAATCCTTGCATGTACATATATAAATGGCTAAAGTCGTTTGAGTTCAACAGCATTATTGAATTAACACTATTGAACTGGGGGACTACAAGTAGTCACCACACATTGGAAGAGATCCTATGAACTGCAGGACCCCAAGTACAGAATCATACCGAGAACATGAAATAGGATGAATCTTAAGAAGCGTCACAACTTCTGCTCCTACAACAGTCAAAGGTACCGCCTTCATTTTTTGTAAGAAACCCTTTTTGAATACCATATAAACCAGCAAATTTAGTAAACACTCCCATGGTGGAGGAATATCCTTTTGTCAAAGTTGTAAACTTTTGCCTTCATACAAGCAAAATGTCATCAGCCATGATAACAATAGTTATAAACGTTTGTTCCCAAGTATATGAATAAAGCGTCATCAACTACCTCTTTGTTTAAAGTAAGTCCTTCACCACAAGGCAAACAAAGATAACATACGTGGCCTTAGCTAAGCCGTACGCGTATTGCATTGCACATATAACACATGTGCAACTTCGAACGTTCAATTAACGATGAGATCCTCTGGGGATCTTCGTCAAATATAGATATATGCTCAAAACCCTTGTTAAAAACAAGGTATATAAGCACTCAAACTACCTAAAAAATACGGAGCAACCTCTATACATTAAACACTACATCATAAGGCACGAGTATGATGCAAACATAAGGACGTGTACCCGTATAGCATCCAAACATAAAACTGAGGCATAATGCCAAAATTGGCAAAAGTGCAAATACAAAAGATGTGTCCTTCATTTAACAGCTTTGCTTAACAAAAAGGTACGTCCTTCGCTTAAAAGTATTTGCTCAACAATAAGGTGCGTCCTTCATTTAACATCTTTGCTTAGCAAGAAGGTACGTCCTTCGCTTAAAAGCATTCGCTCAACAATAAGGTGCATCCTTCATTTAACAGCTTTGCTTAACAAGAAGGTACATCCTTCGCTTAAAAGCATTCACTCAACAATATGGGGCATCCTTCATTTAACAGCTTTGCTTAACAAGAAGGTGCGTTCTTCACTTAAAAGTTTTACTTAATAATAAGGAGGTACGTCCTTCATTTAGAAGTTGCACCCAAACAGAAGAAACACAATTGCTACAGAGGACGCGTCATTTGATTAACGGCTAAGCCTACAGCGTAAGAAACCTGAGAGTTTGAGTCTCAAAAAAGAAAAGAAAAAATCACATACATATCATTCGAAAGCTGAAAAACAGCAGCATGAAGAGTTTGAGTCTAGCATGATGTAGCCAAAACTACATCATATTAGACTGGGGGACTTGTCAGTGTATATACGGATCTACCTCCGTCGACGGAGGTAGGTCCGACTGCACAAACTACTCAGTAATGTACAACCGACAAAGCTTAAGGTACAAAGGCATTAAACAATAACAAAAGGAAATCAAAGTACTTAATTAGACAAGACCTGCATGTCACCTCCTTATTAACTAACCTGACCAGCAAGTACATCTTAGCATTAATTGATGTACTTGTGGTCTGACGAAAGTACTATGACAGCTGGTTGTAGGAGCAGACCTATGTCAGTACAGCTGGTTAGTGCAGCAGACCTCCGTCAGTGCAGCTAGTTAGTCCAGCAAACCAAGCTAGTTAACCATTGGACAAAGACCTCTCTTAAGACTCTATAAATCCCTTCTTGACTTTATGCTCAGGTATGATCAACATCATCCTTCTCTCCCTCTATTCTCTCTACACTTACCTCCGTAAGATGAATACTTATTCTTGCACCCGAGCTTGGTCACGAGCTCCGGCTCGTGGCGAGGCTAACTTTTATGTTTGTTCTCAGGAATCTTCGACCGACTTCAAGACGGAGATCATATCTTGATGACGAACGTCATCTGGAGACGATACCTTGAAGACGAACGTCATCCGTAAAAGCCACGAAGATCCTTTGTAGCGACACAAACTGGGTTAGTTTATTTTTACGATGGAATACCACATGAGAATACTGATATATAGACATCAAGATCCATTTCGTGAGTCTAATAGTTGCAAAGGAAAGCCTATCAAGTATGATTTTAATGGCTACCAGAATATATCTCCATTATAAATGACTATTGAAACTCCTTTAAGTAATTGGAGGCATATCGGATCAGTAGACTTACTTTGAGTTCTTACTGTTGTCAAAAGCTTTCGTAGGTTGTGTGTTGGAGTTAATCTTGATAGGTTAATGTTGCATGTCAATATTAATAGTACAACTACTTTTGCATTAGGTACAACATCTTAATGCATGAAACTAGCTTGATGAACATGGTAGTTTGTTGACTAGTTGCTACGTTTTTCTTTTTGACGGGTTATTTAGGGGAGTGGATGCGTGAGTTGTTAGCTTCAAAACGGCAAATTGGGATGCACGTGGGGCTTGCATTTGGCTAGTTTTTAGGTACTATTAGTTTTTTTTATATATTTATTTATGCATTTAGCTTTTGTAAGGCTATAAATATAGTCATTTCCTAATGAATGAAGGAAGCATAAAGCAGTGAGCAGAAAGCAAGTTGTTAGCAAGTTTCCATTCTTCTTCTTCCTATATTAGTAAGCTTAATCGAGAGTTTAGTCTTTAAGCTTTGAACCAACAGGTTGATGATCTGTTGACTGTTGCAAGTCTTTGAAGATGTATAATCGGAGGCGAAAACCTCATAAGCATCAATGAATGGAAATCAGCCTATTGTAATTAATTTAATATGGACATGGTTTTTCTTTGATGAATATATATTATAAACTAACAGGCTCTAGGAAAAGAAGTGTGAGGTCTGCAAGGTTTCAATATGAATGTGTTATAAAAAAAGAGGTGTGACGTCTATGCAAGAGTGCAAGTTTTAAATATAAATCATGAATGTGTACTTCAGTATTTGTATATTATGCTTTATGGGTTGTACATTTAGTTAGGAAGAGCTAATTATGATAGGTTTTTTTTATATATGTGATATGAAATTGTGTGACAACTTTCATGAGATTTAATAAATATTTATCTTGTTAAAAAAGAAAAAAAAGATGATGCTTAGGTTTGATCACTGTTAACCATATATTGTCTTTAAAAACCAAGTTTGATTATAATTGACACGTAATGATAATGATTGACTCCTATTTACCATTTTTAACTTATATTAAGCAAGTTTGAATTTAAATGACGAGCTAGAATTGTGATTCATCATTATTGAACATATTTGACTTTTAATGACTATATATTGGTGTTATTGACCACGTTTGACGTATAGTTACCATATGAGGACATATAATTATTATTAGCAAGCTATGTCTTTATGTTTTTTATTCCGATGAAAATACACTGCTAGTTACCCTCGTATATTACATGTTGGGGATATTTTTAACAATTTATCAACAAAATCTGAAAACAATTTCTTGGTAAAAGGGGCGGAAATTTTCCTTCCAAAACCGAAAAATTACCGATGAGAAATATTAGAAGAGTCTGTTGCTAAAAGGAGCACCAAAAACTCCATTAAAATTAACAACGAAATTACCCGGGGAAATTCATTGGTAAAATTAACTTTACAAAATTTGAGTTGTGTTAAATAAATTCTATATAGAAAATATAGTTTTGAAATTTTAATAGTTAATTACATTTGATTCAATATAGTAAAATTATCACATGTGAATTACGATAAATTTTTAAAATTTAATCTTGACTATTGATAGAGCTGATCCAAAGACTAAAATTAGTCACTTAAAACTATACATTAAGTATGAACTATATTGAATATTTCTCCTAAAAACTACTACAACATTTTCTCTTTGCTAATTTCGTTACAAATACATTAATTAACTAACGATTAAAACTTCTTGGTAATAGTAATAACAGTTCAATTACCAACAAACTTCGAAAATTAACTCGTTGGTAACTAATTAGGGCAGGAAATTTTTCATCAAATAGGTGAAAATTAACAAAGGAATACTCAAATAAGACCATTAGTAAACAAACTCACTTGCAAATTTTAAAGTCTACCAAGGGATCGAGGTCCTTTAGTAAAATATAAAAACCTATTAAAGTGTTTTCGTTTGTTATATTATTAAAAGTATGCCAGTGATCTTGTAGGTTTTAAAAAAACACAAGTATCAATGGTTGAAGCTAACACATACACAAGATAATATGGTGGTAAGAGATGAAGTAGATGAAGAACATTCAAGAACACACACACTTCACCAAGAACACACACTAAATTTTTCTAAGTTTTATTTGCATATAATGAAAGCATAGAATTCAAGTGTGAAACTTGAATTCTATATAAAAAGTAACTTACATAACCTATCCACAAGAATGGGTAAATACAAAAGAGGCCCCCTTTTACTATCTATCACTAATTAGCCAAACTAGCTAACAGTAATAAATAATAAATACAACAAATTAAACACCACAAAATAAGTTCCTAACATTCTCCCCCTTTCAAATTATAAAAACTACAAACGAGACCAATCTTTCGTGGAGACTTGGACCTTAGATTTAGTAGTTGTTCGCAAAGCCTTTTTGCATTGCCTTCCCGAGGGTTTAGGAGTAAAAGCTTGGACTAGTCCTTTTGAAGAGACTTGGGTCGGGTGTTCAAAATCTTCAATGATCATGATATTTTCAGAGTTTACAGCGGAAACCTCAGGCTTTTCAACCTTTGGCTTTGTGATGGGATTATTACACATAATCTACAAACATGACCATTTTCTTTACTTCAGAAGAGCATTTGATCTCAAGCATCGAAACAAAGAATTTTTCTCCCCCTTGAATGTAGCTCTAGATCTTTATCACTGTTTTGGAATCTTGCTCCCCCTTAATCTTGTGAACAGATGTCTTATTTTCTCTGAAGCTTTGCTAGTTGTTCTTATGTTTTCTTTTCATGAAATAAGGATATATTCTCCTTCTCACAATGTAAGAAACAACTAATGCTGAAAGACAGTTGTACCTGATGGTGTCATCTCCCCCTCATGATGGTTAGGATTCTCATGAGCATCATGAGTGTATTCTTTGCTTGCATGAAGGTGTTAGAGATGTTAGTCCAATATAACAAGTGATTCAAATAATATGTAGGATAGATGAAGGATTGCATATGTAGAACTAGAGAGAATGTGTAAAAACACCATGAAAACACATAGTTCTCTTTGTCAATATGAGCAAAACCTTACTCATTACATCATCCATATCCCTATATATACCCCATGAGTATATTACAATTAAACTCCTATTTCTATACAATATTATGAATTTACATTATCCCCCTTTGTATTGAAATATGAGTGTACACGCCAGTAACCTAAGTCTTCCTTAGATTAGATAAGCAGTTTTGGATGTAGCGTCCCACCATATACATCAGTCTGAAACATTGTTTTATCTTGAGCCTTTGACAGCGGAAGCATAAACACTTTTGATGTGTTGGGAATAATCTTCTTTTTGTCTCCCCCTACAATGTAGCTCAGATTGTTTCCATGTCTTCATAAGTCTGATAATCTTGACTCCACCTAGACATGATATAGACTGATGTTTCTTTTTCTCTCTCCCCCTTGAGTAGACACCCTCAACAACTGAATCAACAATGTAAAATTTCTTCACTTTTTATTCTCCCCCTCATGATGATTATAATACTTTATGAGCGTCATGCATAAAAGACATCACCATGAGATTCAGTTGCAAAAACATGGAAGAGTGGTGGGGAGGATCCTACACTTCAAGTCAAAATAATCTTCAAACATTCCGTGACTTGAATAGATACTTGAACCACTCTGATCATTGAGGAGTGGTAATGATTTGATCTGAATTCTTGAAGATTAATAAGTCTTTGTTGGAAGTAGTCTGATATTGGAGAATAATGTTGTCAAGTAAGTCTCCCAATACCGTGTAATCAACTTTGACCAAATCACCGCAAGATACAAAGATTTTGAAATACATACGGGTGCAAATGAACTTGGGAACACATAAGAGGGAAGGTGACTTTGATATAATAATCAGTGAGTCGGATTCATCCTTATTCAAGAGCACCAAACGATTGACTTTGATATAATAATCAGTGAGTCGGATTGATATGCACGTGAGCAAGCGCGCATGTAAATCAAAATCCTCTCAAAAACCTGAAGTAATTTGATGTTGGTCAATTCTTCAAATAATTTCACCAACAATGTGATCGGAGTTTTCAAAAATGTCTGATAAAAGATAACCAAGATTAAGAAGAAACAAGAAATGGATGGCCAAAATCTGGTTTTGATACCAAAAATTGGTGACACTGAGAAAGAAGACCCAAAAATCAGTTAAGAAAGAGTCGGATGACTAGACATAAGGGACTAGGCATTCCAATACATGGTATCAATGACCATCACTCAAGTTATGCTCGAATCTAGAAACATCAGAATGATAGCTGAAACTGTGAGAACATCTGACTCAGCCAAAAAAAATCCAAACACTTGACTTAGGAAACAAGGTGACATGATAATTCAGTCACAACAACGACGACGGGGGTTCGGGGGCAGCGCCCCTGATAGCGGGGTCCAAGGGGTGGCAACCCCTGGCGGGGTCCAAGGGGCAGAGCCCCTGGCTGGGGTCGAGCAAAAATGAAGTGTAGGATGAAGAATAATGTTGTGGCAAAAATGATCAGAAATCTTAAAAATTTGAAAAATGAGTGTAAATCCGGGTGATCTTGAATTCCGATTAATTGATTCCTCTTTGAAGAAATCCGAGTAAGGTAGACAATCCGAGTAAAGTAGAAATCCGAGTATTTTAGTCGGAATCCGAGTGAGGAGAACAATCAATCCGAGTGTTTTAGTAGGAATCCGAGTGTTTTAGTCGGAATCCGAGTGTTTTAGTCGGAATCCGAGTGAGAAGAACAATCAATCCGAGTGTTTTAGTAGGAATCCGAGTCAGAATTGATGAAATCCGAGTAAATTAACCCGGAATTGATGAATTCCTACTGATTCAAAGGACAAATCCGACTGATTCAAGTCATGAAATCCGACTAATTCATATCCAGATCTGAAATTCGAATTTTTCAAGTAAATCTTTTCGGATTGATTCCAAAACTTCCAGATATGTTCGCAACTATCAAATAAACAGTTCTAATCCATAATACCCCAAGTTAAAACACAATAAATCGGATTTTCAATAAATTTTTTCAAAGAACTCGAAAAAACTTCAAACCTCCATTACTCCAGATCTGTTGTTTGTATCAATCCAGAATCAATTGTCGAGTGTTTGATTGATGATATCCTTCCTAATGATCCACAAAACAACAATTTTAACCCATCAGATCTACAAATTCGATTTCTAACCCGAGAGTACCCTTTTCTTCAAGAAACCTTCAAAAATTCGACTTTCGTTGCTGAATTCAGAATCAAATCTTCACTCATTTGGCTCTGATACCACTTGTTAGTCCAATATAACAAGTGATTCAAGTAATATGTAGGATAGATGAAGGATTGCATATGTAGAACTAGAGAGAATGTGTAAAAACACCATGAATACACATAGTTCTTTTTGTCATTATGAGCAAAACCTTACTCATTACATCAACCATATCCCTATATATACCCCATGGGTATATTACAATTAAACTCCTATTTCTATACAATATTATGAATTTACAGGAGAGATGAACACTTTGATATTTATCATCATCACATTCATCAGAAGCGTAAACGGGGTTGTTCATTAATACAAAATGAGGATTGTTATTAACAAAATCATCGCTCGAAATATTTTTAGAGTTAAAACTTTTGAGCTCTTTTTGCTATTGATTAACAAATTTTTTCTTTTTCGCTTCTTCCTTGCTCAGCTTCTATCTATTCAAGAATTCTCTCTTAATTTTATACTTTCTAAAATTTTTATCTGACACAACATCTAGAATCAGGGTAGCAGATTTAGAGATGCAACTTTGCCTTTTCGAAGGTGTCCCTGTCGACAAGGGTTTCTTTGGGCACTGTTGAGAGGCATTGTTCTTAGAAACAAGTTTTAAAGACGCTTTTGAAGATTCACCATGATGAATCTTGACTAGGATAGTTTTCACAAATTTTCTTTTTGAAAGATATCCAAAATTTAATTTCAGGTTGGGCTTTTCAGACGTATCAAACGAACGGGGTTTTGAACACAATGGTAAATGATCATCCTTGTAAGGGGATAAATCATCATACTCCTTTTCAGTTATAGGATCCATTCTCCAATTCTTGGAATTGAATTGAATGGAGGAGCATTTGTTTCAACAAGCTCAAAGCAACTATAAGAATGATTAGAACTTCCTTCAAGATTAGTCGCATGACACCGGGAAATTATCGAATCGGTTAAAGACTTATCAACAGAAGACTTGGATGATTCAGTAATTTCTCGTTTCACTGACAGATGTTTCAAAGAGTCCTCAAGGGATTTAATTTTAGTCAAAAGTTGTTGGTCCCTTAGTGAGAAGGTCAACAAGCAAGTAATATGTAGAAGGGGGGTTGAATACACTTTCTGTGGAAAATTGAACAAATCAATAAAAAGTGTTAACATACATCAAACCACAAGAATCGAATGCTTTGCTTTTCATTAATAAGAAGATGATTACAGACTCTATCAAGTATGCAACACTTGATATGTAAACACCTAATGTAAACCTCTCAATCTCTCAAACTTTGCTATCTATAATAAACTTATGATTATAGATACTGGACGACTCTCTAAACAGAATTTAATCACAGATTGAAAACTTACCAATTTCACAACTAATGTGAATATTCGAACACACGAATAACTTGGCAATCTGTGAGTATCTTGATCACGTTGAACTGACAAACAATGAATCAAGATTCGTAACACATATGGTTTGAGGTGAAACTGAGTTATGGCTCTGTAACTCTTTGAATAGTGGTCGTACCTAAAAAATTATCAGGAGATAAGTATTTATAATTCTGTTCCTACGGATCCTAACAAACTAGAACTAATCCTAATTTGCTAACTAACTAACGGATAACCCGGAATCTTGAATCTTGAATCTTCCATTTTGAGTCTTCAATCTTCAATCTTGATTCTGGAATCTTCTTATCCTTCCCGTAGTTGTATAGAGAGATAAAAGATAAATTTAAAACATATTTAAATTCTTTTTAAACTGACTTCTTACTCGGACTGAGTTACTCAGCTTGAAACTCATCAAGCTGAGTTCTTCGAGAACAAACTCGAAAACAAACATGAACTAACATGTATAATAATTAACTCATCCTTAGAAGTCCTAAGAGTTCGCTAGAACTTATTTAGCAACTCTGTTGAGCTGAATCAGTATACACGCTGAGTCACTCAGCTTGACACACATCAGGCTGAATACTCAACCTATACCTTACGTGACATACACAGCTTATCAAACACATTGATAATCTTACTACGATATAGTCTAAGCTGATCGAACATATGCTCAGCTTATATTCAGCTTATGCTCAGTCTGAAACACTGTACGCGTTCAGTCTGATCAAGCCTCATAATTCTTTTTAAGTTATATTTAGAATACATCTTACAAACTTAACTTTGTCTCATCAAATCGTAACTGATGAGATCATTTTCCCAACAAAATCTCCCTATTTGATGATGACAAAACCATGAAACAGTTCCAAGTTTGTTTAATAGAATTATGTATTAAATCTCAAACTTATTAAGATTTTACATTTAAACTAATCAAATATTAATTGAACATATCAATTTTAATTGAACTTATCAATTATAAGTGGAACATACCAACTTTAATGTTGAACAAACCAACAAAACATAATAATGAATAAGAACTAATCAATTATTCATTCAAGCTGAACTTATCAGACTAATAATTATGAACATATGATAATACAGTTGAACATATCAAACTAATACTTGTATTTATTGAACATATCAAAATACAAAGGTATGATCACTGAGATCATGCACACTTAGTGCTTACAAAATTAGAACTAATCCTTCTGTGAATTAATCTATTCAGGATGCAGCTCTTCAAACTCCTTGATCTCCTTGTTGATTTCTTCAAGGATTTCATGCAAATTAGGCAAGTGTTGAAGCTGATCCTTCTGTGATCTTATTGCTCTGTTAATTATGTATCTGAACCTGACAGTTTCTTCAGTCTTTTCTACCAGTTGTCTCAGAGCAAACACCTGAGATACCCCACATGTATAGATACTTGCATCAGACTGGAAGAATTTTTCACCATTTCTGTCCAAGTACATGAATCCTTTCTGAGGCTTTTCCTCATAGGTATTTTCTTTGAATTACATGCCTTCAGGAAGATTAAGACTGTACTTATCTATATTTGCTAATCCAGCTGGCTTTGTTTGCTTCTTCTTTCCAACTTTATGAAAAGAAGTCAGTAGGGTAGCTATCTCAGATCTGGGTATGATTTGCATCGCATCAGCTCCTGCAAGTAGCCTTAAGATTTCGTCATTAACTTGATTCCTGGCAGAGGACTTTTCCATCTGCTTAATAAGTATAGCCACTTGTTTCCACTCTTCATATCCCAGTTTATGAAGTTGGTTCAGCTCCAGAGAAGGTGTTTCACCATTTCTTAAGACAAACTCCATGATGATGATCCCTTGAACTGAACTCAACTTGAGTGAATCAATTTGAGAAGAGAAGTAAGTTCTTGTATAACACTGAGTTATATTTTCCTCCTCTTGTTGATCCTGAACAGGAGGTTCTTCTACCTCTTCCTCCATGGGAACAATAGGCAGTCTGAGTTTTGCTAGTTCCTCATTCTGCTTTCTGATTTGCTCAGCCCAGGCATGTTCTCTTGCTTCTTTCTCATCAGCTAACAAATCTTGAACATCCATTTGTCTTCTTCTTAACTCGTTGATTGACATCCCAAGCTGGTCAGCATCTTCTTGTTCCATCCTCCTTACTGCCAACAAAGAAGCTCTTTCTTGTAATGTCATTTTGTCAGCAGAGTCTTCATCTGAGGCTGATTCACTGAGAATCATCTTTCTTCTTTTCTGCTGAAGGGATTCTGACTCATCTCAGCTGACCACTACTGGTCTCTTGCCTTTTGCTTTTTCAGTCAGCTTTGCTTATATATCCATTTCTTTCCCCCCCCTCAATCTGATCTGCTCCCTTTACCAATAGTAGTAAAGCTTCAGCTTGGACAGACTCAGCTTCAACCTTTTGAACATTCTCCCCCTTTTTGTCATCATCAACAGGGGTCGAAGTCTTTTGTTGTTGAAGGGAAGCGACAACAGATTTCAAATGTAGCACCTCCTCATCTCGAGAATCCAGAATCATCAACATATCCTTCTTAGTTTGCTTTCTCTTGAGGTGCAATTTATCAAACTGACCTTTAAAGAAATTCATCAAGTCGTCCAAGTTAGCTTGAGAGGGTTGGAACTTGGGTGCATCATCTAAGGGTTGGTATATACCCTAAAACTCATTTGCAACAGAGTTTGGACCCTGTGATTCACCTTGGTATGTAGATGAAACATTGACAGGTCGTGCATGGGGGTGTGAGAAGTGAAGAGAAGTAATAGGGCTTGAAATGTGAAGTGTATGGGTAGGTGGTTGGCTTATTGGTTTGGAGGGGGTGATTGACCCTGGGGATTGGTCATTCTTTCAATGTTATCTAAGTGTGTCTGCTCAGGCACAGTAACAGGCTCTCCCATGGCTCTGGAGAGTGTGGGCTGAGTAGACACCACACCCGGTTTAGGCTGTTGGGTTAATATGAGCCTCGAGGTTGACACCTTAAGAGTAGGTGTCTCCCCCTCAACTCCTGCCTCGGGAGGGATCGGTGTGATCTCAGCTCCAGTGATGCCTATAGGAGTGGCATCACCTTTGGCAGTTTTAAGAGTATATGTTTGGATTTTCTCCCTAGTAACAGTTGGCACACTAGGGGTGGCTTCGGAGTGGAGTTTAATGAAAGGTAGAGGAGATGGGTTAGACTGGGTTGGGTTTACCATAGTCTTATCTCCAAAGATGGATAGAGAATAGTGAGAAGAAGAAGAAAGTGGAGAGATCTTACTAGCAGCAGCTTCAATAGTGGCTGGCTCAGCCTGAGCAGGGTGCTCAGCGTGAACCTCTGGATCAACTTGGGCTGCTCCCCCTTGAGTCGATCCCTCTGCTTCACTTTCTGATGAAGCTCCCTCAACTATCAAAAGCATGGGATCACTAAGACCCTCCTGCTCTGGAAATATATCATTATTAAACATCTTTGAGCTGAGTGTGGGTAACAGGAACACATCCTGATCAACTTCGTATAGTGTTGTCCCCAGCTCGGCTTCAAATGCCAAGGATAGGTACCTTATGAATGGTACATGAAGTTCCCTTGTGGTCTTTATCACTTGGACCTTGAGTTCATTGAAGATGAGCTGAGCATAATCCAAGTTTCTTGCATAGTACATGTTGTAGAGCAGCTGCATCTCCAACCTTGGTACCAAGTGAACGAATCACTGTGGACACCATGAAACCCCAACCGGTTGGAAAGGTAGCATTTTTATCACACCCTCTGTTTGTGGGTGACCGATCCTAGGACTAACCTAGCTACCAGCCTCGTCACAGCAAGCTCGAACTCATCGGATTGAGGGAGTTGAAGAACCTCCCTTAGCCTGTGCACTGTGAGAGCAATGGTCCTCTTTCCGTTCAGCACCGTGCCCCGAATTTCATCGTTGTTTTGGTCGTAGACACACGTATACCAAAACTCCAGTAGATGCTGAGGAACCACATGAATAGGTGCTCTAGTGAAAACGAATGCCAATAGGCATTTGCGGATGTAATCCGCTCATGGTTCGTATCCCCTATTACGCTTGCGTCCAAGGATTGCAAGGCACGCACGTTGATTATTGATTTTGATCACGGGCAATCCATTATTTTTTAACGCAGCACCCCGTACCATTCTATCACCCAGATTGAGAATGGTTCCGTCCATCGTTGAGTTTGGAAGATTACACCGAGTAACTTATTGAATTTGCACTGAGTAAAATGAAATTCGCACTGAGCGTTTGAGAAATCGCACTGAGCAATTTAGGGTTTTGAATGTGAACGGTTCATTGCACGTAGCAAATATGTGGTAGTAGAAGTTATAGAGAGAATAGCAGAAGTTTAGTAACCGTAAACCTCTGTAAGTCTGTTATGGTCGATATATATACCTTTCCGAGGAGAGAGAAAAGTTACCGTTGGAATCCCTTTTTATCCATTACGCCGGAGAAATTACGGCTTGATGTATCAGTAATAGGGTAGAAACACATCATCTTCCAACGGATAAATGTGTAAAATAATATTCTTGACTTACAAAAATATTATAAACACTGTTGTATTATACCAATACAGAATTAGCATAAAACGCGATTTGAGACTGACTCAAATACACAACGACACATGAATTAATGACACTTAGTAATTAAATCATAGATTGGACACACCAAGCTGAGTAAACTAATCACTCAGCCAAAGTCAAGCACTCAGCTTGAGTTGATCACTCAGCTTGAGATTGAAACTCAGCTTGAGTAGAGCACACAGCTCAGAATCAATGACACTTAGTCATTTTCGGTTTGAGACTAACTCAAACTCATATTCTAACTACACTGAGTAGTGAAAGTATGTTTGGAACTTACCAAACGTGTGAACCAATCACGCAGCTTGAGTTAAGCACATAGCTCAGACTCAATGACACTTAGTCATTTCTGTTTAAGACTAACTCAAACTTGCGAACTCATTATTCAGCTTGACATGTTTTTCAGTTTGTGAAAACTCATTTATAAACTGTGCACTCAGCTTAAGACACTTAGTCTTTGTCAAACTGAAACTCAAATTCTAGACACACAGCTATGGTTTGAGCATACCCAATTCACTTAGCAGATACATAAACCTCTTTTTATCAAGTGGTTTTGTAAAGATATCTGCCAATTGATCATCAGTGGAAACAAATTTGATATCAACTTTACCTTTTTCCACGATGTCCCGGATGAAGTGATGTATAATTTCAATGTGTTTGGTCTTGAGTGGAAGACAGGATTGTAAGTGATGGCTATAGCACTTTGGTTATCACAAAAGATTGGAGTTTTCTTGAAACTCATACCAAAGTCCTGGAGCTGATGTTGCATCCACAGGATTTGAGCACAACAACTTCCTACTGCAACATACTTAGCTTCAGCAGTTGAAGTAGCCACTGAGTTCTGTTTCTTACTTGTCCAGCTTACTAACTTCCCTCCAAGCATTTGACATCCTCCGGTTGTTGATTTTCTATCTAACTTGCACCTAGCATAGTCAGCATCTGAAAAACCAACTAACTCAAATCCAGAGTCCTTTGGATACCAAAGACCTAGATTTGGTGTACCTTTAAGGTACCTAAAGATCCTTTTCACAGCTTGAAGATGTGATTCTTTAGGATCTGACTGATATCTTGCACAAACACATGTATCAAACATGATATCAGGTCTACTAGCTGTCAAATAGAGTAATGAACCAATCATTCCTCTATAGGTAGACTGACATAAAGACTTACCATCTGAGTCTTTACTCAGCTTCACAGCCGGTGACATGAGTGTTTTCATTGTTGAACTTGAATCAAAACCATATTTCTTTATCAAATCAAGAACATACATGCTTTGATTGATGAATATTCCATCAGGCTTTTGTTAAATTTGTAAGCCTAGGAAGTATGTCATCTCACCCATCATGCTCATCTTGTACTTTTGTGACATTATTTTGGAGAACCATTCACACAGAGATTCATTAGTAGAGCCAAAAATAATGTCATCCACATAGATTTGTACAAGAATCACCTGTCCTTTACTCTTTTTAATAAAGAGTGTCTTATCTATACTACCTCTGGTGAAGTCCATTGATAGTAGATAGTTGGACTGTGTGTCATACCAAGCTCTTGGAGCTTGTTTAAGACCATACAAAGCCTTGTCTAACTTATAGACATGGTGTGGAAACTTTGAACTCACAAAGCCAGGAGGTTGTTTCACATAGACTTCCTCCTGAAGTTTTCCATTTAGGAAAGCACTCTTCACATCTATTTGATAGACTTTGAAGTCTTTATATGCTGCATAAGCTAAGAACAGCCTTATGGCTTCAATTCTAGCAACAGGGGCAAAGGTCTCATCATAATCGATTCTTTCTTCTTGCTTATACCCTTGTGCTACCAGCCTGGCTTTGTTCCTAACTATCACTCCATCCTTGTCCATTTTGTTTCTATAGACCCACTTAGTGCCTATAAATGTGTGATCTTTGCGGTCATCATTTTTAGCCATCAGAGTCATTTCAGCTCCACTAGATATGTTGTGATACTTGATATGATCGTTGATGGTTTAAAGTTTGGGATTACGAAACAATGTGTAACAATCTGAGAAACTGGAAGAGTTATTTAGAAAATTGGGTAAGCAAAGTTTTTGTGAGCTAGCTAAGTCTCGGTAAGCTGGCTAAGTGTCGGTAAGCTGGCTATGTGTCGGTAAGCTGGCTAAGTCTCGATGATCTGGCTAAGTCTCGGAAAGCTGGCTAAGTGACAGTGAGCTGGCTAAATATCGTTAAGTTGGCTAAGTGTCGGTGAGCTGGCTAAGTTCGGTAAGCTGGCTAAGTGTCGGTGAGCTGGCTAAGTGTTGGTAACCTGGCTAAGTGTCGGTGAGCTGGCTAAATGTCGGTGAGCTGGCTAAGTGGGTACGGAAAAAACTTAGCAATGGGTGTTATGTATTGGAGATTAGCAATAGGTGCTAAGTATTGGAGCTTAGCAATAGGTTCTAAGTTGTGCTAGGTTGTGAATGACAGGAACTTGGCAAAACGTGGGCTAACTTTTGGAACTTAGCAATAGGTGCTAAGTTTTTTAGGGCAAAAACTTAGCAATGGGTGCTAAGTTTTCAAGGGCAAAGACTTAGTAATGGGTTCTAAGTTCTGAGCGGCAAACAGTACTAGGCACACAGTGGGTTTGACTTTTACAAATGAGGAGTAGATTTCACCTTCCACAAAATCTTTGTCCGAAATCAAAGTTCGGGGTAAGAGATCAGACCCTTGTCTTGTTCTTTTTGTCTTACTAGTGTGCTAAGTTTGGGCTAAGTCCTAGATAAGTTTCTCAAGTGTGCTAAGTTCATCTGTAGACGTACAACAAGTAAAAAGCACAAGAACACCTCAAATCTTCACCAAAAATTCAAGGTTTTAGTTCCCAAAATTGTTAAATCAATACAAGAACACTCTCTCAATCATCTTTTTGCTAAAAAAAGCAACAATTTTTTATGATATTAGGAAGTAAGAATGTCAAACTTCAAGAACACCAAGAACTCAAGAATGAAAGTTTCTCAAGAACACTCTTTGGATCTCAGATTTGAAGCAAATGATATAGAAAAACATGAACTTTAATCCATCATCTGCTCTGATGCCAAATGTAGGTTCCAAAAACACAAGTATCAATGGTTGAAGCTAACACATACACAAGATAATATGGTGGTAAGAGATGAAGTAGATGACGAACATTCAAGAACACACACATTTCACCAAGAACACACACTACACTTTTCTAAGTTTTCTCTGTATATAATGAAAGCTTAGAATTCAAGTGTGAAACTTGAATTCTATATAAACAAAGTAACTTACATAACCTACCCACAAGAATGAGTATATACAAAAGAGGTCATTGGCCTTTTACTATCTATAACTAATTAGCCAAAGTAGCTAACAATAATAAATAATAAATACAACAAATTGAACACCACAAAATAAGTTCCTAACAGATCTGTTGGGTGAAACTAGCTGGAGTTGGCGCTTGGGCAGGGGCTGATGGAGCTGGAGCTATAGATGAGGCTGATTAATTTAAAATCTCAAGCCTCATCTATATGCTACTTTATAAGGCTTCTATTTTAGGGGATTATGTGGAATTACGATGTTTTTGGTGAAACTGGCTAGGGCTGAAGCTAGGTTGTAGATGAGGCTGATTAATTGATAATCTCAAGCCCAAGTCATTAGTTACTTAAGAACACTTTTATTTTGGGGGGCTTATGTTTTTAATAACCCCCCCCCCCCAACCCCTCCCCCCCCCCCCCCTCCCCCAAAAAAAAGAAGATTTTAACGCTCGAACGAGGCTAGAGGGCTGAGGAATATAAATACTAGAATCACAAACCCCTAGAATCCACCATAAGCCCGTTGCTGAACACACCCTACGTTTTAAATAATTTTTTTCAAGATTTTAACACCCGAATAAAACTATAGGGCTGGGTATTATGAAAACTAAAATCTCAAGCCCCTATAATCTCCTTTAAGTCTCTTACCAAACACACCCTTACCAATTAAGTTAATAAAAATCCATTAGTATTGGTAACTTTTTAGGCCAGGCGATTCCATCACGAGATGGAGCCTGTGAGAGCCGGCCACATGCGCAACCACCATCGCCCCTCTTCGTGAGGGGGGGCTCACGCTCACGGCTGTGACCACCATTGCAAGGGTGAGCAGCCTATTTTTTTTCTTTTTGATTTTTCTTTGTGATGTGAGCCATGTGATGGATGCAAGGTTTGTGTGATTGGATGAGTGAATGGTGGGGGAATGATGTAGCGCTGATGTGGCGGGTAAAAAAACACGTGAAGCATGTGATAGATGCTGATGGTCTTAGAGTCTTGATGGGGTTTTGAGTTGTTAAAAGAAATTATCATAATCCATGTTCCATAAATTTAATATCATTTTGCTTCCATCATTATTTTTACTTAAAGCAGGTGTGTTTAACTTCTATTTTCTTTCATCATATCGTAGATCAATTATAAGAAAAGAAAACTCTTGTAAGAAGAATATTTTTATTGCTTGTGATAAAAAAGACAATTCTTGCAGCTGGTCAAATACTTACATATACCACACGATGTGCAACTATATATGGTAATCAAAATATGATTATCATTACATTTTCTTTAATTTATTAATTAAACAGCAGCAGTACAAAGAGTCCTTATTCCTCCATTAGAACCAGTACGGGGACTAATTTCACTCATCTTAACCATAGCTGCTGCAAAATCTGATTCAAATGTCGAAGGGTTGTCAACGTACTCGTTTACAATGCTGTCAGTTGAGTCTCCATTAAAGAGTGCCTGGTCTGATGTAAGAAGACCTCTTCTACCGACTAGATTCCTGAAGTAGTTGTTGTCGAATGCATTTGGTGTAACTAAATCAAGTGGTTCCAAGTTACCGTTGCCACCAGTTTGTGGGCAGTTGTCCCTAAGGGAGCTCGCAAAATCAGGATCTATGTTTGAAGCGTTGCTGTATATCCTGGCCCTAAACGTAACACATCGTGCCTGTCCGATAGTGTGAGACCCTGCAGCACCATAGAAGTTAGAAAGAAATTGTATATATTAGTTAGTATTAATGTTGAAATTAAAGTTCTCTTGGAAGATCAACAGGCTAGGTATTGAAAGAAATTAAGAAGTAACAAGATATCTAATTACCTGACAAGGCAACCATCTCTCTTGTGGTAAAGCCTTTATTATCGAAGTTTGCAATGAGTGCATCTAGATTGAAATCCCCTCTTGGAAGATCACTATTTGCTTCATCAGCAAATGCCTGTGGGGAATCTCTTCTACCAAGATTTACAGTCCATGACGGACCACCCACCTGTTTATATATTTACGTACATATTTCCATCAGGTTTGTTATTAATTATTCCAGGTCCACGACGGAACACCCACTAACCCAGGGGCGTGTAAAAATAAAATACGAAAATAGATTGATAACTTTTATGTAATTGACACGGGTTTGTTAAATCGTACCTCTACAGAAGCATCACGTGCGGCAACAGCCAGAATATCGGCACAGGAAACGACACCTGGACATACGCTCTCGACAGCAGCTTTAGCATCATCTATAACTTCATACCCGACCACACCGGCATTCGCCGCCGTTGTCTTCTCACTTCCGGCACCATCTAGCAAAATGGATGCGTCACAGCCCTGCAAAATTTTATTACCAAATCAATTATCACCAAATAACAGAAGCTGCATTTGTATAATTAAGGGCAGGCCGCTCTATAAGTTTATGCATCAAAGAGCTATCATGTTTTTCTATTCATTAAAAGTAATATTACATGATCAAACCGTTTATGATTATTACGCACTTATTTAGGAAAAACAAACTAGCAACAACCGGATTACTGAGAGGTCAAACATTACTGACCGGTGATTAATTTCCTGATCACACAAAAAAATATCATAAAATTGAACGACACTGAGTATAAACTTTATTTACCTCGACAAAACAGTCATGGAAAAGAAGGCGAATAACTGATGCGGCATTGCGACGATTACTTGACACTGAAGCACTAATAGAAGTTCTAATGGTTGAAAGTGCATTAGGGCATGTATCATCATAGAACGTGGGAGATAACTGAGCGTTGCATGGCATGTACGTCAATGATAAAACTAAAATAAGTATAGGAACCAAAATAATTCCAGTAGACATATTACTATGATAACCCATATCTATATATGAATGAAGAGAAAGTGATGAAAACTTAAGCCTCTTGATTTTCTTAAGAAATAAGAAAGTAGTTTGATTTGAGCAAAAGCAAGCACCCTTCTACACATATATACTGTAATGAGGAAAATGACAGGCAATATAATGTATTAAACTAGATTGTTTATTACTACGTATTTTTCATGATATGCATGCATGGCTGAAGGTTGAATAAGTCAATTAGAAGAAAAGTAGTACCTACTGTAATGAGAAAGTCGTATGCATTTTGATCAATTAGAAGCCTTTTCTTTTCCTTTTTCTTTATCAATTAAAATATAACAGGAGAAAAAGAATATGCTTGGCAGAAAGAACAATCAACGCGCGTATATATTAATTGCAGAATTTGAATCAATCGCATTTCTATTTGATTAAAAGTATAGGTTTGGTCTACCTTGATTTTTTCTTGCAACTAATCAACAATTTCATTTAAATCTGGTTGACATTTATGACCAAATATGTGGGAAACATATAAAATTTTATGCTACAAGTGGTACAAGACCGCCGCAATGTGTTCTTGACAATATTAAAGCTAATAATTTAAGTCATGTTCGGGTTAATGTGTTATGTCACTTAATTACGTGTTGATCATTTTCGTGTAAATCTATTTTCGATCCGAGTTAATTTGGTTTCTAATGATTCAATCCGTGTTACTAAAAAATTCATGTTCACTTTGGTTGTGTTTCATGTATATCGACCCATTACCGGGAAAAATTTGCGGTTGTGTTTTCAGAGATAAAATTCTTTTTTTGAAGTAAGTTTCAGATTGGCCAACCAATATTCGAAAGAAAATTGCATTTAAAAATTGACTTTAAAATATATAAAATTGGCTTCAAATTTTGGATTATCAAGGAGGGTTTCAAGTTGAGAGCCGATCCATTTACATGTCACTTTTCACATGTAGAAGTAAGTCACACCGGCCACAATTCATAAATGGAATGGAGATTTTGATTTTAAAGGATTCCAATTTTCTTTTACCGCTACTTTTTAGCTTCTAACTTTAACTCATTTTAAATTTATCACATTCACTAGAAGAAAACTAGTCATCAGAAAAGGATTTCTCACGGACCAAATTTCATGGGAAATTTTTAACGGATTTCGCACGAAATTGAGTCAGAAAGCCGATTTTCAACGGCTTTCCCATGAATTCCGTGGGAAAATCCTCGGAAATATGAGGGAAATGGTTTTCCCACGAAGTTTATAGCCACGGTCGATTCCGTGGAAAATCCGAAAGAAACGTCCTTTTCCCACGGAATTTCCGCTTGAAACCCCAAGCCTAATCGAACAGTATGCGCTAAGCCATTCATGCAATGACGTCTTTAAATACAAGTCTCTTGGTGAAAATTATGCAAGTGATTATTTATATTTATGTACTTAACATACGATGTAATATATATATATATATATATATATATATATATATATATATATATATATATATATATATATATATATATATACGGGAACTGTTTTTCGTACGAGAACTACTAGAACCAATCTTAACCATTGATTTGATAAAGTGGAACTCATGGATGTGAAGCGTGGGGGAATCAAGTGTGGCATGGTGAATGTGAGGAATTCATGGGTGGGCAATGACATTGAAGGAGGGGGAATTGGACGGCTCAGATTGGTTCTCGCGGTTCTCGTACGAAAAACAGTTCTCGTTTGAACTTTTGTATATATATATATGTCTGATTTTAATTATTCTTATCTTATACCTACACAACGCCGTATGATTTTTTTAAAGATGCTTAAATCGGGAGCCAACATCCGTTGAGCAAAGAAGAAATCCTGAAGTCGGTGTTGGGTGAACGCCGATGACATGTTCGTGGAGTAGGTAGAACATTAAGTTCTTCATCTTTATCTGATGCACAGTCTAGCGCACAATCACGGCCTACTAAGAGATTGTTTACACAAGTTGAGTTAGATGTCATGTTTGTGTCTTATCGCTCTGAAGTCCAAAAGGAGCTACGTGTTCAACATGATAACACGTAGGCAATCTATCAAGCCTTAGTTCATGCAGGTATAAACGTCAATCTTCCCTCGACTTCCCAATTAACATCACCCCAACACTGGTTTGGCTAGTGATAAAGAGTATAACGATGAAGATTAAATAATTAGTTTGTGTAAAAACATGTGATTGTGTAAAAACGTTTATGTTAATGTTGGAAGTGCCAATTGTTTTATATGAAATTGTTGTTTAATATTGTTTGATATGTTATATAGTTATATTTTTCTCATTGAGGTCTGGAAAACAGTAGGTTTTGTATATATTAACCGGAAATACCAAGTGAAATACGTAAAATACAGCAAATATGTTGTGTAGTATTTTTTTGGCTTTTTGCGGCAACACTTCGCCTCTAAAACCTAATATTTCGCTACAAAAAGACTTAAAAAATTAATGATTTATTTAAAATACAAAAATTTTCGCCACAAAAAGCCATATTTGTCGCCGCAAAAGTATTGAAAAAATTATTATTATTTTAAATTAAAAAATGTCTATCGCCGCAAAAAGGTATACCATCGCCGCAAAAAGTTATTAATATATTATTATTTATTTTAAATTACTAAATACGTGTCGCCGCAAAAAGTGTACACATGGCAAGTCACAACTTGGGGTGATTATGGTGTAACCCTATCCAATGGTAAAAGTAATTTTTTAACGCTTAAACACACATAATTGCTAAACCTAAATATAATTATACACCATTTTGTTCACTTCTAAAATTGAATCCGGTGAGATACTAAGAATATCGTATAACACTAAGCTATAAAAACAGGTGGTTGTAAGAAAGTTTAAAGGTGGATACCATATGGGGTTGAAAATGTAGTGATGGTTTGTGGGCCCTCTGTTTCTTTTTTATGTCTATTTTTTATATAATTTTGGATTGAGTAACATGTATTATATATGTGAGGTCTCTCAATGTTATGGAGGGAAAAACCAACGCCGCAGTGTGGTGGAAGTGTTTACCTTTTATTTTGCTTACGACACCGTCATATCATATTTTTTCTTTCACTATTCAACTTCACAATGTTCACCTACTAACACATCAAATTAGAAGCCCGTCAAATTAGAAACCCGCGTAATTTCTTAATTAATCAACTAAAAGTAAAAAAAATTAAATAAAGTGGAGAGAAAGGGCCCCGTCTACAAAGGAAAAAAAAAAGTTTGCCTCATAAGCACTCACCTTCTCACCATTTACGCAGTTCTCAATCTCTCAGCCTTCTACCATGTCGTGATAATGTGTTCAGTTATTTGATAACCAATTGCTCACTCCATCCTTCTTCACCCAAATCCAGTGTGATGACTAAAAGCATATTAATTTAGGAATTATTCCAATTGTGATTCTTGACCATATAAATATTTTTAAAGTCAATAACATGTGAAATCTAATTCTTTGACAAGTGGAATATATACACACACGAGAGGGTTAATACGAGAAGTTTTTTTTTCAAGAACTATTAGAACTTATCCTAGCCACTTAGTTATAGTTGATCTAACTTGATTAATCATATATTTTTAATTTAAAGTAAGTAAACGAGACTTTTTTTCTTTCAACTTTATTTCTCTCTTTTATTTTTAATTTTCCTAATTTCTAAATAAAAGATAAATTTAATTACAAATAATTTCTAGTAATTCTTTTGCCTATGATGCTCTCCTATTTTATGGAATAAGCGCCTTTTCTCTTACAGACAAAAGAAAACTTTATAAAATTTAGTCTTAACACAGAAAGCAGTGGCCTCCTTTAGAGTTCAGCCTAGAAGTCCAATAAACATCCACAATTCTAGAGTGTTCACAAATTAAACCAAAGATATACGAATTTTTTCATGATTAATATTGTGTTCACTAGTTAACTGATGTGTGTATTGTGTACCAGTTTTAAAATTTTAACATCCGAACTATTTAGGTAACAATACAATACAAGTAGAGAATAGAACCTCATCGTATCGTAGTATAGTTAAATAAGTACGGGCATCGAGCACTTGCGGAACGAGTATGATTTTGAATATAGTTATACTAATTCACTATTAAACTTATTTAAACTATTAAAAAACAAATAAAAAGCAATTAAAGGGGGGATTTGTGGCATTTGCACTTTTATCAACTAATATCCGATTCAAATCTCTAGCAACCTAAGAAAACATTAAAAACAACCCAAAGAAGTTGGAAAGCAAGAAACTGTATCGGATTAAATTATTAGAATGAAGAATTTCCTCCCTAGACTAGATTTCACCTTTTTAAGCAGATTAATTTCAAATAAACACGTGCAATGGACAATTTAACATCATATACCGATTTCTAATGTGATTACTTCATGATTAGAACATATAACCCTATCATCATGCAATCAACTAATCCTATTGTCCCGAGATCAATAAGAAGCACAATTAGTCTATTTAGTAAGGAAAGACTTAACCTTTTATGATTGTTTTTATCATTCAATTAACATAAAAAGGTCATCATATGCCATAGCACACACATTAAAGTTTCTATCTTTGGTAATTTAACCCTAGGATTGGTCAACCACTAGTGAAAATTACATATTGGTCGTTGGTAATCATGATTCAAGTCTCAAAAATAGATTGGTCCTCTATCCTGAAAACTTAGATTGTAATCGCCAAAAAATAGATTCTTAAACATATGTGGATATTTGCTTAAGCTATACAAGAAAAATATATGAGAGTAAACATCCTAAATCATTGAAATTATGCACTTTAGTAGGTTACATCTCCTCGGGAGGAAAATAGAAGTTCTAGCCCAAAATCATCATAATAAACATACTAGAATCATTTAAAAGCATAAACATATGAACTAAGAACGAAAAAACGTGATAAAGTAATGATTAAAGCCTTGAATCTTAACTCCTAATCCTTGATCTTCAATTCCAAGCTTCCAATATGTCTTGGGACGAATTTAGGGTGTTCTTAGAGTTGTATTGAAGGTAAAAGTCAGGGTGTAACCTCCAAAACAAATTTGGATGAAGATATATATATATATATATATATATATATATATATATATATATATATATATATACACACACATATAGATAAGGAAAAACAGGGAGACCTCGTCGTGATATGTCATTGGATGGGTCGCAATCTGGAGAGTCCTCACGTAATCTGACATATTTTTTTATAATTTTGAAATTTGGCTAATCGTCAAATCGCGTCGCGATCCCATTACTTTCATATCACGATTTTCGACTTTTCAGTTTTTGACATAAAATTGTAATTGTAGACCTCTGAGTCTAGTTTTCGTGACCTTTTAAATCACCTCAATCCGAGTTCGTATGAGTGAGATGTGATCAAAAGAGTGGAGATATGTCGGAGAGGATAGTTTTTCTAATTTCTTCGATTTCTTCAGTTTTTGCTTAAAACCATTTCATAATGTGCATTTTTAACCTAAAAACCAACAATTAAAGATATCGAGTATCTTTTTACTTATTTAAGAGTAATAACAAGCTAAAACAAAATAGATTTCGCTTAAAATGTTTATATAAATATAGCGATATCATTAACACAATAAGATATTAATTATCTTACTAGACCATCTAAAATAAAAACATATAAATAACCGTTAATTATATAGAAAAAAGTCAAAAAAATTGACATCTATAAAAAAAGTTAGTAAATAAAATTAGGGATAGACTATTAAATTATCTTTACCAATTATACATTATCTTCATTATATCTATCCCACTGGCTCACAAGTCACAACATGGCTTTGATGAAAAAAGCATGACGAAAATAGTTTCCCACAATCCTACATGCTTCAATCTTTTGTTGTCAAATTTGCAAAAATCTTAGAAAGCACTTACTATTGCCAATATGTAGATAGAATAATTGATTACTCCTACTTCAAACGTTGGCAGCTGCACGACCCAAGTCAATGTCTAAATCCCGGCCTGGCTCTCTGACCCCATTTCGGTGCACGAGATCACCTGGTTTGAGTAGCATCTATTAATATCAGCCAAAGTTTTGTTAAAATACTTTTACGAGAGGGTTTTATCGACAATGTGAGAAAACATCGAGAAAATAACAAATATTTTTTAGTTTTAACCCTGCGACATAGAAGGAATAGAAAAAGTACATTGCCAGGTCTACAAATCTATTCTAACTATCAAAGAATTCCTAGAATTTTAGCTTATTCAATACACTATTGATTTCATAAATCATTTTTCTACTTTTCTTTATTTATTCTCCGTCTAAGCTAAAAAATTTAGTATATATGCAGTACTGCCAATCCAACATAAGTTTTTACTATTATTATAATTTAAGTTCTTGTACTTTTCCAGCGTATTCTTTTCTTAACTTTTATATTGACAACATTGTGTCTAACAAATATAATTCATCGTGATAAGCAGCTCTATTTATCTATATCCCATAGGTTTTCTTTTTTACCGGTTGATTCAAATAATGGTTTCGTTGGATTATGTCATTTCGCTGATTTGTACTAAAAACGAGCTAAAAAATCCCCCTCTTTTTTACATAGGACTTCCCAATCAAATTTACCTGTCGTAACACTCATAATGATCAACTTTACGAAGATCCCATTGTATTCCGGAGCTACTGATTAAATGTCACGAAAAGCAAGCACTTAGACTTTAAAATTTCCCTTTCAATTTAGTAGATTTCAATTAAAGTACAATGGATAACATGTAATCATATATCGATTTCTAAATTGACTAGATCTCATGGTCAGACTCACTAACCCTATAATTACAAAAACATTAACCCAAACATTAACTATTCTTATAACTAGTCAATTAATTTGTGTTATGCTAGACTTAATCTATTGGATTTGTATTGGTCACAAAATCAATCAATTAATATTGAATGATCATCACATGCAATTGCAAACACATTAAGGTTTTGTTCTTTATAACCTAACCCTAGGATTTGGCTAATCACTAGTCATAAATTCTAATGGTCATAGCAACTAATAATTAAAGCATTCATAATTAGAATGGGCAACTCAACTATGAAAACTTAGCAATAAGTCATAAATTCTGAAATTGTAACACATTTTCACTACAAGAAATTGGGATGTTTACCCACACGCATTATGTTATAAAGAGAATAGAACATGATCATATAAAGATTACTCATACACGAACAAACATGCTATAAACATAAACAATACATGGATGACTTGCATATTAGAGAAACTATTAAAGACAAATCCGTTATGAAGAAAACTTATAAGAATGGAATAATGAATAAGGAGGGACTGGAGGCCTGAATTAGAGCACTGTTTATGCGTATAAGATCGATCTTCAATAATCACATTAAAGCAATTTATCACTTTAATAGTCTATTAGTTTGTGGGTCACACGGAAAATCAAGGAAACGCAGAGCACATAGTGATTAATGGAGTTTGTATACTAATATCGCATCACCAGTTAGAATGAACGAAAACTGCAGGAAAGAAGAATCGAACTAACCTAAATTGATGCTCAACTCGAATTGATTTGATTTTGCCCTTCTAGTGCAGCTCTCGATCGGACTCAAGTATAAGAAGGAAAACAGTTTGATGTAGGTTGTATCTACAGAATATAGAACTTGTATCACCCACAATAAATAGTACTAGCTACTTATAGGTCATTATTATAAAATAGTATGTACATGTACTCAGATTTTACTAATCAAATACTTATTTCATTTAATTTAGGAATAATTAGGCCATTTTAGATTTATTTTGATAACCAGATCTACATTATCCATATCATATCAGATCAATTTTACACTTCTTTCATCATGAAATCATATTTATATTCCTCTGAAATGGCTGTATGTTTTTAAAATCTTGCATTGTTCATGGTTTCCGTAGTTCTTGTTATATATTGTTATATATTACTCATATAAAATTGTTGAAGAAGATTAAACATAGCTCTTGTTTACTTTTAACAATCTGCATCAATATTGCATTCTTGTTATATCTTTGAAAAAGTTAAACATAAAAATATATCATGAAAAACATAGAAAGTAAACCTTAATCAGCCCGGTCATAATTCTAAGTAGAGATTACAGAGCAATTCTAAGATTACAACAACTGAAAAACATATAAAACTGAAATGGAAGAGAATAATCATTCTCCTACCCTCTCCCCCCAACCAACAATTAAAAACTGATCAAGGCGTGATCAACATTTTCCACCACTTCCTCACATCCTGGACATAAGGCGGAGTGAAGGTCGTTTCCCATGTTGTCCAACGTCACTCTCACCAGAATTCTACGATGCCGAACCTTCAAAATAAATAACTCTATCTTTTTTGGAATCAAGTCACACCATCCACTAATATCTTCTCGTTGCTTATTTCTCTTAATTCCCTTATTGAGTATTTGCCCTCCTCCCCCAATCCTCATTCACCCGCATTTTTTTGTTACATCTGGATAAGTATTTTCGAGAGCTCTTTCAAGGTTTCCAATTCCCCTACTTCCCTACCTCTAGGTTTCCTTCTCCAAGACCAAATCCATTTCATTCTACTTCCTCTACTAATGCTCTCTTCTTTTACGATTGCTTCTTCATTTACTTCTAAGCTAAAGAAGCTCGGAAATCTTGCCCCTCTAAGTGTTATTGACATTACACTAATCTCCCGAAAATGCTATGTTATTTCCATCCCACGACTTCTTCCGGAAAGAATATCTAAACCACATCCCTCGTCCTTTTAACTCCTTTAACTATATCCACTATACTTTCCCAAGTAGGTTTACTCCTTCTAACCCCTCCTGAATCTTTTTCGAAGCTTTCATATAACCCGTAGATGTTTTGTATTGTTTTCCTCCACAAAACACACCCTCCCCCGCAGTAAATTCCACCACCATTTTCTTAATAATCTCAAGTTTGCACCCTTAAGACTACCAATATTAAGCCCCTCCCTTCAAAACTTATTGTGGTTTTCTCTCACCACACCCAATGTAATTTTTTCTCTCCCATCTCGATCCCCACACAAAAGAAATCGTTCCTTATTTTTTCTAGAGTTTACCTCCATGTTTGGGGATGATACAAAGAGAAGAAATATAGAGGTAAGATAGACAATACCAATTTGGCAAGAATTAATACCCTTCCTTGAGAAGTTGTCTTTACTTTCCACCCTACTAGCTTGGCCTCTACTTTTTTCTCCACCGCTTTCCAACTATCAATTCTTTCCATTTTTGCACCAATTGGTAACCCAAGACACATCATCGAAACTGTTCCGCTCCATATCCAATCGCATTCCCGCTCTTTTACTAGATCTGCACTCACCCCAACTCTTATCAACGTGCTTTTATTTCTATTTAATTTCAGCTAGCCGCTCATTCGAAGCATTTGGAAATACAAACATTTTCTTTATATTTGTATGTCTTCATTCTTTGAAGATTATGATATCATCCGCTTTTAAAGATGGGACACCTATACTTATTGAAGATGCAATACCTCCACTTTATTATCTATCTCTATTCCTTTAAATTAACTTGTTTTTTTGCTTGAGCTTCTTTTAGATTAAAAAAAATCTTCCGGCACTATTAAAAACAAACATGGGAATAGAAGATTTCCTTAACTTAACCCCTTTACTATTGAGATTTTCTCCGCCAGTGAATCATTGACTAGAACCGACATTCTTCAAACAACCATTTATCTACACCATTTATCTTAACCCGAAAATCAATAACTTCTTTTGGCACTTACACGCCCTTTAAGATGAATCTTCCTTTGAAACGGCACTTTAATCATCACCAATAATAGTTGGCATAACCTTTCTCAACCTCTCTGCTAGTACCTTCGCCATAATCTTGTAGTAGGCTCCGGTTAGACTTATTTACAGCAATCTCCCCACCCCCACGTACGGATTAGTATTCTTTGGTAATAGGCTCAGGAAAAAAGTATTGTATGCGTTGCTTATTACTTATTTTCTTCACAACCAACTTATTGCTCTAGTAAATCTTTTTTTAGTATATTTCAATACCTTTTCAAGAATCGAAAATTGAACTCATTCGGTCGTGGGGCTTTTGAGCTTCCAAATCCTTTTAGGTGGCGTTTGGTTCGCAGAAATGTTTCTGATGGAATTGGATTCTCTGATGAAATTGGAATCTGCCAGGAATTGATTTTGAATCTGTAATCTGTTTGGTTGACAAGAAATGGAATTGGAATCCTTTTCCATAATCTGTTTGGTTTGCAGACAATATAGATGAATTTGATTTCAGATATGTAAAATGACAGGATTACCCTTCATGCTTTTTTTCCTGAATTTAGCTTGTTTTATAACTTTTATGTAAACATTATATTAAATAAATTACAAAATCATAGTAATAAACATACTAATAAACATAATAAGTTAAAATCACTACAATACGAATTGTCATAAGTTACCAAAATAATATAGTAATCTTTGGATAAATCCAATTACCAAAATATGTGGGATGTTTTTAACAAAATATAGTTATCAAAAAACCTACACATCCAAAATAGCAATCATCCTAAAAAAACACCACAATTCATACTACTAAGCTTCCAACCGCATTATTGAACGCGTCATCACTTCGGTTCTTCCTCTTCCTTGAAATAATAAATCAGATCACACAATCAAGAATCAAGACCACAAAATCAAGAATCATGAATCATGTCACACAATCAAAAATCAAGACCACACAATCAAGAATCATAAATCAGACCACACAATCAAGAATCATGAATCAGACCACACAATCAAGAATCAAGAATTTGTTATACATGTATAATCACTGTTGGTGAGAGAGGAAGGGAGAGAACTTACTGAGGGCAGCAGACAAGGATGGCGGCGGTGGATGACAAGGGCAGCAGGTCGGCGGTGAGCAAACCTCCGGTCAGCGGTGAGGACGAGGGAAGCAGCTGTGGAGACGACGACACCGGACGGCGGTGAGCAAACCCTACGGTCGGCGGTGATGTTCGGCGCAGCCTGCGGTGGAGACGAAGCTGGTGGAGACGACGAAGCATGCGGTGACCTAGCTCGGCGACGACGCAGCAGACGACGCACGTCGATGGAGACCACGAAGCTCGTTGGAGACGACGATGGTGGTGGAGACGTAGGTCGGCGACGCAAAGGTAGAATGAATCGATTGATTTGGGGGAACGGTAATAGGGTTTTAGTTTGAAGGAGGGTAACAGGGTAATTAGCCACTTTCCTTTATTCCTTGGATTTTAAAATCCCTCCATATATGATAGGATTTTAGAATCCCTTATCTAAGGGATTTAAATTCCATTAAAATCCAATTCCATAGCCAACCAAACAGGAATTACTAAGGAATTCAAATCCAATTCCCACAGAATCCGTTGGATTCCTGCCAACCAAACAGGGGCTTAGTGCTTGCCAAACCTTAATTCCGTCATCTCTCTTTCCAACGAATCCACCTCATGCGATGAAAGTCCGTTAAGTTATCACTTTGGAAAGCTGGATTGTCCATCACTTGCTCCTAAACATCTTGGAGAAATAATATTTATGGCCGTGTGAATTTTTTTTTGAATTCTCATCCCCCTAGACGATCCATTTTGTTCTTGCTTTTTGTTTGAGCAATAATCTCTTTTTTCGATCTTTTTCTATCCACTCTTTACGTGCCTTTTGCCACTTAATTAATTTGCTATTTTGACTATTTGTAACATCATTCTTTCTACTTATTTTTCTTATCTAGCCACCTCCTTTTTCCCGTCCTTTATCAATCACTCTATGTAACCTACCAATTGATTCTTTACTCCATGTTCTATCACTTCCGACTTACGTTTTTTATTTGTCTTGTGTGTTATATTACTCGATCTATTTCTATTATCTGATTCATAAATAGTAATATGTTTTTCTAAGACTTCTAAAAACCCCATGAACATTATCCAAACTTATCATTGAAAGTTTAAACTCTGATTAGATATTAAAAATCATAATATTTTCCGTTTAAATTTGGTTAAACATTATAAATTAGAACAAATCTACCCAACTAACTAAATTTGGTTTTATTTACATTTACACTATTTATCTCTTTTAAATTGTTCATATGACCGGACACCGGAAACTCTAATAGATGAGCATCCCTTTTTGCTATAAAAAACAAAACAAAAAAAAAACAAACAAACAAACAAAAAAATAAAAAAAAATAGTTTACACATATGTTTTAAATATTTTCTTCTAAATACAAATATATATATATATATATATATATATATATATATATATATATATATATATATATATATATATATATATATATATATATATATATATATATAGCCTTTTTAAAAGCGTCACTAACACCAAAAAATGTTAAATTTATTTCTCATGATTTTCTTTCAAATAGTACGTAGAAAATCGACATCTCTCACCATCTATATCTATCTATCTATCTATCTATATATCTATATATAAAAGGCATGCAAATTTTCTAAAAATAACCATGAATTGAGTCTCAATCAACCAATCACAACTTTCAATTTCAAAATTAATCAATTCTCAAAATAATTTTAAAAAGTTAATGTCGAATTCAATTTTAAAATCAATTAGAAGGGGGCTGGATGAAAATTATGAGGGACTTTTATAAAACATGTGAGGGGTTTTTAAGAAAATATGAGGGGGTTATATAAAAATTGTATATTAATGTAATTAATTATAAGCTTTTTATAAATTATTGTTAGTAACTTTTCATATATTTTGTTTAGAGAAAAAATAATTATATATTTACGACCGTCTCATTTTTATCTACGTTTTGGTATAAATTTTATTGTAATATGACACTTTTTATTAAATTAGTATATTCTTAATTTTTTGTTATCCATTAATAGTAGTGAGTTGAGTGGATTTGTTGGGATTATAGTGATGAGTTGAGTGGTCAACTTAAACATGCTATTCAAAGTGTTTAGTTTTTTATTTTGACGTATTTTCAATCTTATTAGAAAGATGTATGAAATTTTTTATAAATATGGTTCAAAATAAGATGTATCGTTAAAAGATTATATATTATATATTTAAAAATTTAAATTCAGAGATATAAAGATATGTGTTCTTGATGGTTATAAAACTATATTATTAGTGTAGGTAGTTAGTTAGCTAAAGAAGATAATTTCTTCTGATGATGTGTTTTGCTATGACGATTAACAAAAGTCAAGGATAGTCACTTTCAAAAGTTGGTTTATTCCTCAGGAAACTTTTGTTTAAACATGGTCAATTGTATGTTGCCGTTTCACGTGTTAAAAGTGAAAAAAGATTAAAAGTTTTAATTTGTGATAACAGTGGTAATGTTACACACAAAATAACAATATGGTCTACAAAAAAGTGCTTCAAAAAAGTTAGTTATTTTTTTGTTAAGCATTATGACATATGTAATTTAGAGTGTTATTTCATTTATTGCATTATTTTTATTTAAAAATTTTAATATCTCAAATACACTTTCTAAATACCCGTGTGTGCAGGAGACAATAAACTAGTTCATTTACAAATTAAAAAACACGGTGAAAGAAACTTAATTAGATTATTCGATCACATGTTCCATTATATCTATATATATATATATATATATACATATATATATATATACATACATATATATATATATATATATATATATATATATATATATATATATATATATATCAAATATGAGAATGATTCTATAAACAAAATTTAATTAATCAATCAAAACCTTTTATTTTCTTAATTTTGACCAAATTTTTAATTTTGACTTCTATTATTAGAATAGTTCTTAAAAGAGCATATGGAACCAATTATAAGAGAGTTATATGAAAATATATAGGGGGGGTTTTTATAAATTATATATTTATATTTAATGAATGTATTTAATTGTATATATTTGTAGTTTTTCTTTTATAACTTTTAATATATTATGATTGGTATAAATTTAATTATATATTTATAATCGTCTAATTTTTATCTACGTTTTGATGTAAACTTTACCGTAATAACACAAAACTAAAAAAAATACTTTTTTTATTAGTAAAAAGTATATTTTATTACCATTGAAAAAAGGGAGTTACTATCTTTAATTTTGTATTTGAAATGTATTGACACTTAATCTTTTTCTAAATGAGAATATGTATTTTTCTTGCTTATCTTATTATAAAATTATAAACCGGTGAACATATTTATGGCCAATTTTTATGTTATAAATCACTAAATCATTAATCCTTTTTATGAGGTAATTTTGACTTAGAGTATATGATAATATATATCTACAACATATTAGTGAAGTATAGTACCTTCTATGTGATAGTTTATGTTTGTGAATATGTAAATCAATTATCTTTCTCATTGACATAATCATACAACGTTAAACTCTTAATCTGTTTTTCGAAGCCAACAATTTTATAATAAAAATATAGGTTAAAGTATGAGGTATTGCTAATCACGCTATTTAAAAGTAATTAACCGCCAATACTTAAATGTTAAAAAAAGAAGATTATGAGCATGACATCCGAATTTTGAGACGATATTATCATAAGCTAACGAAGTGATTTGTGTATTCGTTTAATTTGTAATTCAGATTTTATGTAAAAAAAATGAGAAAATTTAACTAAATTATTTTTTAAAATAATCTATAAGATTTTGAAATTAAGAAGCATTAATTGTTTATATTTAGATTTTTGACTCATATTTTTACTATGTTTTTTAATAGTTTTTTATAACAATAATTAAGACTAACCATATATAATGTGTGCGTCTAACAAATGAAGAGGTTGAACATTTAAATGATTACATGAGATCAATGAACATCTTTTTGATCTAAATTATTTTTAAGAGATAATAATTTTGTTCTAAAAAATGAAGAGGTTGAACACATAAATGAATTCATGGTATCAATACTAAACACTATGGAGGTATTATATTCCGAATTAGATAATATATGTTAAGGACTTAAGATGAACTTTCATGTGTAAGAATCATTGTACACACCAAATATACTTAATTCCCTCAAGATTTCATCTTAGCGATGATAATAGTAGTTTGACAAATAATAGGTGCGAGTATGTGTGTGACAAATCTTTCAAGTATGTCACTAATAGGTTTGAGCCTCTGACGTCACAAATGACATGTCATAAGGTGCGAGTATGTGTGTGACAAATCTTTCATATTTCTGGTTGGATAATAATGATCGATAATTATATGGAATGAGTAAAAAAACTAGTGGTTATCTTACCCGCGCATCGCGTCGAAGATTAATTACTTTTTGATCGAGTTTGATTAGATTATTCATTTACTATTTAGCCACTTAAGCAAAAATTGTAAATGAATTTAGATATGAAACCTAAAACAGTTGAATTGCTTCAATTTCTTAAAAGTAATTTAGCTTCTTTGTATCTTGAAACTATGTAAAAATTTTAAAGATGTGAGAGCTTATTATACTACTAACAAATGTGACTTGTATTCTATGTAATGGCAAGTACTCATATAGTAAAAGAAATACATAAAGTTAACATAATAAATAAATGTTATACCCTAAGACCCTATTTTATCCACCATCTACTGTCCTTCAAAAAATGTTGCAAAATTCATATAATATTATTACAAAATTAAATACTTAAACAATATATCGCATGAAAGGTTTAATTAAAAAAGATGATATTATATACGTGTACCATTAAAGTTTATTTTAATGCTACCGTTATATATAAGAACGTGAAAAGATAAATTAATTATAAAAATGATGAAAAATAGAAAAAAGGACAAATAATAAAGTAAAAGGAAATTAGGTGTCAAAAACTAAAAGATGTATGTGTGAGGACTTGAACATCGATGGATGGTGTCACCTAGTATGGACATAACCATCCAAGACAGCTTAAAAGTTAAAACATGTTATAAAATGTTAAAAAGGTAAGAATTTATATTCTTGTGTTAGGTTGGGTTTATAAATATAAATTTTTATAATTAAAATAAATTAAATAACTAGTTGATTGTGACATCTATGGTCATTGATTTTATATATAGAAATTCTATATCAATAACTCGATTTAAAAAGATTATTTTATAAAGTCTTTCTAATTTTATCTTTTTCAATTTTATAAATACATCCAGATCAAAATCGTTGACTTAAAGTTTACAATAAACATTTAATAGTCTAAAGAACTACAAATAATATAGAAATCCTTGTAAAAAGAGTTAATTACAAAACAATATTTTTATCTTATTATAAAAAAATAAAAAACAAATAAAATAAAATGATGCGAGCTAGATTATAAAGAGGAAGATAAAATATTTAATAATATATAGTCTTATAAAATATAATATTAAATATCTCATTTAGTTGACAATATATACCTATAGCATTATGTAACAAAAAATACATGATTAACCCATTAAAAAAACCACATGCTAATTAAGTTAAAAAGAACAAAAGTTGTATTTGCCAAGAATCGAAACCAGGACCACACCTACATGTGCAGCATGGCTTACCAATCCTTCCAAACTAGCTTTTGAAATATTTTTGGTAATTATATAACCTATTTCTTTTTAGTGTACTAAAGGACAAAAAAATTTCCCCCAAATTGTATGGTATAGTAATGATAGTGAAATTAAATGGAATAAGTCATTACTATTAAATCAACATTTTTAATTGTTTTGACGGACTAAAATAAACTATTATCATGTGATATATGGTAGATAGAAATATACATATAAATTTTCTTTATTAAAATGGATATATGTTAAATTTAATAAATTCTCATATAAAATATGGATATAAGTTAAATGTTATAGCATTGTTGTCAATAAATAATTATCGCCACTACTTGTCGAAATTTATATATAAGTTTATATGTATTTCAAGAATGTAAAAGGTTTTTAGACTAAACTAATTAGTAACTAATCATCACTGTTTTATAATAAAGATGATGAAAAAGAATATTCTTTTTAAACTTCAATGAATGAAGATAACAATGAATATCATATTCGTACGTTGTGTTAGGTTCATATTTAAACAATCACATTTGTAATAATTTAAATTATATATAATTTTACAGATAAGATGTTTGTTCAAATCTAGCATATATAGATAATAGTTAGTTCATAAAAATATATATATATTTCGAGCAACTAATCTAACATTAGTGGTTAGAACTTGTTCCATAGTAAAGGATTAGGGCTTGTAATCTATATATTGTAGATGGAAAATAATAAATAAAAATAAAAAATAGAGATGAAATATAACTTATATAAGTTGAAAGATGAAAAATACATTATATATAAAGGATTAGAATTGAAAATTGAAATGAATAGTTAGTATAAAAAAATGAATTATGTTATTATGTAAAATATAATCTATATAAATTGAAGATGAAAAACAGAAAGTAAAAAAAAGTAGTTATCAAATATAATTTATATAAGTTAAAGGGTGAAAATTATAATTTATAAAGGATTAGAATTAAAAATTGAAATGGATAGTATTTTCTCTATCAATTAATGAAAGGTGATAATAGTTTCTAGTCATATAATCATTGAAAATTTAATTTTGCATAAAATAAAATGCAAAAGATTTTGAAGTGTCTCAAATTAATAGTCCAACCTTAATGACGATGAAAGAACCGTAAAAATAAAAGTTAACATCACTAAATAACAAACCGATTTAATAAAAGAGTGGAGATAATTTACATTTTTATTACTCACCCTGTCACCCATGTATATCACAAAATGTAATGTTTATTTATATATAATAAAATACAAAGAAAACCCGATTATGGGTTTATTTATATATAATAATGATTTTCGATATGTGATTATCATTACATCTCATGCATGTAGTTTGAGTTATTAAGTAGCAGTAGTGCAAAGAGTCCTTATAATCCCCTGTGAACCAGTAAGGGGATCGATCTCACTCATCTTAACCATGGCTGCAGCAAAATCTGATTCAAATGTTGAAGGGTTGTCAACATACTCAGTTACAATGCTATCAGCTGAGTCTCCATTAAAGAGTACTTGGTCTGATGTAAGAAGACCTTTGCTACTGACTAGGTTCCTGTAGTAGTTGTTGTCGAATGCATTTGGTGTCACTAAATCGAGTGGTGCCAGGTTTTCGTCGCCACCAGATTGTGGGCAAATCTCCCTAAGGGAGCTCGCAAAACCAGCATCTATGTTTGAAGCGTTGTATATCCTATCCCTAAATCTAAGACATCGTGCCTGCCCGATTGTGTGAGACCCTGCAACACAACAGTTGTATTAAATGTTCCATTTTTCATTTTTAATAAAATAGGGATTTTGTTTGGATTTAAAAGTTTGATCGATTTCTTCTATATATAGTTTTGATGGAAGAAATATATAGTTCATATAAAATATTCCTTTTGCAATATAGAAAACAATTGTTCGATTTGATTCCTTCGATCTACATACACATGGTTAAGATTCTCTAATGTTGGGTTAAGCGTGAGTACTCGTCATGTCATTTTATAAACATGAGAGTGTATCTCTTATTTTAATCAAGAATGATCTTTTTGTAAGACTCACTCTTATTTTGTGACTGAACATGATAAATCATATTAGACCAAACATGTATGAGAGAATCTTAAGCATACATACATACATATAAAATATACTGTTTGAAAAGAAAGACTTATTAATAAGTAGATTGCATGTATCATCGTATATATAGTGAATAGAGGATGAATTAGGAAGATATAATTGAAGATATAATTTTTTTCATTTGCGAAACATAAAACCCTTTGAATTTATAGTCATTACACTCTAATATAAACATCAAATTTTAGTTAAAGTGAAAAGAAGTGGTTTTTCTGAGATTTAAAAAAAGTAAAAGAAAAGATTTTTTAATGAAAATTTGATAAATGTCTTTTTTGGAAGATTTGACAGAACACAAAAGTAAAACTTATACGATTTTCTTATTAGTTTATAACGAAATTATCTCTAACCATAACTAATGATTATAGAAAATTTGTATAATATTATAGTAAAATTACACATATGCTTCCTCTCTTTCATACTTTGAAACACACAAAATAAAAAATAAAAATCTATATACTTTTTTCTTTCAAACTTAAACTTATCTTATCATTCCTTTTCATACTTTTCTTTTGTATATATTCTTTTATATATTTTAATAAAAAAATTAAGATTGTTAATTAGCAAAACATATGAATTAAAGAACACACAGCAGTGATCAGGTACATAATTTACTTGGGTATGAATGAAAAATCCAATGTAATAAGAATCTAACCTGATAAAGCAACCATCTCTCTTTCGTTGAGGCCTTTTTGACGGAAGTTACTGATGAGTGTAGATAGATCCATATTACCTCTTGGAAGATCACTATTTGCTTGAGTCGGGTTTGCGGTTGTTGAATCTCTTCTCCCAAGATTTACTGTCCATGACGGACCACCCACCTACGTACGTACGTACGTACATTTTTCAGGAAATTAGGTCGACTTAATTATTAAACATGTTCATAACAACTTTATGTACGTATTATCATCTTGTAACATGTGATGTTAACCACATCTATTTGTTATGTATAAAATCGATCAGCTCACATATATTTGTAATAGAGATCGATATATATATAGTTTTTGTATGTTGTTACCTCAACGGAGGCATCACGTGCGGCGACAGCGAGTATATCTGCACATGAAACGACACCTGGACAAACGCTCTCCACAGCAGCTTTAACATCATCTATAACTTCATAGCCTCGGACACCATTATTCGCAGGAGCTGTCTTCTCACTTGGTGCATCATCTAGCAAAAGGGATGCATCACAACCCTACAAATATATTTGAACCAACCACATAATTAATAAATTCAGGTTAACTAACTAATAAATCTTCTTCATATTATTAATATTTCCAATTTAATCACCAGAGCTAGCTGCATTCTGTTAATTAATTGGGAAATCAAGCAAGTAATTAATTAAGAAGAAAATATTTAAACCTGAACGAAACAGTCGTGAAAAAGTAGGCGAATGACCAAGGCTGCATTCCGACGGTTATTCGACACTGCAGTACTGATAGAACTTCTAATGGTTGAAAGTGCATTTGGGCATGTGTTATCATAAAACGTGGGAGACAACTGAGCGTTGCATGGCATAATGTAAATATTAGTCAATATTACGAGTAAAATAAGTATAGGAAGCAAAGTAGTTCCACTAGACTTATTATTATGATAACCCATATCTATATATATATATATGATTAATGAAGAGAAATCAAGTGATCGAGGAAAACTTAAGCCTCTTGTTTACAATGAGCAGCTTAATTTGAGTACGTAAAAGCAATCACCCATCCATATATATACACACACACACACAAGTACATAATATCTACGTATAATGGAATGAGGAAAATGACAGGCAAGTTGAATATGCATATATGGCTACATGTTGAATAGTCTTCAAGAAGAAAAGTAAAAGGAAAGAAAAAAAACGATTATCCGTTTTGTTTTATTAGAACCAGCGTAGGGATGTAAACGAGCCGATTCGAGCCGAGCCGAGCTTTAGACTAATCGAGCCGAGCTCTTTTAAAAATGCAGAAGCTCGAACTCGAGCTCGAGCTCGTTCGAGCTCATGATTTAAAGCTCGAGCTCGGCTCGCGTAGTGTTTTACAAAGCTCGTTAAAAGCTCGTTAAACCTCGTTTATTTATTTTTTGTTTTAGAAAAAATAGTTTATATTATTTAAATAATAAATTAAAAGAAATTGAACTTTAAATTGTTATATTATTAAAAAAAATCATATTTAATGATATATAAATAATTTGAATTTTGAATTTTAAATTTTTTTCATATTTAATGATATAAAAATATATAATACAATTATATAAGTATTAAATAAAAAATAAAAAATAAATATTATATCAAAGCTCGTTTAAGCTCGCGAGCTTAAACGAGCCCAGTATACAAGGCTCGGACTGGAGCTCGTTTAATAAATGAACTTTAATCTAGGCTCGAGCTTGGGCTCGAGCATGTTTAGGCTCGGCTCGTTTCGAGCTTTCAACGATCCGAGCTCGAGTAGCTCACGAGTAGCTCGGCTCATTTACACCAACCAGGGGTGGTTAATTATGCTTGACAATTACACGTACTAGCTAGGTTTAGGTCGACTTGCATGTATAATAAACATGTCGTGTTCAGGTTGATCGACCCGTATCATAATCTGGCCGTGTTTGTATTATACTTAAATTTTGAGGGTAGACTCTTAAGTCCGTTTAATTTTATATATGAAGAAATTAAGAGAGAGCTTAATTTGGTAATTATATTTCACACAAAAGAAACTGTTACAGTGCTTGAATATATATACAATGGAGAGAATGTAACTAACCAAACAACATCTAACTAACTAACAGAAAGCTTTACATACAGTTACATTGTATATAACTTTTGTAATGTGAGGAGTATCTAGAAGGTATGGTATTTATCTTGAGTACAGTATTGATGACGTGTTGCTTCTATGTAGCTTGTGTATCCTCACTCCCCCCGCAAGTTGGCACTGTGAAAGGATCACATATGCTCAACTTGGACAAGCAGTTTTGATGTAAGGATTTTGTTAATCCTTTGGTGAATATATCAGCTGTTTGAGTCTTGGAGGATGTGAACACTGGCTTTATGAATCCTTCTTTGATTTTATCACGTATGAAATGACAGTCTATTTCAATATGTTTTGTTCTTGCATGTTGAACAGGGTTTGAAGCAAGAGCAATTGTGGATGCATTATCACATAAGACAAGCAGAGGTGTTGGAATGGACAGATTGAAGTCTTGAAGTAAAGAAGAAAACCAAGATAATTCACATGTACAGTCTGCCATGGACCTGTACTCAGCTTCAGTGGAGGATCAAGATACCACAGATTGTTTCTTTGACAACCATGATATAGGAGAAGAACCAAGAAAGATGCAATAGCCAGTAATGGATCTTCGAGAATCAGGACAATTTGCCCAATCACTGTCACAGAAAGCTGATAAAGAAAGATGATTTTGTGGTTTGATGAAAATTCCTTGTCCTGGACTTAGTTTAATGTATCTCAAAACCCTTTGTAAAGCTGTCATGTGAGGAACTCTAGGATTTTGAGAGAACTGGCCGAGCACTTGAGCAGCATAAGAGAGATCTGGTCGAGTGATTGTGAGGTAGAGAAGTTTACCAACTAAAGCTCTGTAAAGAGTAGGGTCAGGTAGAAGAGGACCTTCATTTTTATGTAATGCATGATTTTGTTCAAGAGGAGTGACAGCTGGTTTTGCATTTAATAAATCTGCATGCTTTAAAAGTTCTAAAGCATATTTCCTTTGTGACATGGCAAGACCTTGAGAGTTTATGAGAAATTCAATTCCCAAGTAATAATGAAGTGGGCCTAAATCTTTATTACTAAATGTTTGATCAAGTTTTTGTTTGATCATTTTTAGCATTTCAGAATTGTTTCTAGTGATGAGTATATCATCAACATAAATGAGAAATGCCATAAAGGTGTCACCTTGTTTGAAAGTAAGTAAAGAAGTGTCAGCATAGCTTTGTTGGAAACCCATGGTTTGAAGAAATGAAGTGAGTTTAATGAACCAATTTCTGTTTGCTTGTTTCAAACCATAGAGTGATTTAGTAAGTTTACAAACAGTATTTGGTGGAAAAGAGTGTTTGTAACCTTGTGAAATTGTCATATAAACTTCCTCATCTAAGTCACCATGGAGGAAGGCATTATTGACATCAAGCTGCTCAATGAACCAATTGTTGTGGATGGCTACGGTAAGTAAAGTGCGAACAGTGACCATTTTTGCTACTGGAGCAAATGTTTCAGTGTAGTCAATACCTTCTTTTTGTGTAAAGCCTTTGGCAACTAATTTGGCTTTGTATCTCTCAATGGTACCATCTGCTTTATATTTAATTCTGAAAACCCATTTACAACCAATGGGTTGTTTGCCTTGTGGAAGTGATGTTAAAACCCAAGTATTATTTGATTCTAAAGCCTGTAATTCTTTTTCCATTGCTTCTGTCCATTTAGAATCCTTGGATGCTTGGTTGTATGTGTGTGGTTCTACATGAGAGTCTAATGAATTGATGAAGTGTTTTGTGGTGTCAGATTGAATGTTGGAAAGATTGATAAAGTTTGAGTAATGATGTTTGGGTTTGGTGGGGTTGGAATTGTGAGAGATATTGTGGTGATAATCATGGAATTTGGTGGGAATAGTTTTGGTTCTGGTAGAGTTTCTCGTAGGTAGAGGAGGAGGACAAGTAGATTGATATGGAGAAGAGTGTGAATCTGAAAAAGGTGATGGACTAGTGGGTATAGGATCAGTGGGTAAAGAGAAATCAGTGGGTAAAGGAGGGGTGAGTGTCGTAGGAGTAAAGGAGACTCATGACTTGTCAAGTCATTATTATTAAATGAGGTGGAAGATAAAGGTGATTGATTGAGGTTATCCTTTTGAGGTTGTGAGTTGATTTGTGGGTTGATAGGGATTTCAGTAGAGGTGTCTGATGTGTGGGGTAAAGAGGTGGGTGGTGGGACAGATAAGGAAGTGGAAGGAGATGTTGGTTTTTGGGGTGGAATAAAGACAAAGGAGGAGGTATCAGTTGAGAGGTGAGAGGGTGTAGGTGTCGATGTGGATGTGTGAGCAAAGGGGAAGACATGTTCATTAAAAGTTACATGCCTACTAACTATGGTTTTCTTTTTGTCATTGTCATATAACAAGTAGCCTTTTTGAGATTGTGGATATCCAAGTAGGATAGATGGGATAGATGTTGAGGCTAATTTATCAGATGTATGACTATGGACAAAAGCTTGACAACCAATAGCTCTTAGGTAAGATACATCTGGGGTTCTTTGGTGCAACACTTCATAAGGGCATTTGTCATTTAAAATTCGAGAAGGTAATCTGTTAATAAGATGTATAGCTACAAGTAAAGAATAACCCCAGAAGTGAGAAGGGAAGTTTGCTTGAAATTGAATAGAACGTGTGAGTTCAAGAAGGTGTTTATGTTTTCTTTCCACTCTGCCATTTTGTTGGGGAGTGTAGGGACAGGAGGTTTGATGGAGAATGCCATGAGTTTGAAAGAAAGTGGTCATATTAGAATTTAAAATTTCCAGGCCCTTGTCACTTCTAATGACTTTGATGGTAGTTCGAAATTGATTGAGGACATATGAGTGAAAGTTTTTGACAGTAGAGAATACATGGTGTTTACTTGGTAAAAGGTAAACCCAAGTATTTCTTGAAAAGTCATCAACTATGGTGAGAAAGTAATTACACTTATTAATTGTGGAGTGTTTGTATGGTCCCCATAAGTCCATATGAACTAAGTCAAAAGCATGAAGAGCATGAGAATCACTAGATTTAAATGGGAGTGCATGTTGTTTTGACATGAAACAAATTGAACATTTATCAATAGTGTTACAATATATGACAGAAGTAAGAGTTTTTATTTCCTTAAGAGTATGGAAAGAACAATGGCCAAATCTAAGATGCCAAACATGAGAAAGATCATGAAAATGTGACAAAACAGTAGATGGTGGTTTCAGTTTGCATGGAGTTGTGGAATCTGGATAGAAGACATAGAGACCATCATTAAGTTTGCCAAGGGCAATCTTCTTGTTGTTGCCCTGAAAAGTACTGAGCATTGTGTGGCTTTTGTAAGTTTGGCAACTGATATGAGATTGTAATTGAAAGAGGGTATGTAAAAAACATTGTGAATTGTGAAACAATGGTTGAAAGTAACTGATCCAGTTACTGTAACTGTGACATGATGGCCATTAGGAAGAGCAACAGTGATGGGTGTTTGACAATGTTTAAGATTGTGCATGAAGGATAAGGAGGTGGAGATATGATCTGTAGCCCCACTGTCAACAATCCAAGCATCCTTTAGATTAGAAACAAATGAAGCAATGAAAGAATATTTACCTGATCCAGAATCATTTTTACCTTGGGTTGTTTGCATCATCATCATGACCTGGTTCAGCTGATTCTGTAACATATCAATTTTGGCAAAGACGGCATTTCCTGAGTTGCTTTGACTTTCAAGTGGTGATGTAGGTAACTCAGTTGTACTATAGGCCGAATTAATGGTCCTATTTGTCCTTTGGTCATTGAGTTGCTTTGGTTGAAATTTCCCATGTAGTGGATGTCCAGTAGGATACCCCACAATTTTATAGCATTCTTTTGGTGCATGTCCTTCTTTCTTGCAATAATTGCAATGAACACCTTTTTTAAAGTTGCTTTTCTTTTCTATGAGAGCTTTGTTGTATGATTTAGGTGTGATATTGGATGAAAAGGACATCACAGTGGGGTTGTGTGGTTTAGGTAGAAGTCCCTCTCTTTGTTTTTCCTCTTGTTTGACCATTCCATATGCTTTTGCAGGGGTTGGTAAGGGTTGCATGAGTAGAATTTGTCCTCTGACATGTGAGTAGCTGTCATCAAGCCCCATAAGAAATTGTAATAACCTTTTCATTTGTTCTCTTCACCATTAAATTTCCCATTTTCACAAGTACAAGAGCAGGTACACATGTAAGGAACTTCTAATGCATCAAGTTCATCCCAAAGACCTTTAAGTTTGTGGTAATATACCTCTATTGTGTTGTCCTGTTGTTTGGATTGAATGATCTCATTTGTTAATTGATAGATCCTATGGCCATCGATCTGAGAGTAGTGTTCCTGTAATTCCAGCCAGAGATCTGAAGCTGAATTCACGTAAGTAAGGCTGTTGCTGATTTGATTAGTGACCGTGTTTAAGATCCAAGAGATGATCATATCATTGTTTCTTTCCCACAAAGCTCTGTTCTCTGTACCGATTGCAGGTTCTTCGAATTCCTTTGTTATTAGCTTCAATTTGTTTTTGGCATTGAGTGCAATCATCATGGATCTTCTCCATGAATTGTAATTTTCAGATCCCGTAAGTTTCTTAGAGATCAGAATGATGCCAGGATTATCATTTTGATGTAGATACAGTGGATGATTTGAGGAATTCGTATCATTCATTGTAGAAATTGGTGAAGAGCAAGATGAATGATCTGTATTTTATGAAGAAATTGGAGAAAATCATAAATAGATCGAGCAAGAAAGCTCTGATACCATGAAGAAATTATAAGAGAGCTTAATTTGGTAATTGTATTTCACACAAAAGAAACTTTTACAGTGCTTGAATATATATACAATGGAGAGAATGTAACTAACCAAACAACATCTAACTAACTAACAGAAAGCTTTACATATAGTTACATTGTATATAACTTTTGTAATGTGAGGAGTATCTAGAAGGTATGGTCTTTATCTTGAGTACAGTATTGATGACGTGTTGCTTCTGTGTAGCTTGTGTATCCTCAATATATAAAGATTTTAATTTTTGATACGTAATTTAGAGTTGTGTTGGCCGGCGTTTCCATACGGGTGTATACCAACAATTATCAAACGTACAATACAATCTACCTATTCAAGACACCCTGGGCCAATGACTTTATCAAGTCGTTTACCATTAAGTAAAAGGAATTTCTTTGTTAGGATTAAGACGCTTATCACTTAAGAAAATGAATTCTTTATGCTTAATGCGCTACCTAATTCTTATGGGTGAGGATCCTCTCATGTTTTAGTCAAACATGACCCATCATATTCTCTCACAAACATGAGAGTGGACCCTACAAAGGGGACCCATTATTGACTAAAATAAGAGACTCACTCTCATGTTTGTGAGAGAACATGATGGGTTACTTAAATATAGGTTCTCATTACCTTTCACTAGATTCGAAACTCTAACTACAGTATATAAAGCACCATCATCATTACATCACCCGTGTTCTATAACAAAATAACCGCAACTATAAGAATTGGGTGAAGATTAATCTTCACCCAATTCTTATAGTTGCGGTTATTTTGTTATAGAACACGGGTGATGTAATGATGTTGGTGTTTTATATATTGTAGTTAGAGTTTCGAATCTAGTGAAAGAAGTAATAATAAAAAATTTAATCTCGACTCTTCATTTGATTTTATTGGTTGATCTACATTTTTACTTTCATTTTATTAATTACGCAATCATGAATTGCGACGGTTAAATTGCAAACGTTAAATCTAATATATCAATATTCAATTGATGACAATGATTTGTTTTTCTATTCTCACCTAAATATCAATTTTCACAATAACCCTCACCTTCCAACATGATATAAATAAATAAATGGTAGCGATCGATCAGGCCATGTGTTATGTTTCTACGTGTGGTAGCCATGCATATCCCACCTAAATAATTAGAGCACATCTTTTTCTTCTTTTCTTATCCAGTAATTAATTAATTAGAGTCGTTGATAGAAGAAAGAACACTACTTGTATTTGCTGGTGGGAGAACAATCAACGTACGCTTTAAATGCAGAATTTTGAATTAATCCCATATTTTGTCCATTATGATCGATATTATTAATTTTATATTAACGTCTATTGCTTTCATGCAACTAATCAACGATTCCAATTAAATATAATGCACACGTATGACTCTATCTTCACAACTAGGATATATATATATATATATATATATATAATGGATCAACAAAGAACCTCATATTAAACAAAGAATCCAAATAATCAATCTGAACCATTGAATCATCAAAATCAATAAATGAGATTTAACAATGGTAAAACTGTAATTATCATATTTAAATTTAAGAAGAAAAGGGCAAACATGAAAAATACACCCCCAACAACCTACGAATTTAAAAAAAACCCACAAAAACTTTAAATTGTCATAACTTTTTAAGTTTTGTAAATTTAAACAAAAAACTTATACCAATCTTTTAGTTTTTTAATCCTCTTTCAAACAAGATCACTCTTCCCATATTTTTCTAAAAAAAATTTGAACATGAAAATTTTGTTTGCATTTGAGCAGCAGGTAGTGTTTTTGTCAGATTTAGCATTTTGGAAGTATTTTGCATTTTGCATTTTCATATTTTGTATTTTGGAAACATCTGGATGACCTGCATGATGATATTTTGCATTTTTCGATTTTTTGGAAACATCTTGTTTGAAAGAGGACGAAAAACTGAATCTAACGGTATAATTTTTTGGTTAAAATTGTTAAAAACGAACGAGTTATGATCATTTAAAGTAAGTAGGTTTTTTTTTAAGTTTGTTGGAGGTGCTAGGTAAGGCGACGATGATATATATATATTTTTCAATTTTTCTTTTTTGCCCCTAAACTATGTGCGACGTGTTATTACCAGAGAATGTTCTTTAAGTTTGATGTTTAAGTGAGGTTCTTTATATAACCTTACTATATATATATATATATATATATATATATATATATATATATATATATATATATATATATATATACACTAGCATAGTACCCGCGCAATGCGGCGATGATAAATAATACTAAACTCGATAACATGTCTATTTTCGATAAAGTATGGGTATCATATTCACATACTATAATGATGTTGAATAGTTTTCATCCGCAATATCTATATTTTTTTCTGCTTTTCAATTTCTTTATTGTTTTAACTATTTATAAATTTTTATTTAATTTGTTATAATATTTTATAGGTTACAAATTAATTTGTGTTGACTTGACTTTTTAAAATATTATTTATTATAGAATGTTTAGTTATTATAATGGTAATTACGAATATAATTAAGTCTATTTAGTTATTTTCTTTTAGGTTTAAATAAGGACATATTAGTATTTTCATCTTACTTAATTTTTAAGAGTTTAAGCAAAATTGCTAAATGCTTTATAATGTAGTATATATATATATATATATATATACTATATTATAAAGCATTTAGCTTTCTCTCTCTTAAAATTTTTAAGACAACTTAATTTTAAGTAGTACAAGTTTTTATGCTTAAGATACAAACACTTAAAGCAATAGTCTTACCAATCATTCCCTTTATTATCTCAACTAATTTAATTACTTTAATAAATTATTAAACATCACAATAAATATTTAACTTATCTAATTTGGCAAAATTACTTACATAAATACACTTTTAAGGTTATGTTATCTTTTTCTCTAATTATTTAATAATGATATTATTTTAATTGTAAAAAAGTAAAGAAATTAGAAAAAGGAAAAAAAAACATGGATAAGTTGACTAACACCGCATTTCACAAATATCATTCCTACTTTTAAAATCAAACATATTGTCAAACACAAACTATTGTCATCGCCGCCACATTGCGCGGGTGCATTGCTAGTATGAAAAAATTCATTTAAGATTCTTAGTGCGAGAAACCGCAAAAACCAATCTGAGCCGTCCAATTCCTCCTACTTCAATCTCATTGCGCACCCATTATTTCTCACATGCACCCTGCCACACTCTATCACTCCACCCCTCTCCATCCATGAACTTCCCATATCCAAAGAGCGGCTGAGATTGGTTCTCGCGGTTCTCGCGCAAACAACGGTTCTCGAATGAACCCTCCCCTATATATATATATATATATATATATATATATATATATATATATATATATATATATATATATATATATATATATATATATATATATATATATATATATTGTTGGGAAAATGATCTCATCAGTTAAGATTTGATGAGACAAAGTTAAGTTTGTAAGATGAGTTCTACATATAACTTAAACAGAATTATGAAGCTTAATCAGTCTGAACACTTATAGTGATTCAGACTGAGTATAAGCTGAATATAAACTGAGCATATGTTCGACCAGTTTATATTATACCTTAGTTAAATTATTAATGTGTTTGATAATCTGTGTATGTCACATAAGGTATATATCGAGTATTCAGCTTGATGTGTTTCAAGCTGAGTGACTCAGCTCAGAAGCAGAGTCAGTCGACAGAGTTAATAAATATGGTTTATTTAACTCGTTGGAATTCTAAGGATGAGTTAATAATTATACGTGTGAGTTCATGTTTGAATTCGGGTTTGTTCTCGAAAAACTCAGCTTGATGAGTTTCAAGCTGAGTAACTCAGCCTGACTAAAGAAGTCAGTCTAAGAGAATTTAGATGTGTTTTAAATTCTGTTTTAACTCTCGATATCTACGGCGCGTATAAGAAGACTCCAGAATCAATATTAAAGATTGAAGACTCAAGATAAGAAGATTCAAGATTCAAGATTCAAGATTCCGAGTTATCCGATAGTTAGTTAGCAAATTAGGATTAGTCCAGTTTGTTAGGAACCGTAGGAACAGGATTATAAATACTTATCTCCTGATAAGTTTAGAGGTACGACTACGACTACGATTCTGAAGAGAACAACTTAGTGTTGCAGAGCCAAAACCTCACCTCACCGTATGTGTTACGATTCTTGAATCACTGTTTGTCAGTTTAACGTGATCAAGAAACTCACAGATTGCCAGATCATTCGTGTGTTCGAATTGTCACATTAGTTGTGATATTGGTAAGTAATCATTAGTTGATTCAATCCGTGAAAAATCATGTTTAGAGAGTCGTCAGTATCTATAATCATAAGTTGATTATAGATAGCTATGTTTGAGAGATTGAGAGATTTATATTAGGTGATTATATATCAAGAGTTGCTTACTTGATAGTTACTGTAATTATCTTCTTATTCAAAGCATTGTAATCATCTTCATATTAATAAAAGCATTCGACTAGTTGTGGTTTGATTTACTCTGTGTAACACTTTTATTTGATTTGTTCAATTTCCGCAGAAAGTGTATTCAATCCCTCTTCTACATACTGTTGCTTGTTGTTATTCTCACCAAGGGACCAACAACTGGTATCAGAGCAGGCTGAACGATTTCATCAGTTGAATAGTTCAAGATTCTGAGAAAGATTGAAATGTCGACAAGCAATACTCCATCAAACTTTCCTCAGATGTCTGCAAAAGGATGTCCCGTATTTGATGGATCTGACTATCCTATGTGGAAGTTCAGAGCCATGCTATTCCTCAAGTCCATTGACATTCGTATGTTCGATGTCATTACAAAAGGACCTATCATCCCCAAGATTCCTGCTACTGTCACTGATACGTCTCCTGGAAAATCTGAGAAGGAAACAAGAAAGCCTGTTGCATCTTGGACTGATAAAGATTGGAAACTCTACAATCTGGATGATAAGGCTAAAAGTGTTCTAGCAAATGCCCTGTCAAATGAAATCTTGCACACTGTGACTGGGTGTCAAACTGCAAAAGATATCTGGGATACGCTGAGTGTCACTTATGAGGGCACAGATCTGGTCAAGCAGCAAAAGAAGAATCATTTGAATAGATCCTATGAAAACTTATTTTCAAAGAAGAATGAAACCTTGACAGATTTGTTCACAAGGTTTCACTACTTGATAAATGACCTACTAAGTATGGGTGTGAAGAAAGATGAAGCTGAGCTCGTGCTAAAATTTCTGGATGTGTTACCAGAAAGGTTCAATGAAGTAACCACAGCACTGAGGGCTGGAGGAACACTACACATGTATAACCTACAGTCCATCTATGGGTTCTTGCTGAATCATGAACAGATCACAGAACACAAGAGGGCCTCTCAACAACAAATCAAGGACTCATTGGATAAATCTGAAGTTGCATTAGTTGCACAGAAAAAGAAGAAAAACTCCAAACCTTTGGTTGTTGAATCTGAGACTGAGTCAGAATCTCAAGCTGACCACTCAGATTCAGACTCAAGTGATACTGATGATGTTCAGACTATCACTGAGCAAATGGCAATGTTAGCCAGAAGATTGAGAAGAGCTCAAAGGGGAAGAGGAAGATCTGACAGGGGCAAAGGGAAGAGTTCCTTTGATCCCAAGAATGTTGTGTGCTTCAACTGTCAGAAAAAGGGACATATTGATGCTGAATGCAGATCGAAGAAGGCAGAATCAACATCAGTTGTTGATAAGAATGCTTATAGAGCTGATAAGTACAAGAAGAAGTACAATCAGCTCAAGAAATCAAAGCCTGAAGACAAACCCAGTGAAAAGGTTTATATGCTGAAACCTGGGATACAGAATCATCCACCTCAGATGATGATGTATGTCTAATGGCTCAAGAAAATGAAGAGCTAGAATTGGATGAGGTTGATTATGGTCAGTCTGAATCAATCTTTGAAGCTGACATGAAGGAAGCTGAGGAAAACAGCAAACTAAGTGATTGGGATCCTGCTTCCATGTACAAGGTCAGTAACTTCTACTCTTATACAGATGAGGAGAAAGGTCTTGCTTTTGATTATTTGTTGAACGATTTCAAGACCAACCTTAAGTCTCAACATGACCTCAAAACTGAAATTGTCAAACTTAAAGATGAGATTAAGGAAAATCAAGCTCTCATTAATGTTGGTAAGAAAGCACAATGTGATCTGGAATGTCAGAGGCACATTAATAAACTTCTTAGTGAAGAACTTCAGGAAGCTAAAGACAAAGCTGATCAACTTCAAAAGGTCACTGAGTCCTGGTGTAAGTCATCAAAGCTTGCTGAAAAGTGCATAAACCAACAGATACCTAAACAGGTAAAGGTTGTACTTGGAGGTGACTATCAAATAGCAGCTTATGTAGCTGATGATGAGATAGCAAGTACAGACTCTGAGGAGGATAGACAACTGATTGAGTCTCAGAAGTCAGCCTCAGAGAACAAACATGGTCAGAACTTGAAATTCAATATGTTTGTGAAAGCTAGTGATCATGGGAATGAGTGCTCAACATCAAAACAGCATGGTAAGTTTGTGCTGGACATATTAGGCACTCAGTCTGTTCAAAGAACTTCGGTCATAGAAAGGCTTAATCCAAACCCTTTCAAAAGACAAAATTCTCTTTCTGGCTCGGAGAGAAGTTATAAGAACAGAAAGACCACTATAAGTCAGAGGTCAAAACACGACAATGGTAAGTCCAAAGTTGTGGATCTTGGTAAGTCCAAGAATATCAACAGTGGTAAGTCCAAACCTGTTGAAACTGGTGAGTCCAGCAGACATGACAAAGGTAAGTCCAAAGTCATGGAAAAGAAGGTTGTTAGTCAATCTTCTCAAAAGGATAACAAATAGAGATCTGACAAAGGTAAGTCCAAAGTCAGTGATCACCAGGTGAATCAACTTGCAAAGAAAGTTGAGAAGTTATCCACCACATACAATCCTAAAAATGAGAGCAAATTCTCAAAAGGATTGTTAAACACTCTACCTCCTGTCATCATTGGAAGAAGGAGATGCTACAAGTGCAGAAGTAGAGGTCATGAGGCTAAGGACTGTGATGCTGAAATCCCAAGGCCTAAAGAAGAACAAACTGATCAGCCTACACAGGATTCAGTTCCTGCTCAAGCTGAACAGTCAGTTCAACAAGATGAAGATGTTAAGTGCTCCTCATCTGAACCTACCAAGAAGTGGGTTCCCAAACAAAACTAATGTGTTTAGTTTTCATCTCATGTGCAGGGTTCAAGTAAATGGTACTTGGATAGTGGATGCTCACGGCACATGACTGGGTGGAAAGGATTTTTTAGTGATTTCCAAGAAGATGAAGGTCCTAAAGTAACATTTGGAGACAACTTACATGGAAGAACTAAAGGCTATGGAAAGATGAAAGCTGGCACAGTTACATTCCAGAGAGTTGCCTATGTTAAAGGTCTCAAACACAATCTGATTAGTATCAGTCAATTGTGTAATGAAGATAATGTTGTTACTTTTAAGAAGAAAGCAGGAACAATCTATAATGCTAAGGGAAAGCCTGTATTAATAGCTAAAAGAGAAAGAGATGTGTATCTACTTGATCTAAATTCAGCTGATCCCTATACTGAAACCTGCTTGCACTCTCATTCTATGCCTAAGCTGAGTTGGTTATGGCATAAACGTTTATCTCATCTAAACTTTAAAAATATAAATATGCTGTCCAATAAAGAGTTAGTCTCTGGATTACCAAAGATCACATTTGTCAAAGAAAAATTGTGCTCAGCTTGTGAACAATGGAAACACCATAAAGGGTCCTTTAAATCAAAGCAAAATTTTTCGATAACAGACCCACTACATATGTTGCATATGGATCTGTTTGGACCCATAAGTACTCCTTGCCTGAGTGGCAAGAAGTACACACTGGTGATAGTAGATGAGTTCTCACGATTCACCTGGGTAATATTCCTTAAAGCCAAAAGTGAGGCTGCCCTGGAGATAATCAGTTTTATCAAAAAGGAAGAGTTGCAAAAAGGTTTGTCTGTAAAGCAACTAAGAAGTGATCATGGGACTGAGTTCAGGAACTCTACCCTTGAAAGCTTCTGTGAACAAAAGGGAATATTACAAAATTTCTCATCTGTCAGAACTCCACAACAGAATGGAGTTGCTGAAAGGAGAAATAGAACCCTAATTGAGGCTGCTAGAACAATGCTATGTGAGGCAGGATTGAAACTCTATTTTTGGGATGAAGCTGTTAGTACAGCCTGCTATACTCAAAATAGATCAATCATTGTCAAAAGACATGGAAAGACATCTTATGAGATGTATAAGTCTAGAAAGCCCAATATAGGTTACTTCCATATCTTTGGTTCAAAATGCTATGTGCTGAATCAAAGAGATCAGCTCCATAAGTTGGAACCTAAAGCTGATCTTGGAATATTCGTTGGTTATTCCTCAATCTCCAAGTCTTATAGAATATATAATACAAGGAGAAAGGCAATAGAAGAATCAATTCATGTCTCTTTTGATGAAGACTGTTTTGATCAAGCTGATAAGAGTCAAGCTGACTTGGTCAGTCTAAGTGAGCTTGAAAGTCCTAAGGAAACCAACTTATCAGATCCTATGTATGTCATAGGAGATGATAGTGATGATGATGTGTGTTCATCAAAGAAATCATCACAAACTCCAAGGGATTCTCAAGCTGAGAAGGATGATGAGTTCATCAATCCCTTTGGAGCTGAGGTCATTCAGACTGAGAATCTCAGTGATCATCAGTTTGTTGACAATGTTGCTGTTGAGACTGAGGATGTGTCCAAGAAATGGTCATGACCAGATCCAAGGCTACAGCCAATTATGCTGCACACTTTGGTTTTCTATCTCAAATGGAACCAAAGAAGACTAAAGAAGCCTTAGAGGACGAGGATTGGATTGAAGCTATGCAAGAGGAATTAAATGAGTTTGAGAGAAATAAGGTATGGAACCTTGTCCCTGCCCCCAAAGATCATTCAATTATAGGCACTAAGTGGGTCTATAGAAATAAAATGGACAAGGATGGAGTGATAGTTAGGAACAAAGCCAGGCTGGTAGCACAAGGGTATAAGCAAGAGGAAGGAATCGATTATGATGAGACCTTTGCCCCTGTTGCTAGAATTGAAGCCATAAGGCTGTTCCTGGCCTATGCAGCATATAAAGACTTCAAAGTCTATCAAATGGATTTGAAGAGTGCTTTCCTAAATGGAAAACTTCAGGAGGAAGTCTATGTGAAACAACCTCCTGGCTTTGTAAGTTCAAAGTTTCCACATCATGTCTATGAGTTGGACAAGGATTTGTATGGTCTTAAACAAGCTCCAAGAGCTTGGTATGATACACTATCCACTTATCTAATATCAATGGATTTCACCAGAGGTAGTATAGATAAGACACTCTTTATTAAAAGAAGGAAAGGACAGGTGATTCTTGTACAAATCTATGTGGATGACATCATTTTTGGTTCTACCAATGATTCTCTGTGCGAGTGGTTCTCCAAAATAATGTCACAAAAGTACAAGATGAGTATGATGGGTGAGATGACATATTTCCTAGGCCTGCAAATACAACAAAAGCCCGGTGGAATATTCATCAATCAAAGCAAGTATGTTCTTGATTTAATAAAGAAATATGGTTTTGATTCAAGTTCAACCATGAAAACACCCATGTCACCAGCTGTCAAGCTGAGTAAAGACTGTGTGTCAGTCTACCTATAGAGGAATGATAGGTTCATTACTCTATTTGACAGCTAGTAGACCTGATATCATGTTTGCTACATGTGCTTGTGCAAGATATTAGGCAGATCCTAAAGAATAACATCTTCAAGCTGTAAAAAGGATCTTTAGGTACCTTAAAGGTACACCAAATCTAGGTCTTTGGTATCCAAAAGACTCTGGATTTTAGTTAGTTGGTTTTTCAGATGCTGACTATGCTGGGTGCAAGTTAGACAGAAAATCAACCACTGGAGGATGTCAATTGCTTGGTGGGAAGTTAGTCAGCTGGACTAGTAAGAAACAGAACTCAGCGCCTACTTCAACTGCTGAAGCTGAATACGTTGCAGCAGGAAGCTGTTGTGCTCAAATCCTATGGATGCAGCATCAACTTCAAGACTTTGGCATGAGTTTCAAGAAAACTCCTATCTTCTGTGATAACCAAAGCGCTATAGCCATCACTTACAATCCAGTCTTCCACTCAAGAACCAAGCACATTGAAATTAGACATCACTTCATCAGGGACATCGTGGAAAAAGGTAAAGTTGACATTAAATTTATCTCCACTGATGACAAACTAGCAGATATGTTTACTAAACCACTTGATGAGAAGAGGTTTATGTATTTGCTAAGTAACTTGGGTATGCTCAACCCCTAGCTAAGTGTCTAGATTTCGAGCTTTTCAGTTTGATAAAGACTAGGTGTCTTAAGCTGAGTGCACAGTTTATGAATAAGTTTTCATAAACTGAATCTTATCAAGCTGAACACTGAGTTCTTTTGTTTGGTGAGTTCCAAACACATTTCAACAACTTAGTGTGGTTATGATACAGTTTGAGTCCGTCTCAAACATAAATGACTAAGTGTCACTGAGCCTGAGCTATTAGCTCAGACTCTGTGATTGGTTCACACGTTTGGTTGGTTCCAAACACTCTTTAACTACTCAGTGTGGTTAAAAGGTTCGTTTGAGTCAGTCTCAGACGAAAATGACTTAGTGTCATTACTCATGAGCTGTGTGCTCTACTCAAGCTGAGTTTCATTCTCAAGCTGAGTGCATATTTTAAGCTGAGTGCTTGAATCAAGCTGAGTGTTTGAGTTAAACTGAGTAATATGTTTACTCAGCTTGGTGTGTCCAATTTCATGTGTTATTTACTAAGTGTGAGTAACTCATGACTACTGCGTATTTGAGTCAGTCTCAAATCACGTATTATACTAAATTGTGTATAGGTATAATACATCAGTGTATATAATCTTATTCTCAGTCAATATTATTATATTACCTTAGTATCCGTTGGAAGATGATTAGTTCTACCCGCTTATTGTTACATCAAAATTTTACGGCGTAACGGATAAAAAGGGGGATTTCTAACGGTAATTTTTCTTTCTCCTTGGAAAGGTATATATACCGATCACATTCGGATTAGAGGGTTTACGCTTACAATCCAGACTTCTCACCTTCTCAAATACCTTTCACCTTCTTTGCTAAGTGCTATTCTCTGTTCCATCGACGTCGAAACCCTAACTCGCTCAGTGCGATGTTTATTGCTTAGTGCAAGTACATTAGTTACTCAGTGTAATATTCAAATCGTAACGATGGAAGGAAACACTCTCATTCTCAGTGATCGAATGGTTCGGGGTGCTACGTTTAAAAACAACAGATTGCCGCTGATCAAAATCAACAATCAGCGTGCCTGTCTTGCTATTCCTACGAGGAAACAGGGCAGAGGATATGAAGAATGGGTTACCTACATACAAAAATGCCCTTTGGCATTTGCCTTCATCGGAGCACCTGTTCATATTGCTCCACAGCACCTTTTGGAGTTCTGGTACACATGCACCTTCAACCAGAACATAGGAGAGATCACCGGCACTGTTCTTAATGGCGATAGAACAGTGGCCCTCACGGTTCAACGGCTAAGGGATGTTCTTCAACTCCCTGTTCAAGATGTGTTCGAGCCAACCGTGACTAGACAAGTGGCGAGGTCAGTTTTACCTCAAATGGGTCACCTTCAAACTGAAGGGGTGATTAAGAAGGCCACTTTCCCAACCAGTTGGGGCTTCATGGTTTCCACAGTGGTACGTTCACTAGGAACCAAGGTTGGAGGCTTGGATCAAATTAATGAGTTTGAAATGCAGCTGTTGTACAACATGTTCTTCCATAGACGCATCGATTATGCACAGCTCATATTCAACGAGCTCAAAGTCCAAGTACTGAAAACCACAAGGGACCTCTATGTACCATTCATCAGGTACTTGTCCTTGGTGCTTGAAGCTGAGTTGGGGGATTTATATGAAGCTGGATGGGATGTGTTCCCTGTTCCAACTATCAGTCCAAAGATGTTTAACAATGACATCTTCCCTGAGCAAGAGGGTCTGAGTGGTCCAATGCTCTTGGTGGCTGAGGGATTTTCATCTGCAAGTGGAGATGAGGGATCGAATCAAGGGGGAGCTTGTCAAGCTGCACCGAGGTTCAAGCTGAGCACTCTGCTCAAGCTGAACCATCACATACCGAAGCTGCTTCAGGTAAAACCTCTCCACTTTCTCTTTCTTCTCACTTTTCTCCATCCACCTTTGGAGATAAGACTGCAGTGGAACCAACTCAGTCTAACCCATCTCCTCCACCTTCATTCCATTTACAATCCCAATCTGAAGCCACCCCTAGTATGCCTACTGCTGCTAGGGAGAATATCCGAACCTACCAACGAAAAACTGCCATAGGTGGTGCCACTCCTAAAGGCATCACTGGAGCTGAGATCACACTGATCCCTCCCCAGGCAGGAGTTGAGGGGGAGACGCCTTCTCCTAAGGTGTCAACCTCAAGGCTCATTCAAACCCAACGGCCAATACCGGGTGTGGTGTCTACTCAGCACACACTTACTCGAGCCATGGGAGAGCCTGTTACTGTGCCTGAGAAGACACACTCAGGTAACATTGAACGAATGACCAATCCCCACGGTCAATCACCCCCCACTACCCAAACACCAACCCAAACACTACACGTCTCGAGCCCTATTCATTCTCTTCACTTCTCACACTCTAGTACACGACCTGTCAATGATTCATCTGCAAACCAATATGAGTCACAGGGTCCAAACTCTGGTGCAAATGAGTTTGAAGGTATACACCAACCTTCGGATGATGCACCCAACGACTCTTCACCAACTAAAGCTGCCTCCTCAGGCATCCAGCAGCTAAAAGACTACGTTGCAGCTCAATTTAATCTATTTCATCTCAAACAGAAGAAGCATAGACGAAAAATCTATCAAAGGCTTGAGCGGCTGTCAAAGGATGTAAACGAGATTGCCTCTGCAGTTGCTGCACTCCAACAACAAACGACTTCAACCCCTATTGATGATGACAAAAAAGGGGGAGAAGGTTCAAGCTGACACTGAAGCTGAGCTAGCTAGAGCTAAGGCTGAAGCTTTAATAGTACTGGTTAAAGGAGCAGAGAGGCAAGCTCAGGCTGAGGGGGAGCTGGGAGTAAACAGGGAAGATAGGGAAGATGAACCTGCATCAAAGAAGCAAAAGATATCAGAATCTGAGTCTGAAGCTGACGAGGGTTCTGAAACTGAGCAGGAAACTGAAGAAGAAAAGGCTACGAGAGAATTGATCGAGATGCTAGAGCAAGAAGAAGCAAATGAGCTAAATATCTCTGTAGCTGAATTAAAGAAGAGAAAAGAAAAAAAGCAACTGGATCAAGAAAAAGAAAAGTTAAATAAAGCTTTAGCTGAAGCTGAAGCTGACTATAATGGTCCAAGACCTGATCCTATTCCATATTCAGATGCTGAAATACAAGAATGTTATTTTAGAAGAAACATCAGTGAAGATATCAAAGGCATGACCTTGAGCAGAGTCAATGGACCTGTCATCCTCAACTTTGAATTTGAAAATGGATCAACCATGGGGATGGACCTGAGATACGTTCACAGGATGGGCTACCTAGAGTGGAACAGAATTCTGATGATGCTTAAGAAATTCAAACGAAGCCAAATAAAGCAAGAAATCTTTACTGAAGTCTCAAAGTTGATCAAAAGGGCTGAGGAGCTGAGATATGTTCCAATTCCTGGTCCACAATGGGAAAAACTGTTTGATATACCTGAAGGTGTGGAATTCACAGAAAATACATTCATTGATGCACCTATTCAGGGATTTATGTTCAAGGATCAGGAAGGCAAACCTAGCTTCATCAAATTTAATGAAGTATGCAATCTGGAAGCTAAGGATGCTGCCCATATAAGAACTTGTTGTGAAAACAATGACTCAAATCAGCTTTTGAAATACAAGCTGAATAAAATAACTAAAGTTCATCACAAAGAATTCAGAGGAAGTGAAGAAGCTGAAAAGTTACTATATGAAGTAACTAAAGAAATTATCAACTGGGAGCTTCTACACCCTGAATTTGTACAATATATTAGTTCTCTTGTAAATATTAGATTAGTTCTAATATTTTTGTAAGCACTATGTGTGCATGATCTAAGTGATCAGTCTATTGTATTATGATTAGTTCTATTAATACAAATATAAAGTTTGATATGTTCAACTGTTTGTGATGTGTTCATATGTATAAGTCTGATAAGTTCAGCAAAAATGAATAACAGATAAGTTTTTATTCATTTATGTAATTAGTTGGTGTGTTCAACTAAAAGTTGGTGTGTTCCAATTTAAATTGATAAGTTCAATTAATATTGATATGTTCAATAAATATTTGATCAGTTCAAATATTAAAATCTTACTAACTGTTTGATGGTTTTGTCATCATCAAATAGGGGGAGTTTGTTGGGAAAATGATCTCACCAGTTAAGATTGATGAGACAAAGTTAAGTTTGTAAGATGAGTTCTACATATAACTTAAACAGAATTATGAAGCTTAGTCAGTCTGAACACTTATAGTGATTCAGACTGAGTATAAGCTGAATATAAACTGAGCATATGTTCGACCAATTTATATTATACCTTAGTTAAATTATTAATGTGTTTGATAATCTGTGTATGTCACATAAGGTATATATCGAGTATTCAGCTTGATGTGTTTCAAGCTGAGTGACTCAGCTCAGAAGCAGAGTCAGCTCGACAGAGTTAATAAATATGGTTTATTTAACTCTTTGGACTTCTAAGGATTAGTTAATAACTATACGTGTGAGTTCATGTTTGAATTCGGGTTTGCTCTCGAAGAACTCAGCTTGATGAGTTTCAAGCTGAGTAACTCAGCCTGACTAAAGAAGTCAGTCTAAGAGAATTTAAATGTGTTTTAAATTCTGTTTTAACTCTCGATATCTACGGCGCGTATAAGAAGACTCCAGAATCAAGATTGAAGATTGAAGACTCAAGATAAGAAGATTCAAGATTCAAGATTCCGAGTTATCCGATAGTTAGTTAGCAAATTAGGATTAGTCCAGTTTGTTAGGAACCGTAGGAACAGGATTATAAATACTTATCTCCTGATAAGTTTAGAGGTACGACTACGATTCTGAAGAGAACAACTTAGTGTTGCAGAGCCAAAACCTCACCTCACCGTATGTGTTACGATTCTTGAATCACTGTTTGTCAGTTCAACGTGATCAAGAAACTCACAGATTGCCAGATCATTCGTGTGTTCGAATTGTCACATTAGTTGTGATATTGGTAAGGAATCATTAGTTGATTCAATCTGTGAAAAATCCTGTTTAGAGAGTCGTCGGTATCTATAATCATAAGTTGATTATAGATAGCTAAGTTTGAGAGATTGAGAGATTTATATTAGGTGATTATATATCAAGAGTTGCTTACTTGATAGTTACTGTAATCATCTTCTTATTCAAAGCATTGTAATCATCTTCCTATTAATAAAAGCATTCGACTAATTGTGGTTTGATTTACTATGTGTAACACTTTTATTTTATTTGTTCAATTTCCGCAAAAAGTGTATTCAACCCCCCTTCTACACATTGTTGCTTGTTGTTATTCTCACCAAGGGACCAACATATATATATATATATATATATATATATATATATATATATATATATATATATATATATATATACAAAAGTTCAAACGAGAACTATTTTTCGTACGAAACTAAGAAACTGTTTTTAACGCCATTAAATACTCATTAATAAGGGTATTTTGGTAATTTATATATTTAATCAAGAGTTAAGATTGGTTCTCGCATTTCTCGTACAAATTAACACATGCAGTCGGTGTGTACGTTTTATTGAGAATATTCAGCAGCTTTCTTTGCGACAATAGTATCCTCTGTATAGATCATGGCCCATATTTAAAAATAAAAATTAATTATTTTGATCAATTATTAATTTCGATTACTATATCATGATATCCAACCATATATATATATATATATATATATATATATATATATATATATATATATATATATATATATATATATATATATATATATATGTCAATATATATTACTAATTAATATCTAGTTAATGATTAGTTACGCGTCAAATCTTATTGTTAATTTGACATGTAAGCTTTCTTTAATTATTGATCTTTGAATATTCTAATCGATTAGCCGCCATGTTACAAGTTATAGCTATTTGAAACAAATTAACAAGATAATAACTAAGGTAAAGTTATAGTAAAGATTATACTATGAACGAGTTTTTTAAACCCGCGTGTTGCTGCGGGATAAAAACTGTGAACAAATAATACATAACTTTCATTAAGCGTCTCGATGTTCTCCTTGAAGCTTCCTTGTCGCTCTCACACTTTTAAGAAGTTTCTAATGAAGATTTAAACATATAGATTTAAACTAAAGTGGAAAATGATCTAAACAATTCGGTATAAGTACGTAACATGATAGTTATCCAAAATTTGTTTTTTTTTTGTATTAGGATAATGTAACACCGCACTTTTGAAAACCAGATTTTTCATTTTAAATTAGTAATTCAAGAATCAAAACTGCGTGGATCCGTTTGTAAACTGAACTTAAACCAAACCTGCTTTTCAAAACTCAATAATAGCAGCGGAAAATATAAAAGTGGCTATTAATTACAATCAAAATCAGTCACGAAATACAAGAGATCAGTTGGTGTTACTTAAATTGTCCACCGACCACCATAAACAAATATATACAAACACAAACAGTAAATATAAGTAACAAGACAAGTGTTCCTTCAAAAGATAAGTAACCACATGTAACGCCCCAAAGTTCATAGGTTCCTAGTATGAGTTTATTTCAAGTGAAGTGTTAAGTGTTAAATAGGTTAGCAAGTTGCTTTTAGGTGTTTGTGTATAGTTGAGGGACTTAAGCTGACAGCATGATTAACTTATAAGTCCAAGGGCCAAATATGTTAATTCTGAAAGTATTAGATATAGATGTCTTCTTATTTGACCATGATAGTCAAATTCTCAGTATTTACACAAACACATATGTGAAGTATACACACTCTATGATCTTGTGGCTTTTTCAATTCAAGAAGTGAAACCCATCATCTGAAATTGATTTCCTAGTGAATCCATAACAAGAGGTAAGTGTTCTTGATGAGTTTAATTGAGTTTTAGGTCAAGAAATGGATTCATAAGTTGAATCCATGTCCCTAGCTTGGGTTAAAGTGTTTTGTATGGTTTTGTAGTTTGGTTATTGCTAGAAAGTTAGTAGTAATGGCATAGAACTCATCTGTTTACATGAATCTGAGTTTAGTTGGTTTTAATATGCAAAAAGATGATTTTCGGTTGCTGTTTTCAATCAGAGCAAAAAGCCTGCAGTGCCGACTGTCCTTGCGACCGCAAGGGTTATCCCTTGCGATCGCAATCAGTGGTTATGTGTTTTGGATGTTTAGTCTCTTGCGGCCGTAAGTATGATTACTTGCGACCGTAAGGCAGTGTTTTAGAGATTTGAATGTTTGGGGTCTCTTGCGGTCGCAATGGACTTTACTTGCGACCGTAAGGATGTTGGTTAAGGACCTTGCGGTCGCATAGGTCTTGCTTTCGATCGCAAACAGCCTTTCAGATTTCAGTTTAGTTATTTGACCAGTATCTTTCGTAAGTTGAGTACAGATGTTACAGTAGTATTGTTTATTGCTTGTAGGCAATAAGAGTTGACGTTTCGGTGATAGAGATTAGCTGTTTAATTGCTGCTAAGGTGAGTGTACTTACCTTTAATCAGATTAGCGTATGTATATGCATTAAGTAGTTAATATATCAATTTTATGCCTGATATATGATTTGATTATGTGAGATTCAGTAGCACTATGTTGCAGTGTTTAGTATGATCAGCATATATTTATATGCACAAGGTGATCAGTATGTTATCCGTATTGTGATATGTTTATGTAATAAGTTGAGACTATTGTTTAAAGGTACAATAGCACCTAGATGTAGTATTCAGTACAGAGATAGGGGTATATTGAGATCCTTATACCCAAACAGAGTGTCAAGGATTTGATTACGCACGAGGTGTGATCATACCCTGGACTAGTTAATAGTTTAAACAGTTTTGCAGGTGTTCAGCTTGGATGTGAACCATCCCCAGAAGAGTTACTCATGTTTAAAGTCTTTATCTGATCAGTTTGTATGCTCACTAAGCGAAAGCTTACGTTTTAGTATGTTGTGTTTGCAGGTAATCAGTTTCCAGCAAGGGTAAGGCCCCAGTGCTTTGCAGAGTTGGATAGCTCTAAGTTTTTAAACAGAGTACTTTTAACACTACTTTTGTGAGACTGTTAGCACTAAAGTATTGAAAGCTTGTTTTCCGCAACCCCTGTTCTTTTAAAAGTGCTAATTTTAAGCAATAGAGTTTTAAAAGCTATTTTAGAAAAGTGGTGTTACAAGTTGGTATCAGAGCCAAGGTTTAAGGGATTTGGGCACACACAAGTGAGATGTCTGAACTTAAACCGTGGTTTTGAGGTCAGGAGGAGTTATCCCTGGGGAAGTAGTCTTGGTGAGCATACGGTTAGTAGAAGTTTATGAATTGTTATCAGTTTTACAGATCTAGCATGAGTATCAATGTTTTGCATGTGTAATAGTTATGTGATACCAGAGAAAAGAAGAATGTTTAACAGATGTAAATAGCTATGCCATATATGTGACCTAAGCTTGTGAATCGGGGTATTCCATGACGGTATTAAGGACAATTGTGTATAATATGTTCCTTACAACGCCTAGCCAGTGTATGTAAGGAACATGTGATATGCAGTTGAGCTTAAGAATGCCATGTTAGTACCTTGTGAATCAAGTGAGGGGTGATACGTGACAGTACAGTAAGTGTGAATAAGACAAGAATAGAATATGATATATATGTAGTATTAATAATATTACATACCTTAATAGGAGAAATAGATAAATTTGTTTAGTAGTATATGTTAAAGATATCTGATCAGGACTTCATAGTATGTGGTAAGTTGATACGAGTTAGATACAGCAGCCTGAAGCTAGTATACTTCAGAAGACCAGAAATACCTAATTTCCAGATGCAATTCTTACTTTAAACCAGTAAACCTACGAGTAGCCTTTTTGAGGGAGTTGTTACAGAAGGATTGCAAGATCTTGAGATCAGTTTAGAAAAGGAATATCAGTGATAAAGTAGGGTAAAATCCTATATGCGACGTTGCAGATATTATCAACCAAGTGGTTGAGTAAGTTTTAGAAGGAAAAGAAAGTTGTGTTGTTACAGTACGTGGATACATCAGTATAGGTTACGGTTAAAGTATTAGTAAGAGTTAAAGCTAAGAAAGAACCCGTTGTAGAGGTAGATGTGTAAAGATTGTTCAGTGTACGAACTACCTCTTTGAATGGAAGATTTTAGATCCAGTTGTAAGTAGTAATGATTACTAGAGACGGAATGAAATTTCCGTATTAGGGGGGGTGTCTGCCAGGGAGAAAAGCTATGTACGCGTTGAACTTGTTACGTGAGATAGTGAAAGACTGGTGGACCATGTTATTGTAGAGAAAGTTAGAAGCATAGATTGAGGCTAGAACATGACCTTAGTTTAAATAATTATTTAGAATATAGTCGTACTAGAAGTTTATGTAGATCAGATCACAAAAGAATTTCGAGTTGGATGACAGACAATAGAGTTGATGAATGACATCACCTAGAAATTGTTAAGAATGTGTAGTTTTGTTCAGACTAAGTTGGTATAGAAGTTTTGTAAATACAGTGGTATAATCTGATGTTAGAAATGATATGGGAGAAGTTTAACGACAGTTATTCGCAATGAAGTGGATGAGATGATAAGTCTTACATGGAAGAAAGAAAAGTAGTTGAGAGAGCAGAGAATAGTGAACGCAAAGAGAAAGGTTAAGCCGGTAACAGTGTTAAGTAATAAGCCGACATTTGTACTACAGCATGGAGGGTTAGATCCCTCACTCAGATTTACAAAGTGTGAAAAGTAGAGACATGTGATCAAAGAGTTGAAATAGCTCGCTCTAAGTGCGCTACTAGTTTATCAGTTTGAATACAGTGAGTTCGTTGTTTTGAGCTTTTAATGACAGAGAGAAAGTTAATGAAATACCTACCCTAGATTTGGTTATAACAAGGGTTGGTATTAGAGGGCAGAGGTGCCCTGGCAGAAGGGCAGAGAACTCTAATTTATAGTTAAAGAAGTAAAGGTGGAATCTAATGGATTACAGGTAGACGTAGCAGATCAGACTACTATTGTGAATAGTAAGTTTAAGGAAAAAGAGATAGAGATAGAAATTGCCAGTTTTCATTGGACATATGTCAATCGCAGCAAAACAATCCGAGCAGTTGTTAGTATTGATTAATTAAGTTAATAGTAAGTTCAGTTACTCATAGATCAGATCAGTAGTGCGGGTTCAGACCCTAAGTGGGGAAGAACTGTTGAACAGAGGTAATAGCAAGAGAGTCAGTATTCTAGTTGCTTGTCAGCAAAATGAGAAAGTACTTGGTACCTAATTGTATAGCTTGTCTAGCTTACGTAGAAAAGTGTAGTATAAAAAAAAAGACACTCATAGTAGATTTAATAGATACCACCAGTGGTGACTACTCAGAGGTATTTTCAAAAGAATTATAAGTAATTCTAGAAGTTTGATAAGTAGAATTTAGTACTAGTATTATGTCAGAAATAGAACCATAGAGTTAAGGCATTGTACAGATTGGTCCCAGAGAAGTAAGAGTTAATGGTTTAATTGTAATAGTTAATAGATAAGAGTTTAGCCTAATAGTTAACAGATAAGGGTTTAGCCGATCTATTAGTTCTTCGTGGGGCGCATTAATACAGGTAGTCGTAAAGAAAAATAGTTAGTCAGAATGTGTATAGATTACAGAGGACACTATAAGGTTATAAACAAGAATCAGTACTCAATTTAAGAAGTAGATAATCTGTTGGATTAGTTTCAGAGTGTAGAATAGTTTTCAGGGATAGAGTTGTGGTCAGAGTACCATCAGTTGAAGGTCAGAAAGGAGGATAGAGTCAAGGAAGTTCTCAGAATATGACTCCCCACAAGTATGAAGCGATTATTCGACTCAGATTTTGAAACTAGTAGTAGTTGAAAAGTTAATTTAGTAAAGATGTTTTTAGCATCAAGTCAGCTACCCTAAAGATATAGATACCTCAAGTAAGAATGTTAGACATCACTTCGATACTCGATCAAGTTGAAGTAGTACAAAATGAAGCAGTTAGAGAGGGTGATCAGGAGAAAGAGTCTAATTAAAGATTAAGGTCCATGTTTGTCAAGAGATGTGAGCAAGAATTACTAGTAGCCAAGAATAGAATGTGATTAGCAAAGAAGGTTGAGAAATATTTGAATTGTCTACGGGTTAGAACAGAGTATTTTATGAAAGTAGCAGTTAGATATAAAATGACAGTATAAGGAATTAGATAGAGATACTAGGTTATCTTTAAGTCCCGGATTAAATTTCAGAAAGATATGAGAACTAAGTTATATCTTAGTACAGTATTCCACCCTTGTAGAGTTGGTCAGAGTGAGAGAAATATATTAACACAGAGAGATATGCTCAGAACATGTATAATTGACTTCAGTGATAGTTGAGATACATATACACGTTAATAGAGTTCTAGTATGATCAAAGTTACGTTTGAGTATTAGCATATTTAGTACCATATGATGTATGATGGGAAGTACAGAACTCCTATTTGCTGGGACGAGGTTAATTAGAATGAGAGGACTAAGCACACGGTCGAATGTAAAGATAGTACAACAGTTATGTGAGCGGCTTAGAGCTGCTCAAGATAAACAGAACAATTACATGATAAGAAAGGATTATTAGTAGAGTTTCAGATTGAAAGTTATGTGTTATTAAAAGTATCATCGCGGATGTGAGTGATCAGATTCAGAAAGAAAGGTAAGTTAGGACAGTAGTTTATCGGTCCTTTCAGGATTATCGCAAGGATAGGGAGAGTAACATACATGCCAGAAATTATAGTAAAGATGTTTTAGACAGTATAACATGTATAACTACCATTGTAAGTATGTAACAGATGCACTAGTAGTTGTTCAGACGGGACAAGAGATGAGAAATCCAGTTGTATAGAACAGCCGGTGGCTGTATATTAGAGAAAGTTGAGAGTTGTGTAGTAGACAGATGAGATAGTAAGGATATAGTAGAAACACGAGAAAGAATTAGATTACACTTAGGTGTAATTATACTATGTTATGTATGTAATACTTGATTTATGCTCAGTATGATTTGAAACACAGTTAATAGCTTTATTGAAAAGAAAAGTTATGAGTTTGTGTAACAAACAGATAAGATTGGTAAAGTTACAGTGAATATACTGAAAGAGATCAGATACACCTAGGTGTATACATGTTTTATGTATGTTACGTTATTTTATATTCGATATGTGATAGACCTTCTACATTAGTAGCGGGTAGATATGAGATGTAAGACTATCGTTAGTGCGCTGCGATAGCATTCAGAGTTGAGGAGATGTAAGACTACCGCTAGTGCGCTACGGTAGCATTTAGTATGTTATGATGTTAAAGTTATTGTATGTACAGTTGATTTCGGGGACGAAATCATTCCAAGTGGGGAAGAGTTGTAACGCCCCAAAGTTCATAAGTTCCTAGTATGAGTTTATTTCAAGTGAAGTGTTAAGTGTTAAATAGGTTAGCAAGTTGCTTTTATGTGTTTGTGTATAGTTAAGGGACTAAAACTGACAGCATGATTAACTTATAAGTCCAAGGGCCAAATATGTTAATTCTGAAAGTATTAGATATAGATGTCTTCTTATTTGACCATGATAGTCAAATTCTCAGTATTCACACAAACACATATGTGAAGTATACACACTCTCTGATCTTGTGGCTTTTTCAATTCAAGAAGTGAAACCCATCATCTGAAATTGATTTCCTAGTGAATCCATAACAAGAGGTAAGTGTTCTTGATGAGTTTAATTGAGTTTTAGGTCAAGAAATGGATTCATAAGTTGAATCCATGTCCCTAGCTTGGGTTAAAGTGTTTTGTATGGTTTTGTAGTTTGGTTATTGCTAGAAAGTTAGTAGTAATGGCATAGAACTCATCTGTTTACATGAATCTGAGTTTAGTTGGTTTTAATATGCAAAAAGATGATTTTCGGTTGCTGTTTTCAATCAGAGCAAAAAGCCTGCAGTGCCGACTGTCCTTGCGACCGCAAGGGTTATCCCTTGCGATCGCAAGCAGTGGTTATGTGTTTTGGATGTTTAGTCTCTTGCGGCCGTAAGTATGATTACTTGCGACCGTAAGGCAGTGTTTTAGAGATTTGAATGTTTGGGGTCTCTTGCAGTCGCAATGGACTTTACTTGCGACCGTAAGGATGTTGGTTAAGGACCTTGCGGTCGCATAGGTCTTGCTTGCGATCGCAAACAGCCTTTCAGATTTCAGTTTAGTTATTTGACCAGTATCTTTCGTAAGTTGAGTACAGATGTTACAGTAGTATTGTTTATTGCTTGTAGGCAATAAGAGTTGACGTTTCGGTGATAGAGATTAGCTGTTTAATTGCTGCTAAGGTGAGTGTACTTACCTTTAATCAGATTAGCATATGTATATGCATTAAGTAGTTAATATATCAATTTTATGCCTGATATATGATTTGATTATGTGAGATTCAGTAGCACTATGTTGCAGTGTTTAGTATGATCAGCATATATTTATATGCACAAGGTGATCAGTATGTTATCCGTATTGTGATATGTTTATGTAATAAGTTGAGACTATTGTTTAAAGGTACAATAGCACCTAGATGTAGTATTCAGTACAGAGATAGGGGTATATTGAGATCCTTATACCCAAACAGAGTGTCAAGGATTTGATTACGCACGAGGTGTGATCATACCCTGGACTAGTTAATAGTTTAAACAGTTTTGCAGGTGTTCAGCTTGGATGTGAACCATCCCCAGAAGAGTTACTCATGTTTAAAGTCTTTATCTGATCAGTTTGTATGCTCACTAAGCGAAAGCTTACGTTTTAGTATGTTGTGTTTGCAGGTAATCAGTTTCCAGCAATGGTAAGGCCCCAGTGCTTTGCAGAGTTGGATAGCTCTAAGTTTTTAAACAGAGTACTTTTAACACTACTTTTGTGAGACTGTTAGCACTAAAGTATTAAAAGCTTGTTTTCCGCAAACCCTGTTCTTTTAAAAGTGCTAATTTTAAGCAATAGAGTTTTAAAAATTATTTTAGAAAAGTGGTGTTACACCACAGCAAGTACCCAAAGCTCACGTGCCTAAGGATCCCCTGCAGTCACGGGGAAAGTATCTGTTAGCTAATTAAAGCTAGTGAGCATAAGATAGCATATTCAATAATATAAACAAATCACATATCATCAATATATCAAACAGTGATATCCTAGCATCTCGCAATGAGCTGGCACAGCCAGAAGGAAACATAATCTTGCAGGGTAGCGAGCCCGGCTCAACACTCCTAACTGGGGAAACCAGACACATCAACCGCGCGGGTGGGTGAGCGGGTAGCGGTCCACCGTTGCGTTATGGAGCCAAAGACTCCATGGGGTACAACAATCAGCTGATCCCCCTCATCGCACGAGGAACATTGGGCTAGCCAAACCCTAAATACCTATCCAGGTACCGTTGACGCTATCATCGACCCGCAGGCCTCAAGGCATCCTAGACCGCAGTCTGGCCTCGATCAAGGACTACAAATAGCCCCGATATCTCGGATCCGATCACAAACACATAATTGACCCATTCCGGGCCTCATAGCGCGCATACATATCATATCATAATCATGATTCAATGGTTACGTGTGTCATGCATACATATAGCATACAATACGCATTTCAAGCATACAACAATGTTAATTACATTTCATGGAACTACTTGCACATACTAATAACATGTAACATGATTATATTAATTCGTATGTTATCCTATACTCACCTGAGAGGCTAGAGGCTATAGTAAACAAATATTGTGATCGTCGCGTTCTTCTTCTGAGTCGTACAGTTTACCTATAAGATAATACTCGTGTTTAGTCACTTCACACAAGTACATTAACTAATATAACTAACATGAATCCCTTAATGATTCCATTAAACTATTTAGAATCCTAAACGAGCATCCCGTACGATAAAACGTCGAAAAACAGCAAACAAACCGCACACTGTGGCTGGACAGGACCCATGTGATCGCAAGGGAGGTCCATGCGATCGCAAGGCACCCTATGCGATCGCAAGGGACTGCCATGCGATCGCAAAGCAGCCCAGATCAGTGCAGTGGCGATCTTCCAGCCCCTGTTCAGTCCTTATGCAAAGCAAACCCAATTCCAGCAACCCCAAATCCATTTCCAGTGATTATACATCAAACATAGCATCAAAACAAGTCTAGAAACATACAATTAACAAGCTCTAATCAAGAATTGAAGGTATAGGATCAAATTCTTCCATTTTGATCCATTTAATGAATTTCATGAAACAACACCAAAATCATCACTTTAATTACTGAAATTGGTTTCTAAACACTTAGAAATCATAAAGGAACAGATTGGAAAACTTGAAACCAACTATGGATGGCTAATCTAAATTTTGCCATTTTTTACCTAAAGCTTTAAAACTCAAGAACAAGGAAGAGGAACTTACAAGAGAGGAAGAAGATGATGATTTCTGAGCTTAGGGACAGATTAGAACTCGAATTTACAGTTAGAATTTAGCTTGATGATCTTCTCCCGTGAGTTCTCCTTCAAAGTCTTCAAGAACATAAGAGAATGAGAAGTGTGTGTCAAGTGTGTAGATACGTGTGTCTGTGTGTTTGAGAAGGAGAGAGACCGACTAATGGTCTCATTAATATCCATAAGGGGTATTTTGTTCCCCTTTTCAACTTACAAGTTAATACCCGTTTACCCGTTTCAACTAACGGAGATATTTCCAGAATCCTTATTCAAAACCGTTATCTAACATAATAATTTTATTCATTTTCGTTAATATTTTAATATCACCATTTCTCTATTATTTTTATAATAATTTAATATTAATTTAATTAAACGACTCTAATATCCGTTACTTAACTCGAGATTAGAACGTACCGAAAACATACACGACTAGGCCCGTTTGAGGATGTTACAGACAAATATTATACCAAACATTATTTCATAGAAGTTAATAGAAAAATAATTCTTTAAATTACGGAAAATAGAAAACCATTCGTAGAACTATTCTATTTTTTTTATCTTAAACATATAACAATTTAAACTATAAAATAAAAAAATTTATAAGTGATATTATTAGATAATGGATTAACACTCCAGGATATTTACACTTGAACAAAGAAACAAAAGGGATACATATAAAATAAAAGGTCGTCAAAGAATAAAAGAAAAAAGAGCGAATTTTTAAAAAATTGCATGGAAAAATCGGTTAATATCAAAATTATAATTTCGAAAATATTAAAAAAGTTAAAAGAATTAAAAGTTCTCCAAAGAACAAAAAGAAAAAAAAACATATTTTAAAAAGATAGCAAGGAAAAATCGGTTAATGTAAAAATTATAATATAGAAAATATGTAAAAAGATAAAAGGAAATCAACAAAAGCTAAGAGAAAGAAAAAAGAAAATAAAGTGCTAGTATCATAAATAGAACTTGAGTGGCTTGATAGAAAAAGATGGAGATTACCAATCCATCTGCAATGCCTTATTGTTAAATTGCCTATTTCAGTCATATATAATATTTATACTTCACTACATGACAAAAGTGGAACTGTTCATAGTTCCTGACTTTTGTTATTATATATAACGAGGTATTTAGTACCCGCGCGTTGCAACGGGGTTTGAAACATAACATATGTTCTGCTATTAAAAAGAACTAACTCTTGTGTTATATATGGTAAACATGATTCATAATTTGTATTGTACTTTTAATAACGTTCGTAGTGCGCTTATATCATTTGGTTAATTGATTATATTATTTTTAAAATAAAAAGTTCACTGTATACAAAGTCAAGAGTTATGAAAGAACTTTATTAAAAGGTAATAGTTCTGAATAGAACTTTATTAATAACTAAAAACAATGTCTCTAAGTGTCATTTGGTCCTAATGTCCGAAATTCATGTTTTTCTTTTTCAATTATATTATAAGATATACATGTAAATACATAACCCTAATAACTTATGTGTGTTGTATATAAAATATAACATGCATTTATGATAAATACGTAATATTTAATTAAAATTTTGCATCTGATAAATTTATATTAAATTTTAATTTAAAAGTTGAGATGGCATCACACATATATATAAATTATAAAAAAAACAAACAAATAATAAAAGTAGTTATTTTAATAAAATAATGATAACTTGTTGGTTATTCATTGATGCTAGTGCCTACTGGAGGAAATAAAACGGTGCCATTGAGGCCTACGCCACACACGTTTGAACTACTATGGTCTATGGATTCCATCACTTGGTGAGCCAACTTAAAATTGTCTTTGTACGCGGTAATTTGTATAAATTAAAGAATTGTTTATATAACCAAAGTGTTTATAGCCTAGCGGTATAAAGTGTGAGGGTGTTGCCCTTGGCCTGTGGTCATGGGTTCAAGTTCCGCTGTGAACATAAGAAGTAGATTAGTGTGTGCGTGTGTTCTGCCGTTAAAAAAAAGAATTGTTTATATACACGCATTGTTACTGTTTATTACGCACCCAGCCTTCCTGATAATTGTTATTAAGTATAATTCATATTAGATTCGTAGGGCTATGACTTAATTTGTTAATGTGTACCGTCTTCTTGAATTGTAGATCGGCATGTTTTCCCTCAAATGCCATCATAATTAATTCCTTGGTAACTACTACTTTATCTAACATATTTCCGCAAACCTTTTAGAATAGTATTAGTAGATACTAGATACCTAGTCTCTAGATAATCTGTCGAAAAATAGTTCCGACCCCAATCGCTAACTTGCAAAAAGTTTATCACAAATAGCTGATACTATAGTAGTTAAAGAATACATCATGTAAAAGAGAGAATGTGGACTCACTTTTTTAGTTTTTATACAAGGTATTTACATTAGTATGATGTATGCAATAAAATTAACTTTGTAGGTGTTTAAAAGTATCATTATTAGAAAGCTAGGAGTGCTCATCTTCTACAACATCTACCGCACCATTAAATACTTTTTTTTATCTCACTCTATAACGTATTGTCCACTATTTACTATACCAAATTCTTGAAACCACTTTAAATCCTTAATAACCAATCAAAAATTTAAAAATTAGAAGTCAGGGAATACAGTTGAGCCCACCCTATTCCTCAATCACCCCTCCAATTCTCTACTGGATGGCCACCCCAACTACCATGACCACAGCACAGTACGTGGTGTGCATCCGGTGGTGACCATGGCGCCAAAGCTTTTATCACGATGTGAATATGGATCCTTTTTCATTGTAAAAAGGTTGATGATTCATGTCCAACACTAATTTGTTTCGTATAAAAAATTATTATTTTAATTTATGTCATCATCAACTTACAATCTTTGCTTTCCCTCTTTATGTTTAAAGATCTCGTTTCTGACAAAAAAAAAAAAAACTCTTTAATGTTAATTCGAGTAGCTTTTATAATTAGTTGTAATCCTGTGATAACAAAATTACTCAAATTCTACTTGATTAAAATATTTCTTATATAGGTTTTAAATACCATATATATGTATTAGCTATAGCTAAAGCTATGTTATCAAGACACTAAATATAAATAAAAGTTCTAGCTTCTAGCTTTAAATTAAAAGCTCTAGCTTCGACTTTCAAAGGGTTTAGCTCTAGCTCACTATAAAAACAATGACAAAATTTGTCGGAAATCCATTAGAAAATGACTCTAGCATAATTTGATCGTCCCAAAGAAGGACGTCACTAAACGTTTCGACGCATTTGCAATGAATATGGCCAACATATTTGCAACGACAATAGCTACCTAGTGTTTAATTTCCTCACAAATCTGCCAATAATTGATAGTTTTTTCAATGCCTTCGACACATCGATACATTTGAAATTCATCGCAAATGTTCAAAATATGATTCTGACCTCAATATATCGCTAATCCTTTAAAAAAAATTCTAACGGTTTTTATCCATCGGAAATTGCTGAATTCTAGTATATACGTAGTAGTACTCGAGCTCTAACTAGTTTTACCACACATACCGAATGTACACTATTTCTTTGCCAAATCACAACATATATATAATCCTCTAATAGTCGAGTCATTTAATACATGTTAAGTATCAAATGACTAATTATAAAATGCAAAAGAAAAAAATGGCCAAGAAAACATTAACAACTACCTAAAAACTGCATATATATGTGCCAAAGTATATAAACCCCATCATCAACAAAGGTAGTTAAACCATCACTTTGGTGGTCTATTGTATTATGTACCTGACCTTTATAGATCAAGATCGAGGTCAATAGATAAAATCTTGGGGGCTCAATCAAGGTTTGGTCAGAAAGTTATTTCTAAAACAGTCACCGGTAAACATGTTAGACTGTATATATTAGAGTCAAAGACTCGTAAAACCTGAAGAGAGAAAATCCCGACTTATAAGAATATTAAAAGGCAGGTAGTTGCAGCCTTGAATTCTGTTAGGTTTTATTATTCAGTTTATGTTTACTTAATGTTTCCTGTAAAGAAATAATCTAACAAGGGCTATTTCCTATGTATGTTTACTTGATGTTTTATATTTTCAGTGTGGATTGATTTGTATATCTAATTCGTTTGTTGACTAACTGAATCAAGATATTATCTACTTTTCTTTCCTTATCATTGGTGTTTAGACAAATACACAATTAATTAGCAGCTAATTAAGATCGTCATGGGTAACGTACAATGGGGTCAACTTTCATTCAGAAAATTTTAATTACTGTAGAAACAATAAACAGATTAACCTAATTCAGTTTTAATTAAATTTAGATTTTTAGAAAAATTAATAAATAAATAAAAACATAGAACAAGGAAAAGAAAAAAAACACTCGAAACGAGGCTACCTCCAACTCTCTAAAGATTTTCAAATCAAAGATTATTCCACTAATTATCTCTAGGTTTTAGCGGTTTTATCTATAACAGTTCAGTTTTTAGACCATGAGTAGTACACCCATTGAACCATGTATACCCTGCTGACATATATGTGTCACATCACATTTTCTCTCTCATACCCATTTCCCACCATCAAGTGAGTATCACACCTCATTTTTTTTACCGGCAAATGAGGACACTTTTCCGCCTCTCCAGTGTGTATTCGAATTGCTTTGTGACGGGTTTTCAACCGTCTCTTGTTATTTGGCTTTAATCAAGGTTCGAGTGTTAGAAATATGCCCACTAATGCACGTATGCCATATAGACCGCTGCTGATGATGTATGGGCATATTGAGTCATACACCGGGGTCAAACCTAACAGTAACTAAAGTAAAGGGACCAAATATGGCAAAAGACAAAAGTTGGTACTGCGAGCCGCGTTAGCGCCGCTAACGTTAAGGAGTTAGCGCCGCTAACTTTTAACGGTTAGCGCCGCTACGGTTGCATGTGACCGATTGACGAGAAGGCTGCAGGCCGCGTTAGCGCCGCTAACATTAAGGGGTTAGCGCCGCTAACCCACAAGAGTTAGCGCCGCTACGGCTGCATGTACTTTGTGTCATATCACTGACAGGCTGCGATAGCGCCGCTATCCTTAAGGGGTTAGTGCCGCGAACCCTGATGGGTTAGCGCCGCTACGGCTGCATGTGATTTATGTCAAAATCACCTCCAAGACTAGCCAATGCATGTGTGACACTAAGGTGACTCTTTGGCCGGCTATGAGGAGAGATAGGACGAATTGAGGTCTATATAAGACTACCTCATAAGTGTCATTTGTAACTTTTTGCCATTTTCTTCACATACACACTCTTAAGGGCATATATATATATATATATATATATATATATATATATATATATATATATATATATATATATATATATATATATATATATATATATATATATATATATATATATATATATATAGACTTAGAGAGAGTTTTAGGTGTGGGTTCCAGAAACATAGATCATAGTTGTTGTTCCTGAAGTAGTTTTCAAAGTAAAGTACTACCAAAGGCTTGCTAGCACTCGTGGTTTGACATGTTCCCAGGGTACATCCCAATAGAAGATCCGCGTGTTTCGTTCATGGAGGAGCATCAATACAACCACAAAATCATTTATGGAGCTAAGGAGAAAGGTATAACATTCTTTCCTTCTTACATGTTGCATTTCTTATACATAGAGTTTGGTCCTCTTTTGGGATTTCTTGTTTTTGTGCTTTGATGTGTTGTACATTGGGCTATTTTTCTTGTACTTTGCTTCCGCTGCGAGCCCACGAAATCCCAACATCGAGCACCACACATTCACTCCATAGAGGAAACCCCTAAGAAAAACCCCCAACTCTCTGTATAAAGCAGGATTTGATCCCCTAACCACACCCCATCTACCCCAACCTTTTCTACTTTATTCTTTTTTTTAATAAATTTAATAATATAACAAAATAAAATATTCTTATATTGATTAAAGATTAAAACAATACAAATAATAAGAAAAACAATTCCTAACATTACTAAACATTAAAAATGAAAAATAGCATAACATTTAATATTAAATATTAAATAATAAATGTTGGAAAGATAGAGATATCAAACCATAATCAAATTTGTCTATTATTTATAATAGAATTTGATGCTAACAAAACCACATATTCAGTCTTGTACTTGGATCAATGAAAAACATGTGTTGTTTTTCTTGTTAGACTTAAAGAATTTCCTAAGTAAGAAATGACAGTTGAAGAACAAAAGTATCAGCTGAACGCTGAGTAACAGCCAAAGGATCAGCTTCAAACAGATCAGCCAAGAAGAAAAGACAAGTCTAGAAGTATCAGCTGAGCAGCTACAAAGCATCATCTGAGGGTTTAATACCATCAGCTGAGGGTTCTTTCAGGATCAGCTGAGCAGTCAACGGATCAGCTGAGTCGATCACTCAGATCAGCTGATGCCTCACATCCCTCAGATAAGCTATCTTTAACTTATCTAGTCTTTTCATTATAAATTTATCACTCTCAATTATCTGTTGAGCATTTGGGATCTACTGATCATAAAGGTTAATTAGCTTATATAGGATTACTCTAATATGTATTATTAGGTGAGCAGATATGATCAGCTAAGCATATTTCAGTAGCTGAGTCTTTCACATTTATCCTTAGCTAAGCAAAAGTATGTTTGCAGTTTTGTGTTTATTAGTTGGGTCATTACATAGAATCTCAGTTAATAGTTTTTCATTGTAATATTTTCTTAAGTCAAAGGCAGAACATGTGTTGTTCTACTATGCCTTTAGATCTATCTTTGTAAAAGTACTAAGCATTTTTTGAATCTGCAAATAGACAAAAAGGATTGATTTTGATCCTCTGGAAAAGGTGATAGATACTTTAGAAGAGAAGATCTCGAAGATATGCTTCAACAACTAAGTATGGTTGGCAACTCCACACTTGGTTAAGTCAAGTCTTTAGAAAGAATGGTGTTGTATAAAGTACAAGCATGGAAAGAGAAGTTTACTCTCTCAAAAGAAAGAGGTAGTACTTTAATAATATAATAATATATAGTGGGATTTGACTTCACTGAAAGGTACATTCACTTTACACATTTCCTGTAAAAAGTGAATTTGCTTTTCACCCACTAACTTTATCTATTATAATATTATTAAATCAAGTACCTTTGTCTACTTCTTCACTTCATCAACCGGATACCATTTGCTTATATATACTCTTGCATGGAAACATGCAAAGTATCGAATAGATCTGTTGAACACTTAAGTCTCATTAGTTGAGAGAATAGAAGAGTTAGCATTTATTTTCTTCAGTGTAAACAAACTTATTTATGTGTTGAACATCTTAGACATAAGTTGTTTAAGATTAGTTTTGTCTATGTGTTAGACGGTTTAGTTGTCACCTTTTGTTGAACTCAGATTTTCCGCATTTAGTTCATGTAATTCTTGATTCATATCAATAAGAATTATATAAAAGTAAACCGTCTGTCTCTTAAATTTAAAAAGCTAAAGTTTGTATTCAACCTTCTCTTCTACAAACATTTGTTGTTCTAGTATCCATTCGGGACCAACAATAAAACATCTAAAAACCTAGTTCGTTGTTGTCATTTCGTTTGCTTCAAAGATGTTCGATCAAATCCGCCCGTAGGTTACTATGGATCTCCGCATTCTTTACTTCTCGAACAATTACCGCGCGTTGTTGTCATTTCGCTTGCCACGACACGGCCCCTTTCTATGTTCCCGCTTCGAATGTTACGAACGGATGATGAGGGGGTTGATGAAGCGGTGCTACCAAATATTAAATTTGCCGCTTCTCGGGCTATCCTTACAAATATTTGGGTATGTTGCTCTATTACCTCGTCGATGTCAACGGGAAGATGATGATGCGGTTGACGATCCAGGTTGGGGCGAATCCATATCAAAATAGAGAAAATATGTTTGTGGTGTAGGTGTACTAGAAATAAGAAGAACAGAATTATAAAAATTGAGGTGCAGTTGTGTTATGAAGGAAGTGATGTGAAAATGAGATGAATAAATTGTGGTATTTATAGTGGGTGAATTGAAAAAAATTAAAAATCTATGAAAAATGAAAAAGTAGCTGTTGGCTATTAAATTAAAAAAAACAATTTTTTTAAAAAATTTGACCGTTTGGCAAAAATAGTACAAACAAGTTAATTACTCTTTGACCTCTCACCTGAAAATATTAATTAAGATCTTTAGAGAAGCAAAACATAGTTTTTAATTAAAAGAAGTTGCCCCAAGTGGCCAAGTTGGATTATATATATATATATATATATATATATATATATATAGAAAGAGAGAGAGAATGAGAGACTCAATCCTAGTCGTGAGAACCTTAAATAAATTGAGAATGAGAGACTAAATCCTAGCTGCCCAATTCCCCCTCCTTCAATGTCATTACCCACCCATGAATTCTTCACATACACTTTGCCACACTCTATCCCCTCACGCTCTCCATCTATGAATTCCACTTAAAGAATGAACGGCCGAGATTGAGTCTCCTATTCTCATTTAATTTCTCATTCTCATTTGAACCTTCTCATATATATATATATATATATATATATATATATATATATATATAGGAAAAAGTTCATGCGAGAACCATTCTTAGTGCGAGAACCGCGAGAACCAATCTGAGCCGTCCAATTCCCCCTCCTTCAATGTCATTGCCCACCCATAAATTCCTCACATGCACCCTGCCACACTCTATCCCTCCACGCTTTCCATCCATTTAACTTCCCATTTCCAAGGAACGGCTTAGATTGGTTCTTGCGGTTCTCGCACTAACAACGGTTCTCGCATGAACCCTTCCCTATATATATATATATATATATATATATATATATATATATATATATATATATATATATATATATCAAGAGTTGATTTTTCGAAGTATGAAAATTTGACGCAGAATTCATAAAATCGTTTTTCGTTTATTAATTAATTGTATATCTCGTATACTATACAAGCGAGTATAAATAATTTATATAAAATAGTAATCAAAGAAACTAAAGAACATTCAACTAATTGTTTTTTTTTTCATTCAAAAGAGTTTTGATTTCTTCAAAATTCAGCAACTAATAAATGATGGGTTGACATTTATATCACTATGAGAAAAACTAAAAAAATAATAATTACAAGACATTTTTTTCTATTTATAAGTCGATAGATACGATAATGCTTAAAAAAATTTAGTAAAATATGTAACTGAATGCGTTAAACCTATTTGACAACTCATGATCCGTTTCATATATATAAAGTTCAACAAACTTTGGAATATCACCATCCTTAAGTAGTAGAGTACTAATGGTGTCGTAGTTTTGTTAGTCCCATATTGAGTAATACAACAAATGTTTGTAGAACTCGAGATTGAATATAAACTCTAACTTTTTAAATTTAGATACACACACTCATATATATATATATATATATATATATATATATATTCTTGATAATGTAATAAATGACTTGAATGTAAATACGATAATATAAATGCTTGAATGTAAGAGCAAGAATATAGATACAATAATATAAATGCAAAAATATTAAAGCAATAATATAAGTGCAAGAATATAAATGCAAGTATGTAAAGAGTTATTGGATAGAGAAAGATAACACCGAGATTTATAGTGGTTCGGTTGAACTCCACCCTACGTCCACTCTTTGACCTCTGTCAAAAGTTTCACTAGCACAACGTGCAAAAGTCTCCTTAAAACGGAAGATACCAACGGATACAATCACTTTTAGAAGGTAAGTGACAACCTCACCAAGCTCTAATCCAAGAGCTCAAATAAGTTCTTCACCAAGAACTTAAGTTTTCCTTCAACAAGGAACAAGAACAAGTTCTTCCCCAAGAACTAAAACCCAAGAACACAAGTGAGTAATAGTCAAACCCACTTACAACAATATTTTTCTTCCCATAAGAACAATCAATATAATCTCTCAAACACCGACAATGGTGTGTACAAAGAATCTCACTCTAAATGCAAGAGGCAATTGTATGAATATATGTAAGTTCAATGCGCTCTCTCTCTCTTGATTTATCTTGCTAAATTTGAGTTATTGTTGTTGAATTAATAAAATATTATAACAACTTCAAGAATCACATATATGAATATGAAATTGTATAATCACAAGTGTGTGATTAATATTTCAGAGGAATTCAGATGCAAGAGGTGGTTAAAATGAAAACCCAAAGCTAGTTTATATAGAGAATGAAGAGATAGAAAGTTGAGATGTTAAGTGGCCGAACGGTCATGCCAACCGTGGCTTGCGACCATGCGTCACCTGCACAGCTTTTTAGCCAGATTGAAAATGTTGTCGTTATGTATCGGCTTGTGTTTGAAATCTGTGTTTTACAAGTATAATATAAAAAATATATAATATTATTATCTTGTGTACTTTTGATTGTCACACAAATCAAGAAAAGTGCACATTTGAAATGGGTGGACCACAAAGTGTCACATATGTACTTTTAGATGTGCACAATGTCTAATATGAGATATTCTCTAAGATCTCAATTTATCTAACCAACCAAGATTATACACAGTATAATAATACCACTTAAAGAGTTTTTACTTATACACAAAAATATGTATTTTCATATTTGTAAATATTTGCCAAGTAAAATAGATTTCGTTTAGCAATTGTACGTTGGCAAACTATTATGTAAAAATTCAATTCCAAAAATAAATATATTTAAGATCATGTGGAATTGATTTTATAAAATGAAAATACAAGGCAAGTAAGCCGTAAGCCAAAAAGAAAGGCTTTTAAGGATCTTCGACTGCTTATAAACAAGCTAATAACAGATCTTTTGCGTCTTTCGAGATGACTCCATGGTAAAGCGCACTGCTGGATATATCCTATGATAAAAGCAACGAAAATTTTCATTGGATCTCGGTTGTTCTTAACAGCGATGGCTATTCATTTAAGTCTTCGGGTAGCACCACTAGACCTTCAACAAGGTGGAAATTTCGTATTCCTTATGTACACGTTCCTGCGGCTCGGATGAGTATTCTTGTTTATATCGCTACGGCTATAAACACATTCTTGTTCCTATTAACAAAACATCCCCTTAAAAAAGTGGTAAGCTAGCCAGCGTTGCTTTGCTCGCTGCTCGGTTATCCGCTCTCCGGCTTAGGTTAAGCAACTAATTCCTCTCGAGCTAAACTAGTGTTCCGAACTCAAAGAAAGAACCTTTTTATCTAATTCCATTCTGTCAGGAGGTAGAAATTCGATTTTACTTAATGGGTATTGCAAGTGTTAGGCGTTTTATAAAATTTGCATATTTAATCCTCATGATATATTTGTGTTGTGATCAATGCAAAATTTAGTTTGTAATTTCTTCTTTTGCCAAACTATTATTATCATATTAACTTGGATTTGCTATAATATTTCCTTTTTATCAAATATTAAAATTGCGTCACCACAACTTTTATATAATTATTTAATCGTTGATTGCACCACAATTCTTATTGATATGAATCAAGAATTACATGTACTAAGATGGGAAATTCGAAGTACAATAAAAGGTAACAATATAATACCCATTTCTAATAATATTAAAAGTGTAATATTATTAATGTAATGATTATTTAATAAGAGGATTTTTTTTTGTATTTGGGCTTGTATTAGGTTTATAATATGTGACTTTAAGATATATTGTGTTTGGGCTTGCAAGGAAGAGTATAAGGTTCCATTTATGGCACAAGCCCTAAATAACATCTACAGTGCCCGATTCTTTTGTTCTGTGCGTGGGGTGTGTACTTAAACAATACTGCCGAGTCGGGGAGAGAGCAAAACATCGAGATTGCTCTTCTAATCTTCGCGAATTTGGACAAGGAATCAACATGTATGTAATCTTTACACCTTGCGATTGTTTATATGCTAAAATTCTTGAAGAAGAACCAAATCCTGTTTCTGTGCGTTCGAGAGGTCAGCCAAGGCTATGGTCTTTGAGTGATTAAATGTTGATTAAGCTGAAATTTAGGAATCAAAGACTCTTCTAATGTGCTAAGTAATCATGATCCTTAGTTCTTGATATCTTTTATATTGTTATCAAGTTTATTTACTTTTTTTTTTGTTATAATATCAACTTAGATGCTGTTTGTTTTTTCAAAATAGATCTTTTTTCTCTGATGTCCACAGCATGCAGACATTTAAAGAACAGACTGTTTGTTTTTGCAATCACAAAAGAGCTTTGCTGATCTTTTTACATCTATTTCCAGCAGAGGTGCATCATCCTCTGTTTTAAACAGACATTCTCACATGTATATCTGTTACACATTTTTGTCCTTGCTTCTAACTCTATAATCATATTATTATATAATACGGACATTTAGTTGATCGTGTGTGATGAACGGACCATTATTCGACCACCGGTCAACCCGGTTGTACACAGGGGCGGATCTAGAAATTTTTTTAACCGGTGGCACCATATAACGGCGAAAATAAAATTACTTAAAATTGAGGGTGTTGTTCGGGTTTTTTCTCGGTTTTCAGTTAATCGGGTCAGATTAACGACGTTGAAATTTGACTGGTAGCACCGGCTCGAAAACGTTGAAATTTTACATTGTTTCTGCAAAAATGATCGGTGTCCCGTGCCACCACTCGGACACACATAGGTCCGCCCTTGGTTGTACACATACATACATATACATAAATAAATAAATACATAATACATACATACACAAAAATACATACATACATACACACATACATATACATACATAAAAATATATAGATACATACATACATGTATATATACACACACATACATACGTGTATATATCTATATACACACATACCTACAATCATACATACATATGTATGTCTATGTATATATAATATATACACAAGATAAACACCCACCCGCACACGCACACACGCACGCACACACACGTACATATATACATATACATATGTGTGTGTGTGTGTGTGTGTGTGTGTGTATATATATATATATATATATGCATACCTACAATCATACTTACATATATATGTCGATGTATATATAATATATACACAGGATAAACACCCATCCACACACACACACACACACACACATATATATATATATATATATATATATATATATATATATAGACAAAAGTTCATGCGAGAACCGTTGTTAGCGCGAGAACCGCGAGAACCAATCTAAGCCGTCCGATTCCCCCTCCTTCAATGTCATTGCCCACCCATGAATTCCTCACATGCACCCTGCAACACCCTATCCCTCCACGCTCTCCATCCATGATACTTCCCGTATCCAATGAATGACTGAGATTGGTTCTTGCGGTTCTCGCACTAACAACGGTTCTCGCATGAACCCTCCCCTATATATATATATATATATATATATATATATATATATATATATATATATATATATATATATATACACACACACATACATACATACATATATAACAAGTGTCTAAAAGTTATGCTCAAATCAAGTGTTTAAAATTCGAGTTATTTTCTATAATTGTAGTAAAATGTAAGAATTTTCTCATGTGTTTATTTAAAAGTTTACTTTGTAACATAGTATTATTTCAGACAATTTCTTAAGTTTAAAAAACAAACAGTTTTATTGGTACAAATTACAGACAACTAGTCCATATCTATTTCTGTAGACATGGAAATAGAAAAAAACAGACATCAGACATTTTACATCAAGGGGGTCGGATTGGGTTTGGTGATTGTTTGGGTCAAGTGACAGGTTGGTTTTTTATGAAGTTTATTAAGTGTTCTTATAGCAACAATAAGGTAAGAAATGTAATAGTTTGCATCATGTAGCGGGTCGGATTGGGTTTGGTTATTGTTTCGATCATGGTTCGGTGCTAAACAAGTAAGTGTTAGTATTATTGTCCTCGTTGTAATGGTCCATGTAAATATTATATTATTTGCATTTTGACTAGTGTTATATTATTTTCGTATTGAAATATCTTTATATTTAAACAGGTTACTACTAGTATCATTGCTTAAAAGGAGTTAACACGAGGATCTTTTAGCTCACATGAGATTGCGAAAGAGGTTCATAACTGCAATCATGTTTTGTGTTTTTATTCAAACATTTGTTAGTATTGTGTTTTAATGTTTGATATTTAAACATATTTGACACTTGCTATACATGTGAAATATTTTGGACGATTGAACTTTTAGTGAAAGTGATGTAATTATGTTTTTTACATCTTATAGTTGTGTTCTCATTTGATTTTGTAAATAATAATAATAATAAATCACAAATAATATGGTAAACATCATCTATAGCGATATTTAATTCGATAATGCAATTTTTTTTCGCAAAAAATATGTGCCACTAAAAGTAACACTAAAAGTAATATGTATTTTAAAATAACAATAGTTTTACAGGTAACAATTTGTGTCACAATATCATTTTTGTTTATTGTGGCAAATATAAATGTGCCACTAAAAGCCTTAAAATTTGTCGCAGCAAACAAAAAAGTGTCACTAAATTGTTTTAGTGGTAGCACTACTAGTGGCACTTGTTTTGTGTGCCGGAGATTCCCACAGGGCACTTTAGTAACACTTTATTAGTTTTTTGTGACACTTTTAATATGTCACTAAATGACTTTATTTTTTTGTTGTTGTGGCACCTCTTATAAGAAGAGGTAATGCGGGGAAAAAAATTCCCTTAAAAGTCCCTTTCCAACCCTAACCCGAATATGGTAGAGAGCAAACATCTATAAGGCTATGTGTTATGCCTGCGGGTAAACCATGAGGGTAGGGAAAATCTTTCACGGGTAGGGAAGGAAAACCACTTCCGTGGTTTGGGGTAAGCATGCGGGTAAGATGGTGCGGGTATATTTACTCGCGAAAGTTTTTGCCCAACCCCACCCCAACATTCCACCAATCATCATTATTCAACACATTTCATATATTTTAATTTTTTTTAAAGTGAAAAGGAAAGGGGAAAAGAAAAAGGGTATGTACAATGCTAGTTGGGGGTAAAGAAATGGAAAGAGGAGGGAAGCTGATGTGGCGCTGATGTGGCTGTGGGTAAAGAAAGGGAAAAGGGTAACCATAACGCATAGCTACCTTAACCCAAACCCCAACATCAAAGGACAACGACATCGGAGAGAAACAACGCCAAATAACATAAATGGTGTTGAATAATATAAACACTAGCGAAGGACAAAATAATTAAAGAAAGAACGCAAATGACAGGAATAATGGGGATGGCAATGCTAAGCCAAGATAACGTACCATGATGGAGACCTTTGACGAGAGAGCATTCATCGGACATCCTTGAGTGCTGATGGTAGTAATGATAAACAAAAAATACGAAAACTTTTGAGATTCACCTTCGCTCAAGTGAGTTTTCCTTTTTATATTTGCCAAATATGTTAGCAAGAGAAGAGCTTTGGTCAACATTTGGAAAAAAATGATCTTCTAGCTACTTTGTTTTGAAAGAAAACGCTAAAAGTCATGTTCGAATAAAAAAGCTAAAAACTTTTTTTAAACGAAAAATCTCTAAAACAAAAAACTTCTTGAAGTAGCTCTTAATTAACTAGTTGTAATCTTTTTATATATCAAATTACCTAATTAAATACCTCCTCTAATTGTTTTATAATTTCTCCTAATTTTACACTATTAATTTCTAGGTACCGGCTAATTTGTCAAACACATATATAACTAAAAATATATAGTTACCAGCTTCCAGCTACCAGCTTCAAGCTACAATTATTTACTATTTCCGCCAAACATACCAAAAAATGAACGCTCTCTTTTGCTTATGTATGTTCATTTGTAGACATAAGTGATTAGAAGCCTCACCTTATATAAGGATAAAAAACACCTTTCTCATTTACACTTACCTTTCTTGTATAAGGATAAAAAAACATCTTTTTAACCATCAAAAGTTTAGTTCAATTTCGGTTAAATCACAAAAGTTTATCTCTAAATGATTTTATCATAAAGTTTAAATTTGTTATGATTTCATCCTCAAAGTTACACCTTCTTTTTTAGTTGGGTCAAATACGGTTTAATCATCAAAGTTTAACTTATTTTTCGGTTTAACCATCAAAGTTTTTTTTAACGTTTTAACCATAAAGTATAAGTTAACTTGTTACTTTAGCCATTTAGACTTGTTATTACAGGTTAAATATAACCAAACACCTCCTAATTTATACTATTACAGGTTAAATCAACCAAACACTCCGTATCTTTACTATTCCTAAGTAGTTAACCCACCCAAACACTACCCCTTCGTTTTCACCCTTCTCTGTTCTCTCTCTATTCTCTCTCTCTCCCTCCATGAGATGGTTAAGACTGTTAACCAGGAGAAGCAAGGTGATGAGATGGTGAAACAACGGCGGCGATGGTGAAACAATGAAGGACGGCGGCGGCGATGGTGAAGCAATAAAGGACGGCGGCGGCGATGGTGAAGCAATAAAGGACGACGGGACATGTGTGTGTGTGTTTTCTGGTGAGGTTTTCAGATCGAGCCCCACCAAATTCTCCTCTGCCACCACCGTAAACGCTAACGCCACCAAATCGACCACCACCGTTGAATCGATTTCGTTTCAGGGGTAAATCGAAGAACCCATCATCTGATTTGTGTTCCATCGTATGACGCCACCTCCGCCGTTTGAACCAGGGCGGCCACCGTATGAAGCCGTCCTCTCTCTCTTCCGATTTGTGTTCAATCGTATGAACCCATCATCTCTCTTCCGTATGAACCAGCGCCGCCGCCTTCGATCCGGGTATGTTATGCATCTACGATTTTAGGGTTTGTTCTTGTTCCAAAATCAATCTCATCTTTGTAGAAGATGAAGATTAGAACCAGATCTGTGTAGATCGTTTATCAAACGATTATGTTCTTCATTTTTGAATTTAGGGTTTCGATTTTTGTTTAATCTTTACCTTCATTTTTGCTTTGGGTTTTTGTTCTTGATCCCCAGATCTGCTTTGTGTTTCTGTTCCAGACCGCCGCCACTGGATGCAAACCGCCACCGCCACCGCCAGATCTGCTTTGTGTTTCATTTTTGCTTTGGGTTTTTGTTCTTGATTTTGTTTTTTCAAATTGTGATTTTGTTTAAATTGTATTTGGCAAGGAAGAACAAGATCAAGAAAAAAAAATGAAACAGATCGATCATTCAAAAGGATTCAAACATTCAACAAGATATTAATAAAGAAATAAAAAAATAAAAAAAAATATGTTATTTAACCTGCTTAGCAGGTTAAAGGTAAACATGTGGGTAAAAACGAAAACCAAACAAAACTTAAGATTTAAATGATTATCAAATGAAACTTTTTGGTTAAAACGTTAAAAAAAATACTTTGATGGTTAAACCGAAAAATAAGTTAAACTTTGATGATTAAATCATATTTGACCCTTTTTAGTTTAAACCTTACATTTTTTTCTCAAGTGATTTAATCCTTAAATTTTTATTTAAAAAAGGTCTAACCCGTTAACTTTTGTTAAGTTTCTATAAAAACTAACATGTATAATTAAGTAAAGTGGATAAAAGAGAAAATCATACAAAACTTAAGGGATTAATCAGTTTTTTAAGAAAACTTTAAGGTTTAAACCATTTGAATATAACTTTGAGGTTTTAATTAAAACAAATTCAAAACTTTATAGTAAAATCGTTCAATAAATAATTTTGATTGTTAAACCGAAACTGAACTTAAATTTTGATGGTTAAATAATTATTAACCCTTCTCAAAATATCAAAAGAAGTAATACTGGATTTTACCTTAGTATCGGACCGCATTAGTGATGTGATCTCGCGCCATAGTACGAGAAATTCGACACATTTTTATACTTTGACGATTTTGAAGGTTTTTTCGGGAACTTTCAAAAAGCTTAAAAAAGGTTAATGTAATTAGAGTACGGAATAACAAATTGATCAACAAAAATAAAAAAACAAAGAAAAATTTGACAAGAAAATAGAAGACATCCATGATAGGACCATTGTGCGACTATCTTTTAGAACATAAAAATTATGTCTATTTATATTCTACTAAAGTTTTGTTTTTAATTGTACTTTTTAGAAATATATGATAGATTATGAAAATACCTAATACTTATATAACTAATGTAATTTATTCTAATTCATTAAGCATTTCAATCATACTAAAAGTGTGTAATCTTGGTGTTTCCTCTCACACTATTGCACTAAGATCGTCATCATTTTGTAATTTGGTTCAATTACTATTGATACTTCGATACAAGTGGAATCCTACAATATCTACGAGGTTACTTATTCTTGGTCACTCTTATTGGTCGCACATTCAAGCCAAAAAGAAACTTGAAGCTAACAGCTTACATCTTATAACTCCAAAACTATGTTACTTTGAAAGGGAAATTACACCATGACTACCAATCAAAGTTGGTCTGTCCTGCTTTTGTTTTTTATGTGAGAGTCCCAAAAGAAAGAATGGGCTTGAATCTCATATATGGCAGCATGATGCCATGATTCAGTCCGGTATGGGCATTAAAAACCTAATTATTTGCCAAGCAAGCATTCCTACATAAAATTAGAGGTGAACAAATTCGATTCTGGACCGGTTCTAGACTCTTTCAAGGTCGGTCCGGTCACGGGTGGTCCTGCCGAGGCCGGTCTGGTCCTCGCGTAAGACCATTCGGTTTATGGCGGTCCGGTCTTTTTTCAGACCGGTCCGACTTCGGTCCAGACCCATCCGGTTTTCATTCGGTTGTTTTTCGGTTCGGTTTAGACATTTCGGGATTTAAATCTTAAGTTTTGTTTAAAACTTTGCGGTTTCGGTTTTCTTTTCGTAAATTTTTTTGACAACTTAAAAAGCAGAGAAAATGATGTAAAGAGAATATGTAAAAGAAGTTTGGTGTAAAGAAAAATGAAAGAGATGATGAGGTATTCTTTTAGGACCAGTTTGGACTCTTGGACCGGCTCGGTCCGGACCGACTTTCGAACCAGTTCGGACCGGTTCGTGGCAGTCTTCACCTCCGGACCGGTCCGAACCGAGAACTGGCATAGCGGTCTTGAACTGGTTCAGGACCAGTTCGGTCTTGACGGTCTTCGTCGGACCTGTCAGACTAGTTCTATTTGTTCACCTCCACATAAAATACAAATCATATGCCATGATTGTTTCAGAAATTGTAATTACAGCTCTTCAAAATAAACCACTCTTGGAAATACAAGACCTCACCCCTCCAAACCTCTTACAATCTCCTTATTAGCCTGGACCAAAGCTCTCTTCCAACCATCTGACTTGAATATGCACACCGGAATCTCGTAAAGCATTCAATGATGAACGATAAAGCCGTCCATCTAAACCCGTACCTTCGCTTTTCATATCTTGCAAAAGCTTCACAAGTTCATCAACTCTACTCATTTTGGAAAACACCCCTACCATAATAGCACCCAGTGCCCTATCAATACCACCACCATTAAGACGATACTCGTAATAATATTCCATACACGTATCAAACTCTCGAGCCTTACTATAAGCACTTATAACACTTGTATAACTTACTTTATCAGGCACAACTTTCCTTCGTTTCATCTCTTTCCATATCTTCTCGACTTGTTTCAAGTTTAAAACTTTCCCGTGCATATCAAGGAGAGAGTTGTAAATCCACACGTTGAGCTCAACGCCCCTTTCTTTCATCCGAGCTAGAAGTCTCATTGCATCCCTAATCCTGTTTACTTTCCCATACATTGCAATCATGCTAGAGTAAGCCACAACACATTTGTCAAAACCATTATTGTCCATTTCCCAAAATACCTCTTCTGCTTTCTCATAGAGCCCGAGCCGACAGTAAATGTTTAGAACAGATGCATAGGTCACTTGACCAGGGTTACACCCATGTGTGACCAAATCTTCATACACCTTAGCTGCTGAACTTAGCCCTCTTTTCTTTGAAAACCCGTTTACAATAGCACAAAAGATACAATCTGAAACTCTAATATTTGCTCGTTTCATTGAAGAAACGACGTCCAGTGTCTTTTCAAGTAAGTCTAGCTCAATGTACATCAAAACGATCTTCAAAAACACTGCAGGGTCCCTCAACATCTTCTTTCCCTCGGCTTCTTCCAAAAGATCTTCAACCATTTTCACTTCTTGAATGCTTGCGAATGAATTGATTAATGTCGAGTAAAAAGATGGATCCTCAAGGAACCCTTTCTTGATCATTTCCCTAAAGTAATCTAGAGCTTGAAACGGTTTTCCTGATTTTGCCAATGATTCGCATAAAATTCTGTAAATTTGCGAGCAAAATGATGTCCATTTGACATTGCTTGATTCAAATTCTTTGAACAAGGAAATAACTTTGTCATTCTTGCCCATTTTTAAATAAGATTCCATGGTTCTACCATAACACTCCCCATCTAATTGCATACCAGAAGATGTCATTATATCAAACACCTTAACTGCACTACTATACATATGAAGCTTATTATAGCTTCTCATGGCAGCATTAAAACTCAAAACAGCCACTTCTTTCTCAAATTTCAAAACTTGAAGTAAATTGTTAGCAAGTTTAAATCTCTTAGCCTGAATGCAACTACTGATTAACCTACAACAAGATGAAGCATCTGGGTAAACGCTAAATTTCCCAATATCTTCAGAAATTGCCCAGATTGAATTCCAATCTTTCAAACGCAGTGAGTACCTGATGAGATTATGCAATGTTGATCTTGTGGGTATAAAACCTGGCATACATTTGGCTTTCTGGTAACTCTCGAATCCCGTCTTTTCAGTTTCTGAATTCTTCAACAGATTGCATATCAAAAGATTGAGATCCTCTTGTTGGGGAAGCGCTGAATCTGGAAAATCTTGAATTTTCAGGTCCAATTCGAGGTGGGAAGAACCAGTTGACACCTCATCTTCAAGAACTGGTGGTGGGAAACTTCTTGAAGAATTGAGGATCAACAATCTTGAAGAAGATGAAGAAGGTGGAGAGATAAACAGGAGAATTGGTGAGTTTTTCGATGAATTGAAGGTAATGTTTTTGTGGGTTGTTTTGATACAATGAATGCAGGCTAATGAGCAGTCTGAAGAAGCGGAAATCGCCATTGTTGATGAAGATATGGCATGGATTGAATGGGGGGAGAACAGGGGAGACAAAGAGAGACCAAAAGGAAGACATAATATAGTTATTTGATTTTGGGGTGGGGTTTTGTGACCTGTGTTTAATGTGAGCCACTCATTCTGATACTTGTGGTAGAACTAGCCATTTGGATAATAGGAAAGTTACAAAAATAGTCCTTTTGGTTTGCTTTAATTTTGAATTTTGTCCCAGACTTTCGTTAACTATTATTATATTCGTCCCATGTTAGCCGTTAGGTTTGCTAATACTTTTGGTTTTTGGACTATTAAACCAAAGGGGTGGCCATCATACCGTGTTCATGTAAGATGTTAGCGGGGCACAACTTGACTCGAGTCAAGACACTTGACCCTTGACGTGAACATAACTCTAGTCAAGATATAAAACATTAACTCGTATTGGTTAGACACGGACGCAATTCAGGTAACATGTTTAATTATACGTGTTGAAGTGTTTGTTGGTTACAAACAAAATTACAGGTCGAAACCAGGATTAGTCTAATCATTTACTAGACTCTGGGCAGAAACATAGAAAAGGGGCGCTAAATATAAAAAAATGTTAAAAAGTAAATAAAATTCACATAGATAAACAAGAATATTCTGATTTTTCATTCAGAGAGCCAATTGTTATTGTGATTCAAATTTAGATTTTTATTTCATGATATACAAATAAGGAACTAAGGAAGAACAAAGTACCAATGTGATGAACATGCGACCAACAACTTGTAATCGTTAATCGTTTTCGATTAATAGGGTTCGATGTGATAACGTGAAGAACAGCAACTTACAGGTTATACAAAACTTACAAGTCGCTAATTCGCTTTCAATTTACAGATTTACCATCGTTTCAGGAGATGAACAGAACCATATTGTTTTCGTTGAACCGCAAGATTTTCGATAGAATATAAATGTTTTAGGAGATGAAAGGCCCCAACGGGATTGCTTTACGCTCCGTTCTCAAGTTTTTTAAGGAATGAAAGCGGCAGGAAACAAAATGAAGGGAAAGTAAGGAAATGAAAGGAGAACCATTTCCTTCCAAATCATACCATATTTATGAAGATGGTTTTTTAACTAAATAGCACATCCTTCCCTCTTCCTTTCTTTCACTTTCCTCTCCTTAAAAAGAAAATTGAGAACATACTTCCCTTCCTCTCCCTTTACTTCTGAACAAAAAAAAACTCAACACATAGCGTAAGAGATGAATCATGAATGCCAAAAAACTTATAGCTTAGCAGTATTTGATGTTTTTATACCCCATAATATTATAAGTTAAAGTCGTGTTATAAATCAAAATGATATACATTTAAAATTAACTCATCCTTAAAAAAGAAAATTCACAGAAAACAGAAGCGCGCTAGTTGTTGTCGACATTGGAATTGGGCCACTAACAAATTCTGGGCTTATTCTCTTTTTTTCTAGGCTTATTTAATTATTATTAATATATAAGATGAACAGTAAATTATTTTTCTATTTCTTCAACATACTTTTTCCATAATAAATAATCCGAGAGTGTACACACAACAATATTTCTTTGCAAGTCAAATGGTTAGTAAATTTTGTAGAATAAATTACACGGATTGTTTCTATGATTTATCACTTATCACAACCTTGATCATTTATCTTCGTTTATCACTTTAGGAATTTCTGTTGTATGAACTTTGTTACACTGATAGTCCCTATTCACTTCATGTCCACTTAAATAAACCATAATACTCTTTTCTTTTTAATTTGTTGGATTTTTATTCAATAATTGCTAATTAATATTAATATTATTAAAACAATTAAAACAATAAAATAAAACAACCAACATCCCCTCTTTCAAATCACCCGCACCTTCGTCTGAAACAACCCCCACCACCAAAAACTTAAATCACCACCACTAATAACCGTCTACCACCACCACTTCATTCCTGACCACCTTCTCCTTTAACCACTATCAAGAACAAGATCTTAAAATCGCCACCTCCATCAAGATCAAGATCTGAAACTCATATCGCCACCAAGGCACAAGATCTGAAAATCTCAAACCACCATTTAGAACAAGATCTGAAAACACCACCATCGTCAAGAACAAGAAACGAAAATCACAAACCACCATCAAGAACAAGATCTGAAATCGCCACCATGATACCCTAATATGAGTGAGAGAAAGTATGGTAGTGGTAGTGATGAAGATCTGTGGGTGTTGATCAAATTGCATGAACAAACCCTAATTTGAAGGGAGAGGGGAGGTGTGTGTGTGTGTGTGTGTGTGTGTGTGTTTGTTTGTAGAAAGAGAGGGAGATATAACAGTGGTAAAAAACCTAATTAGACATGTGGCGGTGGTGATGATACGGTAGTGGTGATGGGCGACGGAGAAAGGTGTCGCAGACACCACACCATTTGCATATTTGTTTTCTTCTAAGGCGAGACTATGGGCGACAGAGAAAGGGGTCGTAGGTGGTGATGCGATGAGAGAAGATGATGGGTGATGGTGGTGCTATTCTCTAGTGAAAAGGAAGGTGATAGGTGGTGTTGGTTAGGTGGAGAAGCAAGAAAAGAAAAAGAAGATAGCAATGATGGCGGTGGAGAAGGCGGGAAGGGAGAGAAGATGGTGTTGATGGTTGTGGTCTTCGGTGGAGGTACGGTTGGCGGTGGTAAGCTGTGAGTGGCGGTGGTAGGGGCGGCCTAGAGAAAGAGAGGAGCAGAGATAAGTGATGTGGTGGGGGTAATATATCATAGTATTATTAGTTTAGTTATTATTTCTAAATTATTTAAAATTAAAGAAAATAATAAAAAATAAACAAGAGTATAATGGACTTTTCAAATGAAAAGCTAAGGATATATAGGTCTTTTAGTTATACCAGAGATTATCAGTGTAACAAAATCCATATAACAAGGATTCCTAACGTAATAAACAAAGATAAATGAACTATTGTTGTGATAAGTAATAAACCACATAAACAATCCGTATTATTTTCTCTAATTTGTACAGAGAGAAAATGCTTTAAGTTCAAGCCTTAGCTTAGCTTTTTGTCACATTTTTCTATTTCTTCATCATACTTATTCATTTTCCTTCAATATTAATTTACATGCAATCAAATAATAAAAACTTCGCATTTTTTTCTTTAACCTCAAATTGGTATGACTAAAACGAAGAGGTCCGCCACAACTGTGTAGCAATGTTTGGTTTTTATTTTTTTCATTAATTTGATAATTTACTTTTGAATTGCTGATTATTAAACAATAATCTTTTTTAACTATAAAATGACATATAGATAGAAGTTAAGAAATCTCTGTTAATTAGTGAGAATTTCATCTGGCTAACAAATATATGTTTTAAGATTATATCTCATATCTAAAAGCGTGACGTGATTTAATTCTGAATTTTTTTTATATTACACTAAAACTAAATATTCTATTTATTAAGACTTATTTATAATAATTTCCTTTAATAAATAAGCGTTTAGGTCACTAATGCAAACAATATAATGAAAATTAAAAAATTTAGGGGTAAAGCATTAGATAGCAGTCATCTTTTTTCAATATTCTATTGTGGTACATCTACTTTTTTTTACACATGTGGTCAGTTAAGTAATTATAAACATGTCAATGTGTCAAAATTCAACTTGCAACTTATCTAGCACGTTTTTCAATCAATTCTTCAGGGGCGATCCTATACCCAATTCAATGGGGTGTGTGGACCCCACTAAGGAAACTTTTTATTTTAACAATATATGTATATATATAAATTTTGGACCACTCTAAAATTACAAAAAGTACCTCATAAAAATAATGGGTTTTCAAGTTTTATCATGTACTTTTTTTATTTACAACTCTTTTGTTTTTTATTTTTTTCATTTTGTGTTTGAGACTCTTAATTTTATTCATTTTAATTTATATAATTGGTTTTCAAGTTTTATCATGTACTTTTTGAGTTCTATCGATTTTGATTAACTTTATATTAACCATCTAATGTACTAATGTTTATGTTAAATTAAACTACAATGGTTGTGGTTTTCTAAAACAAAATTGGTGAATATAGTTCAAACGATATTTTCAAAACAATAAATGTTGAAGAGACAATTCTTAAACACAATAAGTAAATAAACCCATAATATGAATTTTGATTTAGATTCACTTCTTGAAAATCCGGTACAACGAACGTAATATATGCTATTTCTTTGAATATATATATATATATATATATATATATATATATATATATATATATATATATATATATATATATATATATATATATATATATATGTATATAAGGTTTCGTCGTTATTTATAAAAATATTGATTTGCATATTACCCGACCCTATATATATATATATATATATATATATATATATATATATATATATATATATATCCCGTTATCTAATTTTTTTACTGACTCGTCTTGTCATATAATGGACCCCGGTATGTTTGAATCCTAGATTCGCCACTGTGATTCTTGATCATTTTTTGCTAATTCTTTTTGCAGAACATTGTAAATAATCATTTTACCTTTCAAAGGACATCAAATTCATGAATTTTCATCAAGTGTAGGCCAAAAATTTGCTAATTAAAGTCTGTTATGTATCATTCAAGACCATCTTACTGTTTTAATGAATTGATTCATTTTAAACTTATTTTTAACCGCCTTTTTGTACTACTTTATAGATAACTCAATTACGTTTACATAGGATCAAGAATCATAAATTTTCATAATGTATTAATGGAGAATTTCGAGATTAAAGTGTCGGATTGTTATTTGATTTCAATTCAAAAAACATGGGAGAAAAAAACTCATTTTTCGCTCAACTCTTACTTGTTTTACATATTCTTTTTACAGATTATAATAGATAATCTTTTTACCTTTCAAAGGATATCAAATTCATGAATTTTCATCTAGTATAGGCCAATAAATTGTTGATTAAAATCGGGTATGACCCATTAAGCACTCTTACGGTATTTTGATTATTTGAATCATATTAGACTCGTTTTTTGTAACACCCCTATTCCGTATATGTAATATTATATATTTAATCTACGTTAAATATAGATGTACTAATTTTTTTTTAAATGTAAACGTTAAACTATCAAAATGACTACTATAAAAAATAGATACTTAATTATTATATTACATAATATATTTACTCATAATTTTAAGATGATAGTATGTATCAAATTCAAACTATAGTTACTACGTAATGCATATAAATAAATAAATAAACATACGTATAATGTATACTAAAAAATAAAAATATAAGAATTTATTTTGGTAATATTACTATTAATAAACAATAGTTTCCAATTATCTTCATATACTAATACTAATATTAATTGTAAATAACAAATTCCTACAATATTAATGTTGACGTAATGCAATTATCATATATTAATATTATTATTGCATGAAGCACAATAAGGATTTGTTTGAAATATAGTTAGACAAGTGTACAAACTAATCTAATATAGGTATGTCACTTGCTTCAATTTAAAGAGTGACCAGGTATTAATCGACCAATGTGTCAAAACTAGCCTAAAGTAGATTGGTTACATATATGTCATCAAATGAAACACTATAAAAGGATCACATGTGTCTACATTCTAGTATTCCAAAGTTAATAAAAAGCATATGAAGAGTAGGAGAATCTTTATAATAAAAGATAGAATTATACTATATATCATTTGGCAAAATGTTTTGTATTTTTATCATGAGAAATTAAGGGGTATTTTAGTAATTTTGGAGTTTATATCGTGATATATTCATCAGGCGAGTTTTTCAAATTATCGCTGGATTGGTTGCCTGGATATATTAAACACGTTAATAATTTCAGTGGAAGTGAGTCAACACTTTCAAGCAGTTGAAATGAACTACAGAACGTAAGTATCACGAACCACACGCGAAAAGAAGGGGAGAAGGGTTATTGAGCGGGGTTCCAGATCTAGAAGGTAGTGGCGACGGATCTGGAGATTCTGGATGAAAACATAAGAGGGATCCAGGTAGATGGACTATCGAGGACGAGTGAGAAACCGAGCAGTGGTAGTGACCGATGGCTTTGACGATGGTGGTAAGAGAGACCAGAGAGGGAATGGAGGCACGCTGTGACGATGGTGGTGCGGGAACTTTGAGCGGCCTAATATGACCGTCGATGAGCAGTGAGTCGATGACGGTGGTGCAAGACTGCAAGAGCAACTGGAAACTGTGTGGTGTTAGGCGGCGATAGACGGTTGATTGAGGGAGTAGCTAACGGCGAAACTGTAAAGCACATGGACGTTTGAAGTAGCAACATAAGAAGCTATGAAGGAGAAGAAGGGTTTGGATTCAGAGAAAAAGAAGAGAGAAAGTGCTAGGAGGTCTGTTGGTTAAATGGTGGAAGAAGTAAATGGAGTTCTGAATGGTGATCGCCGATCAGAGGAATGACAGACGGAGGAGGGAGGCAGCTAGCCTCTGAGGTGGAGCATATAAAGAAATGATCATGCATGTTGGTGTGTGTGCAAAAGACAAAAGAGTGTGTGCAAAAGAAGGAGATATATTGTAAATTGAAATGAATCCAATGATTTTAAAATGTGAAAAGGTTTAAGACAGTGATTTTTAATTTTTTTTCTCATTTAGTTTTATGAATGATTTAATATTGATATCTACTATCCTCAAAATGTCAAATATTCAATTATTGACGCTTATGTTACAATTTAATTGGTTGTTAAATTTTTTTAATTTGGTATAAGACTATCAATTTATTAAAATTTAGTAGTTGATGATACCTTATGTCTTTAAATAATTAATCAATTTTTAATTGATATCTTTTGTTGCTTTTTAATTCATCCCCTCGCAAATTCGAGGGCAATTACATCCTAGTTTGAATCAAATCTCGACTGCTAATATTTATACGTGAGTTTCGTGATGCCTTTATCAAACTGAGATATATGTAATATATATTGTGTTTTTATGTCTAATTACCACATGCATTTGTTTATCATATTTAATGTTTTCCTATCTTATATCATGCTTATTGTTTTTCTCTGTGTGTGTGTGTGTGTGTATATATATATATATATATATATATATATATATATATATATATATATATATATATTCGAGTTGTTAGGTAAATAATATAATGAGCGAAAATGTAATGGTTGTTCGCTAATAAATATTATTTTGGTAAGATTGGTGCGCGGGAGGCATCTCGTTTTTACTAAGTCGTTACCGGCAGATACGTGTCTAGCCCTCTAGTACATTGTGTAAAAGTCATGATACGGATAGCATGCACGCTAGTTGATGTCAGAAAATGGCTTTGAAATGAGATAATAAATTTACCCAAAACTCTGAAATCTCAACATATTTTCTATATTTTATATTTATCATGAATGCATGTTGTATTTATGTACACAAAATACACGAAATCACTAAGCCATTAGGCTTATGCATTTACATATATATCTCAGGATATAAGCGTTAGAGAAAAGCATGGATTTCGGCATGGGACCAGATGACACTTGGAGATTTTGTTTTTTTAGTAATTAATAAAATTTTATTTAGAACTCTTGTCTTTTTATTTTATTTTAGGTTTGGTTGTAACTGAAAACTCTGATTTATACAAATAAAACTCGATGTGTTATATTATTAATGTCTCGGGTGTCACATTTTTAGTCGGATTTTTTGTATTATATTATAGACAACTCGATTACCTTTCCATATGCTCAAGAATCATTGATTTTCATCAAGTATAAATGGAAAATTTGGAGTTTTAAGTTTCGATTTTACGGTGAAAAAGAAAAGGGGGAAATGTGACTTGCTATAGCATGTCAAAATCAACAAAATGACATATTAACACGTTTTTAATGACTTAACTAGCCACACGTGTAAAAAAAGTAGACGTGCCACAATGGAACATGGGGAAAGATGACAGTTATTTAATAGTTTTACCCCAAAATTTTAATATAAAAATTATTCGTTTAAATAGTAATTTTTTATAAGCAGGAAAGCCCGATATCTAAAACTTAGTTACACATCTTCTAATATATAAAAGTCTAACGTGATAAATTTTATTAGATAATCTGAACCATTCATTTTAAAATTATTTAATCTTGATCATTCATTCAATTAAAATTAAAAAATTAATTTTAACTTTTTAAAGTCAAATTTACTATAGAAAATTTTATATATGCACTTATTAAATCATATAAATCGTATTTGCCCACCTTAATTTATAAATATCATATTTACCTTTTATAATATATCAAAATATCTTATTTAACCAAATTCTTAATTTTATCTGTTGGAACCTAGAGGGGGGGTGAATAGGTTCTTTAACTTAGTTTACCAATTTTTACACTTATAAAAATTTGTAAGTTGTGTTTAAAAGATATTTCTTGAAGTTTATAACACAACAAATATATATACTTGAAATAAAAGGAGTAAGGGTAGAGAGATATCACCAAGAGTAGACAAGAGATTTATAGTGGTTCATGCAAGTGTTAACAAACTTGCACTACATCCACTCCTTGGCCTCACCCACCAAGAGTTTGCTCTACTAGCTTCTCTCTTTGAAGGTAGAGATAAACCTTTTACACTTCTCTTTTTCACTTGCAAGAATTAACACTTCAAACTTGCAAGTAAGGTAAAGATAACATTGCTTCACTCTAATTCTAAAGGCTAGAGTTGATCCTTACTTCTCTCTAATTCTAAAGGCTAGAGATGATCCTTACTTCACTCTAATTCTAAAGGCTAGAGTTGATCATTACTTCTCTTTAATTCTAAAGGCTAGAGATGATCCTTACTTCACTCTAATTTGGAAGGCTAGAGTTGATCCTTACTTCACTCTAATTAGAAATGCTAGAGTTGATCCTTACACTATTACAAATGATATAGAATGTAGAAGTAGTGTTTGAACTTTGATGGCTTTCACTCTTGCTTGGATCTTGATCTTGAAAGATTGAATAATATCAAAGTATATGAGCTTACAAGATCTTGTATATTTTCTCCATATTTCAGATTGCAAGAGCTTAGTGAAATCAAAAGACTTGAGTTGGTTTAAATAAGAAAAAAGGTGAAAGTTCAAAAAGTGTCCATACACCGTCGGCCTGCTGGAACTTTTTGAGTCTTTCAAATATAGACGTTGGCCCTTTACCAAAACCACACACAACCCATTTTTGCCATTAAAATGCACTGAAAAGAAGTTCTAGAAAAGTTAGGTTTGTGTCATACTTCTTATGTTTGAATTTAAACACCAATATGGAAGTTTAGAAGCCAATGTGTAAAGTATGTTGGATGCTTGCTTCTTTGGGAGATTCCATTTTCTAAATATGGTGTTGTTTTATTTCAATGCTAGATTATGTTTGGTATTTGCCAAACTAAGAAGTCTTATACTTTTTAAACCAAGCTTGTGATTTTTTTATAAAAAGTTTGTTAATTTTTATAGAATGTTTTTATAAAAATAATTTTATAAAAACTTAAACTTGTTTAATTGTAAGCTCATATATTTCAACCTCTTGTTTGTAGATATCTTCGTCATCAGCTTTGAAGATATCATCTTCACTTGTTGAGTACGCGTTCGGTTGACTTCAAGAAGAACAAGTTGTGGGCTGTGCAGTGACGGACGATTCACGGTCGACCGTGATATCGACCGTGAAGGTTGAGTGTTTGCTTTTATCTTGTTTTCTTCATTTCTTGTTGATTTGAGGTCTTCAATTATTTGTTCTTCACTTGATCATTTATTTTAGGTTTGTTGATCTTTAAAGAATGTAGCATATGAACATATGAATAAATTTGATAAGCAATAATATTACTTGTTCATATTTTTATCATCATCAAAATAAGGAGTGCATTTCTTAATGTGTGACCATGTATGCACTTACAATCTTCTCCTTTTTGATGATGACAAAATATGCAACATTTAATTAATATTGCTACACAAATTTATTCATGTTAACAATGTTGCACATCTACATTCTTCTCCCCCTTTTGTCGAATCAAAAAGGAAAATTCTTCTCCCTCTTATGATCTAGCACACAATAGTTGATGAAGCTCCCCCTTGATCAAAGCTCCCCTTGATTTATGATCCCTTTGAGCTAGCACTTGACAAAAGATAGACAAAACAAAACACAAGTGCAAGATATACAAAAGTATTTGCATAAACTTAATTTAGGAAAAATCAAATATACTCAAGTAGGAATCATGAGAGATTTATGCATCATTATCTTGTATTTATGTTAATGATAGGAAGGGAGAGTGTGAATATATATGAAATTTTCTTTTTGGTTAGTGACTCCCCCTTAAAATGTGCATATTATGTTAGGGACAACCGAAATCCACAATCCTAATCTTAAGATAAGTATCAAAAATTTCTTAGCTCTAGATTGTGGGATTTATCTCAATATAAGTTTATTCATTTCTAATTGATATTTATTCTTACACATTATGTAGCAAATGAAGATTTAATCATTGTTTGGACCATAATCTTATAGATTAACCTTTGTTTATACTTTCATGAGTATTTTAATGCATGTAGGCCCACTTATGTTTTTCATCTTTTCATGATGAGATAAGAATGTAGCATGTATAGCTTAATCAAGTAAGTGACCAATGTGTGCACTAAATTGACAATAATTTGGATTTTATGTATGAAGCACATGATGTCATTTGTTTATTATCTTGATCTTCAATGAATGATTCATGGTGTATGTAGATCAACATATCATGAGAAATTAGACATAGAACATAGGTATTTTTCAAGCATTACACATTTTGAATTAATTCAATACCTACGTATACTATATTCCCATCACTACTAGTATACAAAAGTTTTCTAATTTCATGCAAGTTAAACAAAGATTTTGTAGTTACATGTTTGATTCATGATTACTTGTTATTTAATATTATATTCAAAGTTTATTCATTTCAAAAGTATTCTCATGAGTACACAAGTCTGCAATACATATACTATAATCATTATTTATGCACGTATACCTCATAGATTCATGTGTCAAGTGATAATCAAATTAAGTATGTGACACATGAGATTAGTCATTTAAGTATATAGGCATAACATGATTTCTTATATGTGGCATAACTTGTCATCTATTTTAACTATCTTGATTACAAAGAGTAATTCATTAAGTACCATGACAAGATAGTAAGAGAGAACCACTTGCAACAATTAATATGTTAATTTATATTTCTTCACCATGTAATCATCTTCATATATCTTTCATCACAAACTTATTTCAAAGACTCTTTTGATAGTGATCTTATATGAAAATTATATGTGTTAGGTAGCTTGACCACAATTCATTACATGATAATTATTCAACACTTGATGAGCATGAATGACATATCATAATGTTACATATGTTTAGTGATATTTCATGTAAGAATCACATATGTAATTTGATAACATTAAGAACAAGGATATGTCAAACATGAACCAAAGTATTATCATTTAGCGTGTATTGTTATTTTGGTAACATATCTTGTTGATGTAAATAGGATATCATGAGCATCATATATAAGTTGCATACAAGCATTTTACCTTTTCAAACCATGTAAGATATAGAATTTAGGCATAAGGTTTGTGTAAATTATTTTTATTTCTCCATGTATGCAATTACTTAATGAGCTCTTATAAAAGTAACACATGAAATGTTTGACTAAAATGGTTTTTCAAACTCTTATGTCATAACTCAACTTTTAGTTTGTGATTACTTAATGAGCAAGTTCTTATTTATTTAATGTAATCTTATCTTAACTTCATAATAATCGTTTTATGACTTTGCAAGTTTAATTAGTTTATCACCTTTACTAATAGTCTTGACTTTTTGAATTAAGTTCTTAGAATTTGAGCCCAAGACAAGATATTCAAACTTTAACATCATAGGGAGTTGCATGTTAGCATATTGTTGCACTAAACCAAGGTAATATAATTTCTTTAATACACAAAGATTTAGGCATAGCATTTTAGTACCATAAACATGCTTTTATTCGTTTGTTTACAATGATGTCCACAAAGTTTGTATAAGTTTTCAAAGTAATAGGTGAAGAAGTGATTTAGTGATGAATGACAAGTATTAAGCAAGAGTAAATCTATGTATGAGCCTTAAATAGAAAATTATTAAAAGTAACATCAAGCTCATGGTCAAAGTCACGGTCGGCCGTGGTTCGACCGTGGAGCACTTGATAGATTTAGAATTTTGAAAACCTCCAGAGGGTCGACGGTCGATGCACGGTATCGACCGTGTATCGACCGTGAAGCATCTGTTCACTTTTTCTTTATTTGATAGACTTTCCAACAAATAAATAAATATATATATGTGTATATCTCAGTTATATTTTGTCACAAACCTATTTTTCATCATATTAGTTTTCCTTCATTCTCATAGACACAAGGCTCAATCATTGTTCAATCATGATGCATGTTTAAATGCAAAATGAAACCCTAAGAAGATGAAGAAACAATTGTGAGAAATTTTACCTTTAGTGAAGAGGATTCAAGAATCAAGTGAGAGATCGAGAATGAAGAAGCTTTCACTTGTAAGTGGACTATGAATCCAACCCGGGCTTCAACCATAGTTTCAATCATAAGGTAAATTCTTGTTTCTTGCAATAAATTTTAAGCTTTTTGAGTGTCTAAGCAAAAATGGAGGCTAGGGTTTTTGTGGGGAAGATGGGTAAAGTGATAAAGTGGTGAGATGAGAGAGAAATAGGGCAAAATATGTTTAAAATCCGTCAGACACCCAACGGTCGATCCACGGTCGACCGTGGCATCGACTGCGAGATTTCTTTCAATTTGATCATTTGGACAGTGGATCCACGGTCAATACACGGCTTCGACCGTGGTTCGACCGTGAACCTTCTGGAAGAACAATTTTGAAAGGTTTCACATAATCAAACTTTATTTCCTAGGGAACATGTTCAATCATTCCTAAACCAACTCTTATTGCATTAACTACTTCTTTCTTAAGTGGTTTAGTATTTATGTCCGCAACTATGATTTATCAAAGTAAGTTGTCTTAATTTGTAATATGATATATTTTCAATTCTAAGACAATGTTACTTATGATAAAATCTAATTTGGTTCTTTAATCACTTAAACCCAATCAAAGTATATGACAATGAAATTCATGGGTTTGAAGCAAGCCATCAATTTTTGACAAATAATTTATTATTTGAGCATATATTTCCATATATATGAATATATAACACATATTTTCAAATCATATCAAATACTTTTAGTCAAAAACATGTTTATTGAGAAATATAAGTATTGCATATACTCATTTATGACAATGTGATGAACATAAGCATGGTATATCCAATTTTGAAATATTGTTCATCAATATGCAACTTTAATCTTTAAGCACAATATTTCTTACATTCAAAAGCAAATACTCTTGTTTAGATGTAGATTTAATATTATAACTTTATGAAACCATACATCTAGAATTATTAATCAACTATCAAGTTTCACAAGTTTTGACATATAATGATTTTCAAGATAGTTTAATGTTTGTCTTGCCTATATCAAGAAGGACTTCAAGTTAAATTTGTATGATTTAGAGCACAAGTCCAAATGATATGAGTATACTTAATATGTCATTATAGCACCGCATATTTCAACTTTGTAACTCAATCAAAAAAGCATTTCACATGAGTGTGGATTGAGCTTTGCAAGACATTCAAGAATATGATAAGTATTTTTAAGTCTTCTACATTACTAATAAAATACGAGTCATTTAAGATTAAGTTTTTATATCAATACTTTTCGATTTTCATGACACATTTAAATGATTATTTTCACACACATTTTTATTAGAATATCTTAGGAAAATTTTCAATTGTTACACATATAAATGAAGTCTTGGTAATATGTATCTACTTGAATGATCATCAAAACTTCAAATTAAAATGATGTATTTTATAAAGTTTCCAAGTCCAAGTAGTTCCTAAGATATCATCATACTATTCTTAGTACAAAGTGTGATTTTAAACCATTTTAATGATCCATGAAAATATTTGATAAGACATTTCATGATATATAACATATTGTCTTTTATTAATGTTTTTGCTACCCTTGACTTGTTTTTATAGCTAACCAAGTTTATGTGAAGATTTATATACCATAAACACACTTAGACATTTCAAGTAGCTTCACATATGTTCTCATGACACTTTCAACATATAAAGCTTTGAGAAGTGTAAGAGAAACTTATGTTGATTGTGTTTCACAAGTGTTGTTCAAAGCATTATCCTTGATGATTTGTTATCCAAGTCTTTCATCCACACAATATTTCAAGTTGCATCATGAATAATATTCAACATCCAATGCAAGCTACAACTCAAACATATTTCATATATGTGGTACCCATCTTTTCATGGGTCCAGGATTGTTAGCATCAAACACACCTATTTTAATCCACCTTTGTGTTATCTTGCAACCTTTATGATACCAAGTATTCATGTAGGCAATAGGTTTATGATAACATTTTGATCTTTGAATCACCTTTGATCTAGATCTCTTAAAACCAAGCTCATGCCTTGAAGTTGTAGCATAAACATTTCTTATTTATTCATTTCTTGCAACCTTAGGCATATAAGTGGGATAACTAGAGACAATATTGCATTTTTCAAGTTTTTGAAATTTCCAGTGTGCCGACGGTCGATGCACGGTATCGACCGTGGATCGACCGTGAAGCTCCTGGATTTTTTCTTTTGCTCTTTCTTCCATACACATGCTTGGTTCTAATAGGTTTGTTGATATGTTACTTGTTTCAATTAAAAACCCAAGACTTCCCTTGTCACTTGATGGTTGTTGAACTCTAACATTCTCTTCTTTGAAATCAACACAAGAAGTAGAGCAACCTTGTGACATAAAATTGGATTCTCTCAACTCAATAATTTTCTTAATCAATATTTTATTAAGAGCTTTGAGATTGAGATTATCACTTTCAATATTTTTCAAATCATTGGTCTTGGTAATGAGTTTTGAATTAATATCAAGTAACATATCACATCTATCTTTTAGCTCATCATAAAGATTATGTGAGCTATCTTTACTACTAGAAGATACCTCATTTTCTTCAAATGCTATGAAGCAAGCAAGTTCTCTTGATCTTTCTTTTTTTTCATTTCTTCTTGCCTCAAGCTTCTCAAATTTACCTATATCTTTCCATAATCTCTTGGCACAAGTGTAAGAACACATATATTCATATTTACTTTTCTTAAGAGATTTATGAATAAATATCAATATTTGTTTATTGACTCTCTTTCAAGCTCATTTCCATCAAAATCACTTTCAATAAAATCACCCATATCATAATTTATTGATCTCAAGAAAGTCACCATGTAGGTTTTCCAACCTAAAAGTGTATAATCAATAAACATGGGTAAAGGGTCCATATAAACCCCCAAACTTAGGTTATCATTTAAATCCATGGATCTAACTCAATATTTTTGTAGCAAAATTATTTTCTTGAAAATTTACAAAGCAAGTTGTATCACAAAACAATTTTTACAAAAATTTTAGAGCAACTTGCTCTGATACCAATTGTTGGAACCTAGAGGGGGGTGAATAGGTTCTTTAACTTAGTTTACCAATTTTTACACTTATAAAAATTTGTAAGTTGTGTTTAAAAGATATTTCTTGAAGTTTATAACACAACAAATATATATACTTGAAATAAAAGGAGTAAGGGTAGAGAGATATCACCAAGAGTAGACAAGAGATTTATAGTGGTTCATGCAAGTGTTAACAAACTTGCACTACATCCACTCCTTTGCCTCACCCACCAAGAGTTTGCTCCACTAGCTTCTCTCTTTGAAGGTAGAGATAAACCTTTTACACTTCTCTTTTTCACTTGCAAAAATTAACACTTCAAACTTGCAAGTAAGGTAAAGATAACCTTGCTTCACTCTAATTCTAAAGGCTAGAGTTGATCATTACTTCTCTCTAATTCTAAAGGCTAGAGATGATCATTACTTCACTCTAATTTGGAAGGCTAGAGTTGATCCTTACTTCACTCTAATTAGAAAGGCTAGAGTTGATCCTTACACTATTACAAATGATATAGAATGTAGAAGTAGTGTTTGAACTTTGATGGCTTTCACTCTTGCTTGGATCTTGATCTTGAAAGATTGAATAATATCAAAGTATATGAGCTTACAAGATCTTGTATATTTTCTCCATATTTCAGATTGCAAGAACTTAGTGAAATCACAAGACTTGAGTTGGTTTAAATAAGGAAAAAGGTGAAAGTTCAAAAAGTATCCAGACAGTCCACGGTCGATCCACGGTCGACCGTGGCTTCGACCGTCGGCCTGCTGAAACTTTTTGAGCCTTTCAAATATAGACGTTGGCCCTTTACCAAAACCACACACAACCCATTTTTGCCATTAAAATGCACTGAAAAGAAGTTCTAGAAAAGTTGGGTTTGTGTCATACTTCTTATGTTTGAATTTAAACACCAATATGGAAGTTTAGAAGCCAATGTATAAAGTATGTTGGATGCTTGCTTCTTTGAGAGATTCAATTTTCTAAATATGGTGTTGTTTTATTTCAATGCTAGATTATGTTTGGTATTTGCCAAACTAAGAAGTCTTATACTTTTTAAACCAAGCTTCTGATTTTTTTATAAAAAAGTTTGTTAATTTTTATAGAATGTTTTTATAAAAATAATTTTATAAAAACTTAAACTTGTTTAATTGTAAGCTCATATATTTCAACCTCTTGTTTGTAGATATCTTCGTCATCAGCTTTGAAGATATCATCTTCACTTGTTGAGTACGCGTTCGGTTGACTTCAAGAAGAACAAGTTGTGGGCTGTGCAGTGACGGACGATTCACGGTCGACCGTGATATCGACCGTGAAGGTTGAGTGTTTGCTTTTATCTTGTTTTCTTCTTTTCTTGTTGATTTGAGGTCTTCAATTATTTGTTCTTCACTTGATCATTTATTTTAGGTTTGTTGATCTTTAAAGAATGTAGCATATGAACATATGAATAAATTTGATAAGCAATAATATTACTTGTTCATATTTTTATCATCATCAAAATAAGGAGTGCATTTCTTAATGTGTGACCATGTATGCACTAACATTATCATTCTAAAATATTTTATAAACATTTTAATTCATTTGTAATAATAACCAATAACGTTTAACTTTATAAAACCTAATTGTAAAAATGATTGATGATTTGTATAAGAAGTACAATCACGTCTCTTCGCATCATTCTACTATGTTTCTGCCGTCAAGTTTGTCATCCCGCTCATGTCGATGTTTCCACCGCTGATATGTTGATGCCGTACATAGTCATTTTTTTAAAATTCTCATTCAATTCGTGTTTTATTATTATTTAATACTTTTTTTATTAATGTTTAATGTGTATTATTTTTTAAACCAACTCGTGTATCACACAAACATTTAGTCTAATAATATATACAAGATATATTTTAATAGTGGACCTATAAAATCTTTGGACCTTAGGTGGTTGCGTGCCTTTGTAATGTATTATATATAATAACAAAGATGAGGAAGAATGAACGGTGCATGTTTGTCCTTTTCTGTTAAATTTAGTATATATATTTAAGGGAGAGTTCATGCGAAAAGGACCTTATTTGCAAAAAGTACGAGAAGCAATCTCAGCCACTTATTTGTTTTTTATCTTATGGTTCACATTAATCATATTTATTTATTTATTTTAATTCAAAAGGGTAAATATGTAAACAATATTTTTTTCTCTCTCCTCTAATTAAATTTCTCTTTCTAATTAATTTTTTTCTAGATTTATAAAATTTATGTCTATTTTATTAATAATCCGGTGTTCGCTACTGTACAAAACGTAGGATTTTCAAAATTTTTGTTATGTGTACTGTGATCATTAGTGAATACAACATACGGTTTACAAATTTTTCGTTATTGTATATTTATTGCTTCTTGTATTTTTTTTTTCCAAAGTATCATAAGTGATTGTTTATTATTGTACAACATAATAGAAGTCAACTTGTTTACATTTTTGTGTTCAATACTAAACAACCAATCGTTATTTATCTTTATTTTCTGTGTTCATCAGTTAACAACCCATAAACAACCAAACTAAAAACTATAATGAACAAACTTTAAAACCAAAACTAAATACAACTTTCTTTCTAAATACGATGAACAAATCATAAACCTTTATTCTCACATTATCATTAATGAACAACAATAAATTAAAATTTTGAAACTAAAAGCTAAACCTTACTTCTAATTACAAAATAAAACAAAAAACAAAAATAGTAAAGAATTATAATGAACATGGTCATTCTTCAAACAGAAAATAGGTACAATTACACAAAACCCAATGCCAGCAAAGCCATATCTTTTGATACGAAAAATCAACCATGATTATGACATGACCAAAAGGCTATAAAGTCGCCTGTTCCCAACTTCAAAGTCCCAAGTTCGAGACTTGGCTTATAGATTTTTACATGGAATCTTCGATTCTTTTTAAATTTTAATTTATTATTATTATTATTATTATTATTATTATTATTATTATTATTATTATTATTATTAGAGTTAATTACAAAGATAGTCCCTGTGGTTTGAGCTAAATTTCATATCTAGTCCTTTAAAATCGAAAATTACACTGGTGGTCCTTATTGTTGACATGTTGTTTCACTTTTGGTCTTTTAGCTTAACCACCGTTAAGTTCTACCGTTAAAAGCCCCCCATGTGCCTTGCACATGAGGGTATTTTGGTCTTTTTGCTTGTTATCCACTTTACCAAACACTATTAACCCTATTTCATTATTTAAAGTATTTTTTTTATAATTAACTCTCTCTCCAGCATAACATTCACCACACTTTTTCTCATCTTAATTCTCTCTCCCTGTGAAGAACATTCACCACCCCTACACCGCCGGCAACCACCACCGATAACCACCACCAACCACCACCGACAACCACCACCATGCAACCACAGCCACGTCGCCACAACCACCATCTCCGTACGACCACCACCGTGCAACCACAGCCACATCACCACAGCCACCACCACCGTACGACCACAGCCACGTCGCCGGCAACCACCACCGACAATCACCACAGCCACGTTGCCACTCCTTCAATCTCTCTCTCTTCGGTGTACGACCACCCGACATATCTAAACCCAGCCATCGCTCATCATATTTGAACCACCACAGCCACGTCGGCTCTAGATCTGAACCGCCGCCGTCTCCAGATCTGAACCGCCGACTTAGCTCTCTGGATCTGAACCACCACTGGCGCTCTACAGATCTACACACACACACATCGAGAGCTTTGAGTGTGCATGTATGGTGAAAATTCAACAAAGATTTCAAATAGGTCAAGTATATGATCCAAAAGGAAGAAATTGCAACTTTAAAGAAAGCTTAAAATGGTCAGCTCTTCATCTCAGTTGGTGGTATATATGAGCGGATGAGGTGCTATGCTAAAGTAAATATAGATCGAACTCTTTTCTCCCTTTGGCATAAATGGAACCTGCGTGGTCTGCAGTTGAAGAATAAAGAGAGTCTGTTTTGTAAAGTAAATGTAGTTTGGTAATGGTTAATCTGTGTGCTGCTTTGTGTGGCCAAATTTGGGCCACAAGTTTTTGTTTCTTGGAAGATTGTACTCAAGACTCTATTGCAGAGTGAATGAAACCCAGCCATCGTTCTTCTTCCTTGTGTGTTTATTTCAGTTTACAATCTATTAGATTTTTTTAGTTTTCATATTTGTGTTGAAACCCAGCCATCGCTGTTCTTCCTTGTACCTTGTGTTGAAACCCAACCATCGCTTTTAGTTAATCTTAATTAAAAGTTAATTAATAATTAATTGACAAAGAGAAAGAAAGAGGATAGAGGATGTTTGGTTACAAGGATAAATGGAAAATGACCAATATACCCTTTGACTAACGGTCAAAGATAACTGGAGTTAGGGTAAAGGACCAAAAGTGAAACAACTTGTCAACCATAAGGATCACCAGTGTAATTTTCGATTTTAAAGGACTAAATGTGAAATTTAGCGCAAAGCACAGGGACCATCTTTGTAATTAACTCTTATTATTATTTTTAAATTTTAAATAGTATTTGTTTTTCTTAATTTTTTAGAGTATAATGATAATGTAAATATATATATATATATATATATATATATATATATATATATATATATATATATATATATATATCTTAATTTACATATTTTGTCTCAATTAAGACTTGAACCTCCAACTTTAAAGGAAAAGAACATCGTTACACCTTACACAGATTGGTATTACTATGTCAAAGACTTTTTTGGTGCACAAGAATTTTCTTAATTGATGCATTTTGGCATTATGTGGCTATGTGCCCTTCCATATCTTCCTTACAAGATTTCATCAAAAGCAACAAATGAACTTTAAATTTAAATTTATATAAAGTAAAACGAATTAGTTATTTACAAGTTTATTAAAATAAATAATATTATCCTAAATGGTAATACTATCCCGGAGAGAAGTCCAGGTATATAATCCTAGTTAAACAACATATGATAGGTGTATTTTATTTATTTTTAATGAATAAAGTTTATATACATGAAAAGTTATACATGGAAGTTCTCATGTCGATGAAAGAGTTGTAGCGTATTAAAAAACGCGTAATGGCACATTTACGTTTCAAATGGTGAGTTTTTTAAAGGGTAATACGTAGAAAAACAAATTATTTTAATTTGAACGTTTTATGTATACGTTTTGCAATCGTCTGTATTGAACTTCTATAAATTTGTATTTTGTAATTTGAATTTATTACCTTGCTCATCTTTCACGCAACTTTATGTAATTTGTATATTAATAATAATAAATTGAACATATATATAATTATAAAATATATACAAAATTACGCCATACGCCAAGCCTTACAAACCATCATGACTCCCATAATTTAAGGGTTAACCTTGTTGTCACGCAATACCATACGCTATTTATAACCATAAATAATTACGTAAACGTTGATGTCTAACAAATAAAGATTAAAAACAAATCGTCTTTACTAATTAGCGGCCGCTCATCCTCGTCTCTATGTTAAAGTAACTTAGCGTGACCACTAGTTAATTAGTTGGTAAAGTTGGTGTTACTTTGCTTTCAATCATTTTCCTTTATAATGTGTTTTTCTTCTTTTGTATTGCTAGCTTGTTGCTAGTCTTTTTTATCATTTTTGTGTAAATAAAATACTAATATACATTAAATTTACTTGGTACTTTAAACAATCTTTCTAATATAAATAAAATATTAATATACATTAAATTTACTTAACGATTCTAACTTTTTATTTAATAAGATTAATTTAATTGTTCAATCTTGACATTCATTAACTGAAAATTAAAATTTCAATTTTTCCTTTTATAATCAAAATTATTAAAAGAATTTTATATAAACCCTTCTTAAACCTTAAAATATCATACTTTTCTATCCTAATTTATAAATATTATATTGATCCTTATAACATTTCAAAATATCATATTTAACCAAATTTCTAATTTTGTTATTTTAAAATATTTTATAATCATATTTATACTTAATAAAAACAATAAATATTTAACCTTATTGACATAACTGTAACAATAATGATTGAAGGCGTGTACAAGAAATACAATTATGACTCTTCTTATCATGATATCATGTTTTTGCCGACGACACTTCCTCCACTAGTTTTAGATATTGACGTTATTTATCGCCATTTTTTAAACTCACATTCTTTTGTGATTTATAATTATTTAATATCTTCATATTAATATAATAATATTCCTTTTTAAATCAACTTGTTTTTCACACATATATATCTAATCTAATTAATTTTTTTATATTAACGAAATCTTGTATCTTTTTAATTGTTGCACAAAGTTAATAGTTTTTAACGTAAACTTCGAATTATTCAAATAAATGAAAGTGATTGTTTAACTGCAAAATTTAATTACACCCACTTCATTTTTGTTGTTTTGAGGCTGAAGTTTGGTATTTTTACCTCTTATAGGAGATGTTTTAATATTTGAATTTGTTTGAAGCTTACCTTCATATTTACATGTTCTTTCTTTACTTGCAAAAATGAATTTGATGCTTGAAAAAGATGTAATGTTCTTATTGTGTATATTTATATTAAGAGAGGTGATATATCCTCTTATTTCTTCTTCTATTTATCCTCTTTACAAGCAAGCTAAGTTGAACCTTCAACCTATAAAGAGAGACACATTAATCATATATTGATACTGCTAGATCAAAGTGTCTTTGGTTTGCTTACTGATTTGTTTCTATATTAAGTTTGCCTACCTTCCAATAGACCAATACTCTACCCAAAAGAATAACAAAATGTTTTTTGTTATACACAACATTTAGGACTTTTATATATTTACAAACCCACTATTTATTATTTTCACTCACAAATTTAAGAATATTATGATCCAAAAAACCTCATTTTATATATAACAAAAGATCGTTATGTACAAATCATCATCATTATAAAAATTAGGTATGTATGGGATTTTTGGATTATTAAAGGAGACAAAAAAAGACTTGATAGAAAGAATTAATGAGCAGCAAGTTTCTTTTGCATATTATAAATACTTGAATATATAGATATCAGCCAATTGTGCATTACACCTCTCTCTCTCTCTCTCTCTCTCTCTCTCTCTCTCTCTCTCTCTCTCTCTCTCTCTCTCTCTCCCCCCCCCCCTTGATTTCTTTCTATTCAAAACATAACTGTCAAATCTTACACACCAACCCTACTACAACTAGTGATCCACCAAACTTCATTTATAAGTGCTACCTTCCCTGATTGCTCTCAAACTCTCTCGTTTTAGTTCTCAACCACGTACGTCTAGCTATCAGGTAAAATATTTTAATTTTTTTACTAAAATCACTCTACCATCTGGATTCTTGAGTTGCTCCACACTGTTGTAGCTTTCTAAATAACTCTAAGAACTTCTTTAAACACAGTATGGTCTTTAATTGACAATTTAAAGCCCTCTGATATCACTAATTAATTAATTTCTCTTGCTTTTGATGTCATTTAAATATTCCATCACCACTGCCAAATTGATCCATGATATCTTTTGTTCAACTGCCTCCTGGTTTTCCTTTTTATTCCCTTCTTGGAATTCCTTCAATTGATCCATGACTAAAGACTTACATTCTTGATTACTTAACTTTCAAATAAATATATAAATGAATTGCATGTTTTAAGATGGTGTGTCAATTCTACATAACTTCTTGATTTGTCATGCCCGTGAATATCCAGAAAAGTAAGTCTAGAGTCATGTAAAGACAACAAAGAAAACTATGATATATGTTTGGTAAGATTGTTTCTCTACCGTAGACATATGTATTTATTTATTTGATATTTCAGTTTTTTTATTATTTTTATTATTTGTTGTTCCTATTTTTTTCTCTTTCGTTAACAAAAGTTTTTCGGAAATCAATCACTTTACCTACGGCCGGTAGAGACATGATTTGTATACATCTTACCTTCCCTATAAGATCTTATTTTTCCCTGTAAATTATACACAATTCTCAGACCTCTATCTGCTTGAAGATTCATTTTTCATCTGATGTTTCAAAGTGTGTGTGTATATATATATATATATATATATATATATATATATATATATATATATATATATATATATATATATATATATATATAGGTATAGGATCAATGAAGAAGTTTTTTTGGGGGAGAAGCCTAGGAAGCAAGGAGGAGATGACATATGTCCCCATCCCTTTCAAGGATACTTTTGGTTTTCCTCCTACTTGTGTCTTTCCCTCGTAAACAAGAAAATAATTAATACATATGTTTGTTGTTTTAAAAATAATTAATATTTTGCGTGGGTATTTGAATACTTCGGCTTCTATTTTTTTTATTACTTGATTTCTTTCATGTTTTTAGTTATTTTATTTTATCTTTTTATTTAATTATTTGATGCATATACATATTTAGCCTTGACAGAGTGCAACATTTTGTTTATAATAGTTATGCAACACAGTATAAAAGGTGTGTAATACAGTATAAAACTTATGTAATACACTACAACAGATGTGCAACACAGCGGCAAAGTAGTGCAACACAGTTTAAAAAAACATGCAACACAGTTTAAAAAACGTGCAACACAGTAAAAATACGTGCAACACAGTTCCGAAGTTGTGCAACAAATTAACGTTGTGTAATATAGTGTAAAAGTTGTGTAACACGGCGCCAAATGCGTGCACCAAAGTAATATGCCTTACAGTACGAAATTGGTGCAACACAGTGTAAATTTTGTGCAACATAGTTCAAAAAAAATAAAAAATAAAAAAATATATGCAAGACTGGTATCAAATGAAAGAGCATAATTTTATCTTTTTAATGGTGCAATTTTTTTTTTAAAAAAGTTTACTATATAAAAGTTATGATTGGTTAAAGTTTGAAGAGGTATTAGGTTTTTTTACTCAGCCCACTCTCCTTTCAGGAGAGTGGCTGCCACTCACGCGCGTAATGACTTAAATACCCCTCCAGCCACTTTTTTTAGTGTCCCTCCCACTTAAAGTTCATTTTATTTACTAAAATGCCACTAATCATCCTAACCTTGGATTAAATTTGATCAAAGGCCTAGATCGCTTCCTAGGCTTCTCATTTTTAATTCTTTATTCCTATATCCCTACCCTATATATATATATATATATATATATATATATATATATATATATGTGTGTGTGTGTGTGTGTGTGTGTGTGTGTGTGCGTGTGTGTGTGTGTGTGCGTGTGTGTGTGTGTGCGCGTGTGTGGTGGGGGTGGGGGGGAAGGCTTTATTTGAGAATCAGTTTTCTTGTGAGTACCGCAAGATTTATTTGTAGTCAATAATTATAAATAATCAAAAGTTAATATTAGTTGTAACAAACATGTAATTAAAACACAACTGTCATTTTTAATTTCCAAAAATGATGGAGTGGTATTTTAAGCAAATTACCTAAATAGAGGAGGAACCCACTTACCCCCGTTTTCTTAAAACTAAAACATATATCAAACGCTAAGGTATAAAAATACGAAATTAGACCAAATTAACTAGCAAAATATGTTCTTCAATATGACACATCCATATTGCTATATATACATTTTCAAAAAAAAATCATTTTTGCTGGGTTTTTTCTAGCACAGCAAGAGATGTGTGCACATGTGCATATAAGTTGAAGTTGTCATGTATGTGTGTGTGTATTATATATAGTCCTCGGAAATTTACTGATTAAACTCTTGTATTTGTGTCTTATGTTTGTCTGATACAGGGAGTACTCCACGGTGTTATTGTATCCATATACAATCAAGCTCCACGAACAATCAAATATTCTTTTTTAATACTCATATCTTTTTTTATCCTATACTTGTTCATTTCAGACTTTTTTTTATTACGGGTTGTTTATATGCCCGTAAGATTGATCAATACATGATATGGAGATGAAGTTCCATACTCATAACCACTCGATAGAGTCAAATCTTAGCCTTAGTTACACTTAAAAAAAAACCAGTGGTATTATACAAGTCCCCAATTTTGTAACCTTTAACTTAAGTACAGTACCAGACACACACCCAATTATTGCATTTGCTACTAGCACGTTTCAAATAACAAAACGTGAGCAAATGCTGAGAGTAAAATTTCAACCTCATCAAACACATTTGACTAAAAAAGAAATAAGACTCTTTTACAACATAGAAATGGTGAAGCTGCTTGTTATGAATGGTGCTGAAGTGAACGAACACACCGTCAAGAACAAGATCCCTACAGAAAAATTAACCGATCTCATTGCAAAAAGAGAGATTGGGTATCAAATCATGGTGCCGGATCAAGAGGCCGTGGTGGAGATTATTAGTCATGGTGGGCGGAGAGCGGAGGCGGAGGCAGAGGCAATTTGTTTGTAGGGTTTGTATATACAAAGGACTTCCTATGGTAAGGAGAAAGATATGTTGTACAGAGCCTGGGAAACTAAGTAAACTGCCAGGTTCACCAAGGGAGCTCAAGATCATTGCAGGTACATGTTGGTACTTTGTGCATGCATACTTTGTACATTTTCTTCAAGAATGATTTTTGAAACGAATTATAAAATGATATTTTATGGGTTTTCTTGAAGGTGAAAAGTTTGGATTTGATGCTGCAAATGCAGTAGTGACAGATGAAGATGGAGCAAAGATTGATTCAATTAAACTGATTAGAGACAATGATAAGCTTTTTATTGGAGATATCCCTTGAAGGCTTATTTTTTATAAGAATTAATTAAAATAAGTCTCCATTATAAATTTTATATTAATACCTTTAAAATGAGTATTACAAGTTGGGATAAAGTTAGATATAAGATGAAGGTTGTTGTATTCCATATAGGAGAAATCTCTTGATGTTTGCATGGTCATTATACTTCATAATAAGTTATGCAAGCAAAGTTAAAGTTAGGGGAATTCTAATAGTATGTTGTTATACTATGGAAACATTGTTTGTGCATATACTTTGGATGGAATACATAATTTACGACGGTATGAAAGCGTACTGAATCACACGATGGTTTCTCTTTCAGGTCATCATTTAAGTATCATACTGAACTCTTACTTCATCACACTCATCAACTCTTACGGTAGACATAAAAACAAAAGAAAGAAAAGGTTGCAACGATTGATGTAAGTGACATATCTTGGAGAATCACGCCTCAAGTACGCCCCTTTAACCAATAAAAGGGTGGCTCATCACATCGAAAAGTATTTACTTCTGCAAAATTTTGTTAGGGGTCGTTTGTTTTTTGAAAAAAGTCTTAATATATCCTAATCCGAATCAATAAGAGGTATTAAGATGTAAGAATTGTTTGTTTTTTCTTTCCATTAAGATCTGAAAAGCTCTTAAAACCTATTAATAAATAAGAGATAAAATTACCTGTTATAACATCTTAATAGCATATATGTTTCATTTTACTATAGCAATTAGATCGACTCCTTCTTTCATTAATTCACGTCACATCCACTGATCTACATAGCCGCCCGCTACCACGCATCTTTCTTCCATATATTTTAATTTTATTTCCAGTATTATTATGTTTTGATATTTGTTATTAAAATATTTTACTTTATAATAAGAAAAGTTCAAATATTTTATTAAACATTCAGACGTCAGAATCATCTTAATATTCAGACATGTTATTCATATTCAGACTCAGAACCTCTTAATAAACAAACGACACCTAAGTGTCCGTCTAACTTTAAAATTTTTCTTATAGTCGAATTATAAGAATCAAACTATTGTATATATGATAACCATCACCTTAGTAGTCTATTGTATAGTCCACTTGCCTCTCATAAGAGAGGTCTAAGTAAAAAAAAGTTATTTTACATATCATACTTTTAGTTTTAGTATTTTGTTTACATTATAAAATACTTTTGGTGTGTGCATTGCACTTTTTCTCTAATCACTCCATTGACATTTCACTTAGAAGTGTGTACCAAGTTGTGAAGATGAAGGAGCATTGATCAAAGGTGGTGTCAGTGGTGTGGTCAAAGATGTGCCAAAAGAACCTTTAAAATATATGAACTTATACACACTAATCTAGTTTTTTTCTACACTTTAGTCTATATTTAATCATCTTTGATTAAAGATTGTTTCTATTTTTTATATTTCTTAAGCTATTTTGATACGATTACATTACAAGAGCAAGTGTTAAAAGACATATAGAACTAGATCTCAAGCCCGTGTAAACACGGGTCTGCACTAAAAAAATTGTGTTAATCGTATTACGGTTTTGTTGGTTATAATAGGAAGGGTTGTGTAGAATATAACATACTCTGTGACAATAACTTATTGGACACTTTAAAAAAAAATATGTTACAGTATGCACAATTAATTAGCATCAACAATAACATATTAGATATATTTAAAATTTAGTTTATTGGTGATAGATGATAACATGCTACTCAAACATTATACTACAATATCGAAAGTTAAAACATTTATTTCAAAGACTGTAAATCATTATTAAGTAACACTTATACTGATTTCTATTCTTGTGGTAAGAACGTATTTGCATCATCTCTTCCTCTAGTTATTCATTGAACTAGGTTCACCTTATAATCCATTCTTAAGTTGCAACACACACACACACACACATATTTAGTTGCAGATTTGATTTGTCATTTGCAACAAGTGGAGAAAACGAGTCTTGGTTAACAGGGGAAAAATATTATACAAGATGGCATCTGTACGAGATTTTCTCTAAGAAAAGTCGGTTTTTGATTACAAGAAGCCATTAGATACCAAGTTTCCTCGCAAAAGAATTCAAGAATTAGAAATCTAAAAGCACCAGCAATAGCACGAGAATGAAGATGGTATTCGCCCAGTCTTACGGATATATTCTGCTTGTTCTTCTGCTCTTGCAGCTTCACGGTTTCTCTTGGCCTCTGCTGCAGCCCGCTTCTCCTCAGCTTTGTGTCTTGCAGCTGCTAACTTGTTCATCAGCCGATCATGTGCTCCGCCTCTCATCCTTTCTACCTCTACCTGCAAGTTTATATACAGCTGTTAATATGTACAACAAATAGAGCATTATCATTTTTTTAGTTCTTGCCCGAAACGGGCCAAGCCGGATCGAGTTGGGTCGACCCATGAATATTTTTCCCGTGTTAATACCTCAATTCTCCTCATTTCAGCTTCCGTCTTTGCTTTTTGATGGTTTTCCCATGCCTCGATCTTTATCTCTTCGCGTTTGAACCTGATTCAACAAAACAAAAAATAAACACATACTACTGTTTAAACAAAGTTACAAACCCTAAACCCTAAACCATAAATTACCTGGCCATATACTTGGCTTTCTCGGCATCCTCCCAAGCTGCAGCGCGTATCTCTATAGCACTTCTACCCGTTCTTTCATCTCCTAAATCTTTGGATGAACACGTTGCATCTTTATCTTCTTCTCCCTTGCTAGCCCATGCAGCAATGTTCGTCTTTCCTAATTGAGTTCCAAGAGCCTTTATCTCTCTTCTGGTTTTCATCTGTAACTCCTTTTCAGATAATTCTTTGTTACTTGATTCCAACCGTTGATTTGAAGGATTGGTGATTGATGAACCCCGGGTGGTTCTTTCAGGAGTTGCGGGCCTAGAAGAACTCGGGCTCCTGCTAGGAGTCGTTGCCCTTACAGGTGTCCCGGTTCTAGAAGGTTCTTGGCTAGCAATCGGAGTCATTTCAGTACCCATGTCTCTCATTGATACTGATCTAGCAGTTGAAGGAGGGGGGACAAATGTCGTGTTCTGAATGGATAGAGAAGAATCATGGCGACTCAGATTAACTGCAGGGGGGAGCAAGAATCATGCATGTAAGTCAATGTTTTTGTTTAAAGCCAAAATGCCAAATGTCCAGTAAAAATAATCATATCTAATGAAATAGGTACGAAGTATTTGTAAAGAAACCGGTCATCGAAAGGAATGTCAAATTATCTACCTAAAAGGCTTGGAATGTTGATTTTCCCTAAACTTTTTCCCCGGGAAGGGGATACCAAAAGGGAAGGGAAAATCGAGCCTACAACCTTCTACATTCAACAAGAGGAATCGATAAATCCTCCTTCTTCAACCATATCGTTATAAGTTTATTCTTAAAATTAAGATAACTTGCCACATTCACACGATACACGTCTAGATATCCAACAAAATGTAAAATTATTAAAAATGCCCTGTCACTTGAACTAACAAGAGGCAGGATAAACCAAAGAAACAGCATATTAGACCTAAATAGTTTTGGTGACTCGGTCTATAGTCCCTAAACTACGTTTATTACACTAGGAATCCCTGAACTAAGCATTTTGTCACACTAATGGTCCCTTGTGCAAGTGAAAAGACCAAAATGCCCTTATTTTATTAGTTAAAAAGACCATTCTACCCTTGATTTCTTTTTTTAATATTTTCTTTAATTATAAATAATTCAAAAATAATATTAAACTTAATAACTACTATTAATATATATTACACACACATATACATCTTTAAATCTCAATCTCATTTCTTTCTCTCTGCTTCCTCTTACCACCACCGCCGGCCACCACAACTAACCACCACCGCCGGTGAATAGTACCTCCACCACCCACCATCCAGGGGCGGACCCAGGATTTTTGGGGACCGGTGGCATCATATAACGGCAAAAATAAAATCAATTAAAATTATGGGTGTTGTTCGGGTTTTTTTCGGGTTTCCGGTTAATTATGTCGGGTTAATGACGTTTCAGTTGTTTTTCCGGTATATTATGGCTAAAATCTAAAACAAAACACAATTTATATGAAGCTTCATTAATTAAATTGTTATTCTTAGAGTAAACTAGAGCATTTTAAAAGTATAAATCAAATATTGAACTATCATTTATCATTTTGGTAGCACCCACCGGCTCAAAAAAGTCGAACATTAATACTACGCTCGCAAAATTGACCGGTGGCACGTGCCACCGCTGAACTATATGGGGGTCCGCCCCTGCCATCGCAAAGTACACCCAGCAGCCACCCTCACTTCTTCCCTCGTTGCAAAGTGCAAACAACACCGTCATTCACCGCCCCATCTTCTTCCCTGGTCCAAAGTACAAACAGCACCGTCATCCACCGCCCCATCTTCTTCCCTCGTCACAAAGTACAAACAGCACCGCCGCCTCCCTCTCGCCGGAAGTCCACCACCACCGCTAGAGAAGAAAACACGTCGGCGGAAGTCCACCACCAACTCATCTCGCTAGAGAAGAAAACACAACGGCGGAAGTCCACTACCACCACCACCCACTGTTATCTCTCTCTCTCTACACACACAGACACGATTCAGATTAGGGTTTTCTCTGCCGCAATCTTCTTCTTCTACTCTTTTTCTTGGATCTGTTTAGCATGTTTAGATCTGTGTTATTAGGGTTTTCTCCATCGATTCTGGGGTTTTGGTTGATTCTTGTTTAGAACAAATTAGGGTTTCTTTACATGATTTGGTTGTTTATGATTCTCCTATAGCCATGATCGTTGGATTTTTGTGTTTCTGATTTAAGGTTTTGGTTAGGGTTTCTTGTTTATTTTCGTGGAAGCATGTTCATGGTGGTTGTTGTTGGCAAACGGTGGTGGATGGTGGTGGTGGTTGGGTAGTAGACGGTGGTGGTTAGTTGGTTGATAGACGGTGGTGGATGGTGGTGGTTGGGTGGTAGACGGTGGTGGATGGTGGTAGAACCCAATGGTGGTGGTAATGAACATATTAAGTATGTTTTTAATTTCTAGAGTTAATTACACAAATGGTCCTGTGGTTTACCAAATGTCCCATGGGCAGTCCCTAAACTTCAAAAATTACACCTATAATCCCCATGGTTGTCATTTTGTCCCATGGGTGGTCCAAAACTAACTGAGCCGTCAATTCCAACGTTAACTCTGATATTTTGAAGGGTAAAAGGACATTTTTACCCTCTATCTCTTTCATCCTACACACACTCTCTCTCTCTTTCTCTCTCTAATACCTCGCACCACCACCACCATGTTCAGCCGCCTCCGCCTTTCTCCACCATACCTCCGTCATTGACCACACCACCATGTCCAGCCGACCTCCGCCTTTCTCCACCATACCGCCGCCATTATAGATCTACCACTATAGATCTACCACCGCCATTATAGATATTCAACCACCATGTCCAGCCACCTCCTGCAACAGCCGACCTTCATCTTGATCTTAAGATTCATCACCACCTTCATCGGGTGTTCTCTGGAGTTCTCATCAACGCCACCATCGACGGCACCATCAGGCGTTCATCAAGCGTACAGATCTGAGTGTCTCATCGACGTTACCATCGACTGCACCATCTAGCGTTCTCCGGCGAGTTAGGGTTTCGACAGATCTGGACATCGATGGCAATGGTTGATTTTGAAAACCCAGATCTTGATCTTCATCTACTGTCTTCATCTTCATCTGATTCAATGGCTGATTTAGGGTTCTTCATGTTTTTCGAGTTAGGGTTTCAGATCTGTTCATGTCTTTTGATTAATTTTCAGATTTGTTTTCTTTTCAGATCTTGGGTTTTGTATACGATCTTGGTTCTTGGTTATGTTGCTTGCAGATCTAATGTTTTATTTTCGTTTCTGGGTTTAATCACCGATGCTTCCATTTTCGTTTCTGGGTACTGATCTTCTATTTTTGTTTCTTGAATATGTTTTGTTTTCATCAGATTAGAACAGATTTAGGGTTTCTTGATGCTTCCATTTTCGTTTCTTGAATGTGTTTTGTTTTCATCAGATTAGAACAGATTAATATATCGTTGATTAATTTCGTTTTTGAAGCATGAATCGATCTGAGAGACAGATGAGAGTGAGAGAGAGTGAGAGTGTGAGTTAGAGAGAGAGAGAGAGAGGAGAGAGATGACAGTGAGAGTTGACAGAGAGAGTTTAAAATGATTTAAAAAATAAAAAGAGGGTAAAAATGTTTTTTTACCCTTCAAAATATCAGAGTTAAAGTTGGAATTGACGGCTCAGTTAGTTTTGGACCACCCATGGGACAAAATGACAACCATGGGGATTATAGGTGTAATTTTTGAAGTTTAGGGACTGCCCATGAAACATTTGGTAAACCACAGGGACCATTTCTAATTAACATGTATTATGTCATTTTAATACAATTTACTAATATATAAATAAATAGAACTTAAAATAATATAACAACCTTAAATAAAAAGGGTAGTACCGTCTTTTTATGTGACCAGGGACTATGAGTGTGACAAAATGCTTAGTTCAGGGATTCCCAGTGTAATAAAACTAGTTTAGGGACTGTAGGTGTAATAAGTGACATAGTTCAAGGATCAAATATGTAATTAACTCAGAAAAAAACATAAGCATAGAGGTCTTACTTTCTGAGTCGCCAACATAATCTCCAATCATCGGTACCGATTTGCTATATGAATCAACCACAGTGAAAGGAACATTCTCAACCTCCCAACTCACATACTGCCCTTTGTTTTCCTTAGAATGGCTCGAATCAATCTGCTTGGTATCAGGCTCTTCATAAGGAACTAATCTTTGATCAGGTACTTCCACCACCACTTTGGTGACTGGTTGCCGGTTTCCATGGCTAATTTTCTTCACAGAATGCTCGGTTTTCATACGGTTAGATGTAGGGCTAGCTATCCATTTCTGGGCATCATCCCATTTTGATGGTGCTTGCTTAGCATATGGAGCCACAGGCTTTTTATGTGAAGCCCTTTCGGTCTTCTGAAACTCGAATGGCAATGCAGTGATCTTATCAACCCCGCTTTCATAGTCCAGATAGCCATCCTCTTGAGATGCGATTCTTGAATCTATTAACGGGTGATCCGTCGATCTATCAGCTCCTAGTACCAACGAATCAGCCGTTGCTGATGTCACTCGTTCAGGAAGTATACTTACAACATCAACATCTCTATAATCCTCTAAACAATCAACAAAATTACAGAAATCAGACAGTTGTTACTAAATCCCTAATTCTTGTACACAATGATCAATAGATTTCGTACAAAATCAGCATAAATTCAGATAGAACAAGTATTTAACGATGCCCAAAACTCAAAATCAGAAGTACAATCGCAGGAATCATCAATTATTTATAAAATGTATTGATATTGTTTATAAAATACTTGAAAATAAGGAATACCAGAGTCGTCAATCTCAGAAACTTGAGATCCCAAAGAGAAGGTAGTAGAATCGAACTCATCACCCTCTTGCTTCTTCTTTCTCTTCAACATACTCCTCAATTTCGAAGGAGATACTGATAACCCTCCTCCCCCACTTCCCTGTCACCGAGATTTACGAAATGCAAATGAAATACGAATCAAACCCACAACAGAAAATCACATTATGAACACAAAAATGAGATAATGTCACAGATCTGGCAGATCAAATGAGGTGAGAGAGGGAAAGAGAGAGGAATAAATCAAGAAATGGAAATAAGGGGTCCTGATTAGAATGAGAAAAGGGGTAAATTTGCAGCAACGGCTAATGAAATAGTGATAAATAAAGAGAGTCACAGACCTGTGTGGGGGCTTTGTTTATCTTCTGGTAATCCATCAGGGCATTTGGAGTTTGCTTCGTTAATGGTGCGTAATTAATGCATCGGCGGCCATAACCAGCTACTAAGCAGCATAATAGAGTGTAGGGATTAAGCAAAGAGACGAAGAGCAGGAAGGATTAGGATTAGGAAGGCCAGCGTACGGTTGAAAAAGGTAGGAAACAGTGATGATGTGATGGGTACAAGCCTATAAGCACTGAACTCTTTGTCTAGTAGCGAAAGGCCAAACGGTAAATGAATGTCGAAAAAAGGTTTGCATAATTAGAAATGCGGACCCAGTGATATAACTACAAAAACTAATCTACAAATTTAAACTTACGAATCTTCAATCACTTCTTCCTTTTAACGGTTGTATTTTTAGCATCGATGACGATGTTTATGGGTGTTGTTAAATTAAGAGTTAATTATTCTCCTTAGTATTAAGGTTTCTTAAATATATGTGCTTTGTTCTTTAAGATTTGAAAGTATATAAATCGTCTTTTATTTGAAATTTTTGGAAAAGTTTCGTCATTTAACTACCATTTTGTTGTAATCATGATCCTTTTTAATGGAATCTGTTAGTTTGCTCTGTTAAATCCCCTCATGTGAACCGCACATTAGGGTATATTTGTCATTTTACATATTTAGTAATTTTTAAATAATTTTAAGTTTTACATACTATTTTAGCATTTTAAAAAATAAAAAATCATAACTTCATCTCCCTACTTTTTTTTTTGAACGGCGAACGAAAATGGGCAATTAGGGGAGCTTCGGCATTGCCTACTTACCCTGAACTTCATCTCCCTATTTACCCTCGCTTTCTGTCTCAGTCTCTCATATCTCTCCTTCTCCGTCTATGTGAACGCACACAACACTGTCACACGCCACCGTACCTACGCCACCGCACCACCTTGAGACCACTACATATCTACTCTATCTCTCCCTTTAGGTAGTCTCTCTCTACCTGTAACACCGGGTTTCACGAGCTTAAAATTAATAATAATTTAAACTTTTAAAGTTTGTTTATCAAAAGCATGCAGTGGAAACTAAACACTGATTACAAAATATAAAGTGTTGTTATCCGACTTGCGATTAATAACACAATAACAGCATATGCCAAGTCCAAAAACGAACCGGTAGTACCGCACAACAAACCGACCACCGGATCACAAGTAAATAAGCTTAACAAAATAGTGTTCCTAGAAAGTAACTATAACTAGGGTCCCGCCTCACCAGGCTGCCTGATATTTACCTCAAAAAAAGTTAAATCATGCACCGGTTAGCTACACTAGCTAGTGAGTACAGGTTGCACATAAGTATCAACAAGCAAATTATCACAACACAGGAAAAGCACATAAGGCTATCCTATCACATCGAGGTGTGCCAACATGTCAGCAGGAGTCCTATCTCGCGGGTTGCAAGTCCCATTCAACGACTCCAACTGGGGAATCAGCAACACCCAATCCACACTGGTGTGGGAAGCGAAGAGCAGTCCACCCAGCGCGTTACGGAGTCACTTTGACTCAATTCGGATCTTGATCATGAACCAAGACCCCTCTGTTGTCGAAGAACGGCGGTCCTGCAAAACCTGAGACACGGCATACACCACCGAGCCACCGTTGATCCCGAATAACCGGCCATCAGGCTCTCAAGGTATCCAGCCTTAGCTGACCTCAACCGAGTCGGAAATTATAAACAGTTCCCTGAGTGTTCGGACATAAACACATAAACACATAGCCGATCCAATCAAAATCCAGTTGCATGCATGCATAATATCAGGTCAATTTCTACTCATACTGAATGAACAGAACATACAAATACACTTAACATGGCGTACACATGATTCACGTTACATACCTTTATTCACTAACAATATAACACTGTAGCATGGCATATCACGTTATAACATACCTTACGCACGCACATGTGGAAGCACCAATTGCACATTTAAACACCAAAGGTTAATACTACTTACTGAGCCTCATGGGAACCGGTACTCACCTGGAGTTCACAAGAGATAGATATAGTGCTCGTGTCCTCGGGTTCTTCAGGATCACCTAACACATCGTACCCACGTTGGTTATCACTTACACTTAACATATACAAGCTTAAAACACAAGTTACACAAACTGTTATACGGAATCCCTGCTTGCGACCGCAGGTACCAGCCTTACGGTCGCAAGGGACCTTCAGGAATACCCCTTACGACCGCAAGGGTACCCCTTGCGACCGCAAGAGTTCCTTTCCTATAAACCAATGCTTACGATCGCAAAGGAAGTCCCTTTTGCCCGCAAACACGGTTCCTTGGTTGGCTACGACCGCAAGTTATGTACCTGCGCTCGTAAACCTCATTTCCTTCGCTCGTAAGAGGTAAACCAACAAAACATGCTCTTACGGTCGCAAGTACCCTTGCTTGCAGCCGCAAAGATCATTTTCCCGGCTTACGGTTGCAAGGGACATTACTTGCGACCTTAAGGACTTTTGATACAGCTTACGGCCACATGTACCCCCCTTTGCGACCGTAAGCAAGGGCGGTACAATAGGCATTCGTCCCTCTTTCTGCACAGCTCTGTAAATACAAGTTTTTGACATCTAAATAGACCAAATCTCAGTTTCAAACATCCATATACTTCGTTTGGCATCAACACTCTTACAAACATGTTTTTGACACAAATCAACACTTAGAACACAACTTACACACCTAGAATTGATTCAACACTTCCAAACCCAAGTACTAGATTTTAAACTTAAAGAATACTTACAACAAGATAAAGGTACAGCAGATTAATCACTTGAATCCTGCTACAACTTCTCTTACTACTGATTTCTTGGATTTCTTCTTCAAAAACTCCACAAGGATTGAAGGGGTGTGTGTGTGTGTGTGTTTGGTCACGTATGTACTAATGTGTGTGTCTTGAAATGTCAGGGGATAAGGGAGAGAACAAGGACCGACTTAAGTGTTTTAGTTATTAAAACACGGGTATTTTATCCCCTATTCAACTTACCTTTCGTCACACATTAACCCGTTTAAACTAACGGGGATATTTACGGAATCATTACGCGAAACCGTTTAACACTTTATCACTTTTACTTGTTAACCCTAACTTTCATATGACATCTCATATATCCACTTTAACTAACTAAAATATAAAATAACAACTAAAACATTATTTAAAGTCAAGGTATAATCACTTGAGCATGTAGTACAACTAGGTACTACTAGACCCATTTTCAGAATGTTACAACGATGATAGAGAATGGGGGTGGAGAGAGAGAGGATGAGAGGGAGATATTGGAAATAAAGTTTTAAATTTTTTATTTTAACAAAGTTAAAAATTTTAAAAATAGGTAAAAGGAAAGATATGTCCTCATGTGCACTGCACATGAAGGGACTTAACAAAGCAAACTAACAGATTTCGTTAGAAAGGATCATGGTTGCAACAAAATGGTAATTTAAGGACGAAACTTCTCCAAAATTCTCAAATAAATGACGGTTTATGTACTTCCAATTCTCAAAAGACCAAACATGCATATTTGGAAAATCTTAACGACCAAAGCAATTAACTCTTAAATTAATACCTTCTGACATCCAAAAAAAAGTAAAGCCTTAGATTATGTTTCTGTATATTCTTTTGATATATATTGAACCACCTGCATTTTCATATGTAATCCAGTTCATAAGGATTCTTGTGTTTGGTTCACTTTAATAAGGGAACCTGAAGGAATTGAAATCCATCAAATGAAGGAAAATGAATTCCTTCACTAGATGGAGTGATTTTGAAAACCTTTGAATGAAGAAATGTAGAAGATTATCTTTTTACCATCACATATCTCTGTAGCCTAGTATATCTTTCTCATTCCATCGACCTAACATCATCCGACTCCTACTCCAAAAAAACCGACGGTTTCTTCCTCCGCCTCCAGACCCCCACCCCTACCGTCGTCTCTAGACCCTCCTGTCTTTCCCCTTCGCTACCTCCAGACATTTCGCCAATGCATCTTCTACATCAATTATAGTCGCGCGGAGTCGTTGGTTCTGTCGCTACCTTCCCTGATGGTTGTCGTTCCATCGCTACCTTCCTCAGTTCCATTGCCATTTCCGCCTCGGCCTTAGGTGAGCCTCCTTCTTTTTCTCTCCGTTGGTGCCTTCTCCACACAAAGAAAAACTTTACAAGCAACAAAAAAGTGATATAATGGTGTAGAATTAAACATAGCAACCCTTGAAAGTGATGAATATGTGAACAACACAATATAATTAAACAAAGTGATATAGTAAATGTCGGTTTAGTCAACATAATAAAGTTAAACAGAACAAACCTTGAAAGTGATGTATTTGTGAAGAACCAACTTCCCTCTTGCTTAAATCTTACTCTCAAGCACAATTCTTTATTAAGCGATAAATCTGTGAATTTGTTGAAAGTGATGAACCCGTGAATCTGTCGGACTTAATCATCTTGAATATGGATCTATCCTTGTTTTCTATTGCTAGTAAGACGATAACTTTTTGTTAATTATGTTGAAAGGCAATTCTCTCAGTTTACATTACTGAAGAGCATGTTAAATCTTTCTTTTCAAAAGGAGCATGTTAAATCTTTATTAATCCGTGAATTTGTCCAACTTAATCATCTGGAATAACTTTTTGTTAATTATGTTGAAAGGCAAGACGATTTCTATTGCTAAAAAGACGATAACTTTTTTATTTTCTTTTCACAAGGAGCATGTTAAATCTTTCTTTTAATTTTATTTCAATACATCGTTTATATTTTTCAAGTTTAATTTTTATGTTTGTACATGAAAAAATTAATATTTCTAAAAGAGTTTTTTAATGAAAATATTTCTTTGATTGTTAATAATGTTAAATTGTAATAAGAATAAATTAAACTTGAATATATTTGAATTAAAACCAAATATGGTGTCACATCACTACGGATTCATCAAAGTTAAATTATACTATATCAAGGGACAATTACATATTTGGGTCTCTTTTTTTGAAAAATATCTTATATACACAAAACATGCTTTAAAACCATTGAACTTTATGCATCAAATTTCAATTGTTTATATTTGTATTTTTTTTCAAATACTTGTGTTTTTACGTTAGTTTTTAATTATGCTTGTGTTTTGGACCTTTTGGTTCCCACCGCAAGGCGCGGGTAATCGTTATCTCGTTAACTATAATTAACAAGCATGTATCTGTACGACTTTAAGTATTTAACACTTTAGCCCCCTATGCTTATTCTTCCTTCTATTCTCGTCAATAAAAACCCCTCAAGTTTGTTTCATAATATATATAATATAAACAATTTCTAAGAATTCTAATAAATTATTATCAACTAATAATAAATATTTTTAACCTCAGGACGTTACACTAAATTTGTTGAACTTGTGTGTGGGCGTGTCCGCAAGTGTCCTGCTGACACGAATACAATTCTATAATCTTAAGCTCACGCAGTCGTCTTTTACTAAAGTCAGCTTCATTTCCCCTCCTATAATTTTCGAAAATTCTATGTATAGGAAAGATACAAACTTGCAAATCAAGTTTTGTGATTTGATGTATTTAACTAATTCATTTATATCATATGTTGGATAACTCGAACTAGTGCTATACCCGAGCGTTGGCCGGGTCAGTTTTGCTAATACATATATATGCATTTCTATGTGTGTTAGTTTTGCTAATACATATATATGTACGGGTGTAAATTTTTCGTACCTATTTTACAAATTTAAAAGATGAGTAAAAAGGTCATTAAGCTGAGTTATACCCGTTCGTAAAATAGAAATATTTAAAGTTTACATATCACATAATGGTGCATAAAGAACATAAAATCCATAAGTTCTTTATCCAAATACATAAAATTGTACACCAGTGTTATATACCGTTCGTCGTCTGAGACAGTTTTTCTAATGTATATATACTTGTGTGTATATCAATGATCAAAGTCATTATAAATCTACAGTATTAAGTACATGTTTTATACATAATTTTAAATCCGATACATATATAGAAACAACAACAACAACAACAACAATACCCAATCCCGCTAAAGCGGGGTATGGGGGAGGTGGGATGTAGACAATCTTACCTCTACCCGTAGGTAGAGAGATTGCTTCCTGAAAGAGACCTCCGGCAACGAAAAGACACAAAGAAAACACGACAACCTGAAAAAGGAAAAAAAATAAAAAATAAAAAATAAAAAGAAATAAATAACAAGAATAAAAATAAGAAATAAGTATAAAGAAAAGAAAAAGGAAAAACCCCCGCAAAAGGCGCACAACCTAACCCCCACACCAAAAAAACCTAAGCCATAGAGTGCACAACTCTCTTCTACCTAATCCTGTATCCTAATCTTCCTTCTCCAAGAGGGCCTATCTGAGATCATGTCCACAGAGAGAGAAAGTTCCTGCAAGTCCGTTCTAACTCTATCTTCCCATCTCAGGAAGGGACGTCCACGCCTCCTAGTGCCATCCACTATAAGCGATTCTGCTCTCCTAACCGGTGCTGAAGGAAGTCTCCTTTTTACGTGTCCGTACCACCTCAGTCTCCCTTCTCTCAATTTGTAGACAATAGATGACACTCTTAATTCGTTTCTAAAAACACCAACAGGAATTTTATCTAACAACGTTTTACCGCACATCCATCTAAGCATCCTCATCTCTGCCACTTCTAACTTTTCCGCTTGCGCCTTTTTCAGTGGCCAACACTCTGAACCATATAACATGGCAGGTCTAACAGCTAGTCTGTAGAATTTTCCTTTAAGCCTAAGCGGTACTTTCTTGTCACAAAGCACTCCTGACGCCGCTCTCCACTTCCTCCACCCCGCCTGAATACGGTTGGAAACATCCTCATCTATCCTCCCCGTTCTGTGTAAGATAGATCCTAAATACCTGAAAGACTCCTAGGGTTTCAAAGCATGGTCTCCTAGACAGATATCCTGGCTCCCCTCAATATCGTTCTTGCTAAAATGACAAAAAAGATACTCGGTCTTACCTCTACTAATCCTTAGTCCTGAGTCCTCTAACGCAACCCTCCACTGTTCTAGTCTTCTATTTAACTCCTCTTTCGTATCAGAAACCAAGACAATGTCATCTGCGAAAATCATACACCAAGGGATGCTTCCTTGAATCCCTCTCGTTAGGTGGTCGAGGATGATTGCAAAGATGAAAGGACTAAGTGCAGACCCTTGGTGGAGGCCGCGTGAAACCTGAAAGTACTCACTATCTCCCACCGGAGTGCTGACACAGGACGAATCACCCTCATACATGTCTTTCAAGACCCTAATATATCTCCCTGGAACGTTTCTATCATTTAGAGTCCTCCAAATAAGCTCTCTAGGTACACTATCATAAGCTTTCTCTAAATCTAAGAACACCATATGCAAATCGCGTTGTCTTTCCCTATGCTTTTCAACGAGGCTTCTAATCAGGTGGACTGCTTCTACCGACGACCTCCCTGGCATAAACCCGAATTGATTTTCAGAAACTGAAGTTTCACGTCGCAGCCTGGTTTCTATCACTCTCTCCCACAACTTCATCGTATGGCTAAGGAGTTTAATACCCCGATAACTCCCACAAATTTGGGCGTCTCCTTTGTTCTTAAAAATTGGAATAACCATACTCCTTCTCCATTCCTCTGGCATCTTAGCAGTTCGAAAAATAAGGTTGAAAAGGTTCGTTAGCCATTTGATTCCCGGCTCTCCAAGACACCTCCACACCTCTATAGGGATTTGATCGGGTCCTGCTGCTTTTCCAATCCCCATTTTGTGAAGAGCACTTCGAACTTCCCCTTGAGAGATACTAGTACAATAACAATCGTTAAGAAAGCTAAGGCCCTCCTCTGGACTCTCTCCACTACCCCTCATAACTAAACCGTTCTCCTGATTAAAAAGATGGAAAAAATACTCGCCCCATCTGCGTCTAATATCTCTATCTTTTGAAATAACAATCCCTCTGTCATCCTTAATACATCTGATGCTTCCAAAATCTTTATTCCTCCTCTCCCTGGTTTTAGCTAACTTGAAGATTTCATTTTGCCCTTCCTTAGAATCTAGTCTATTGTAAAGGTCTACAAACACTCTCTCTTTTGCCTGGGCTACAGCTTTCTTCGCTTCTCTCTTAGCTTCTTTATAAACATTCAAAGCCGTCATCCTATTTTCCTCTCCACCTTCCTTAGCTAAGACTAACTCCTTGTAGCAAGTTTGTTTTCTTTTAACCTTTGCCTGGACCTCATTGTTAAAAACCTCTATAATTAATCATTTTTAATTAATTATATAGAAAAAACCTCTATAATTAATCATTTTTAACACTTAGATATTCAATATATAATTTAGTAGATATTACGTATAGTAATTATACAATGTATGTACATGATTAATATTTATAAAATATATATAAAGAAATTTCTATAATTAAAATTTATATTTTTGTTATAAGCTATACAATGTCTACAAGCTTGCATAATTATCATTATATAAAATTAACTAAAAGGGAAATTAGTTACTGGACTAGTACGGGCCTAGAAAAATCAAAACGCATTTAGGCCCTTTTTCCAATTGGAGAAAAGAGTCTAGACAGATTATGAGAGCTGCAAGTTGATATTTCTTATATCTTATAATCTTATAAGGTATCATCGTAACAATATATTCTAGATAAGAGTTGGAGGGCGTCAAATATTTTTTATAGAGTTCAAATGGAGGATTTTTTTATGGATTAAATCCAAATTCATAAATGGTAATCTAGAATGGAATACGTGGTGTTTTGAACGAAGATCGATTTTAAAAAGAAGTAAATAGAGGTTTAAATTGTTTGTGCTTGAATGAGGTGTCAATTTTATATTTCCTATTCTATGTCTTGAAGAATATGTGTATAGATGTAAGTTCGAATAGTATAGTGAAAATTGGGTCTCCTGTTTTTTTATCGTTGTAATCTGGTATTTGAGTAGTAATAAAAACTAAATATTCAACAATTACCTATTTGTTGCTCTCGATGGATAAAACAATTATAATATTCTATTTTTTTTAAAGTCATATTACGATAAAAATTTATATCAAAATGTAGATAAAAATTAAATGATTACAAATATAATAATTATTTTTTCTCTAAATAAAATATATCACAAGTTATTAAATATAATTTACAAACAACCTATAATTAATTACACTAATATACAATTTACATAAAATCCCTCCCATATTACATACAACCTCCTCACAATTTACATCTGAACCATCTAGTTATATTGAATTTAAATGTAATGTAACTGTTTTCCCCATTATCTACCAATCAATGCAATTCACACAATTGATGTACACAAAAACTAAGAATATACTAATTATTAAAAATATGCCATAATAAGATAAAATTTATACCAAAATGTAGATAAAAATGAGACGGTCGTAAATATATAATTATTTTTTCTCTAAACAAAATATATCACAAGTTATTAAACATAATTTCTAAACAACTTATAATTAATTATATTAAAATACAATTTTCATAAAATCCCCTCAAATATTTTATTAAACACCCTCAGAATTTTCATTCAACACCCTCCTAATTCAAATTGAATTTGACGGGTTTCTCACAATCCATCCCACATCCCACCAATCACGTTTCATTATTTTGTCATGTCACATTTACATGTCATGATATTTATTGTGATGACACATCAGATTTTCTCTCTGCTCTGTGCACAATATATATTAAATTCCTCTCCCGAAAATTATGTGACATACTATAACTACAAGACTCATGTTGTAATGTTGTCAAATTTTCACAAAATCAACTCCCTGATTTTTAAATATTCCAAATTTTGTGACACTTATCATAGTTCCACCTATGCTATTTAAAATTCTCAAATTAGTAATGTGAAGACTTAATAACTGATAAAGAGAGCGAATACATAAAGACCAAGTTTTCATTGTGCCTAAGATTGATTCAAACCTGAATACCATAAAAAACCACAACCTTGAGCTGTTGATGATTACTCGGAGTTGCATGAAATCGACTTCTTCTAAATAACTATATAAGCCTTTTCCTTGCTTAGGTATGAATATGAATTCAGATATAAGAAATTCGTCCTCTATACGTTCGAGGTTATTAAAAGCTAGCTCTATTACTACCCCAAAATCTCTTTATAATCGAAGTTGTATTTATAAACAGAAACCATTACCCGGCGACATGGATAAGCTACTAAGATGAAATCAACATGAATTTAAAATACGAGTTCATCTGGAGTTTGGAGAAGGTGTTCCTCAACCTTAAGATTTTTTTTTCAAGTCCTGGTGTGAAAATATGGTGTAGAATTAGGTGAGTGTGTGTTTAGCTGTTAAAAAAGAAAAAGAATAACAGAAATAAAAATAAAAAATTGAATTGGGCTGAGATCTGATATGGGCCTGGCTACTAGATAGTGGATACCCGAGGCCCAATATGAGCACTGTCGGGTCATCAATTCTTCACTTCTCCCCCAAGTCACTTCGCCTCGCTATATACTCCCCAATTCATCTCCGTTTTTGCTCTAATTTCCCGATTCAAAGAAAGATCAAAGAGAGATCGATCAGCAAAGAGATTGACAAACATGGAATGTGTTTTTGGGATGGTCGGGAAGGGGTTTGCTTTGGTGGTTGCTGATACTTCCGCGGTTAACAGTATTCTAGTTCACAAATCTAACGAAGACAAGATCATGGTTCTTGATTCTCACAAGCTTATGGGCGCTAGTGGTGAAGCCGGTGATCGGTAAGATTTTCTCTCTTTTTCGTTTTCTTCGATTCGATTTTAATGATTTCGAAAGACGTGTATTTTCTGTTCCATGATATGCTAAGATGCAATTTCGAATTGGATTGGATATAGTTATGCCATGTTGTGAAACGGCTAAGGAGTGGATTATAGTTTAAGCTAGTTTGTTTTGAATTTCTAGAGAAATTAGGGTTTTCAGAGGTAAAATAGTATGCCTTTGTTTCAACAGGCTACGAATTCAACTTCAAAACTGAAAAAAATGGTGAAATTTTTAAGAAAGAAGTAATGCAAGCTACATTAAATTGGTATTAATAACATGTAGTATATGTGATATATTTGCAAGAAATTACATATTATTCTTGCTTGTGGGAAGTACCAAAGTTGAGATGAAGTTTAAGGCATGATGAAATCTTTTAAGTAATTGTCATAAATATCTTGTAAGAATGACACTGGAATAGAATTTGGTACTATGCTAGTTATGGATTTGTTGGTCTTGTGTTAAATATCAAAAAGGGCAAGTATTTCGGCCTTTATCTCATCAGCACTTAGGTAATCCTTATAAATGAAGCAAGCAAAATTAACAAGTTGTGCAGTAAGCAGAAAAGAATGAGAATACTTTTTACTCCTACGTGTTTCGAGATTATAATAAGAACAAGTTTAGTGTTTCGTTATAAAATAAGAATGAAACGGAATTTTGAAACTTTCAGAACATTTGTAAGTTGCAACTCTAAATTCATTTTTTTGAAGGTGCGAATTTCTCAAGTTAACATGGAGATTTCATGCAGAATTTTCTTTTTCATAAGAAAAAAATGTTTCCTTGAATAGAATATGAAACTAATAGTTGAGTTAAGTGCTCTAGTAATTTGATTCACTTTCCACAAAAGTTATCACGTGGTATTTGTTTCTATCTGTTCTTAATATATTTTGATAAGTTTACTTGTTAAAGTTTTAGGAAAAGATTTGTAATGTAGAACATCTATAGTTATTTGTTTGAGATTCAGGATTTATCAATAATAATGTGATTGAGATTCTGGAGTCAATCTTACCGATAATGGGATTATGTGATATCTGTTTCTAACTTTCTATCTGTTCTTACTGATATTAAATGGATATCTCTTTAGCTTTTACTTGATGCCTATGCAGTTATCGTGGTGGGAAATCAAATAGCGGTCAAAGTCCCTGATTTGGGATAGTGGTTATCACAATGGGATAGCGGTTTTTAATATTACGTAAAATATATATTTATATTATAGAATTAAAATCATCAAACATTAATTAAAAGCATTGTATAAAACTTAGTACACTAATATAGTAAATAGTAATATGGGAATCGACTATGGAGTGTAAACCGAAAAATCTGCCAAAACAAAAAAAAACAAAAAAAAGTGCAAACTGCTATCCCACAACTATTTTGCCTCAATAGCGGAAATAGCGCCCAAATAGCGGCGCTATTAGCGCCTCCGCTATTTCCCCGCTATTTTGCCTAGGTCCGCTAACCACTATCCCACCGCTATTGATTGCATAGCTTGATGCATAACTTAGAAGGGTAGTCTATCATGAGCGTTGTCATACCTTATTTCTCTCTCTGTGTGTGTTCTTTTCCTTCTTTCTTTTGATCTCTTGTTTGTCTCCCATAATTTTTAGAGCTCAATTCACGGAGTATGTACAGAAAAATGTATCTCTGTATCAATTCAGAAATGGCATTCCATTGACTACCAAGGCTGCTGCAAATTTCATGCGTGGTGAGCTTGCTACGGCTTTGAGAAAGGTATAATCTCTTTGATGATTTGAAAGAAACCAATTCTGGATATTTTTATTTGGATCCATTTATTTGTTTGTCTTAACATCATTCTTGCGAGTTTGTAAGCTCAAAGCAGTCTGGAAATTAGTCATTTATCATGTTTCTTGCTTTGTTTATTTGTTCTTTTCACTTAAATATTAATTCTGTGTTTTGTATTCCACAGCGACTTGTTAATCTTTTCTAGATCACTTTCAAGGATTTGTTTGATTATCAAGGAAACTTTAATTGGGATTATAATGCAAAGTATCACATAAACTTTTCTGTTGCTTTCCATTCTTAAAACATATTATCTAAAACATTCAGGCAGGCATGAGTTATTTTGTGTTGTATGAACCTGATATTCTGATAAAAGCATATTTACATTTTGTGTCATGTATTACAGAATAACCTCCTCATTATTATCATAAAGTGACTAAACTCAACTCAAGTGAAACATACAGGGGAACCGTGCTCAAGTTCAGCCCAAAATTTAAAGATACATATTAATAGTGACAAGATTTTTTAATTTCTAGAACCATGGCATTCACTTTAGGGTTTAGGGTTGGGCTGTTTTCTAAAGATACTTTAAGAATTAGGATCGCCGGATAACATGTTGTGTGTGACATGCAAACCTTCTTTTGATATTGCAATTAGCATGCACCATATTTATGTTAAAAACTCTTGGTGTCCTTGCTCCATTCTGTTCTGGTGAGACTGAGGTGATGGCAGTTTCGATTCATTTATATAAAATTGGACATTGGTATAAAGAGCCGGAAAGGAAGAAGAGCCGATTCTTGCTTGATATCTAGTAATGGAATGGCTTAAATGGGTCAAAAGTTGCCTAACGTGTATTCAAATGCATATGCATTCGAAAATGCTTTATTAAAGAGAAATTATATTTTCATATCAATAACATAGTTTGTTAAGTCATATTTATTGAAATTAATTATTTACAAGATTAAAAAAAATGGACAAAAAGTGTTGGTGGGTTGGCCTAAACTGAACCAGCCAGTTTGACCCGCACATAAAATTTCCTTTTTTTGGTTCGAACCTATTCCATCTCATTACACAACCTGGCCTTTTTGCAACCTCTAACAGTGACCATCGGTTTCAAGATTCCACAACCTCAGTTATACACTATGATCATTTGTTTTTACTAATCAGCATATATATTCTGTCTTGTTTTCTACTTTTAGCTGCAATAAAAAGTTACCAGCATTTTTGATTCTGCAATTAGCCATGAATTTGAATCTAAAGCATTTAACAGTTGAGTCTGATCAATAGTTAATTAGTCTAGCTGCCTTACTTCCTTAAATTAGATGGATATGATGGTTATACTAGATGATAGAGATGTTGATCTGGACCAATTTACATACAAGTGGCTTGATTTGGGTTATGCTTGATCTCTAAGTAGTCGAATGATTATGCTAGTATAAGTAAACGGGTCAAATCACTTTAACCTGATAAAAGTCCTCTATATAGTATTAAGATGCATATTAAATATATTAGTAACACGTAAAATTATTATTCATATTAATACGAATTAAGAAATTATTTCGGCACAACCCAACCCAACCGTTTCCTGCATGCACTATGGTCATTGTAGGCTGACCTGACCCATCATGCCAGTAAATGACTTTAAGTCTTCAGCTACTGAAGTATGTTCACTTTTGCAGAATCCTTATATGGTGAACATTGTGCTAGCGGGCTATGAAAAAGAAACAGGCCCGTCTCTATACTTCATTGACTACATTGCAACCCTGCACAAGGTCGACAAGGCAGCTTTCGGTTATGGTTCATACTTTGCCCTGTCAATGATGGACCGCCACTACCACCCAGACATGACCGTTGATGAAGCCATCAAGCTTGCTGATCAATGCATTGAGGAAATACGGTCAAGGCTTGTTGTCGCTCCTCAGAATTTCGTCATCAAGATCGTTGACCAAGATGGGGCCCGCGAACACTCATGGCGCAGGACCACAAAGGATTAAAAGATGTTCATCAAACACCACCTTTATATTATGCCTGGTTTTGTCTTTGTTCTGTACTTGGTGAAGGTTAGGGACTAAAAGTGTTTGATTGGTTATGTGATTGTTGAACCTTTATATCATCCTGTAATGGGTAACTTTGTTGTTGAAGATGACATATACCTGATCTTTGTATTTGAGCCAAATTCTCATCATTTTTTAACGGTAAAACAATCATAATTTGATGATCAGGTGAAGTGTTCTTACAATCATAAATCTATGTTCTAAAAACGGGTTTTGTTAATAGTACCCGCTCTATATCCTCCTCGGGAACAATAACAACAACAACATTACCCAATCTCGCTTAAAGCGGGGTATGGGGGAGGTAGAATGTAGACAATCATGCTTTAACCCGTAGGTCGAGAGATTGCTTCCTGAAGTCAGGACTGACTGGTTCACTGGCCTAATTCATTGTCTGTATTGACCCGGATGATTTATTAAAGCCGGTTTACTAGTTCTTCTTATCCTATAGATCTTATCGATTCGAGTACGACCAATCACTCTGGTTTGATTCTCAAAATAGCGAACCCGACGACTCTTAAAAAATATCTATTCTTTATTTTTTTCAATTTACCTCCAAGTTGGTTTATTATGGTTCCAACACAAAGAGCACCACTTAAATGACATTATTGAGAACGACATTATGAAATTTCACTTGATTATGAATATCAAATTATCTTTTAGGGTTTAGTTTATAAAAATATATACTTTGTCATATTTTGTTATCGTGTTTATCGGACTTTAGAAATATATATTATCTGTATCAAACATTTAATTTGTAGTTATTGTGTGTATTAAACTTTCTATTATATGTATGAAACTTATATATTTTTTTCTATGTAATCAAAATACACACAATAGAAACAAATTAAAACTTATACTCACAATAGAAACTTTTAAAATTAAATATACACAATAATAAATAATGACAAGTTTCATATATTTATATAAACTAAACACTATCTTTTATTAGAGCATCCAGAGTACCAGAAGCGTGGGTGCGGCATGCTGATGTGGCGGCGTAGTACCGCTGCAAACACCACCCCGCCCAGGGCGGTACCGAGCCTGGGCATCCATCCTCGGCATCTCCTCGCCGAAGGCTTTGCGCCTTTTTCCAAGCATCAAACGGTCATATGACCGTTTTAATATTTAATTTTTTTTTTACTTAAATATATATATATATATATATATATATATATATATACCTTTTACTTCAAAACAATCAAACTTCATTCCATTTCATCTTTTCTCTCTATAAAACCTCTCCTTTTTTTACTAAACACACAAAATATGTCTTCAAAATTCTATTTCTTCAACTTCATCTTCTTCATCTGCTAACGACGAGAAACCAAACATGCGATACAAGATGATATATGAAACGTTTGCGAGAGCGGCTCTACATATAAAAAATCAGATAGATGAAGAGGAAACGTCAACTTCATCTTCTCATGTAATCGTGTTTTTTTATTTAAGTTGTAATTTTATTTATGTACTTTTTTTTATTTAATGAAAAAAAGTTATTTATCTTATTTTATTTTTATTATATAATTTAATTTTTAATTTCGTCATAATAAATAATTAAAAAAACATAATTAATTTAAAAATAAAAAAAGTTTGAAGCGAGCGAAGCGTGGGTAGTACTGGCATTGAAGCATGCCTGAAGCATGGAAGGGGTTTGCTGATGTGGAGCTGATGTGGCGCTCCATTACATCCACTTGTAAGACCATCAGTATCCATCACACCCTTCACATAGCCACATCAGCACCACATCATTCCCTCACCATTTTCTCATCACATCACACAACCCTGCATCCATCACATGGCTCACATCACAACAACAAAAAATAAAAATAAAAAAGTTTAATCGGCGCACGCTCACTTCCCTCCGCTCACGCTCACGATTCTGCTCACCTGCGTGACCGTGAGCCGTCCCTCACGGATTGCAGCGATGGTCCTCACACTTCTTCTTGCTCGCGACGGTGCCTCACGACCTCCATCACACAACCGATGCGCATAGCCTAAGAGTGAGCTAGTACGCCCATGCCTAAATGCCTCACATTTTCCCCTTTTACTTGTGATTCCTTAACGTTTTGATATATTTATTTAATCACATAAACAAGTGAATGATGTGGTGGTTGAGCAGGATTTAAAAAAAATATATTCTATATCGTTTTACTAAATATTTTTATTTTTATTTTTACTTATTTAATCAATATAATTCAAGAGATAAGATGAAGAAAAAGAATTATTACACATATCCATTTTTCTTTTAAAAAAATCTGTAATCATAGTTTTTTATTTTAAAACTAATTATTACTCACTAGCTAAATTGCTATAAATAAAAGTAGGTTTGCTAGATTCTTTATTTTTTCTACGGTATTCATTGCTAGATGTAAAACATGTGGTAATATGGATTCCATCCAGGGACGGAGCTAGAAGCTTGTTTCAATGTGTTCAAAGCTAATATTAATAACTTTTATAAACAAATTTAGTGGGTTCTTAACTACAATTTTACCTAAATTACATTAATATTGTACTAAAAAAATTTCTACGGTATTCACTACATACAACGTGCAAACAACTTTTAAGTATGTTTTTATATTATTTTTGCTTATCAATAACATATATAGATTTCTTGATATCATGTAATACATTGGAAATACACTTTTCCTCGTTATTACCAATAATCCAATATCCTCATTCCTATTCCCCTTACTAAACTAAACAAATGCATATTTACTTCTATTTTTATTTAAATTGCATTTTTATCACATCGGTCACCACTCAAAATCGCATTGAACCAATTCTCTCTCGTAATTATATGCACTAAGTCGCTCATTTATAGGTTTTTTTAACAGTAAACACGTATACTCATCTAAATTACACCTATATTAACAACATACTCAAAAAAAAAAAAAAAAAAAACTAATCACAAATTAAAAACGATGGGCCAAATTTCCATCGGTGACAATCACTTGCCCACTCCGCTCTCTTTTTTAGAGTTATGGTATGGAGTATAAAGCCATTGTGACATATGTTTTTAAAGACAAGGCATATTTGTTTCAAACATTAACAATAAAGATATATATATTTTTTATTTTTCATCAGTTTCAGATTTTTCGTCAACATATCTTTTTTTTATTAAAAATGAAATTATAATCCGTAGTTTTTTTTTTACCCAAACGTAGGCAGTTGCTTAATTTCCCTGTTTTGTACGTCCCGTATGAGCGTATCGTATATAGACCAGCCACTGCCGTCCCTATATTTCAGTCACATTTCCCCACATCTCTTCATTCCTTTTTACTTACGTTTGCCGGCCGTCGTTTCTCAACTTCCAATTGCACCAATCCCTCCTTCAATTCCTCTTTACGTGCGAATTTCCATATTCTCGGATTTCGTTCATTCTTCAAGTGGGAAAAACGACACTCATTTCAATTCGCTTTCTGCGCTTTAATTCTTGTTCTAGAACGATCTCGCCTGCCGGCCGTTCATCCATCAGCAGCAACCGGAGTTCCGGCAATGGATGCGGCAGCGATGGCCCCATCTGAAGCTTCGGTGATCATGTACACCCTCAAAGACTCGTATACTTTGTGGGGTTTACTAAACGATTCCCCTGTTTGGCAAGATCGAATTTTTCATGCTCTTGCTGCACTTTATGGCATTGTTGCCGTATTCGCACTGGTGAGTTTGCATTTGTTTTCGATAATCTCTGATTGTATAGTTTGTTTTTTACTGTGCTGTTGAATATACGATTCGAATTGCTCTTCCTCTACTTCTAGGGTTTCAATTGAAAGTAACGAACTTATATTCTTTGTACATGAAACTTGATTGGATAGTTTATTTATATGTTTCTGTTGATTGTATTGAGGATTTAGAAACTGCTCTTATTGTTTATATGGTTGATTGGTAATAAATTTGCTGCTACATGATTTTATCTTTGCATTGGATAATCTCCCTTCAAAAGGGTGTTTGGATGTGAGTTTAAATTGAATACTCTGATTTGAAGATGATCAATCTTTACATTTGATTTAGTCGATTATGATTGTAATGGGGTGTTTGGGATTGCTTATCTACTTTTTTGTTTACAATAAGCGGATAATATTGCTTATCTAACTATGCCTAGCTTTAGGCTACTACTTATCTAATATTGATTCATCAGATCATAATAATCATCTTGAAAACAAACATCGTATAGCCCCGTATATAAAATGGAAAGAGGGGAGTTCAATATAACTATATAAGCTTAACGTTCATGGTGAGGCATCTTGCATCTTTGGTTATTTTTAGACATCACAGATAATATTTGAATGTTGCAGGTACAATTAATTAGGATACAACACAGAGTGCCAGAGTATGGTTGGACGACCCAGAAGGTCTTTCATCTCCTCAATTTCTTGGTTAATGGTGGTCCGTATATTTCAATTATATTTTATTCAGACGTACATTTGGGAATTTTTTTATTCTTCTCTTGATCTCTGCTGATCTTAAATATGTTACTATTGCAGCTAGATGTCTCATATTTTTTTTCCGTCGTGATATCCAACAGTTGACACCTGAGGTTAGGAATATTCTTAAGCTAATCACTTATTAAGAGGTGGCAATTTCAACCAAGTTACTTATAGTTGGATCGATTTGAGTGTATGCTGTAGCTCTAACATCTTAAACAGGTTGAAAGTTGCCCAACATGATTCTTTTATTGCATATAACTTCGAACCTTGTAATTTTTAACTTTCTTTATATAGAAAATTAGATATATATTTTATTGATATAACTTCAAGCATATTCAACACGCTATTTATAAAAAGCGTTTAAATTTTTGGAGAAAAGTATTTTGGATCAACCTAATGCAATCTATATGAAATTTCCCTTTTGATCGTTTAGCAACCTTTTTGTCCCGCCTATTCTGCCACCTATATACTTATTATACTTTTATATTAGATGATTGTGGAGATTGTTGTTGACCCTTTGGCTTGAATATGTTCTTTTATCAGATTGCCCAACATATGTTGCTTGATCTGCCAAGTCTTGTATTTTTCACTACTTATGCCCTCTTGGTTTTGTTCTGGGCAGAAATTTACTACCAGGTTTAGTTTTTTTTCCTTATTCTTCTTGTTATTATGCTTGTATATGTACTTTATTTATATAATTTGTTTTTGGTGTTAATTTATAAGAATTTTTTTTTTGTTTACCATGAACATTTGATAGGCAAGGACGGTCTCAACTGATGGTCTCCGGCCAGCTTTCTTAGTAATCAATGGATTTGTTTATGCAATTCAGGTGAAATTCTTGTCAATCAATAAAAGTTAAAACTTATACAATATTATTTGTATAGAATTACTACTCTTAAGTAACTATTACACGAACTAATAAAAAATTTCTCTCCTTAGTGTGGAAACTAATTACAAGTTGACTAAAATTAGAGTAGTTACATGCAATTTCTTGCAAAATTCCAAAAATTAGTTGATGCAAGTGTTTACTCTTTACCTCCCAAATGTTAGGCGGTTGAGAAGAACAAAGATATCAATTTTCGAAACTTACTTTTTTGTTTTATGTATCTAATGGATTAGGACAATTGTTGTGAATGTACTGAGTTTTCTTTTTGACTGACGGTGATGGCTGGTATATATACACATGCCTCATAAGGGCTGGACATCAAAAATATGGTTTTCTAATGTGGCAAAATATATTTTTTGGGTGGGATTAATTTTCTTCAAGTGGGCTAATGGTTACCTGACCTGTTAATTTGTTGATCTGATTAATAATTTCTGGTAATTTTCATGAGAATGGTCAATGAAACTATGCAAGATGTGAAGATGCTGTCATGTATGCTTATAGTTATAAATATCGATGGTGTTTTAATTGTTCAAAATTTAGATCAAGTGGTTAATTTTAGTTCTGTGATCTCCTTACAGATTGTTCTGTGGTTAATAATCTGGTGGAAGCCTATTGATATCTTGGTGATTATCTCCAAAGTTTTCTTTGCAGGTATTATAGCCTTAAAAAACTGTCTGTATGCTTTTTATTTCACTTGCAAGTCTCCTCACATATTCTTTTTTCAGGGGTCTCTTTGTTTGCAGCTTTGGGCTTTCTTATTTATGGAGGAAGGTATTTCAGATCCTTCTGTAGCTTTGTTTTTTTACAGGGCTATTCTCTTCCTGCAAGCACTGTACTTTTGTGAGAAAAGATATGAAAAAGGGAAAAATTGGAACAAAATGGAATCTTTTCTGTCTTCTATGATTCCTAATTTCATGTTGTTGCAGTGACAATAGTTCAATAAAGATGCTGAACGCGTTTAATCAATCATTTTCTGGCCTTACTGGACCATGTTTTTTTACTTCTAATCTTTATGCAGGTTATTTCTAATGTTACAGCAATTCCCTGTGGAGTCTAAAGGTCGTAGAAAGAAGTTACAGGAGGTATGTGTGTTATACTGTTTGTTAATTTTAACCCCTTTAATTCAACTAAACTGGAGGTGGCAATTTGGGTGGAATGGTATTGGGTCAATATGTGTTTGTGTCAAAACGGGTCAATTTTGATACGAGTTGAAATGGGTCATGTTGGGTGGACACAACCCAGAAACACTTTTTTGTCCATTTAACATTTTTTTAGTTAGTTAAACGTTAAAATCTTAATTATGAACAATATTGTTACAACAATAATTTAGAAGGTCTTCAAATAAAACAATTTAGAAGGTATGTTTACTAGAAAAATAGACTTTGGCAACCCCTTTGACGTGTTTGACCCCGTCAACATGTTTGACCCGTCCACTTTTCACTGATTTTTTTTAAATGTAATCCTTTTGATCGGTCGAAATTGCCACTTCTACCAAGTATGCAATTAATATTTGGTTTATCTATTTGTGCAGGTTGGCTACGTGACAGCAATCTGCTTCGCATGTTTCCTTGTGAGATGTGTCATGGTGAGGGCTTTTTTTGTCATTACAATTATCATGGGTGATTAGCCATTCACCTCTTCTGATCAGAAAGTAATAATAAGACTCATTTTTAAGTTCAAATCTTTGTTTTTAGATGTGCTTTAATGCATTCAACAAGGCTGCCAACCTAGATGTACTGGAACATCCTGTTCTAAGCTTCATATACTACTTGGTAAGTCTCTTTCCTTTTCTTGATCTTGATTTTTCTGTTCTTTAACTGAGTTCATTTGTAAACCTAGAGATGCCACTATATGTTTTCACTTTCATTTAACTCCACAATCTGAGACCTGGCAGTTAAAATATCACAATTTTTTTTCTTTTTAAACAGTTCGTGGAGATAGTACCATCTGCTCTAGTTCTGTTTATCTTGAGGAAGTTGCCACCTAAACGAGGGATCATACAATATCATGCTATTCGTTGAGCAGAATATTATTTATGATAACTCGATTCAGAAGAGATCCCTTGAGAATATGGCATATCCTTGGAGCTGCTTTTGCTGTTTTAATCGAGTTTTAAGATTTTCGAAAGCCTTCCCAACACGGGGTTCTCTCGGTTTATTGTAGTGATCTGTATCTGTGAAATATTTCTGGTCTTTAGTTCAATTCTTTTGTAGAAAGGAACTTAACCATATGTTCTGCTTCTTTATAAGTGGGTGGGTTTGGTTGTATATGAGGTTATGACCATGCCCAGACTGGTGGTTATCTATTTACTACTATTAATTTAAACAAACTAGATAGCATCATACTTATGGTTATGCGTTCTTGGCTTGTGATTAACAACTTTGTAAGGATAGAAAAACTATTTAAGTTCATCAATAAATGGATGACTGCATTGTATGCACTTGATGGTTAGGCCTATCAATGTTGTCATTTTATTTCTTGTAGTAACCATGTGGATAATGATTGGAATACTAATGCTGGTCTAATCTAATACTAATAACCAACTATCCATCAATGGGACCTTAACTTAAGTAAAGTTGTAATGATTTAAACTTTAAAGAGCTAAAAGAAGATAGAACATTGTGAACTGGCATGACAATAGACTAATTAAAAACAGCCAAAATTGGAAAGAACCCAAATTGATATCAAACAAGATTATAAAGAGCTCAAAATAAAAAATTGCCCAAGTTGTAGACATCTTGAGATTAGGCTTAATAAATATTACATTAATATATACAAACTACTGGATAGAAAATTGTTTAGTAACCAATTAATCATCAGATAAATTCAAAGGTTAAGATTTAACTCTGACCATTTATACCATAAGAGGAGGGTTCATGAGAGAATCGTTGTTAGCGCGAGAACCAATCTCAGCCGTTCCTTGGAAATGGGAAGATCATGGATGGAGAGCGTGGAGGGATAGAGTGTGGCAGGGTGCATGTGAAGAATTCATGGGTGGGCAATGACATTGAAGTAGGGGGAATTGAACGGCTCAGATTGGTTTTCGCGGTTCTCGCGCTAACAATGGTTCTCGAATGAATTTTTCTCTGTATCATAATGTAGATGTTACTATAATCTCATCCTTTGTGGCTTAGTAGATACCGATCAACTAAGAACAATAACGCGAGAAATTCAAGCATATAAAATGTAGTTATAAACTAGACAAAGGATAGAAAACAAGCATAAAAATTGTAGTTACAAAGTCGACAAACAGATGTTGGTCTAAATTGAAGTTATTTTGCTATTCTTAGGTTGATAACGGTGTTTGAATCTATTCAAGCTACAGAATTAAGATGATACAGATTCAATCACTCTTGTTTCAAATAGGCTACACGCCCTAATCCTTTGAACTTCCAATATGCATTAGCGCTTTATTGCTAACCGAAGAACTTCTCAACTTTAACAGCCACTCAAAAGGTTTTGTCAAAAAAAAAAACTACTTTTTTCCGCGTTTTGGTTCATCTGGGATCCAAATATGACCAAATGATAGTCGTATCTTACATGCTTTGCCAAAATTTGGTACTTTGGTAGCAATCTTATTTGGACCTTTTGTCACCTAATATATTTTGTGCACAAGTTACACATTTACATAGGAATTGGACCTTTGTCACTCACCTCTGGCAACATTTATTGATAGATTCCAAGAGTGAGGATCCATAATTTATATTTGATATTTTTCCCTTATAGGCTCAACAACTCGCAAGCCCCCACCCAAAGCACCATGATCACATTAAGCGACCCCTACCATCTCTCAAATCTAAAAAGCTTTTCAAGTTATCTCGGATACGAGTTAAAAGGCATTTGTTCTCTAGCTAATTTGATATCATCATGAGTCATGACAACCTACCGAGGTTGTTAAAAGTCCTACTCTCAAGTGAGTAAGGCAGGGGTTGAGGAGGAAGTGAGCAACCATCCCTTGCTAGGGTGGCTTAAATTAGAATGTGTTTTCTAGAATCATCTGATTGTTTATTTCACGATTCCAAAACATCTATCTATATCTATATATAAAAGACATGCAAATTTTTCAAAAATAACCATAAATTGAGTCTTAATTAACTAATCATAACATTTAATTTCGAAATTATTTCATTCTCAAAACAATTTTGGAAAGATTAAAAACGTGGATAAGAAATTTTAATTTCAAATTATTCAATTTCAATTTCGAAATATTAATTTTAAATCTATTGGGAGGGGTTAGATGAATATTTTGAGGAGGTTTTATAAAATATTTAAGGAGGTTTTAAGAAAATGTGAGGGGGTTTTATAAAAATTGTATACTAATGTAATTAATTATAAGTTGTTTATAAATTATTTTTAGTAACTTGTGATATATTTTGTTTAGAGAAAAAATTATTATATATTTACGACCGTCTCATTTTTATCTACGTTTTGGTATAAATTTTATTGTAATGACGTTTTTTTTAAATTAGTATATTCTTATCACAAAGTTGATATTTCATTTACTGCATTATTTTTTATTTAAAAATTTAAATATCTCAAATACACTTTCGAAATACTCGTGCGTGTACGGGTCAATAAACTAGTATATCATTAATACATTATAATTTAAAATTTTATTTAACATGATTTGAAAAATTGCCGGAATTGCTTTTTAATTATTATCATTTTCATACACCCAAATTTCTAACAAGAGCCATTCATCAACATGAGAATCACCAAGAGACTTGCATAAAGAAGAGAGTAATGAAATCAAGAATAAGCAGATTATGCATCTTTATGTGTTTAAATAACTAAAAGATTCTAAAATATCCATTCTGACCTAGTAATATAATTTTATGAATTATTTTGTATGTTTATCCATAAGCCATTATTTTACACTAGTTGTGTACATGTGACGTGAATTTGGAGTTCCCAATGTATTTAGCTAGGTCTTGTGTCATGATATAAACAATATAATCCACTATGTTTGTGACTAGTAGTGAACCCAACTTGAAAATTAACTAGTTGTTTTTAAATAGAAAATTAGTTTGATTAGACGTGTTGAAAGTTTAACTTGACTAATGACGCGGACTAACTTAATCTTAATATGTCAACTCTTGTTTGTGACCATACCACCAACAACTACAAAGGTTAAGCAACTATTTAACATATTTTACGTTCAAATAATCTAACTATTAATATAAAGCTTGTAATTATAAATTTATAACCGTGACTGGGAATTCAAATATTTTACAATAAAACGTTAAAAAAGTAAACTTGTTAAGCTTCATTTATGTCTATTCTTGTTTGTGACCATACCAACAACAACTACAAAGGTTAAGCAGCTATTTCACATATTTTGCGTTTAAAGAATCGAACTAGTAACATAAATGTAATAACTATAACAATGCGTAATTACTATATAAATAGTGACAAATTAAATGTTTTACAATAAAACGTCAAAATGTTAAACGAATTATGTCTATTTTAAATATTTTCAATTGAGTTATATCGTTTCCTAATAGCTAAACACACAAACACACACCTATATACACAAATTTTCAGCCACCGAGACTAGAACATACAACCTGAATGTTTGAAAGTTTTTTTTTTCAAACTGATATACCGCTAAGCCAAACATACTTTGGTGGTCTACCAATTACCATTAGACCATTTACAGTGTAAAAACCTTTAAAAACCAAAATTTAGTCCTTCACACTGCCACATCGTGCCACATCAGCTTATCCCACTTTAAAAACTTTTTCCAGCAATTCATTGTCCTTTATAAAAGTCCTTGCATTTTCCTAGGTCCCACCATTTTCCTAGTCTTTCACATACACTCAATTGTTTTTTGAAGTTCCTTGAACAATGACTTTTAAAGTCCTTCATTTTAGGTGCAACGATAAAACCATTTTTAAAAGTTTTTAGGTGGCTAAAAACATTTATTGTGAATACTCTTGGCTCTATCATCTAGCCTATTAATTATAAAATCAAAATATTTAATGACCCTAATCCAAAAATCCAACCCAAATACCAAACTTGTTGAATTTCCCTAATTGCTTGTTACCAGAAGTCAGCAGCCATTAAAACCAACAGTGCATCTTCTACGACCTTTTCTTCGCTCCAAATGCCTAAAATTTCCTCGTATTTTCCTTCTCTACTAGTCTGCTACTCATCTTGAACAAACTAGAACACACACAGAGACTACGATCGTCATACAGTCATTGCAAGTTTTCAAACCTTTGGTTGGTTGGTTGGTTTCAATCTACCTCAATTAGGTGTGTTAATCCTTTGAATCTATTTACCCCCACCATGCTTTCTCTGTCAGATTTTAATAATCACTGTGTCATACATCAAGGGTTTTGTCTTATTTGAGGATATCTATTGTACTTTATTTCGTCGAGGGAGATTAGATTAGATTATTATTTACAGCGAACTGTTTTTGTTTTACATTTTGGGCGTTTCTTCCTATTTGTCGGCTGTTATTGTTGACCCATATATTTCTTTACCATTACTTTGTCCAATTTTAGGTACATTCAATCGACTATTCGTCTTCACAAACCAAGTTTCTTCTCAAGAGTCTTTTGCTTTGGTTGAGATCGGAGGTCCGTTTTGTTGGCCTTTTGCATTCGTGTGTTTGGACTGCAAAGTTGATCAATCGTTCATGTCCAGTAATCTCGTTCGTCTGTAAGTAATTATCAATCAAGATCACTCTTTTGTTGCTGTTTCTCTCTCAGACCTTTCAACAAACACCTTACAGACGCTTCTTTGGTACTAAAACTTGATCTTTTTTCCTAATTGAATCGCTTCCTGTTTTTCTTCCAATTGAAATCCTGCTTTGTTCATCTTATCATCTTTTTACTTGAGATTTTGTTCAAATAGTTGTGAGATTTTTGTGTTTTTTTTATTGGGTGTCATCTTTTTATGCACTTATTGTGAACAAGAAGGCTATAAGGGATGAAAGGGAAATTTGGGGCATCAGGGACATATTTCCTGTTGAATACAGGGGCCAAGATTCCTGCCATAGGGCTTGGAACTTGGCAGAGTGGTGGTGATTTCTGTGTTGAGGCAGTGAAAACGGCTTTATCAGTCGGGTATCGGCATATCGATTGTGCACACCTATATGGGAATGAGGCTGAGGTTGGAGAAGCTTTAACTCAGTTTTTCAAGGGTTCATTAAAAAGAGAGGATCTTTTTCTGACCTCCAAGATTTATTGTACCATGAATTCGATTAATAAGATTGAAAACTCTGTTAGAGTTTCTCTTAAGAATCTTGGGGTGTCTTACTTAGATCTTTATTTAATGCATTGGCCCGAGAGCTCAGCTTTCGGTGATGCCACTGATCCTCCTGCAAATTTGGGTTCTGAGTATAGACAGTTTTTAAGTAAGTTGAAGACAGCATGGAAAGCAATGGAACAGTTGGTCGAATTGGGTCTAGTTCGGGCTATTGGAGTTAGCAACTTTAATATACAACAGATGAAAGAATTGCTCAAATTCGCCAAAATTGTACCTGCAGTCAATCAGGTTGGCTCCTTTTTCTTCTTTGACCATAGATTTTTGCTCTGTCTACAATAATTTCTCTTGCATATTTGACATATTTAGCAGAATTGTCAATAGAGCTTGTAGTTATCATGGATTTTAATATATTTTAAAGTGGTGAGATTATAGATCTTGATAGATTGTTTAATAAGAACACGAGAAAACGGTGAGAAAGTCTGTTATAACATTTCTGCTTACCTCAACATTGAATATGTTTTACGCTTCAAGCTCAAACCTAATGCAATGGAAATAAATCAAGTATTCATATGATTTGGTTGGCTGTCTAATTGTGAATGGATCCTATGATAAATACTTTGTTACTAAAGAAAGTACATAATAATCAACATATATTCATATGCATATTATGTTGGTATACTGGACCAGGAGCAGATGAAGAGAAATCAGTTGGATATATAGCTCAATCCCTAAATATATTGATTTGTGACTATGTCTGTGTTTAGTTTATCTAACATATCCAATCATACAAAAAGAGATAAAAGAACAATTCACCACATCATGTGAAATCTGAAATCTGTTTTTGGTTTGTCATCAGGTTATGTTGCTTTAGTCTTTTTTTTCTTTTTCTTATTTTTTCTGCACCTTTTTTCTTGATAATCTAACTTATTATGGGTGCAGTTCTGACTATGTCTATCTCAAGTTTATCCTAAATAGTGAATTAGATAACAAGAAAGAAAGAAAGAAAGAGCAATCCATATGATGTGAAATCTAAGATTTATTTTTTGTTTGTCATTAGGAAATGATTTGTAGTTGTTTTTTTAATGATTAGAACTTCATCTAACTTGTTTGAGTTGCAATTTTGACTATGCTAGTGACAAGTTCAACTATATAATAACAGATAAAAGAAAAATCCAACATGATGTGAAATCGAATTTTCAAAGCTTGTGTTTTGATTCATCATTGGGGCAATTTTCCATAGTAATTTTGTTGTTTTTGTGAATAAGTTATTCCAACATTATTTAAATAAAAATAGAGAGAAAAAGAATAGTCCATAGATGTAAAATATAAAATTCCTTTTTGATTTGTCATTTGGGACAGGTGTCTGTAGCCTTTTCTTTATAAAATTCCAGGAACATTTGGGCCTTTGGCTGTTTGGATGTATGCTTTGAGAGTGATTTAAATTATCAGAATAAGATAAGCAAGTCTACAGCATCTACAGAACATGCTGAAGGACATATCACACAGTGTTTTGATAGTTTTTGGTGTTTAAAGTTGTAGTAATCAGAGGCTTGAAATTTTTAATACATAAAATAACTAGAACAGACAAATCTTTTGTGAAATATACGAGACGCGTATTGTGAGGAAACTGACTATTTGACCCATTAAATTATAATAAAGCTAATTGGAAGATAAATTTATCTATCCAAAAATTAAAAAACTGATTATTGCAACAAGCCACAATATTGTTTCAAAACACAAATCCAAACACCCCCATAATGTAACTGGTTTGAGGTGCATTTGGTGTACAACATCACAACTAATTAACCTGTAGATGGCATTCAAGATCTTCTATCATCAAATGTTGTATGTGTGTGTATATGTATAAATTAAATGGTTGTTCGGTTGCTTGTTTTTTTTTTAGGTTGAGTTGCATCCATTTTGGAGGCAAGACGAGCTTGTAAAGTTCTGTCAGTCAAAATATATACATGTATCTGCTCACACACCACTGGGAGTACCAACTTCAACGCCTCCTAAACCATCTGAAAGTGGATCAAGTGAAGAAGATGAACCAGGAACACCTCGTATATCTTTCAGAAGGTCAAGATCAGTTCACGGCCCCATGCTCAAGCTTTCAGTAGTTGCAGACATCGCAGACAGACATAAAAAGACTCCTGAACAGGTCGCCTTTTCTTCTTTCTAAAAATTGTATTGTGATTTATATTATATTAATATAAGGATTTTCAAGAAAAAAGTATGAAATGGAATTCTTTGATTTCACCTCAGAGGCTTAAACTGACATTGTGTAATTACATATTTACCCTTGGACTTGTAGATTATTTTGAGATGGGGTCTCCAAAGAGGGACAAGTGTGCTCCCATGCAGTGTGAAGCCTGAGAGGATAAGGAAAAACATAGACATATTTGATTGGAGTTTATCAGATGATGAGTATCGGCGGTTAAACCAGATTGAGCCACAGGTATGTCTGTTTGGAAACGGTCCACTGGATACCATCTCAGAGAACAATGGTTCCATCTTCGGCTGTGGTCCACTTCAAGCGGTTCATGAGTCTGAAGACGATGTTGAGTTCAACTCATGATGCTGGTATGTGTTTGTGTGTGTGTTTAATTTAAAAGCATGAACATGTTGGTTTTGTTATGGGTCATTGTAGTTTTATGTCTCTGTGGGTGATGAACAAGTCAAGTAGTAGAGTGTTTTAATGTTGTGGTGAGATTGATCTGGTGGATTGTGTCTTGCTTTTGATCAAAACTGTATTCTCAAGATTTCATGTCATGTACAAAAGTGCCTGGGCAACATTTCTGATGGATTGTATTTTGTATTATTAATTTATATGTTGTTAATTAGCCTCATTCACAACAATAGATATAAACATTAGTGCATGATACAATATGTACGGTCTAGTGGTAAGGCGTCCCGTCCTCAAAGAGGTAACAGGTTCAAACCTCACTAGGTAAACATCTTGGGGGTGCAAGGGAAGGGTAAGGAAACAATCGCGGGGATAACCCGGTTAGACCGTGTACATCATAGTTAAAGACTCTCCCTCCCAGGTGAGCTGAACAGGAAAAACCTCTCTGCTTACCCGAAGAAATAGGTAAGATAATCTCATTAATCAAAACTTGGTTGACTTTAACTATAGTAAAATCTCCTATTACTCAAAAAAGGGAAATGAGTCATCACCCTTAAAAATAGGGGGAATGAATTCCTATAAATCAAACAAATAGTAATAGGGAAAATGATCCGTAATGTTAACATCACATAACTTAGTTGATGTTACACTCACAAACCATTTAAATGAGTAAATACTGAAATGACTAAACTACCCTTCATTAAAATAGATTGTGAGTGTAACATCACCTAAGTTGCGTAAGGTTAACATTACGGATGATTTCCCCATAGTAATATTGATCAACCAAATATGAGAATGTAATTAAATGATATTTATTTACTACTTTTATTTATTATATTACTACTTTTATTCTATTGATTTATCATTTTTTTTCCTAACCAAAAATACCATAAATCTAAAGAACCAGAGTTTTTTTTTGACCGACAAATGGGGGACACTTCCTCGCCTCTCCAGTGTCGGTTCGAATTGTTTGATGGCGGGTTTTCAATCGTCTCTCGTTATTTGGTTTTAATCAAGGTTCGATCACCACACCTTCACTCCATGAAGAAAATCCCTAAGAAAAACCCTCAACCCACTGCATGCAGCAAGATTTGTTCCTCCAACCTCTTGCGAGGAAGGGGAACGCCTTACCAAGTGGGCTAAACCCCATTAGCAAAGAACCAAAGTTTATCGTCTAAGGAAAAAAAAGCATCTGTAGTCATATTTCACTACTTAATATTACTATCATGTTTTCATCTTACATAATCAAGACTCTCACTATAAATTTACATTTATTAATTTCAGTTTGAAAAAATTAAAAAGCCCATCACAAGTCACAACACCATACTTTTCATTTTTCCATCAAGTTTTGTTCTCCTCCGTTTCGGTCCTCATTTAAGAAAACTTTTCTCATCCTCACTTAAAAAATAATTTATAATATATTATATAGCATAAAAATAAATTAAGTAATGTAAATAATAATCGGGGCAGGTATCCCCGTCCCTGTTAGAATATTCGATTTTTCTCTGTTTCTGATTATCATCCCCAAACCCACATCGTTTATCTCGGTTTTAAGTTTTTCTAGACAGTTTCGATTATTTTTTATCATCCCTACCTATTAAAACACTCTAAGAAGGAACTTGGTCGACAAAAGTCATTGGTTTCACACAATTTTCTCGGATAACCTATAAAACTTCAAATTTAGGAAAAAGAAAAAAACTCATAAAAGCAAAGCCTCCCGTCCATTCCATTCTTTGAAGACTTTTTTCACGCGTTATTTACCTACTCTTTTGTAACACCTATCAGAAAAAATTAAAAAAATGGTAAAGTTTACATAAACTACCAAAATATTATTTCATTTATTAGTAAACTTATAAAAAATATAATATAAGCTACCAAATTATAGTTCTTTGTTCAACTTTTATAACTCGTAACTATATTACCATTTAAGACGCTCGGTAATTGGGACCTCGATAGGAGAAAAATGATCATTTAGAGCGAAATAAACGAAAAATAAGTGAAAAATTATAAGATTAGTGACACCTTAACGTATCAACAAGTTCTTTTATTATAAAATAAAATAATATAACTAAAATATAAGAGAAACACTAAAAATAGATTAGTAAAAATAAACAATGTTCAATCTAATTCAGGTTTAAGTCATAGTTCTAAGTGACTTATTTTAGCATTTGGATCACTTGTATCAATGGCCCAGATTAAATTTTAAAATTTTGAACGGAGGAAAATTTCGTAATTCACATGTGATGCATTACAAAATCACATTTGATTTCATTATAAAATTTTAGGACTATTTTTTTACATGTACTTTATTGAACACATCTCTAGTAAAAATATTTAAAGATTTCTTTTATAACGAAACTCAATCCATACCTTATCTACAACGTGACTTGAACCCAAGATCTTAAAAATTACTTTAAACACCGGATACCACTAACCAAAGATCTTTTAATAAATCATTAAAGTGTTGTTTGTTTTTTGAAGACATAAATGTCTTATGTCTTATTCCATGTCTGCAAAATAAGATGTGGTTTAAAAGGTCTTATGTCTGCGAGATAAGACTGTTTGTTTTTTCAATTTTAAGAAGTGTCTTATTTACTATATTTACCAACCACCACCTCCACCACCGTCACCACCGCCGACGACCACCACTAACCACCACCGCCGACCACCACCAACCGCCACCGCCACCACCGCCGCTGACCACCCCCAACCGCCACCGACCACCACCAACGGCCACCACCACCGACCACCATCAACCGCCACCTCCACCACTATCACCGCCGCCGCCGACCACCGCCAACCGCCACCGTCACCACCGCCGCCAACCACCACCACCACCGCCACCAACAACCACCAACCACCACCAACAGCCGTCGCCGACCACCACCAACCGCCACCGCCACCATTATCACCAACCGCCACCGTCACCGTCACCGGCATCACCAACCGCCACCACCGACCACCACAAACCGCCACTTCCACCACCGTCACCACCGCTGCCGAACACAACCAAACGACGGTGGCGGCGGCGAGACGCCGGCGGCGGTAACGGTGGTGGCGGAGGTAACGGTGGCGGTGACGTTGGTGACGGTAGCGGTGGTGACGGTGGCGGCGGTGGCGGTAGCGGTGACGGTGCGGCGATAATATTGGCGGCGGTACGATGGCGGTAACGGTGGCGGCGGCGGTGACGGGACGGCGGTAACATTGGCGGCGGCGGCAGGGACAGTGGCGGCGGCAGGGACAGTGGCGGCGGCGGTAACGGTGACGGTGGCGGTGGCGGCGGCGGTGGCGGTGGTGGCGGTGACAGTGACGGAGCGGCGGCGGTAACGGTGACGGTGGCGGCGGCGGTGACGGGGCTGCGGTAACGGTGGCGGCGGCGGCGGGTGGTAGTCAGTGGTGGCGGTGGGTGGTCGGCGGTGGTGGCGGTGGCGGTTGGTGGTCGGCGGTGGTGGCGGCGGCGGTGGTTGGTGGTCGGCGGTGGTGGCGGCGGCGGCGGTGGCGGTTGGTGGTCGGCGGTGGTGACGGTGGTGGCGACGGCGGTGGCGGTTGGTGGTCGGCGGTGGTGGCGGCGGCGGCGACAGTAGCTGTTGGTGGTCGGCAGTGGTAACGGTGGCGGCGGTGGCGGTGGCGGTTGGGGGTCGGCGGTGGTGACGGGGGCGGCAGCGGCGGTGGCGGTTGGTGGTCGGCGGTGGCAGTTGGTGGTCGGCGGTGGTGACGGTGGCGGCGGTGGCGGTGGCGGTTGGGGGTCGGCGGTGGTGACGGGGGCGGCAGCGGCGGTGGCGGTTGGTGGTCGGCGGTGGCAGTTGGTGGTCGGCGGTGGTGACGGTGGCGGCGGCGGTAGCGGTTGGTGGCCGGCGGTGGTGACGGCGGCGGCAGTGGCGGATGGTGGTCGGCGGTGGAGACGACGGCGGTGGTGGACGGTGGTGTCGACGGCGGTGGGTTTAGAATAAGTGATTTTTTTAAAGAATAAGTGATAATAAGTGGTTTTTAACCACTTATTAAAATAAGTGATAATAAGTGAAAATAAGATCTTATTGCTTCTTATGTCTGATTTTAAACAAACAGTCTTTTAATGAAATGTCTGCACGGCCGCAGACATTTTTAAGAATAAGTACTTATTTCTGAAAAACAAACGAGCCCTAAGATTTAGTCTGCTCGAGCTCGAAGCTCGTTTACTTTTACCACCATTTTCTGGTTATCTATAGATTTCAAGCTCGAATTGCTCGTTTATAGCTCGAGCTCGAATACGAACTCTAGCTCGAGCTCGAATAGCTCGTTTAATATAATTTTTAATGCTTGATTAAGCTCATTTATGAAATCTGAAATTTATTATGGTTAAATATGAATGTACAAAATTGATACTTAGCAATCTAAGAAATTAAACAATTCAAAACATAGATAATAAAAGTATTATAGTCATTTTCTATCATTCATTTCAACAACCAAAAGACGTAAGTAGATAACGAGAAACTTCAAGTCATGGATTGTTGTCCTTCATCTGCGTTTAGATTTGTAGTAGATTCATTCTGAAGTTGAGGATCATCAGCTGTAGTGGAAAATTTTTGAACTTGATGACTTCCATTTGGAGATGATGCCATCTGTATCAATCAACAAAAACACATTAACAAAAAAAATTAGCAAGAAATGAAAGTTTATTAGCAATGATTGAATAACAGATCAAACCAAATGAAGTAATCGCAAGAAGTGAAAACAATCGTAACAAAAAAATTGCAATAATCAAGAAACAATTGTAAACCAAAAGAAGAAAGTAAGTAGAAGTAATCTTACTAAAACGAAAGCAAGCATTGCCGGAGAAACGAAATCAAGCGTCACCGGGAGAAACGAAAGCGTCACCTGAGAAATGAAAGCAAGCGTTGCCGGAGAAACGAAAGCAAGGGTCGCCAGAGAAACGAAAGCAAGGGTCGCTGGAGAAATGAAAGCAACGTCGATGCCGGATCATGAACTCAATAATTATACAAATGCAGATGGCATAATCGATTGGTCTCCTAAAGTCTCGTAAAATGGTAAGTTAGTCTCGATGCTTGAAATTGGAATTTTGAATAGCATCCAGTAATCACGCTCAAATTTCTTAATTAATGCAAGTGGTACCTTTAGCAATAACATCTGTACGTATATATAAATGTATGTCTAAAATATATTTAAATTCAAAGACTCAAAATCTTTTTCAATATGTATGCGTTGATATATGGTAACTTGATAAATAAAATGTTAAAATAAATTAGGAGAGTGAAATAGTTAAATATTAAGTGGATGAGATTAAAATAAATTAAGAGAGTGAAATAGCTAAAATACTTTTCTTATAACAAAAAGTAAAAAAATAACAATAAAGATCACAATTATATAACAAAGTTAAAACAACAAAAACAATTAACTTAATCAAAAACAACAAAACAAGGTTCAACAAAGATAACAATAGATGCATCGTGTAAGTATGTAACTATATATAAGATAAGTAAAACTTTTCCTTTATGTAATTTAAAAAAAAAGATTCGAGTTTAACTATGATGTACATATAGTGTGTGTACGTATGTATGCATGCATGTATGTATGTATGTATGTATGTATGTATGTATGTATGTATGTATGTATGTATGTAAGTATGTATGTATGTATGTATGTATGTATGTATGTAAGTAAGTAAGTATGTATGTATGTATGTATGTATG